>JAQLOL010000001.1:27835357-27865243 GCA_029783665.1 Naso thynnoides
TATATATATATATATATATATATATATATATATATATATATACACACTATCATCGCACATATCAGAGAAAATACACACACACACTGAATCAGTATATCTAGGATAGGCCAATATTGGACAATAGTATCAGCAAACTGATATATCATTCGGGCCCTAATTAATATCAGATATAAAATTATGAAATCACTCCAACAACAGAATTACATAATCTTATGTGATCTCATATGTGATGCATGTGCATATTGATAAGAATATAAACAATTCAGAGCTGTAAGACACCGTGGGTGCTTCTGAAAGTATAATAGAGCAATTTTAATGAAACGTCCATCACAAAAGTCCACTAGATGATAACACTACTGAGACTCCCATCCTGTATTCCAGCATGCATTCATTGCCTTTAACCCCAGTTTCATAGCACACATGGCGGTTACATCAGATCCTTCTGTATAATTTAATGAATCACCTCACAAAGGTAATGTTTTGTGACCCTGGTGAGAAGTTTCTTTGACAGGTAGAGGTAGGCTAGTTGTGTTTGTACTGCGGAATCATAACTGGGGTTCTTACTGCAGAGACACATACTTGGCATTCCAGTCACAACCCTCCAGTGGGCCAACAGTTAGAGCGGATAGAGCGATACCTTAAGCAAAAAGTGCAGTAATTGTAGTGGAGGAGTGACCTCCTCAGTCCTCATGTTCCAATTTGCAGGTTTGAACTCTGATGTCGGCGACTCTATAATGTTGCACAGGTCAGATGGCAGATAGGAACTTTCAAACTGATATAATTAAAATGTCAAGATGTCCCGCTCCTGATGTGTGTATTCCATAATGAATTTACATTACAATGGTTTGAGATTTTTTTTTTTTTTTGTCAGAGACTTGTCAGCATTTACCTAGAGCTTTACATATCAGTTGTCACAGTAGTGTTAAAGTAGTTTGTCTCAAAAAAAAGATATCACTTTATTAAAGCAATTTTTTAAATTTTTAAATGGTAATAACAATAAATAATCAGCAGAGATTAAAGAAGCGGAGCAAATTCTTTACTAAAATGTCTCTCTGATCGATATCATATCATTTACTGTTTGTGTGTAGCCAAAGCTCACACAACTGTTTCAAACAATTTCCTTCATGCTGCTATTTGTAGCAAAACACAAATTGAAAATAAAATGCATTAGTTAATTAGTTTTTTTTTCTGGCATGATACAAATCCAATGTCAACAATTTAAGCAAATAAGCTAATGAAATTTTCTTAAATGTCACCATCACCCATCTCAACGCACAAGTACACATACTGCTAATGATTTTAGTGTTGATTTTATTCTATAATTTGTGCAGCTGGAACAACAAATGATATCATTCTTTCATTTTTTCTAAGAAACTTAACAGAATAAAGAGAATTAAATTTAAACCTTTTTTTTAATTAACTACATTGAAACTGTGCCTTGCAAACAATTGTGCAGATTTGTCATTTAGTAACTGTAAGAGTCATGCCAGGACAGAGAGACAATTTGAAGGAGTGAAGAGGACGAGAGCTGAGCCCCTGAAGTGTGACACATATTTAAACAAGGAGAGGGAAATAAATGAAAGAACAGGGTAAATTTAAGTCCATCAAAGATTCATCTGCTAGGAAGGGAAGGAATGTCTAAAGAAGCTGAAAGAAAGTACAGAGCATCAGTGAGAAGAGAGAGAGAAAAAAGGCAGTGTAGACAGATCAACCAGTAAGAGGTGCTAATGCTGCAAAATACACGACCAACGAATACTTTGTGTACCAACTGATTCACACGTTAAAGGTAAAAGGTATAGTTATTTTCAGTACAAAAACGATTTTAAGGGTTAAAGACAATACAGCAAGGCAGCTGTACCAAAACAAGCATTCAAAATGCATGATAAATAAAATTTATTTAATTTATTTTTTTTAAATAGAAATTAAGAAAAACGAAGTCCAATATTTAGTCTCTTAGGATTTCAGTCAAATCTGACTGTGTCATGGATCAGTGGTTAACTTCACCCTTTTCAAATGCAAAAGGCAGATTTTCCCTCAGGCACCTGCAGTAGTCTCACGTCTCTGACACTGTGTTGATGTCCCTCCTTTTCCTGGTATGATGCCACTAATTGGGGTTTCCCATTATCAAGATGAGATGTCTGACAGCTCGGCTGTCCCCATGACACCAGGTAGATGTGCAGCCACTTTTCCCTCAGTGTTAACCTTTATGTGGATATATGTCTTATTTTTTTCTATAATAAAAGGCTTACTAAGAAGTGGTAGCATCATAAATTAAAATATACATAGTGTTAGTAGAAATACTCTAATTAGGTTATGCATCATGCTTCATTTTAGAAATGGCACTGAAGGGGTATCTCGTTCTCTTACTTCATTTACCATTTCTGACTAACTGCAGGAGTTAATGGAGGAGGGTGTGAGGCTCATTAGTGTGAGGAAAATTGAGTAATCTCTGGGATTATTGTAGAAAACTAAACCCATAGAAAATATAAAAATGGTTTAATAAATTGTATGTTTTGCCTTGTGTATACATCACATTTTAATACATTGTTTGAAAATGCACAATATGTGATGTCTTTCTGTCAAAAATTAAAACAATAAGGCACGCAGTTTGATGACATCATAAAGTGCGTAAGATCATCGGATTTCTTTATTGTTTTCATTTAACAGCCACTAATGCAGACGAGAATCTATGTAACTGACTCAGCCAGAAATGTTAAGAGACGAGATAATGTCTTAAAGTTTGATTCACATTATGTGAAGTTAGGTTTGCCGACTTCGTCCCTCCCTTACTGACTTGTGTTACCTTAGAAGTTACCAACAGGCCGAAAAATGAAATGCACACTGGTCCGGTATACGGGCTTAATTCAGTTTAATTTTGAGTGAAACAACTTAATCGGCATTTGTCATTACGTGAAATCCTGGTACACTGAGAGCATATATTAGCTGCAATATGTACTGACAGCCAGTGGCTTACGTCACACATAAAGCTAACTTATATTGTATTAACAAGCAACAAGGTGTGCTTAACATATTATGTTGTTTAATTAGGCTATGGACGAAAATGAATTGCATCTAGACTGTGAACGCTTTTCAGTTCAGAGCTCAAGCTGCTGGAGCCCCAGAAACACTGGAAAACGTAACAACTTTGTGTCTGTGTTTGTAACTTAACCCCATGATGCATGAAGTCCTCTTGTACTGCTCCATGTGTTCACACACATTTGATCACCATGTCTGATTGAAAGTCCAGATGTCAAGACACAAGTGACTTCAGGAGAATCTCAACACTGATTGGCTGTCGCGACACAAACACTCCTTTTAGGATGTTTTATGCACATAAAGTATCTAGGAGTCTTTGCTATACTTTATCTTGAAACGAATTCCCAAATCCACCCTTCTTCCAAAGTGAAAAATCTCAGTCCAGTAAGCAGCATCTCTGGGGTGTCTTGCTTCAGTACATTGAGGTATTCCTGCTTGAAACAAGGCTGGGTGGGTGGGCTGGACTATAATAGACAAAGGCAGTGAAGCTTACTGCATAGTATAGCTGGTAAGGCAATCCTCTGTGGATTGCTGTGTGCATAATGTTATGCTATC
The DNA here is from genome assembly GCA_029783665.1 of Naso thynnoides. Classification (NCBI taxonomy): domain Eukaryota; kingdom Metazoa; phylum Chordata; class Actinopteri; order Acanthuriformes; family Acanthuridae; genus Naso; species Naso thynnoides. The sequence goes on from JAQLOL010000001.1 coordinate 27,838,949, forward strand.
ACCCGAGGCTGCAACATTGTGACCAATGCTCATACATGATGTTTCAAGGGATGGTGTTATTGAGTTATTGGCACTGTGTTTGACTGTAATATAAAATCCAGTGTTTAAAAAAAAAAAAATCAGGCATAGTTAGACTGTGTATAAGCAGGTGCACAGTCTGTGGATAAAACTCATGTTTTGTTACTTTAATGCTGTATATGATGTGATTCATCACAAGCAGCAATGGAGAATCTGAGAGTCACAAAAGTCAACTGGGTCGTCTCACACCACGAAGAACAGCACACATGATCCCCTAGTTATGAGGATCCTCAGTCATAACACACACCAGCAGACAGCAGCAGTCTGGTGACAACACAATCACATCGGTCATTAATGACGCGAGCAGTAATGCAGCCGCGACATGGAAACAGCTTTTGTGCTGGTGGACTGAAACGGTCAGGTGAGGAGCGTTGATAGGTGCAAATAGTTTGATCATATCTTCCTCCATCACTGCCCAGAATACAGTACTTATCTTTGTAGACAGCAGACTAAACCAAATTCTGCTATTGAGTGGCTATTATTAAAGCTTCATTGGGGCATAGAAAACTCATGCATACAAGGCAGTTGTATTGAAGTTCAATGAACAAGCCAATGTGCTATGCATGAGACTATGGAATGTCTTCTAATTGAATTTTTATGGTGGCCATGAGAACAGCAGGGCTGCCTTTGCTTCGCAGCAAGCAAACAGAAAATATCATGATTTATAAATGCTGCATGCCCGGCTGCCATGTGATGTGTGACTTCAGTTGTACCCCTCACTGTCTTTTATCGCCACATCATGTCCAGATCCATTAAATCTGCAAAAACATCTGATTCTGACAGATCCTCAAAACCAGACACTTTGTTGTTCACTGGAATGGCAATTCCATAAACAATTTAGGGTGCGTATGAGCGATACATAACGCTAAAAAAGAACGGGTAATATGAGGGACGTGTATTTACAAAATCACACATTCAAAGGATAAGGCACAGCACTTAAGTATCTCTACTCAGAGCCAGAGATGTTTTAAGGCCTTTTTTTTGCAAGTCAGAGTCAAACCTTGAGTTGTTTTTGGTGAACATACAGTCAGTATACATACACACAAAAGCACTGATTAATGTTTTTATAATACCGTGTCACTTAAAACAGGCTATTGCAATGCAATATAACACACAATGGCAGCTTTTCTTCAAGAATAACAACCACATTTTGCCTTTTATCTTACACAATCGTCATGTCAGCGTTTTTGTGCTCCTGATAAGCAGGGTGGCACTTTGTGTGGAGGCCTCTTCCATTAGTGAAAAAATGGGTGAATGCTGACTTTTTGTTGTAAAGTGCTTTGAGTGAATAGAAGGCTGGAAGCGCTATTCAAATGCATTTACTATTATGATAGTTTTGAGAGAGCTAATTCAAAGCCAAGCTAATGTTGCTGCAAGCTAAAAAATGAATAGAGATGTTGTTAGGAAAATGTTGCTTATCTGTGAGTCATGCACTAATTTTGACATATTTATTAAGAAGAGAGTACAACTCTATTGTTAAATCAAACCACTTTTCCAAATGTTAGTTTACAGTAAAGTAACGCATTCCTGTAGCCTCTCAAATCGGTGTAATGAGAACCTAACAGGTTACTTTTTTGTATGAATTGTTTATTATGGTCTTATATCATGAGGAATAAAATTTAACAAGTTGCGTGAATATACAACTAACAAAATCACCATCATACATGATTCCATTTCACACAGTAATTCACACCATCAATGAGTGAAAAAGGAATAGGCTAAAATCACAAAGCTTGTTTTTGCCAAACCTACATGGGTGACTTGAGCTTTTGTTGGGCTTAAAGGGATAGTTCAGTATTTTTGAAGTGGGATTGAATGAGGTACTTATGCATAGTCAGTCTTTTACAATCTGCAGATGGTGATTAGTCTCACGACACCAGACAATTGGAGATCTCCGCCTACTGATCGTCTGGGGACGTCAAAATGCAAGGCAGTTGCTGGGATGGTGGAGAGAAATGCCACTCACAGAGCAACGCCCCATATGTTTTTGAGAAGGAGACGCCTTGCCGGAAAAAGTGCACTCCCCCTTTCGTCCTCTGTAAGGAAACAGACTAGAGATATAGCGAATCACTTTGTAACATGGAGAGAACTTTATAAAACATTGAAAATGGATGCCCAGAGCAACGTTATATATTTGATTCCGTTTCCATTACGTCCATAACGTTGCGAAAGCGTGCAACAGCTCCCACATACCGCTTTGGGTAGTCCGTATCCTGGTGTAACTCGTCCTACAATGTCCTCCAAAGCCAATGTACAATATAGTCCAGCCGGCTGAAAGAATCATGTCTTACAAAAACATTGTGTTTTTTTTTAATTGATGAAAATGTTTTGTTGCAAATGCAACAAACATCTACCAACTTTAAGGGAGTTTTCTTTGGTGACCGTGACTGAGCCATCCCATAGTACATGTGTTGCTGGTGGGACAGTGTTTACAAGCACCAGGCTTCAGCAAGTCACCGCCCCCAAAATTAAGGACCACCCTAAAGACTTGTATTGGCTCTGCAATGCAAGGGTTTTTTTAAATTCTGTAATTGTCTCCACCCTGTTCAGCAACGCAAGCTAGGGGCATGTCATCAGTCTCTAGTTCAGTGAAGCGTCTAGACACTGACTACTGAGTCTGGATGGTGATCAGCGGTGTCACTTTTAGGAGAAGGGGGAGAAATCGCTGCAGCTGAAGTCAGTATTGTACTGTTGCAGACAGGGTCAGCAGAAAAAACGGTTTTTGGCCAAATTTATAAATGCTTGCCTAAAATCCATTCATTTGTACACTAAATATAGGACTTTTTTTCCGCTTTAGTGTGCCATCAGATAGCTTTTTATTTTGGTACTACATTTGTTTCAACTGTAGTCCCTCCTTAAATTACTATGTCCACTCCTAAACTTAATAAATGGCTGTCTGGCTGCAGTCTAAAGTTTTGAAAAAGTCTTAAATTTGGCATACAATTTAACGGAGATTGATTTTCTAGGCCAGCATTTATATATGTGGCTAAAAAACATTTTTCTGCTGACCCCATCTGCAACAGTACAATGCTGACTTCCGCTGCTGCAATTTCTCTTCCCTTCTCCCAAAAATGACACCACTGAGCGCCATCTGCAGAAAGCTAGACTGATAATGCATAAGTACCTCATACAACCCAAGGTTATTCAAGGGAAGGCTGGGACACGGGCTCTGACGCCATTGAAACGATAGGGTATTGCACATGCCCAGTGAAATATGGCCTGCACTTGCGGAAACGCTCAATAAATGGCATTGTTCGAGCACAGGCTACCTAAAAAGTTCAGCCAGAGAGTACCAAGTGCACCCCTCGATCACATGAGCAGATCCTGAGCTTTTTATGTAGCGCCTCTGCCATAACCCTCTGACAGCATAGCTCCAGTTACACTGCAAATATGCAATACCCCATTGTTGCCATGGCGTCAGAGCCAGTGTCCCAGCCCTCCTTTGAATAGCCTTGATACAACCCCACTTCAAAAATACTGAACGATCCCTTTAACATTGTCCAGCAAAGGAAAACATGGATGGTTCTACTTTAATAGTCATGGCACTGCCAATACATGAATAAGTGAGCCATAAACAAATACATATCTTTTTACAATATTCAGTGAGTGCTACATAGCAAGAAACAAGGTCATGTTGGACAGCTGATGCTTAGTACATTGAAAATAACTGTGGTATAATTAAATCAGATGTTGGTATGGTATTACAAATACATACATTTTAAATAACTTTATATTTCTTTCCATCATTGCATTAATGAACTTTAACAATGTTTACCACCTGCCATGAAACATCAGACGTTTCCTTAAAGTGCTGCAAATTTGAAAAACAAAATAAAGATTGTTCATAAGTAACAAAATTGAGGTTGAGTTGACTCTGTTTTTTTTTTTTTTAGAGCAAAACTCAAGTCATGTGTGAAGTCGCTGTGTTTGTGATTTTTAAGTTCAAGGCTCGCGTCCTTGTCCCTGTTATGAGCACATCTGAAAACTGCATTAAAATGACAGTGATATTGTCCAGAAAGGTACCTAAAACAAAAACCATGACCAAATTTAATGACCACATACCGAAAAACTAGACATATGTGCTCCCTCCAGGGATGCGGAAGGATTTCTTTGAGTCAGCTTCAAGCCCACCAGGGTCCAAACTCTTCAGAGGAAATCAGGGACTGCAGGACAGTGCCTGGAACTGCCAGTAAATGATGGAATAATCTGGAAACACAGCAGCCAAAACTCTAGTCTGATGAGTATTTACCTACAGGGGGTATGCTCATCCCTTCCGTTTTATCTCAGCAAGCACATATGGTACCCTGTTGCAGGCCCCTCCAACAGGAACGTCTGTTTTCCAGAGGATGCCTGCAGTTTATTTATACAATTTGTGCACTTGTTGTATGGTTATGCAGCATTAGACAAAACAGACCTCTTGTCACTAAAAGAGGAGATTTTTCTTGCTATTCTGGTCAGGGTGTGTGATACTAGAACATACTGCAGAAAATATTATAGCAACAGCAATACATTCTCCCCATTAAGACATTTGATACCTCCTGAATATATGGCTGCCACCCCTCTTGTCCTTCAGACAGCGAGAACTCCTGCTGAGTACGTGAGGCACTGCACTTCATTTATTTAAGTGTGCTTTTACCCCGACATCTAATGTGACAGCCAACCCTCAGGAGGGCATTGATTTCAATGACCCTTATGGGAGTAAAGGGTACATATTTATGTGGCAGCAGACAGCTGTCCTTAAGAATAATGTAATGAAAGGCCACTGAGACAGACAGCGACACTGAATATTGGCCCCTGCAGGAGCTTTGAACTGCCTACATCATCACCTTTGTCCCTTCTCAAAAATGTAGATTCACTTTAAATTATGAACGTGTCAGACCACAGAAGAGTTCGGCATCTTGTAATTTGTAGCAGCAATAAAGAGGACAAATATAACAATTGCCCTTTGTGTGTCTTTCAGGGACGTATTTCAAGTGAAGCATATGTTCCGACAGATCAATGCCAGATTGATCAAAGACGGCGTACGTTTACATTAGCTAAGATCAAACATATAAAAATACGTATACAAAGTCAAGGTATATCGGTTGGATGGCACATGACACAACTGTCTTCATCTCCACCTGTGCTGTGATACTCTTGCCGAGTTCATTCAAAGACGATGCCAAAATAAACTGACATTTTAATAAATGGTAAGCAGACCTTTGATTTTTAGTGCAGCTGACAAAGAATCTTCAATTTTGGAAGAAGAATTTTGCCCATGTTGGTTTGGCTCCATATCAATGTGGCATTTACAATAAATGAGCTTCCTGTCTGTGCTTCAAAATGCCTCAGGGCTGAAAAAAGGTCACACGCAAGCTGAGAAAATCATGCATGATAGGAAACATGGGAAATTGTTCCTTTTGTTTTTACATTAATCAAGTATTTATCCATTTAAATGAATCTTCTGTATTGAAGTTTTAATAGGTATAAACAAGAGTTCTTTAAAACAGCACCAGAATTACACGGAAATTCATTAAACTGGTGCTCACGTAAAATTATTGACTAGTTACTTTTTCCTGCATCAGTCAAGTAATCAGTACCAAAATGTGTCACTATATGTATTCTGATATTACCCCATTATATAACAGTTTTCAATGTCACAATTTCAACAAAATTAAATATCATTGCACACACACGCACACACACAGGTCTTAAAATGATTTTCCAGAGAGGGCCTCCTGCTGAGTGTCAGACCTCCTGCTGAGCTGTTCGGCCTAAGAGCAGTAACCACTTATCCACTGTCTCGTAGCAACAACATGACAAAGCAGATTTCCCAGCGTGGTTTCACATAAACACCAAACACAGACAGGTGGAGAGAGTGTTCCCGCGAGTCCATTTTGAGCTGTTACAAACTTTACAAATAAAAGTCAACTTCAAAGTTCAAATTAAAAGCTTTAATTGGCTGAGAGATAATATTAGAAGTAACTGCTCGTCATCACCTCTTTCACAGAATTCCCATGAATCATAGTATGAGAATTTACACCTTTTGATGTTATTTTACCCTCTGATATTAACGTCTCATGCATCTTTTAAATGTCAGTATCAGCTTACTCACGGAAGACTGGCGGTGATTTATAGACCCAAGGATATATATTCACCAAAACGCAATCTTCAAATATCAAAATACCCTCACACTCTAATTACCAGCCATCATGAATCAAAGAATCACAAGTGAGACAGATTTTGCTCTTAGACTAAGATTTTTAGGTGCCATTTACTTTGCTAAAAGTGCAGTAAATTAATCAAAAGGCAAAATATTTTTTTATGAAGCCTGGTCAGTTTTGCAGTGAGACACATCTGACTGCTCTGATCTCTTGATTTCATGTTGGCATTTGGTGTAAAATTCTGAGGTTTCATCGTAATTCTTGGGTATGACATGACCATTTAATGGATATGAAACATATTCTAAATGAGAAACTAAATTCAGGCACTACTTTGGGATCAAAAAAGTTGTATTTGCAATGCACTTTTGAATGTTTACATTTTCTCTGCAGAACCGTATAGATTTTGGCTGGGCTGCAGAAACAATCATTGCAGGCAGAAAGATTTTTGTATATTGATTTTTCTACGATTTGATGGAAGAGTGACAATGGAAAAAAGAGCTAAAGTTCTAAAGTAACCAGGAAGGCAAGAAACCTATCTGGGGAAAAAAAAAGAAGAAAAAAAAAAGATGTAGAAAGTGTTTACTGTCAATTCTTTCAGAAAGTAATTTCATTGACAATATGAAAATGAAGGTTGGTTTAATTTTTTTTTTTGCTTACTCTTCATCTTGTCATCCAGCAGGCAATTATTTCATTTGGCTCTATGGATTTGTTTTACCATCAGTAAGATAAAAAGAAATCTCATTTGTACCAAAAGTAAAGTGTAGATACAGCGTATACAGTGCTGTGAAGCTGTCTATGATTCGCCGTTCTACATGGAATCCGCTAGCCACTCCCTGACTTGTTTGTAGCTTGTTCAGTATGTTACTAGGTTAACAAGAATGAACTACAGATTTGTCCAAGATAATATCTGGGAAAGCGCGACCAAAGGCCGTAGCCATGGTAAACACAAGGGGATGTAGGTGAGAGTGAAGGTTTTGGGGGAGAAATTAAACCCAAAGTATATTTATGTTAATATTGTAATTAGATGTAAATGCTGTACTAAAACATGTAACAGATTTTTTTTTTTAATTGTCCAATTTTGAAAAGAAAAGAAAGAAAAACTAGCAGTAGTTATTATCTCTATATGGAAAGCATCAGTTGCCTCAACTTGTATTTAAACAGGTAGAGGTGATACTACGCCCACATGCATTGTCAAATCAACTTCATAAATATATAAATTAATCCTGCGAAAATGGAAAAAAAAATCTGCTCATTTACCTTGAAAAGCGTTGTGAACAAAACCTTTGATTTGAACGGAGAGAATGAAACATGCATGAGGTCTCTGACATCTGGTATCAACTCAACAGATAGAAAACATACATATTTAATGAAGCTGCAATTCCTCACCTGATCACCAGCGTTTCCAGCATGCTGTTCATTCTCCACTGTGTGTGAAGTGGACCGGAGGTCCCGCAGTGTAGGGCAGGATGGGGCTGTGTCATCATTCAATTCTTAAAGGGAAAGCTCATTTATTATTATTCATTTTTTTACTTAGCCAGTGTCAGTGGAAATAACCTACATAATAACATGATATCATACTGTACAGGTATTAGCTTAACTGGCTAGGAACTCTGTTTTAACTGATTGCTACAACTAATACACAGCTACAGAAAACAATATATATAATTTATAATAACAAGAATTCAAATGTAATTTGTCGTGTTAACAAACAAAACAAGAGGAACTGTGAAATGATTAATTATGCACCACACAGCCATCACCAGGAACACTTTTGGCACTTCCACTTCCACAAAGACGCTCAGCAGCACATACATGCATCTCTCCAGCTTTTCTATTTATGCAACATTCGAACCATCAAGTGCTTTCAGAATCACTCTTCATTTTTTAATGTGGACGCTGACACCCTGTGAATGACGCAGGGCGGATTTGCACTGCCAACTCAAACTGTGGGACTCACACACTGACAGGCTGTCACTGAACTCCAAACCCTCAGGCTGATAGATTTTTACTTCCATTCTTAAGCTTCCTAGCTGTCATGCCGCTCCCCGCTATCTCTGACCTCCCTCACTAGCAAACCCCCCATGTGCTCAGGTACGGCCTCCCTGCTTCTTGCTAAAATGTATATACTGTGTAAAAAGCTTCACCTTGTGCATGTGAGGTTGTTTTACATAAAATGGAATTGTTTAGTTTCTCATTTAGAATACATTTCTTATCCATCAAAAGGTCATATCATACCAAGGAATCAATTTTAAATTTATTTATGAATTGCATAATTGGGTATTAGAACACTGTAATTATCTTTTTTTTTTATATATATATAAATGTCCTGTGACTCTGTAGTTCAGTTTAACTCTATGGAGCATCTCAATGCCCTCAAGAAGGTGACAATCTTTGGGAATCTCACAATTTGATAGATTCGATTCAGAATTATTCTTGAGGCCAAAATTTTAAGTCTCTTTCTAATGTCAACTGCGTGCCAAACCATTTACAGGTGTCTTTAATCCACTGAAATATAATGTGAAATACAATCAGCAATTCAGATAAATCCAAAGCCTTTACATTTTATGAAATTAGCAACATTAATTAATGAATCGATTTCATTCTAATAGTTTCCTTGTATGATAATAACAAAATGAGGCAGACTGCTTTGCTGTGTTATTGATGTGACATCTCCTGCATTGTTGAGCAGCCTCCTGTTAAAGCTGTCTTGTATGAGACGTTAACGCTTTAGATAAAAACCCTGAGTGATTTTCTTCAGCACAGCGTCACTTCAAGTTGATAACGTTGCAGTGTGACTCATCTCGTCTTGTTTGTTACTGCTGATGTCTGCTTCATTAGCATAGGTTACATTAGTAAAGTATTCACACTATACTTTGCATCTGTCTCGCAAATGTAATTATGAAGTCATTCAATTTAATTGTAACAGCTGCTTTTTATGAAGATAAATTGCAAGGTGTCTAGTACGCTGTCAGGTTCTTTTGGGTTCTGCACTGATCCTCGCAGGTGATTTCTGACGCACTATGTAATTAGGCTTGTTGTTTTGGTTCTACATCTGCAACTCAAACTGTTTTTATTCAGAGGCAGTTTACACACTGCGAGTTTTCGCATCAAACAAAACCCTTCTGTTGCGGCTTGGCCTTCCTTTTACATGGCAACGGTGTGCTGGGGCTCCTGAAACCGCAAACATTTGAAACCAGGTTCAGGAGTGGAATCTTCTGAAACCACAACCTTCTTTCCAGCTGTGTAAACTGGCAAGCAGAGTGATTGTGATTGCAGTGGTGATGCTAATGCTAATGCTAGCGCTAGCGTATGTCAATTTATTTCACTCTAGCCACTACCACACTCTGATTAAACACTCCACAGTGCACCAAAAGCAGTTCGAATATTACGACAACCTATTGAAGAGAATTAAAATGTCCGTAGCATAATTTTGGAAGTCAGTCAACAGCTGAATTTCTTTTATTTGTGGCTGCTTAGGGCTCAGCGCAACGAGAAGTAAACAACTTCGGCAGCTCTGACAGTATCGTTACAAACTTACACCGCCTGGCCTGGCATTCAGTTTTGCACTTTTGGTTGTTTGTGTAAACGCAGACATATTTTGAAGACGCAAAGGAAAACCTTTCTGTATTTAGTAGGGCTGCTCCTGTGTTAACCTGGCCTCAGTCTCACCCTCATCATCATCCTCATTTACAGCAGCACCTCTGTGTGATCTGGAAACACAAATCAGCAACTCAAAGCTGCCCCTGTTACTATTTGAAAATTTGAAAGCTATCTTACTTTTCAAGACTGACATGTGCAGAAAACGACTCTCTCATGAACTTTAGCAAACAAAAGGTGAGGGCTTATGAAAGATAACTGTTGTCATAAGCAGAAATATTAAATTTGCAATGGTACGAGAAACATTCTGAAACAGAACTTTGACTTTGGCTCTCTGTAAAATCTAAATGTTTTCAAAAGTAGCACCTTGGTTTAAATAGATTTTTCACTTTTTTTTTTTTTTTTGTGCCCATTTTTCCACAAAGTTTACCTGCAAGAACACACAGTTCCTCACATCTTGCAGTACACAGAGTCCTGTTGCAATGACAATGATGTGGTTTGTGTTCCCCAAGTGTTCTGGGTTATTTTCCTCAATTCTGTGCAGACTTAAAATTGAATAATACTTTGAACTTTTTATACTCACGTTTCGGCCCCTGTATATTCAGAAAGAAAGTTGAATAGAACACAAACATACTGTAAGATTTCAAAGCAAAAAAGCCTGTGTTTGCTTATAATTTTGTTTTATTCATTTTCTCAATGTGGTTTTCACATGCAAGACATTGGACTTTGGAAAAATTTTGATGTTTAATTACAAATAAATGCGGAAAACAATAGGCTGTTAATTAGCTGTTGAGTCCCCCGAACAGCCCTTTTCAGTCTTGTAGTTGCTGACTTGTGGGTGTTTGTTCTCGAATTAATATGTGTTTATGATCTTTTTATAGCGACGCCTCTGTCTTGAGTCACTGTTACTCGATGTGGATATGATGATAGATATGCATAAATAAATGAATCAGTTTGTGGATAAAATACAGCCAAAAACACCTCGACGTGATGTCAAAAATAATCTGTTCTGACACAGAATGCCGTTATGAGCTTCAGTTCTGCATTCAAGACTGTAATACTTGTCCCTCAATTTCAACATATGTTTAAGAAAGTATTGTTACATATTATACTTTTTAACTGTGTTCACGTTATTTTATTCCAGGTTTTTTAGGTGTTAAACAGTTAATATGGTGAACATCTATTTCTTTATGCCAGGCTCTTCTTCATAGCCAGCAGATTAGTAACTGTGGTGAAGCTGAGACTGAGGTGTGTAACATGATTGGAACAATATGAATCATGTTCAGTGTGTTGTTTCCTTTGAAATCGTCCTCGCACCACATGAGACCGGACCGGTTGTTATCTCGCTAAGAAGAGGAGCATCGTTGAAATGTTTCTATTCCTCAGTGAAAACTTTTCCTCTGTAAGCTTAACAGCAGCTAACAAAAAGACTGACCACAACTGAGACTTCTTAGTAAATCATGAAATTGAGGTACAGTTGCAGAGATTAGAAGCAAGACATCTGGTTTCACAATATCATTTAAGTGATTGAAGCCACATGAAAACTGCAGTGAAAGAACCAACGTCTTTGAGAAAACTCAGTCCTGTATGTGGGCATTTTTCACACCATACATTTCTATTTTGGAAAAATTGACAAATAATTTTTCTCAGGGCTTTATACAGTGCAGTGATCATTGCAAACCAAATACTGTATAGACTGTTTGTAATGCCTCGCAGCTGGAATGACTATTACATTCAGTGGTCTACAGAGTCAATTTAGTGCAGCTGAACAAGACACAGAAAGGAGAGACTTTTCATATCAGCTGTGTAGATTTTAGACTTACTGGAGAAAATGCATTTGTCTCATGTTTGTCACATTTGTTAAAGCGTTTTTGCTGGACCACAGGGCCAATAAGGCCTGAAAGTCATCAGACATATGTACAAAACACAATTCATTCTAATTATTTGAAGGACTGAACAATATGAGATTTTGGGGGTTAATGCCAATGCCAATATGAGGGAGCAAGAAAATTCAGATATCCAGTATATCAGCCGATATTGTATTGGCTGAATGTGGTAGTCTAATGTGACAAAGATATGTAGTGGAGGCAGGATATCGTACATTTCAAACAACTTGTTCCAAACATCAGTGCATTAAACAGTAAACACTTCACTTATTAGTTATTAAATAACTGACCGCCCTCTGCTGGACAAACTACGTGACTACTCCATTCTAAATCAGCAGTCCAAACATTTTTTCCAGCCTTAAAAAACAGTTTTAATATTGTTGCAAATCAGAGCACATGAATGCCCAATAATATTGGCAAACCGATATATCAGTTGTTGTCTAAACAATTCTATGCATTTATTAGATTTAAAACTGTTCTAATAAGTTGATAAAGTGCAGAGGAATTGAAGCCAGTTGCTCATAAAGTCATACGAACAGCACACTGAAACAAGCCCAAGACATTGATCACATTTCGTAGCATCTGATTATGTGTTCAGCATTAGCCTGCGTGTTTCCCCCTCATTATTTATCTGTCTGCTCTTCCCTGTCCTCCTCCCATGCTTATGTTTGAGTATTTATCCTCTCCCTACTTGTATCCTCAGCAGATTGCTTTTTCCTAATTGGAAAGCCGAGTTAATTATCCCCGAGGCTTTACTTGGCACATCATCTAGACCTCCCAAGAGAGACATTGGCTCATAATCCTGGAAAAAAAACAAAAAAAACTTGCACAGCAATGAAGAACAGGGATGCAGGAGCACTCTGACCTGAATTGGGCCCCTGACTGATTGATATGGAATCGCGATGGGGTAATAAAGAGCATCCATCATAATTCTCAGCTGTCAGCATTCGCAGGGATTTCATGAAGCTAATTAGAAAGGCCTGCCATGGATTGCAGTTTTTTATTTTACTCCTCTCAGGGTTTCACCAAATGCTCATTTTTTGTTTGTTCAGTCTTGATAAAGTCAAGTCACAGGATGCCACAGAATGAGAGGAATTGAAAAAGTGTAAGTAACCTTGACACCCACAGTATGCCACTAAACCACCTTTGCCTCTATGGGTAAACTAGTTTTTAAACAGAGATGCATGTGCAGCATGTGTAAGCATGATGAAAATGCTAGTATCATAAATATGGCTGCATGTAATGCCTAACCTCAGGGTTTGGAAATTTGCTTTATTTTTTTTGTTTGTTTGATTTGTTTTGTCTCCCCCCCCCATATTTTCAGGAATTAATAAGCTTTAATTTCAACATTTATCAAACAAAATCAATACATGAGGAGCAAATTTGGTGGCAGCCAAAGTATTATCGACATTTTCGGTACCCAAATTGGAGAAGCTAACAGTGTTAAAAGCAGAAAAGAAAATGTGACATTTGGCACACAGACCAGCACAGCCCACTTACAGAAGAAGTCACATCAAAGCAAAAAGCACTGAACAGCATAAATCACAGATCACTGTAACCACGTAGTATTTACAACATGTAGTGTGTCTTATTAGTAGTTCAAAGATGCTCTTGAACTGCACTGAAGTGACTGCAAAGCCTGAAAACCTTGTGGGCTTTGTAAACTAGTCCATCCGTTTTACCAAATAACACTTTAAGCGAAAGGAAAATCATAAAGGATAGAGCATCATCTGATTGTTTGTGACACGGTTTCTCTGGGGACAAATTGCATTCAATTTTTCCAAAAGACAGACATTATACATTTTATATTATAGATGATGGAATCCGCGAGCAAACCCCAAAAGGCTTCTGTGAATTGACAAGGCTGCATAAAGCACAGCTAACGGATGCTATTCTCTCACAAGTCCTCTGCAATCTGCGCCATTACTCGACTCCCCTCCTAGAAATGAATGATATCTAAGAGGCGTTCTTAAAAAATGAATGACACTCAGACGTATTAGAATTCATTGGAACTCCAAGATCCTTTCCTCTTACGATTTAGCACAAGTTGAATTCAATTTTTATTATCATCACACTTGGAATAAAAAAATCAAGAGTCTGACAGGCAGTTTCAAATGTTTCTCTCAGTTGAAACACCATCTTGTTTATAAGTGTTGGCACTGTATTATTGCTAAAGCTATAAAAGTGTCACAATCAGTTATCTCTGTCATATGTCCAATATCTTCAACAAAAACAAATATGTAATAAATACCTCTGAGATTGATGCTATTTTATGATTTCTATGCAGAAAGATATTCAAATCAAACAAAACAAAGTTGTCAGACAATCCAGAGTGCTGCTAGCTCTGTATGAGCATGAGGTGCAAACAGTTAACAGCTTTATCAGATAAATTTGAGTGTATTATTTCTCTTTGTATCAACTGCTTCCTACATTTTGTCCCTGGTGGCAGCTGAGTACAAGTGCTGACCAGGCAAACTGAGAGTATTTTTAAATGTAATAAAAGGCCAGAAAATAAACCTTTTAACAAAGGCTATGGCTGACATCATTTAAAATATATATGGTTGCAAATAATCAATCGTTTTGTAATTGATGCCTCACATTAGTTAAACATCCAAACATATTCAGTTTAATGTCATATAGATCATGATTCATTAATCGTGATTAATTAATCGTAAATTTGCAGATTAATTTTCTGTTGATCAGTTAATTGATACAGCCCCAAAATGTTGCTACTTTTGCATTTTTCTATTGTACAAATAAAGTAGATAAAGACAGAGCCATCCTGCTCTCACTTACTTAAAACCCCCAAACTTAATTATGAAATACAATCGTCTGCAAAACTTGAGGGGGGGTGGGGACAAGCACAAGGAAGCATTTAAATATTTGTGAGAAAACAAGTCCTTTGTGGCCAACACGCCCACTTTGGACCTCCACTGAAAACATGATTTACAGTAACTTTAAAAAACAAACAAAAACCCTTGCCAGAGGAAAAGGGAGGGGGAACTTGCAGTAGTTTCTCTGAGAAAAAAGCAAAAAATCTGAAGTAGATATGTGAGCCCTGAAAATAAAAAATTGTTGGGCAGCAAATACAAACCTTTTAGATTTGAAAATCATTGCCTTTATGTTCTGTTGTAGGGAAAAGGGTTTTCCCACCTTGAGTGGAGGTTTTGAGGTTGCACACCTTGGATAACTGTGATCAGATGCTCAGCACTGCTCAAATGTGTATTGACTATTTGATAGGGTGTTGACTATCTTCAAGAACCCAATGAAATCACATGCTTCAGCCCAGTTAAGAACCCTGAAGTGACGATCTCTTAATAGAGGAGTTGTGTTCAAGGAGCTGGAGAGATGCATCAAAGGAGATACTTGATAGAGTGGCTGCTTTGGGAGACTGATGAGAGAGAGGACATGCTTCGAATGTGATCAAAATACTAAGCGGCTCAGTCTCCTGGTCATAGGCACATTCGTGTGAAAATTGGAACCTTGTAAGCTGATGGACCAAGTGAGAGAGGACTGCCTCGCATCCGTAACTCACGCACATCCACTATGTTATCATGCATGGCAATGCAACCAGCCATGAATACCAAGTTTGAGCCACAATAAAGCTAAACACTCGCCTAAGAACTGCATTACCAAGGTGAAATGTTCGCCATCCTGACCGATCAATCCCACAAATCAATCAGCCACAGGCAAGGCCAAGGATTCTCCACAGGGGGGGAAATCCAACCAAAGCTTTGCTGCTTTCTACCTTTGATGGACTGAAACATAATAGATTTTTTTTTATGTTTTGGCCATGTTAATGCAATTATTCTATGTTTTTGTCATTTAATTTTATGCTTTGCAAGTTATAGCCTTTTTTGATGCCATTTTACATGAGACCATAAGACATAATGGCCTGATCTCAGACTGGTCACAGTCAAATAAAAAAGTTATTCTTTTTTAAATCAGTCGATTCTTTCCAAAAGTGCATAATTTTCAACCTATTAATCCAAATGTGTTGCAGTTACTAGCTGATAATTACCACTCTGAAGGCAGACCACTTATGAACGGCTTCTTTCTTAAGCAAACATAATTTGTTATTGTTAAAGCACCAAAAGTTTGCGACAAATCTTTAGTTTTTATTTTCTGACGTCTTAAAATCATATCAAAGCACCATGTAGGTTCCAAATATCCAAGATAAAAACCAATAAGAGCAGATGGCCTGTTGTTTATGCTTTCCATAATCTGACCACAGACCAACTTTATCCAGCAGTATTCAAATATTGAACATTAAAAGCACCGAACTTCACTGACTTAATGCCAAGATTACAACTTTTCTAACATATGAAGCCATTTTGAGAAGTTTACATACAAATACTTAAAAACACAGTTATAGATACTGCTACTAAGGTTGTATTTGGAGTATGAATGACCGTGCAATTAGTTACTTCATAAAATGAGCGTTTGGTAAATCAACCATCTCCCAAGTTGTTAAATTTTACACACGGCTATAATCTGTTTGACAAATTGTGATCAAGTTACATGGATGCAACATAAATATGAGGGCAGCAACATGACAGCAGTTTATGACAGGACAGACATGAGTGATGGTGCTTATAGCCCAGAGGATCTAGTAGGCTACAGTACATACAGTCCACTCGATTGTTAAACACTCTGATCATGCTTTAAATACAAGGAAATTAATCTGTGAATGAAAATATCTCTTCAAAAGGTGTATTTCTACAAAATTGGAGTAGTTTACTGTGCACGTACTGTAAATGTCTGTTCTTTTGCATGAAAATTGCTTTTTCAAATTGCCTTTTTTTTTTTTTTTAAGGTTAACTGCACGTATTAATCAGAGATGATGAGCAACCGAGCACGCTTTGGAGGCCCCAAACGATCTTGTAATGTTTAATAGATAAAAGCAAACATTGATGTGGCAGCCAATTAATGAAATTATACTTAACATTCTGCCCTGATTTAACAGGTTGCCCACAAACCGAGGCTCTTCTCCTCTGACATAATGTGATTTTGAACCCAGCTAAGATCCCCTGATTAGATTTCTTTATTGATTCTGCAGAAGCCATGAAGGTCAGACTATCACTTGACTCGCAGAGGCTGACCTTCAGAGGAACTCTGGCAGGCACTTGTCTCATTTAATTTGACTGGGGATATTTTCAAGAATTGATGTCTTTGGATATGTGATATTTTTGTTTCTGTTGAGAAATGAAGCATCTTTTGTAAATGAGCAGCACATTTACATTTGCACAATCAGTTTGCTTGTCATAAGCACTAATGTTCAATCTGTGGAAGCTGTTGTGAAACGTGCCGAAAATGGAGCTTTCTCAAACCTTAGAAAACGTGGATGATGTCATCAAGGTTATCTCAAGTGGAGTTTGTCATTTAAAAACAGAAAGGCTGCATTATGAACTAGTTGTGTTGAGTTTGTAATGGTCGAGAAGACTTGCTACACATACTGTTTACCAGAGAGGGAAGATCTTAACCAAGGATGCCTTGAGAGTCAAGTGGATTTATGAACAATATACATAATGCCAATTTACACTGCAGGAGAGCCCACTCAAATTTCACTTCACACTTATAAAATGAACTTTTATGAACTTCATTGATCTTGTTTGTATCCATTTCCTCATTTCAAACAATTCAGAACGTCCTCACATTCATCCATCCACAGACTTCTTTCATTGCCAATTCCCACCAATAAAGAATTACTACCTCTTAATATCCAGTTGTTAAGTCCGACGTAACACCCTTTCAAAATACCACATCCAGGTCCGAGCTCGTCTTTTCTGGTCTTTTCAGCATGCTGCAGCACTGTGCCCCTTGTTTCAGATCCGAGTTTAAAAAAATAACGATCTAACTTTCATTCTTTACTAGCAATGCGAAAGACAAGCGGACATGGCTGCAGTTGACAATGTACACTACACCAGTGAAGAAAAAGTTTTGGCCATTGCATTCACTTAAACCAAACTGACTTTGTGTGAATCCCTCACATAAAGTTGTAACTTTTACAACGTTATGGTGTTATGGATACGATGGGAGCGTATCAGTGTTCCTAGGGCTCAATGTTCCCAGGGCTCAGTGTTCCCCAGAAGTTGTGACAATCCTGTAAACACCTGGAAAGTCTGGGGAAGTCATGCCTAAATGTAACCGTCAGTGATTACTTGCCTAATCTTAACCACTCTCCTTTTTTAATTTCATGTCCCAGCCAGTAATTTTACTCAAACCTTAACCATTTGGACACATGCCTAAACTTAACTCTCATGGAGAAGGGAACATTGAGCCCTGGGAACATCGAGCCCTGGGGAGCGTACCAATGTTCCCTGGGCCCATGGACCCTGGAAACATTCAGCTGACCCTGAGTAATCCTAACTGGCTGTAAACTGTATTAGCTGTGCTCTCCCAGTGGTCAAAACAAAAACACAGTGTAATACGTTACCATAACTCTCATCAGGGACGTTTGCACAGGGGTCAGTTTTGTTTAAGTGAAGGAGTGCTCGCGTTAGCTAGCTAACTTTAGCACACAATCACTAAGTCAAAACTTTTTCTTCATTCAACTAACATACTTTATGTATATGTACTATATACTGTCCTCATCTTTCTGATTGCTAGGAACGAATGAATGAAAGTTATAATCTTTTTTTTTTCTCACAGCACCATGGAGAGACGAGGCTTGGACCCTGAAATAGTTTCCACAGGGTTTTATGTCACGACTTAGGGACCAAAAAGAATCACAGATATTTTGTAAGCACCAAGAATATACATGAGTATGTCTGACCATGTGAGTCTGGCTTAGGTGGAGAAATGCTGTGGCTTTTGGCTCATGATCTCATGATCTCATCTCACTACTTGTGGTCATTAGTCTCTAAAAAACAGACTCTACATTTACTGAATGTAGAGTCTGTAGGCAAGGTAGGGCGATCTTGGTACTGGAAAAGCCCTGGTTTCTGCTTGTAGTCTTTTGTAGTCCGCATAATTAATGGCGGACTGTCAACTGTTACCGTCGTGTAACCTGGCTACTTGTGAAAAGATCCGCTGGTAGATGTGGTCTCTCAACTCCAACTCCATTCTCACGTCGGACTGTAAACAGTGGACAGTGTAAACAGTGAGCGGCTCGCAGAAAAGGAAGTCAGAAACGAAAATTCGCCTCCTCCAACGGTAGCCCAAGAACAATGAAGTTTGCCCCCAGAGGCTGTATCGCTGTCTGCCAGAAGTCAGATGGTGAATGCAGCTGACGCTTTCCAAGATTGTGATCATTGACATGCAGACATTTTCAGAAACTGCTTTGAAGCCTCAACTCAATTTGTCATTTCAAATTTGTTACCCTTGTGGCTGCTTTTTTTGACCCAGCATGCATTTGTACTAACCTACAGTGTACATAAAATTCCTTCAAATATTCTCATGAACTGGCTTCAGCAGTACTGTAGCTGCATCTGAAGTACCAGTTGCACTCATGCCGCTGTGATGCTGAAGTCATGTCCACTGTCAAATAATGTTTCCAAATCCAATCCCGAGAGGTAAGCATTTGTTGACTTCTGTTTATCTCTTTCACCATTTCTCCCAAAAGTTGCAGTCTCACTTTAATGATTAGTACATATTAATGAGATGTTTTTAATATTACCTCCTTATGAATCTCAACATAGGTTAACTATTGTCAATAGTAGGCTATTTCACCAGGTTTGATATCATGAAGCTTGACAAATTGAGGCCATGTTAAGTATTAATGACATTTTGGATTTTTCTTGATATGTAAATACTGAAAAAATATTACAACTTACACATAATTTAGTAACCTCACCTATTAATTTTTCTGCTCAGATGCCACCACTTTTGAGGAAAAGTTCATGTCTTTCCTGTTAAAAAATTAAAAAAAACATATCAGGGCTAAGATTATTGCTGTGAACATTATAAAATAATGTATGTGTCCTTTGAACCAATAATCAGATTCATGCTTCCCTACATTAAACATTAGTTCTTGCTGTGGGTTACCAATTTGAGATTCTCAGCCTTTTCGCTTCCTCATCAAGCAGCAAAGAGAGAGAAAAAAAAAATTGCTCCGAGCTTCTTCTGTCATCTAAGGAAAGTCGGTTACCATTTCAAGGTTAATGGCAAATCACTTTTAGGGATTTGGGGAACAGGGCTTGAATTTGAGTAATGCAACATTAGTGGTTATAAAGATAACCGCACAAAGACAACAGACATAAAAAGCCTTGCGGCTTCAGCATATACTCTGATCATGAGCTCGATCTGGAAAGTCCAGCAATGTCTGTTTATTGACCCCTTCTCAAAGATTATACATGCCTTCATTTTTAATTTAAAGACATGTGAGTGCTGTGGGCCTTCAGGCTGTCAGTGGCATGGAAATCATTTGCACTCTGCACTCAGTGTGTGAGCCTCATTTAGCTAATGAATGTCTGCTGTGTAGGTACAGATGTATGTGTTGTTTTATTGAAAGAATAGAAATGTGTTCAAGCTTCAGTTTTGCCTAACAGTCAGTGCACAGCAGCGCAGGTAACAAGCAATAGAGCTTATGTAAATATATAAACATGTCTCGACTTTATTCTCTCGTCTTTGTGGAAGTATTGACTCTGACATGACTTTAAGACAGCTGTCAAGTGGGCGGTATATGATATTTAAAATAATGAGTGAGAGGATTCAGTAATATATGCTTGCAAGTGCAGGAACTTCATGTAAATCAGGTTAAAAAATGTTCTTCTCTTTGTACAGGCTGTTTTACAGTTGTTAACAAGCAGCAGATGTTATTCTGTAAGAACAGCAGATAGAGGTAACGCTCAAAATAAAAAAGTGCAGGAACAATGACTCCTAGTTCACATGTACACAGGTATTTTTAAAGCAGGTTGTTCCTTCTTGGTTGTACAAAAGAAACCAACCAACCAAACAAACAAACAAAAAAAAACAGGTCAAAACAATCAGTGTTTTAAATAAATCCCCTTTCCAACAAAAACTCAAAGACACAACTGAAGCACTGTCAAGAGCACGCAAACCAACATGAGGCAACATAACTATAATCCTAAAGGTATACTGACTCATGAGAAACTCCACAAAACAGCTCTTACTAGTAGACTCACTGCAACCGCACGTGGGATCAATTCTTGTCCAAAACCTGCAACATATGCAACAGGGACTTTAATGTCGTGAGTTTGGGATACATAATGACCTCCACAGCACATTCTGACACCTCTGTTCATCTATATAGACACTAAACATTCCTATGTGTAAACATGTAAAATGTCCTGTTAGCAAAGTTAGCACCAGCACAAATTCCTTATATTGGTACGAGTTTCCAAAAGATCTATGAAGTTTCTTGAAAGAAATTCCATGTAAGTGTACTATCTATTTACTGTAAAGACATCACCTCTTTGAAGTGTGTGGGGCATGTTTCAGTATTTTATTGGACAAATATTTATTTGGGAAAATGATTAAAAGATCAAAAGATTCTAAAATACCATTGGCCAGTGGCTTTTAGTATTTCATTTTGGAAATATTAAAAACAACATTCAGTTGATATCACCATAGAGCAACACACCAACACCTAAAGAGGTGAGATGGAAAGGCAGAGAGTGCATCTTCCATCTTGGAGAGCTAAATTATCATTGAAAAGGTAATGGTTGGTCAACAGACTGTGTGCAGTAGTGAGTAAAACCAACAGTCTTATCTTATGAGTGGTTTTTGATAAAAGTCGACAGATACATAGCTCAGTACCTCTCTTTCATGAGCGCCCCATGATGCCTCATTTCAGGGCACGAAAGCCGTGCTAAACAAGCGAGCACTGTGCCTCTCTTCCCGATGCAGTCTTCTGCTCTCTGAAAATATTGTGGACATTCAAACTACCTGAAGGCCAGTGGTTCACATGGAAGAAAGGGCAAAGCACAGGCACAGAGCTGGAAAATCGATATACAGTGCATTCCAGATATGCCATGGAATGTTATTTTCTACACTGCAAGTAATATTTTCATGGATAACCCTCTACCTTTCAAGGAATAATGCCAGTGTTGTATAAATTTACTGGCTACTGAGGTTGGAGCTTCATAAGATTTTGCCATGTATGATGTGTCGTCCTAGCCATGCTGATCCAATGGGTTTGGACATGGCACTCTCGGTCTGGTTGTTAGTCCGTTAGTCACTCCACAACTTTAGTCAAGACCAATTTTTTAAAAGAAATATTGGAGAGACAGCCTTGCTTTTTTGTGCTAACATATATGACCACCTACAGGATCAACCTTTGAGAACTAGGTTAGGTTTTCACCTACCTTGTGAAATATCTCTACATAAAGCCTGGGTAGGCACTAGGCAGTTTATTTTTCAAGTGTCATTGGACTAAAATTACCTCATAACCTTTCAGCATATTGTTATGCAGCTGGTCTGAAAGAACACTAGACTTTTTCACCTCTCCTTGGCTCTGTATTCAGACCACGACAAGACCTTCAGCCAATCACGGGTCATTCCACAGAGCACGTATTCTCATTGGCTGCTCTACGCTGCACTTCTTAGCAACAGGTAACATCGCTAGGAGCTGATTGGCTGTTGAAACAAGTGACGTGCCTTACACTGTAAAACTGGCCTCTGGTGACTTGACAAGCTGAGTGGCGACATTGTCAGATGTATAGTGATATAAGCTGCAAAAATATTAGAAACACATCTGTGACAAAAACAACACAATTTAACAGCACCATAAATTGCAGTCTCTAAAAATGGCAATAAAGCCAAAATCAATCACCACCTCAATACAAAAGTTGGCAAACCAATCTCGCCACGAGGTCTATTGTGCTGTCTGGTAACTGTTATAAAAACTGTAAATCATATTACACAATCTTCCTCGGTAGATAAAGTTTGCCCAGTTGTCGTAAAATAGTAAATTCTCATTTTAGAGACTTCTCTCAAGTCCATTTGGACTTTAAAGTTGAGATGGAGGTCAAGAGAGAACTTTTAATTTTACCTCCCTAAAACAGTCTCCACAAAAAGGAGCATTATAACCTTCAACACAGGAGGATTGGTTGCAGGGATGTTGCATTAGTTTGAGCTTGATGTACCTAAGAAATGGGCAACTGAGTGCACTTCCTGTCAGCCTCTATTTCCATCTGTGGATGTCAAAGAAAGCAGAGCATAACTCAAGGAATTTTTAAAAAACAGAGAGAGGGAAAAAAAAACCAACTGAAAAATAAACCTAATGGTTGCTGCAGTAGATTTTCTTACTTGTGCATCTTTAAAGTTTTGGAGATTTTTTTCCCACTAAAGAATAATGACTGACAGCAAACGACTTCTTCTAAAAGGAGGGAAATTAGCCTTGATATTCAAATATGCTCTACGTAGACACAAGCAGGAATACAGAATTCTCTCAATCTTTAAACCCCCTGCAATATTAGTCTTTTAACCCTGTCTTGCAATAAGAAAGGTAATGAGACCGGAAAAAAGACTTCTGATTACTGCCTGTGATTTCTTTTTACCTGTCAGTGTTATGCAGATTGAACATAGAATACGCAGCTCAGCATGTCTGCGGTTTAACGACGCCTGGTAATCAACCAAAATAACAGCAGCAATCCCAGTTTCTAGCAATGTTCCCAATAATTTAGGAAAACAGGCTGAGCTTCCATTACCTTTGAAATCAGCACCTGCTCACTGCTGGTCTGCTTGTGTTTCCTTTATGCCTCCTATTTTTTTTTTAATATCTTTTTCTCGCTTTCAGAGCTGAAACAATGCACATCTAACTCATCTATAAATGATTATAATTTAACCGTTTTCAAGTCATTTTCATAAACAAACAACACACAAAAAAACATGCTAGTTAAATGACAATGTCTGCTGCTTTTCTATTCTTCTAGAGCAAGGGTTCCCAAACCCAAAACAGAAATTTGGTGTCTCCATGGGACATCTACAACACAATACATCTTGAATTGGAATAACAACTGCATATGTGCAAACTATTGATTAACAACATTAAACATTGAATTTAAAATGTATCTAAAATGTATTTTACTCATAATAAAAGTAGGTTCTACACAGTAATGATCAAATTTTAGTATCATGCTAAGTTTCCCAGTATCTTACTTAATATCTATGCAGTTTTTTATGGTTTGTTTAGCAAAAAACAAAAACAAAAACAACAGCAACAACAACAAAAATATTTTATAACTAATCAGTAACCCAATAAAAAATGGCCTAAGTCAAGGAAATACTGTTACAGATTCAGATTTATTTATTTTACAGTTTTTTTAAAAATGTACAAACAAGTTAAAAACTGAGATGCTTTTTTTCCCCGCCTCCTCGACCATAGTGGAATTTCCACCATTGCACACAGTGTTACACAGTGTTAAACTAAATATTGTTGGGGTTTGCACTCCAGTTTGGTCAAAGACTTCCTGAGATTTCACCTTAAACTCTGTGGTAGACTTTTCCTGTGCTTTATGAGCTGAATAATTAAGTTGTTTAACTGAAAATTAAGCATTGTCAATGAAGAAAACAAACAGTGGCTTTAGCTCTAATTTCTCTGTCATAAATTACTGTAAGTCAAAAGTTCTCTTCTTCTCTGTTGACGTTTCGCCCTCTGTATTTGTAGGTCGTTCTTAATGTCATGTTACTTATTTTAGAAATAGGAATGCCACACATCTTAACCATGTCTGCTAGAGCGATACTGTACCTGGGATTTTGCTTTTGACAGCGTGCCCAGACTGGCATGCTCCTCTGACTGTCTCCCTGTCACCTGTAGTTGTCTTTATCCAGATGGATGAAAGCATATTCCCTTCGGCCACTTCTCGCCTCTGCTTCACTTTCTTTTTACACCTGGCAACTGTTGCTTCCTAAAAGGGAATCACTAATACGATGTATAGAGGCCGTAAAACAAGAGCAATGAATTCTTCTGTGGCTTGTGACAAGATATGTTTGCCTCCTTTACAGTAGTTGTAGAGAAACATGTTATTTGCTTGACACTGGAGCTAAATTTGAAAGAGTATAAATTTTTAAATATGTATGTCGCTTACTGTAAACATGAGTCCACTACATGAAAGCTCATGAAGTGACCAGTGACAGATGTCGTATATGCCTAGTTTAATTGTCAGGACTCAGACATTCAGTGCATGTAAGGCTGGCTTTTGGCATCTCAGCATATAATGTTTTACTCAAGTGCTGTCTAAATCCATGTCTTCTTTTAATGGAAGACACATTCAGGGACCACATAGTTTGCTTAGATCCACAGAGCTGACAGTACTAATCTAGTTTTCACTTTGCTGCAGTTTAAGGACAGGAGTTTGATGGCTTATTTAAATGAACAATTAAGTAGCTGGAAATGTCATTTCTAGGCAATGCATATAGTAATATGGCAGGTTAACTAAACAGCATGAAACTAATAGTAACAATATGCATAATTATCCTGGCTTTTCTACAGTTTTTTTTAATACAATTTAAAGGATAAACATCCACAAGTCCATTTTCTTTCCTAGAGGTGTTTCATCTCTTTTTAAGTGCAGTACATCATACCATTATCTGGGTAAATATTCTTTTCTGATTGGCCAACAGGTCTGCGCTACACCTGACCACTGAAACTTTTTTCATTACATGGTAATGAACTACAACAGAAGTAGAAATAATTGTTAGATTCCATTGTTAGTTAATAATTAGAAAGTGAAACTCTTGCTTCATAACCTTTAGATTTAGAGTGCAAAACTTTCACCCAAAAAATGTGAATGCTTTGATTTTATATTGTCTACAAGTGACTGGGTGTAATCAGGATAATCAATGAGAAGCTGTGCACTAAACAACTTTAATTCGAACTGCATTGTGTTGGATGGTTCTTCACCTCCACATTGTGCCTTTGAACTACTTAACACACACCTACTGGCTGTGTATCCCTTACGTGTTGTTTATAGTTTACTAAAAGAACACTACAGTAGGAATGATTAAAAAATTTTAACACAAATTGTTCATAAACTGATTCTAAATTACCTGAAATTAGCATCATTTAAAATAAGTGCACTATATTGTGCAAAGCACAGATCAAAAAGCTGGGGTAGACACTCTTTTTGGTGTCATCGGGCAAAAATCCCATAATAACCTTGCAGCATATTGTACTTCAGCTGGTCTGAAAGAACATTAGGCTTCTGCATCTCTCCTTAGCTCTGTATTCAGACCGTAACAGGATTTTTCGGCCAATCACAATACTATATAGTATAGCCAATACTGGCTGCTTCATGCTGCAATTCTTAGCGACAGGTGATGTCGCTAGGAGCTGATTGGCTGCTGAAGCAAGCATTTTAAAAATGGCCTTTGGTGACTTGACAAGCTGAGCTGCAAGCGACACCGTTTGGCGCCTTGTGTTGAGCTGAGATCCGCTGCAACTTTTCCGGCAACCAGTTCGTCTCATCGTGATTCTTTAGTGTAACCTGGACTTAAAAGAAAGAGTGACAAAAAATGAAGTAAAATGTGAGCCTGAGCAAAAACAGGGAGGGGAGGATGCAGCAACGTCGCTTTCTTAGATGTTACCAACTGTGCTTTATACCTGCAGCATAAAAACTAGCCCTACCTTTATAGCAAATATTTTTAAGTTTGGGACATCTTTCACATTTCATTATATATACATATAT
>JAQLOL010000001.1:27875363-27886952 GCA_029783665.1 Naso thynnoides
AACTAGTCACTTTTTTTTTTCATTGCACAGGCTGAAAGGCTTAAAAAAAACTTTCAAGTAAGAAAGAATTTGATATAGGCTATTTATGTTTTTAATAAATTGTCACTTGAATTGCAATACTTGGTGGATCACAGGACAGGATATCAGGTTGCCATCAGAATATATAATAAAATAATTAATAATATATCCTCCCAAATGTTCTTTCTGGTGCTTGCATGCTTTCATCATACACAGACCTTACATCAGCTTCTTATGACATGCTCATGTACCACATTCACCGAACAGAACAGTTGCTTTGTTGTCAAAGTAAATGTTCTCTTGTCAGATTGTTTCCCTACAAAAAAGCAAAACATCTCTTGGGATTAGCCATGAAAATGAGAGCTGTGAACTTGTTTATTAGACACTGTCTGCTGTTTGTTAGATGCACCCCACCCCCCCGAGTTTTATCAGACAGCCTCTCATGTGCCTCTCGTTTCCTTCTTTGAACCTGCGTTTACAATCCAAGTGCAACGGATTAGGTACTGTCAGTCCACGCTCAGTTAATTAACGTCACTGAAGGGGATGGATAAGCTCTGAACAAGTCAGTGACAGCACAGACTGTTGAAACAGGCCTGACCGAGTCAATACCGAAAAAGTAGAACCAGATGTGAATGTGTTAATACAGATTCAATGAGAAAACTGAATGATAAATACAAGAAATTAAAGGATGTGAACCCTCAGCATTATATTGTTTAAACCATAACATAATTTTAACGCTGTTTATAATTAGCAAATAAAAACTTTAGTGTGCCAAGGGTGAGTTTCCCCAGTGGAGACAGGAGTGTCTCCCATTTACATCTGAGGTTGGTCTCTTTTAAATCTGACAGCAATCTTTAAAAAAAACAAAACAATTTTCTGAACTTTATCGTAATATTGCAACAGAATCATCAAATCAGACCATCTCCCCCAAAACTCGGCAGGGTAATTTATGCATGCAGCTTATTATGACACATATTTACACTTATTGTTACATGGTGACCTCCCGACACCATGTAACAAGGCAAAAGAGGAAGACGGGTTACACAGAATAGTAAGCATTTCCAAGTGAGTACTTAAAGCTGGCTCTCTGGCTGTGTAAACTGCCAAGTGGAGTGCCTATAAATGCCGTGACGATGCTATGCTAATACTAGCGCAAGTCAGTGCATTCAGCTCTAGCCACTACCAAACTCTAATTAAATACTTCACACAGCACCGAAAGCAGGTCAAATATAATGGCAGTCTGTTGAGGTGAATTTAAGGTTTCGGGGCAAAATTTTGGAAGTCAATCTACTGCTTAATTTCTTGAATTGGTAGCTGCTTAGGGTTTAGCAGCAATAGCAAGTAAACAACTTTGGCAGCTCCAACGTAATGTCATCACAACCTTACACTGCCAACTACTGGCCTGGCATGCGTACTACAGTGCTTTCACTTGTTCGCATAGACACGGGCATATTTTTGAAGACATAAAGGAAAGACCTCTCTGTTTTTAGTAGCAGTGCTCCCGTGTAAACGTGGTCTGAGTTGCAAGCAACACTGTCAGCCGGCTTGAGTCGAGCTGAGATGTACCAGTTTACATCATAGCAACTTTCCCTGCAACCATTTTGTCTCGTCGTAATCTTAGAGAGTCTTACCTTTAAAAAGGGAGCAACAACAAAAGAAATAAAATGCGAGCCGAGGCAAAAACAGGGAGGGGAGGGTGCAGTGGAGTTGCTTCTGTAGGAGCCTCATGACACAGCTGGCGGGATTTCCATACATTGCCTACCTCAGCTTTAAAATAACTTGCGTAGCATACTTAGTTGACTAAACCAGACTGGGACAGTTTCAGAACTTTAACCATGAGGTGATGAAGATCTTGTGCACACGTCACTGATACTGTTTAAATGCCATATCAGTTGTTTCTTATCTATTGTTTCTTTTTCTGTTATTTAGGTACAGTATGAGAATGAGTTCAGCAATGCTTGAGGAACAAAAAAACATCTCTTATGGTGGTTCAGGTTTAGGAACCTTCTAATGTGTTTTTGTTATGATTGAGTATTTGTCATTCAATACCCTCAAGCTTTTTTCTCTCTAGGATTCTTTGGTAGACAAAAGAGAAATGTCAGAACATAATGGATGATAATTTTTTGTGACCTTGTGATTAATTCTGTAGCTCCACATCAAAAGCTTTAACTCAGATTGAACCTTGAGAAATACCAGATAGATACTGAGATGTTATCTGAAGAAGCATTTCAAAAATCATTTGCTTGAGGAGCTTTTAGGCAGAAGGGTCACATATGAAGTCTGAAGAACCTTTAAGCAGAGACGCTATACAGTGTTTAGGCTATTGAAACACAGAGGACCTTTCTTCAAGAGCTTACATTAGAGAGTGTTCGAATCTTAAAGGGCACATAAATGTTTACCTCCTCTCCATTAAGTGAAAGGACACATGCAATATTTGCTGTCTTTTCATCTATTGAGGGAACTGTTAGGAAAAATTAAAGCCCAAGCTTGTACCTGCTCACCTTTCTGATTTCTTTCTTGATGGAACATTATTAAGAAAGGAGATGGTGTGGCATGACTCTTTTTGTAGCTTCCAAGTTTAGTTAAATGTTACGTTAAATGTTACCACAGTTCATAGTTTATGATTAGTAATTTTAAAGGTTTAGATGCACAGCTTCTCATTTTAAAGGACATCTGCATTCTGCCATGAAAGCTCACCAGAAAAGCAGACTGACCAAAAGGTCTCACCAGGGGAGATTCATGGCCTCAGACGCCTCTAGCATTTCTGGGTAAGTGCCCTTTAAAAGACTATTTTTATGGCATTTCTGCTCTATCATACAGCTCATAGTGAAGAGAGACAAAAGGACTGGAGAAAGAGGGCACGACATGCTGCAAAGGTCTCCGACAGGATTTAAATCCAGGCTGTAATTACTGTACATGGCCAGCACTTTGGGCAACTGATCTGCCAAGACACTACAAAATGAGACCTCATAATCCAACTCAGCTACTGCTCCTTTAGGAGACTGTGCACCAGCCAAAGAAGCTGGAAGGCTAAGAGATCCAACAGCAAGACATATTTTTACTGGCCACATCGTATGCATATTTTATGTAACTTTAAAATTTAGCGGCAGTAAAACAACTTGGAGGTTCTCATAGATTTACTTGAGGACCTGTTGCATGAAGAGACAAATGAGACATTTTTAAAACGCTCCAGTGAAAGAACTAGAAAGTGATCCAGATGCAAGGCCTTTGTTTTTTCAATAAAGCCACTGGACAACCTTTTACTTTGGCAGTACATTTTCTTTAAAGTAGAACTTTTGTATCCCTGTGCAAAAAGCACAACTGTTCCACGCACTATAGTAATGGTAGTACTAGCCATTGTATGAGGTACCCTTTGGCGTTTTCAGTCAATTGCAGCACTGTGGAGAAGCGTTTTGATGGATGAGCCCCTGTTATGTCTGTATATTATACATGTACATGAAGGCATCATGACACATATTCATGCTCTTCCACTGATTGACAGTTGGTGAAGATAATCTGCCAAGAAACACAGCAATGAACCAGAAAGGGCAGGAAAGTAGAAGACTGGCAGATAGACAGCATTCATGTAAACAACGCAGGTTTGGATTACATTCAAAATGTCAGTACTGCAAATGTTTTATTTGCATTTACAAGAAACAATACAGGATAGCATTTAAAGGACCATACCAGTGTTACAACATGTCATTGTGCTTTGCCAACATTAGCCACATAGGTTATATAAATCCCACTCGTTTTTCCCAAAATAGCCTTGTCTATCAGATATTATGTTTGTTTACATTTTGTCCATATTCAATAAACGTTAGAGAAAGTACCTGAAAATGTTAATTGACATTAACTGAAAAGAACATCAATCAAAATCGTTCTTTTTTTTCTTCTCTTAATAAAAACGCACAAGAATTGTACAAATTCCTGAGATAAACTAACATCAAAAGCAACACATAGCAGCAACCCGTTGATAATTATAACTGCTAAGAACTTGTATACCGTCACATTGGGTATTATGCAATAAACTGTGTCAAATCTACACAAACCCATATCAAATTGAATTAATTATGTTCCCTCCTTTCTTTTTCTTTTTTAAATAAACATCTTTGCGAGTAGAACCACTTACATTTTAAACTATCAAGTTAAATTAAAGTAGAAACACTGCTTATAACCAAATATAAAGTTTTCTTAATATGCCCTTTCTTTATGAAAATTAGCCTTTCAGACCTTTCAGCAATGGTTTTCTACATTAGTAAACTGTTCTCATTTATAACTTAAGTTCTCTCCATTTTATTTTACAGCCATAGTCCCTTGGCATGTACAAAGGCTCTCACTCTGCTGCAGAATGCCTTCTTTCCCTCCTGTCTCGCCTTCTCCACTTCGACCAGAGCCAGCTCTGTGCATCCTAGTCACACATAGTCAGGTCCTCTTTGAAGCACAAACCACTTCTTTTCAGATATTCACTCTTCTTTGCATTATTCCATACCAAATCCCGCACCGTTCTAGAGATGAACCTCAGTATCACCGGACAGGGTTTGTCGTTGTTTCCTTCTCTTTGACTTTAGTTGTCCAAGATGATTGCGGTCAGCCTCGGGAACTATGGATCTGCAGATCTCTGTCACTCCTGCCTTAATGTTCTCAGCAGACACTTCAGAAACTCCAGTTAGACAAAGGCACCACCTGTAACATTCTTGATCATTCCCTTTAATCTTTAGCTCCATTATCCTTTTCTTCATGCCTTCATTTTGATTCTGTAGACATTCATTCTCTTTCCAAAGAGCCATCATCTCTGTGTGGATTGAGTTGACTGCTTAACCAAGGTTTGCAATTGTCCTTGAGTTTTCTTTGGCCATGTCTTCAATTTGATCTGACCTTTTGTTGACTTGAGCAGACAGAATATGAATAATATTCTCCTAAGCTTCAGCCAGGGTGGGTTCAACTGCTTTACCAGCTGCTTGGCTGGGGTTGGGACGATGTTTTTTCACAGGTTTTTGTGTCATATTTGGGCAAGACTCACATTCACCCTCATTTATAGACTTGCAGAAATATGAGTTAGTCTCACTTTTTGCTCTGTTTTCTTTAGCAGTCTCTCCGTCCATGCCCATAACCAAGTCAACTTTCTGACTTTCACCTGTAGCTGGCATTATGTGCCACAGGCGGTTGCTAATTAGCTAATAGTCACCAGCTGCTAGTTACCGTGGTATCTTACCGTTGCTGAGTTAATATTGGCTGTTTTTTCCTCCAGTTTCCCTGTTTGGAAGCTCAGCAAGAGGCACAAGCTGACTTACTTTTTAGAGAAAAATAGCATTGATAAGGGTGATCTCTGCTAATGGTGAGAAGTCAAAAATAGACTAGTTTGGTCCTTTGGTTCTTTTAACATAATATTTGAATAATATATGCTGCTAAAAGTTCCTGTAAAAAAAGAGTATGATATCTATCAGCAAGTGAACACTTAAACACCTCAATGAATCATATACCATGTGTGAGTTTGCACTGTTAAATCTAATCCAGCAAATAAGTGTAACCATAATCTTTCCATTTAGAAATAAGTCTGTATAATCCTATTTCATGCCCAGTTAAAGACAGCACATGATGGCCATATCCTACCTTTCTGTTATGCAAATACCCACTAAAATTGCATTTTCATTAGCGTTTAGCTGGGAGATATGACTATTTTTCATGCCATTAATATTCATGGATGGGTAGTGCTCTTGTAGCAGATTTGAGAAATGAATGATGAACCCATTTAAAACTGCCCCATGCCTCAGGACAAAATGGCTTTTACCAACACAAAAATACGTAAGAGAGTTTATTCTTAGACAAGCATTTTGAGAAAACTGCAAGTTTACACATGTGAAAAACATACTGAGCCAGCAAAGAACAACACAAGAGATGCTGGATGGACGCTTTTCAATGCAGAAATGTGTTTTGAGACAGGGTCAAAATAAAAGAGAATCCAGCCTATTGAGCATGTTAACAGATGGCAAAGCATGAGTGGCCAGGTACCAGGAAGCAGCCACAACCATTGACTGATGGTTTTACTGAAATGGCACAATAAATAGGAGCTAAGTAAGCCAATTCAAAGGCAGAGAAAAATGCATTTTGTGCTAAAGAAACTGCCTAAAAAGCTTGCCTGAAAGCAATCACTAGATTTGTTCTTCAGAGTATAAACATTACTGTTTCTGTCTGAACAAAGCAGTTCCACTCACAGTTGCTTCTGTAGCATTTCATTAAATATTGGGAAGTAGGCGCTTCCAAACTCACAGAATAAGTAGGAGAACTAAGAGATTCACGTAAACAAAAACCTTCACACTTGATTTTTTCCCTACTCTTAAATCTAGTTGCATACAAACTAAATTACTTGTATATACAGTATTTAATGATATTTGTACACACTGAATCCTCTAGTTTATTTTTCTGGATGTCATATGGATTAGGGCCTGACCAATATGAGATTTTTGGGGTGGATGCCAATACGGATATTAGGGAGCAAGAAAGTTCCAATATCTGATTTATTGGTAGATATGATAGATATATAATACCAGCTGAATATGGTTATTTTATACCAGTGACAAATATATGTAATGGCTGCAGGATATCTTATATTTTAAAGGTGGAGTTAGTAGGACTTTGCGAAAAAATAAAATATAGACATTAAAAAGTAATGCTGCTCAGTCATTACCTCTGGGCCTTTATATATGTGTGGTGGTAATGTGATAGAGACACACCGCCCTCTGCCTGTATTTTGATGTTTTGGTTTCTTCGGGATGTTTCTGGGTGTGTTGGGGGGCTGCGTTTTCCCCAGCAAATGACAGTGTGCAGGTGAGACTGGGAGCGCTGCGGAGCACAGCGACTGGATGTTGTCCAGACTGGAAAAAGTTAAGAATGTGGACAATGCTCACAGAAAAGGAAATACAGGCCTAGTGAGGTGAAAGTAGATAAAACTTGCAAGTAGATAAAACTTGTTTAAGAGCAAGAGTGAGTCTCAGTGCATTCTCAGCCGCTTGGAGCACTGAAGGAGAGGCGGCGAAGAGCGATGCATTAGTTGGCCTGCTTTGTGATGGATAAGTATGTGCTAAACACCAACGGTTAGCTTGTTAGCTTGCTTAATTATCAATTTCTCTATTAAACAAATGTAATATTCCTACAAAACTTGCTGTGTAGCGTTGGGACTGCAGTATAACAGCACACGTTGTACATGCTACACACCTTGAGCTCAGGAGGAGGGGCCCAAAACGAATGTTGTGTTAACAAACCAATAATATTGACTCCACCTTTAACAAACTTTACTCCAAATATCAGTGCACTGAACAGTAAACACTTCACTTATTAGTTACAATGAATTCCCTCTGCTGAACAAACTTCTGTTACTGTTAGAAGTTTGGTTTAAACCAGATCATTGATAGATGGTGATGTGTGTTTTTCTTAATTCTTGCTATGCTATGCTGTAATTGTAAATAACTCTGCAGCTCTCACTGCTAATGACTACAGGCCCAGGTGGTGTCTCATGAAGGAACATATCAAATATGGTAACTAGATAATTATCTAAGTTGGGCTGGAATTAAGTCACATTTCAATGACTTTCCTGTCACTCTTGAGCAAGGCCATATTCTCTCTTATCAACTGAGAGTGGACCTCTATTAACCTCGGTTCATTTCAGCTCTTTTCCAGATCTGTGGTATTTGTAGCCATGATAGATAATTCTTATTCAGGGCAGCATAATGTAGCATGGTTCATGAAAAGCAATGCAAATGACCCACAGATTAGAGATGCATTTCATACTTAATCTGCATAGATTTCATATCAAATTCGTAATTACACTTATTAGCATATTAAGCAGAGAATCATTGCTGCTTCCATGAAATATAGCAGCACATTTAATGTGTCTCATCCTACAGCCAGTTTGTCCCTTTCCATGGAATTTCACTGAGCATGGCTTTGATTAAAACGCAGATTTGGTCATGTTTGTGTGTTTGTATTACAACAACCTGATTTCAACTACATGACTGATGGTTCTGCCCTCTAGAAAATTGCATTTGTTGAAGGTGGAGGTGATCCGTGGCTGTTGTTTACGTGCCTAAATCAAGGTTATCCCTCTTATGTGAATGCCTCTATCAGTGTGTTTCCATCTGTCATCCCACTCATAAGACATAACCTCATCCAGGTCAGCACGTTAATGAGACATTTTAAACTGTGCAGACTCCCAAGAGCCCAGTTTAAGAGAAACACTGTGGATATAATCACCAGCAGGCAGTATAATGGTCACGCACATCTGAAGGGACCACAGATTGTGTTGTGAACATGGTGTACTTTCAATACAGAATGCATTTTATGAAAGTTGCACAAATTGGACAAACTATTTTCATTTTTCCCACAGTAATGTAGGCTAATATTTAACAGTTGTTCCATTAGTTTACAACCAAGGTCTCAGTGCTTTTTTTCTGGCCATAGTTGAGAATAACTCTACACTCACCCTCACCACTTCAGAGGCTGAGGGCGTGAGTGCTCTGCTGGTAAAAGCTTGTCTGACTGTAGTGACCGAATTGGTGCATTAATGAAACGAAATGTTCTCTTATTTACAGCAACGCTTTGATTTCCAACCCTTTGGTGTTAACAGGTGTCACTCCTGAGTCCCTGGAAAAGCACAAGTACACAGCTGTACATTAGAGACACACTTCAAATGTACGGAAGCCCTGCCATCATCGTCACTATCACCTAAAAATCTGTTTCATCCTGTGATATAGCTCATAACATATACAGGAGATGGTTTGACTGAGATGCTGATATTTACCGTGACTTTTCCTGCCTGAAAAGCCAGTCATTAGATGAAGTTTCTCTGTCTTGTTGTTGTCACTGTGATCAATGAGAAAACACTGACTCCCATTGAGAAATTGATTATTTCCAGCAGGCAAAGATCTGATCCACCACCTAATTTATGTTAACACATTTTGTGTCTTGTTTAATGCATTTCAGCCTGTTGCACCAGCTGTGTGTAAGTTTTCTCCTAATTTAGGGTGTAAAATCCACAGTAAACGATATGTTGAAGCTGGTTAGTTTTATACTGAAGCTCTCTCACTGTTTAGTTGCACCACAAAGACGTAAGGTTTACCTTGGTTACACTGACATAAAGTCCACACTAACCAAAATATTGTTGCTGTTTTCACTTTCTTGGCCAGTCAGTGACACACTTGATGCATTGTTTAATATTGTGTTGCCAAATTACTTAAAACAGAATGAAACCAGCCAGGCTGAAAATCTTGGTAGTTAACCAAAAATGAAGTCTTTTATATATTACTAACAACCAAATGATACCGTTGGTATACATCACAGACTATAATTTAGTTTGGTAATATCTGTGGTGAGCAGTCTTCATCATAATTAATTATGTTCTAATGTAACCTCATTTTGCCTGCAATCTGTTGTGCTCAAGCGTGTACAAAAACAAGTCTCTAATTTCATTCTTAGTCGAACACTTGGCTGCGCAAAAGCATCGAGGCTAACGTCTAAAAAAAGCCAACTTTAATTACCAAACAACAGAAAAGGTACGTTCATTAGGCAAAACATTATTACTAAACCATAACCATTCAACCTTAATCTGCAACTAATAACAAATGCAACAGTGACATTAAGTGGTGAAGTCTGTTAACTAAATCATGTAAAAGTTTAAGCGACTGAAGGGCAGAATAAATTGTAACTTAGTATTTATAATATATATCATGGACAAGCCATTGGTGATGCAAAACAGCTGCTGTAATCCACTCCTTCTCATTTTCAAGAGCTAGGTGTAAAATTTAAGTTGTAATGTATGTTGGAGCTATTTCAGCTGGTGCAACCCTTAAAATATTAGTAGGGTGCAAACTCCAACAGTAGTTAGAAAATATGTTCAAACTATGCTTCGTCTGATCTTACATATAGCTGGTGCAACCTACTGCAGGTACTACTACCTACTACCTACTGTCTTAAATTGGTTGTTTTTTTTTACACCTATTCCCGCTCACTTTGCATTAAAGCATTAGTATTATAAAGTATTGTAAAATGTAATTCATGCAATAGGGCTTTGCCATAAAACACTCCTGATGGGGAATAAGGACCATAGATTTATGTCAAAACCAATGACAAGTCTAGGAATTTATATGAGTATAAAATGTTACCTATTTAAGGGTACTGAAAACACAGATTTATTTTGGTGTTGAATGAAGTCCAAAGATTTTCTTAACTGTAGAACATCAATAATTAGATGTCCTCTGTTTCCTCTCCAAGAACATCCAATTACTTACCAAAGTAATGACAGATCTGCTGCTGAGGTGAGACTCAAAGCTACTGGCTGCTTGTAAGTGTGAAGGAAATTACAGTCCTTCATCAGTGTGTTGGTTTGTTCTTTGCCTGAAAACGATTCGTCAAAAAACTCGCAACAACATCAGAGACAATATGCACAAACAAATATCCACCAGAGACAGCGGTTATTCTCCTAAAAAAAAAAACTGCACATTTATTAAGATTGTAACAGGGGAGGAATGAAAATGCATAACCTGCATTAGAACTTAAGGTAGCCCTCTGGGAAGGACATGAGGTTACACAATGTTATTCTGGCATACGTTTTTTTATTTTATTTTAATTTATTTTAAATAATGGTGAGCGCAAAACCTGCCCAGTGTGATTTGCAAGATGGTGTTAAAACATGACTCAATCTGAACTCCGTTAAGCAGAATAACATCTCTAAGAGAATAACTTAATATTTTATCCAACTAAACTGGAGGGGGTCTCTGTCTGCCTGTGCAGGTATGTATTAAAGACCTTCTCGAGTCCAAAAATGTATACCCGAACCCCAAAAGACTTGAAATATAGTACCCAGAGCCGAACCAGATCTGTCTAATATTAGAAAGCTGAGATTCAGATCCAAGCAGAACTGAGAAATGCCGGACCTGACCCTGTTCGGCCCCAGTAGGTAGATACCCAAATGGTACCGACTTCAAAGTCGCTTGCTAATTGTCATTACAAGCTGTCAAAACAAGAGGTGTCTCACCTGAGTGTGTGATTATGTACTGCATAATCCATCATTCAGTGACCCAGTGCCAAAGTAGTGGTATTTGGTAATAAAAAATAAAACCACAACATTGTCAGTTGTTCCTCTTCAAACGTCAAGAAGAAAAGCATATTATTATATATTAAAGCGTGTTATCCACTTATCACTTGCCCTCGCTGCTGCTGACAGTGATTGAAAATGATGCATTGGTTTCCTTGTTTAGAATCAGCTTTGAACTGTGCAGTTTTGTTGCATTTCCTGTAGCGTAATGGACGCAATGACACTTTTGTTTTCCATTTCAACTATTAAAGGACAACTTCGGTCATTTTACACATGCAGCTGTATTGCACAAGCTATCCGAGACTTGCTATTACCAAAGACACAAACAACATTTGGTCCAGACACATAGCTGTCCTCGCGCGGGGACGCAGCACTTACTACTAAGCCATGGGGGCAGATTTTTAGACTGTGTTTTCAATGTCTTAACATACTCCAAATCAAACCCCAAAAGATATGCAACATCAGCAGACACCCTACAACAC
>JAQLOL010000001.1:27887052-27904171 GCA_029783665.1 Naso thynnoides
AGAGAGAGAGAGAGAGAGAGAGAGAGAGAGAGAGAGAGAGAGAGAGAGAGAGAGAGAGAGAGAGAGAGAGAGAGGGGAAGGTAGAGGGGTGAGGTGAGCCTGAGTGAATGTGCTGCCTCTCAGCATGAACAGACCTACAGCATCCATTCAGGCTTCATACAGCCTCTGTGTTTTAAAAGGAGCACCGTGTTCACTTGTGTGTCTGTAGTCAAAGTCCCATCATTTTCTCATGTATAATGGTAAAAGAGCTTTTCAAGGGTTGGATGAATGACACTGAGTCATCAGTGCAAACAACGACAAATCTGATTCTTATGTGCTCATCTTAGATCAATTATCCTTCCATGTCTGTGCAGATTTTAAGCTGCACTCAGGACATGATTAGCCTAGCTTAGCATACAGACTGTAATATGAAGGAAACTGCTATCTTGGCTCTAACTGCAGTTAAAAAATACACCTGCTAGCACACAGATACCCATGTTGTTTCTCTTTTGTTGAATCTGAATACAAACAGAAAACGTTTGGGCAGAGTTACAGGCTGCATTTCTCAGCAGAGCACCGTGACTGTGCGCAGCCTCCTTAAGTCTGTATTTGGTACCATTGAGTCAAAACTAAAATCTGTGATCACTGATCAAATCTGGCATCCAGCACTGAAGCAGAGGTGCTACGAAGAATGTTTGTGCAGATGGAAAATCTTGTGTTAGTTTGGTCTTTATCTTAATTGCTGTTCACTGATTATAGGGTGTAAGCAAGCAGAGGACTGGCCTTTTATTATCAATAAACACAATTCCCAGGAGAAGTTGTGATTAGTTTTGCAGGTATTTGTTTAGTTAATGGTGCTCATGTGAATAAGTTATCACAATTCAGTGGAAAACCTGGATGTCTACCTTAATTGTAATGGCAATCTATCCAGCAGTAGCAGAAGCTAAAATATTTCAGTGCAAACCAAAGTGGTGGACCGACTGATTGAGGGACTCAATCTAAAAGCATCAGTAATCAAGTTTGATCCGTAAAATGTTCTACTTGCAGACAACTTCTGTCAGCATGTGCACTGAAAGATTTCACAAATGTCACAGATGCTAGCTAACTATTTGGACATTGCTCCATCCCAGAAGTCTGTGTCACAAAACAGTGACACAACGCATAACAGTGACATAAGACAAGTTTTCCATCATTGCTATCTGCTACAACTACGGCTCCTCTCTCTCCCTCTGACACTGTCATGCGCAGTGTGTGTGCTGCAGCCTTTCACAGCAAACTAGCTTTAGTTGCTAAATGGTTAGCACTGAATGGACATTAAAACAAAAATGCTGGAATACAATTTCTGTCTGCAAAGTTCATGTTTTCGTCTCTGCCAGTGAGGGAGTAAGCCGGAGTAATACCCTGCTCGAGGATCTACTAGTTTGGACTACCTGCCTGTAAACAAACCGGTGCCAGTCTGCTTGTACAAACACACTGTTTTAACCATGTTTGTATTCATTTTGAGTCATACACACTAAAGTGCTGTGTTTTAGGGTGTCTGCTGATGTTGCATATCTTTTGGGGTTAGATGTGGAGTATGTTAAGACGTGAAAAACACAGTTTAAAAATCTGCCCCCATGGGTTAGCAGTAAGTGCTGTGTCCCCGCGCGAGGACAGCTATATGGCTGGACCAAATGTTGTTGCGTCTTTGGTAATAGCAAGTCTTGGGTAGCTTGAGCAATAGAGCTGCATATGTAAAATGACCAAAGTCGTCCTTTAAGTGGGCTATAACGTTGTGTTAGTATAGTAATGTTGTATAGTAGCCTACAGCAGCCTATGGCTGATCACTACTCTTTGACCCTTCACCTCATTAACATCATCAATTGAGCCAATGACCCATCTTGTGGCAACTAACACGACTACAGTAGAAGTGGGAAATGTCAAAAAATCACTGGTAGTGGCGGGTCCAATTGGACCCAACATTTCAATGGCAGAGATCTGAGACCAGCAGCAAACAGTACCATCCTCGAACTGGACTCACAGTCACTTCATATGAATGCACCTGAGACTTGTCTGGGTCCTGTCAGACTCTCGGGTATTCAGGCATACCCAAACACCTCTAGTACATATGTCTGTCTTTTCTTATCAGCTGTTCTAATTATCAAATTTACATTGGCAGATATAATTGGAAAGACCCCTGTCTTTAAAACTTATGACACTGAGTTCTGGCTAATTTGCTGTATGACTACAAAATTGAAAATAAACACTCAAAATAATCAAGTTTATAATCAATAATCCCAATAAAGAGAACACATCTAAGAATCATTTTCTTCTCTGTAAATGTTTGTAAGCTGTTATAGCGGTCTTGTACCAAATGTCTTGTTGTTTAAAATATACACTCTCTAAGATGGCTTCCTTATGGTTTTGTACAGATTTATGTGATCCTATTACATTCCGTTTTTATATGACAGACTGTACGTCATGGTTCAGAGAAGATACCAAGCCAAAATGAAGTTCACACTTATGTGAATTTTATGAGTTTCAAGCTGACTGAAATCTCCTCTTGTCACTCATCTTATTCTTTTCAACTATCCTCTTAAGTTAACTGAGGTGAGAAAGGACTTACTTCTCCATGCACGTTCAACTTCGCTTTGCTTTGCATTGCATCATGTCAGTCCTGACTGTAGCCAGTGGGTCTGTGCAAGAGCCTGAATAACCTGGCAGGTGCAGGTGCTCCAATATACCAACAGCGAATAAATTTGATGAAAAGCTTGATAGGACATTTTATTAAAGAGTTGTCGAGGTGGCAAGTCACTGAGGCAAGTGAGAGCCAGAAAGCCAACTCCTACACTCAGTCAAAGACAGGAGCCCCTGTAAATGTCAGCCTGCCTGGAATGAAACAATGGATTCATTAGAGTCTCTCCTACTCCAAATTGATAATCCAGCCTCCTGTGGGTGTCTCATCCAGATCGGAGTGGTGCACCAGCCGGGTAGTTAACCAGTAATCAAGTCACATCCGTCTTCCAATTCCAAATTCTCCACCTCACGCTTCCTCCCCCTCATTCCTCGCCTCTGTCAGGCTTAACTCGTCCTCTTGTGTTTTCCCTGAGTGACACTTGAAAGTTAGGCAGAGGCCTCGCTGATTGCCCTTGATGTGAATCAGATGCATCTGCCTTGTCTCCACGTCCCAACATCTTAGCTATTGGTCAGATGAGGGGAACCAAGACACAGAGCGACAAATCATAGAACTCCCGGTAGACTAGTGGGACATTCATGATTGTAGTTATATTACAACTTGTAAAAGTCTATACCCATGTCATAAAAGACGAGAAGACAGTCATTCCACAGCTCTCTATTTTTATACGCTACATTAGAAATGAGGGTCTACTGCAATCTTGTCTTACCTTAAAAGAAAAGATGCTTTGCTTAAGTCAGATACATTTTACCTATGGCTGATTCTGTTACTACATAGTTGATTCCAAGAAAATTAAACTTGGTCATTTTATTCTGCATTTCTTTTTTGGCCTGATAAGTATAGGCTGTTGGTTTGCTGATATTGGCCAATTGCAGATATATTAGTATTGGTGTATATGTTCTCCAGAATGCGCTGAAGTTGTTTTTTTTAAGCTGGACTGCTGATTTAAAATGCTGTAATGCCATAGTCTGGCTGACAGAGGAGAAGTTCGTTATGTAAATGTAAAGTTTGTTAAAATGTACGATATTCTGCCTCCATTACGTATCTTTGTCACAAGTATTTCATAACCACATTCATCCAACATTATTTCTGAAAATAATGGCCAATTGCTCCCTAATATCTGTGTCTGCATCGATCCCAAAAATTCCATCAAAAATTTGTGGCTGAAACAGAAAATCTGTTGACTGTGGACTGTTAGTTGGCAGAAACAAGCAACTTAATGATTTATCCTGTGGGCTTTTAAAAACTATGAAAGAAAAATCTATATCATAGACCAGGCAATTAATAGAGATAAAAAATGTTATTTGAAGCCCTTTTTAATTATTTACTACACTTTTATAATAAAGCTTCCAGGAAAACAAGAAAATGCACTTGATTGCACAAAGCATTTCTCCTATGTGAGGCAACTGTTAATCCATTAATGACACTGTTAACAAGACAAGATGAGAAATACCGAAAAGCTAAAAGTTATTTACAGTCCAGTGGGGATGCGTGAGGTAAATCTCACCTCTGTAATGCAGGTCAGACACGAGGCTACAGTTTGATAATTGCCAACCACAGTTTGCCCAATAGAGCGTGCATCATGTTGAAGTTGGCGTAATGCTCATGTTTACCAGCTGGACACTCTCATTCTGTGTTGTTGGGATTTGGTATGATCACACACAGAGGTACTTTATGTAGTGCTTTCTGTCATCCTCTTTTTTAAATCCTCCATTAAGCGCTCAGCACCTCAGCTAAACAATGTCCTGGGGGAAAACCATACAAAGTAATATTTAACACCAGCTGAAGACTTTAAGTTGAAGATGTGTTTTTAAGTGTCCTAGATGATATTCTACTTTAGAGAAAATGCATATGCATTACAAAATATTATCACTCATCTTACCCTGTCTTACCACTGCAATGCATTACCTTACATATAAATCTTGTTATACAGTGACTCAAAGGACCACACCAGGGATGAGCGATATGGACTAAAAATTCTATCAAGATATTTTGTGGTATTTACTGTGATGACGATACAAATGACTCATTTAAAATTTTTTTTTAAAAAAGAACCATTCAATACCATCTTTTGGACAGAGTAAAATTTTTCAAATGGGGACTAAACTACACCATGTAAATGTGCTACTGTGCTGCAAAACAATACACAATAATGATACCAATGACAATAACAAACGTTTTGGTCAAAACAGTCAGAGAAGCATTCAGTAGACTAAATATTAAAGTCACTCTGTAACGTTAGTTCGTGAGATAAGCCTGTTGTAGTTATTAAGCTCATTCTCAGCACTGTCACAGCAGTTCACTCTCTGTTTCATCTCTCCCTCCTCCCTCACACACACGACACACGCTGAAGTAACAGCCGCCAATATTGTTCTAGAAAACGACATGCGACAGCATCCTACACATTTATTTCAAAAAGTATCTACACAATTAATGGAGTGATGACGTAAAGTTATTAGCCCACTAATGTAGTTGATGACATAACTTCCCTCCCCTTACACGATAAAGTAAGATCATCGTTCATTAGTCCAACAATGGAGAAACTGCACTGAACAGCAGCAGTAAAGTGGATGGCAGAAGCGAAGCAGTGAACTAGTAAGAAAAGCTTAACAATAATAAGTACAAATGGACTGTATTTATATGCACTTTTCTCGTCTTTCCGACTACTCAAAGCACTTTTTAACACAAGTCGGCATTCACCCTTTCACACACACAGTCGCGCACTAAGGGCAGGTGACTTCTCTACAAAGAGCCAACCTGCTCATTAGGAACTCAAACACGCACATTCACACAGTGAGCAGTTTGGGGTTCAGTATCTTGCCGGAGGAGCCGGGGATCGGCTCTACCTACTAAGCCACAGTCACCCCTAAGAGTTTATTGTTATTATTGCAAAGTGACAAATTCTCATCGGGGAAGTTTTTTTCGCGGTTTATCACAAATGATACAATATCGCCCAATCTTTGACCACATCAATCTATTTTTGACTCTTCACCATTAGCAGAGATTGCACCTATCCTTTACAAATGTTGTTAAAATCAGACCGTATATTTGCCTTGGTAGATCTCAGGCTGTACACTACAGGGCACATGAAAGTTACTAGGTATAGGTAATTCACCCCTCTAAAGACAATGTCTGTTTTTTTGTTATTTGGTCTCTGTGCGAGAAAGAGAGAGAGAGAGGGAAGCTGTGGAGACAAAAGATATTACGCTTGAAAAAATAGTTCCTTGCAAGTGCTGCCTTTCTAGCTCAAGTACTAACGTGAAGAAGGTTTTTAACACTGACATTCTAACTAATGTTGTCTCACATTTTAAGGTATTTCCTG
Organism: Naso thynnoides; assembly: GCA_029783665.1. NCBI lineage: Eukaryota > Metazoa > Chordata > Actinopteri > Acanthuriformes > Acanthuridae > Naso > Naso thynnoides. The sequence goes on from JAQLOL010000001.1 coordinate 27,893,028, forward strand.
TAAGGTTTATTTAATGTAAAGGAATTGTAAACAAACACAATATCTCATAGATAAAGCTATTTTAGGACGAATGGGCGGGGTTTATGTAACCTATGCCATCAAAGTTGATTATGGACAAAGAGGAAGTAACACTGGTATGATCCTTTAAAATGATAGCCCAGGTAAATCACATGTAACACATTTCATGAATCTGGTGACTTAAAGCTGCAGTGCAACTTATGCTAAAGAGCTAACAAGCTCCCATTAGCTGCAGCATGGCACTCATTGGGGAGCAACTCTGCTGCAGCCTCCCCTCCCTGTTTTTTCTCCAGCTCATTTTTGATTTTGTTTGTTTTTGCTCTCTCCTTTAAGTCCAGTTTGAACTGAGAAGAAATGTTTGCAGAGAAAGCAGCAGAGGAGTAATCTGGTCTGTCTCAGGTGGAGCTTAAGCCAACTGACAGTGTTGCTTGCAGACACTTTGCTGTTGGTTTAGGCAAGTCAGAGCTTAAGGCACGATAAGCTAATCAGCTCGCACTGACGTCACCTGTTGCTAAGAAGCGCAGTTTAGAATGGCCAATAAGGACAGCGAGTACAGAGAGCGTCACTGATTGGGCAAATAGAATGAAAGCGATAGCATTTTTACCAATCCTGAATACAGAGGCATGGAAAAACACAGAGATCTCACGATACTCTGACACTGTCACTTACAATGGCTGTGGGTATTATGACATTTTTCCAACTAGAACACAAAAAAGTCATTGATGCTTCCCCAAAGTTACCGACTGCAGCTTTAAAAAAAAAAAAAAAAATCTTAAGAGGAATAAAACTCTTGAAAAAAAGACTATGTCATGCTAAGATAACATTCAAAGGGTAGAACATGTAATGTTGTGTAACAGACAAGGTAGAACAGGTTGTGTAGTTATTGGAAGGTCGCTGGTTTTGTCCCCAGCTCCGTCCTCGGGCAAGATACTGAAGTCTTAAAGGCTCCTCCATCAGTTTTTGTGTCAGTGTGCGTGTTTGTGTGTCTGTGAGTGTAGGTACGATCCTGATGAGCAGGTCGGCTCTTTGACAAGAGGCCTCGACCATTATGTGTGTGTGTGTGAATATGTGAATGCTGACTTGAATAGTAAAACCTGTGTGAATGGTTAAAAGACTATAAAGCTCTATTTAAATGCAGTCTATTCATCACACATTGGCCAAGTTTTGTGGTTTTATGTTGAATTTAACCGTTTCTCTGACACTTTTTATCTAAGCCTTGTGCATCTCTCAGTGTTGCCCTGACAAGTTCAGACAAAAATTAGGTCTTGAACTTGCAGTGTTAATGTCCCTAGGACGTTGACTCTGGTGTGAAACAGCTTACATCTTGCAGCATTCTCCGACAAACGCTGGGAACAAAACAAGATTAGATGTTGTCATAAAATGTCTCAAAAGGAAAAGGTGAGGCTCTGCCACACAAAAGCGATCGTTTTATTGTTCGCAACAGCACTCAGCATTGATGTCTGGCAGAGTTTACCTTTCAGAGTAAACAAAAAAGTCCAAGCTCAATTCAGCTTGATTATAGCACAACAATTGCAGAAGCTGGAAACGCAGTGCTGCAAAGCCAGGATGGGCGGAATTGAATTAGATATACTAAAATACCACATTTAATTGAAGCTGGCAACCATAAGAGGTTCCTGGGATGCGTCTACAGCTGTAATTTCTGTGATATAGGTCCCCAGATGAGTGATTCTGCCATAAGAAGACAGGGAGACTGTCTTTACATCAGCATATCTGTGATGCCCATGGGCGGCGGGTAATGGAGGCTAGGGAAGGCAGAGCCTTCCCAAATTTCATGCTGGAAAATTCTGCAAATCATACATAATGATATGCACATATTATAATATAATGTGCGCACATGAACGCATTGAGGTTGTGCTTCGGCCTGCGGCCCGTTTGCACAACCTCGTGTGTGAGGTTGTCGCTGCAGCTGCCTAGTTGGGCATGAGAACGCGTTGCCATGGTGATAATCAAAAATAGCCAATCAACCACCGCGATTCGCTTTCGCTTTGGTGATTTTTGAAATGTAGGCTATAATCTCATCTTCAACAACATGGATATACGATCTTTTTTAAACAAAAAGAAAAACGACATGAAAGCGGCCAGCAGCGACAGGGATCCGCCCGCTGCAGCCGCAGCGAGTGCTGGGCGTAAATCTGTTAATGCTGCAGGCACCTGCCGGGCTGTGGAGATGGATGAGCCGGGAGAGGGAAAAAAACCTAACCTAAAAAACCTAACCTAAAAAAACCTAACCCTAACCCCCAGATTTCTCCCTATCACAGCATCGAAGTCCAAAGAGGAGAGAAGAGAGAAAGAGAGACGGACAGAGAACGGCCCCGCTCCCGCTGACGAACTAAAAGTGAACTTAAATAAAAATGTTTTTCGAAACAGAAGTCTTGTTGTGGTTGTAATGTGTTATCTATTCTTTCTGAGACTATTAGTTAATTATACATTTAATGATTAGCAGTTTCATCCCTGTGCTGTGTATAAAAGTTGTCAGCCTTCCCAAATGTCAGGCCCACCCGCCGCCTACAGTGATGCCAAATGTATTTATTATATAAAATACAGAAAAACACAATGTGTGAATATATAATTAGCCAGAAAAGGAGGCTTGGCTTTTAAAAGGTTAATTTAAACTCAAAAGCAGCTTTTCCAGGAAGGCTCAAAGTTTGATTGGAACAGAGCCATGTCACCATGGAAATGACTGGCACATAACAAGAGAGAGCTGAGTGGATGATGTGACGAGAAAAACACTCAACAATTACTTTTGCTCTTTATGTTTCACTGAGGGTTAAACTGAGCAAGAGGCAAAAAGAGGAAATATTATGTATTTTATTATTATTTGTATTGTAATATTATTTTCATATTGGTTTTTCAATAACACTAAGCCTCATGTTGGCATTATGCTGTACATGTTTTGTCAGTATGTTTTTGTAGCTTTTTGTCAGCTTAAGTTTCACATTTGTGTATTTTATTTTTATTTCCTTTGTGACAGCTGCATTTCTTTTTGCTCTCAAGTGCCTGTCTGTTTTCAAACTGTATTGTTTCCGAGCACATGTGGTGAATGATAGCGTTAATGTCGAGGGAAAGTAATTGGCATCTACTTACGCATGAAAATGCCTGCGAGTAATCATTGAATTATTCATCTAATATGCTAAGTATTTCTATTTCAATGCCTTAAACCTCCCTGGGTGCAAAATTACATAACTTAAGTAATGAAAAAATTAGAAGGACTCACTTTTCAAGGATGTGAAAATGGAGAGATCTGCTATCATTTTTATACCACAGTTGACTGCTCCTGTAATTTTATATCATCTGCTCAATCACAGCCTAAAAAGTCTTAAAAATCATTTTGCATTTGGACAGTTAAAATGATTAACAAGAGGTCAATCTTCTAAATATTCACACTCACTCAAAAATATCTAAAGACACTTCATTCATTACTTTTCCGCATGTTTCCCATTTAAATCCCATAATTCATGAAGAAGTATGGAGAAGTGAAAGCCCAGCATTTCTCTCTCATGTGTAAAATTGGTTTAAAATATTTAATTTTATCCATCAAAAAGATAAAATACATAAATGCAAATTGCCTTGCACGCAATCATTCAGTATTAGATGCATCCCGGCTCTCGTTGTTGGATGGTTCTTGTTTCATTATTTTGAGTTATATGATCAGACAACATAATTTAACTAATCTGAAACTTTTTTTCATTATTTTGCTACTCAACTTTATCAAGAACTGAAACATGGAAAGATGCTTTACATCTTTTTATTAATAGAACTAAAAAAAGAGAGAGAAAGATTCACAACAATAACTGAATCAGTGGCATGTGAAAAACATTCAGTACAGCAGAAATACCCAAGAGGGCATCTCATAGTCTGACTACGCTTGACAAACACACAGAATAACTCATAATCATATGAAAAGATGCAGTTGGTAACACATGAAAAGAAGTTCCCTCTCAAACACACAATCGGATCTTATTACATGGCCCAACAGTGTCCATTAATTCACACATTGCCTCAGAAAGCAGCAAGCTGGGAGATAATTTTAGAGTTTTGGAAAGCTTTGGGCTCAATGAGAAAAATAAATTCTACCTTTGATGTAGTCTCAGTCAGTACAAGATAAATAGGGACAGTCATTGAATAAATGCCGGCAACACCGGCATCAAAATAGGGAAAAAAAATGGCACCAGTTCAACGAACTCCAAAACAATGGAGACATGCTGCTTACATGTGTGTATTACAAACCCAGTTGTTTTTATATTTGTGTCCATTAAGGTTAGAGCAGCCAAACAGCCGGCATGAGCGGTGCAGCTCAAGTTCAGCTGTGCTTCAGCTTGACATGTGGCAATGCTACCCCATGTTTTCTGCCTAATGCACACGACTCTTAACAATAAAGACAACTGAATTATCTGTGCGTAGTCATACATGCATCATGCATCTGTAGAGTATTCTTTGTGTTGCCCTCTCTCCTTTTTTACCTCTGTTTAAGAAGTTATAAATCATGTCATCGTCATTGATAAAAAGGCCATTATTACAGGCAAACTCAATACAGAAACATAAGGCTGCCAGCAGCAAGGCTGTGTGGACACCAAACGCACAGGTAGAAGAAGGCACTGTGTCCTGGGCATCAGTGCTGCAGTAGAAAAACAATAAACTGAGCAAGGAAGTGATTTTTAAAATTTTTGTAATGTTCAGTTTTTGTGAAGTGTTTTGTGATTTAGTCAGTATTCCTGGATTTCTTGTGCATTACTTTGACCTTTGTCAACAAAGCAAAATTAGCTTCCTCGCCATCAATTGTTTCATCACGTCCCCCGACTAAACAATTTAATGCCAGACATTCCGTGACGTGCATGCAATTAATATTCCCTGCTGTCTGTGATGCTTATACAGCAGTTGGTAAACATGAGTGACTTTTGTTGCAGATGTTGGATGGTGGTCATGCTCTGCTAGACGAATATATTAATTCCCTGACAGGCCTTGGGCAGCTCCCCCTTCCTAAAACTATTTATTTGCCCCTTCTTAATGGCATAATTAATCCAGCCTGAAATTGGAAGTACCACATAAACTGTCGTCTGGCTATAATCTGCAGTACAGCAAATAAGCTCCTTTATGCTCAGTAGCTGTTGGTTTCTGTGGCTGCTGTCTTGTAAAAAAACTAAATAATTTAACTATAATCCTACAATCACAACAAAGCAAGGTGTATTAGAATATTTAATACCAGTTTTAAACTGGCTGTTTGTTATGTGTTTTAATTTTCAATCATTTCTGGGCCCTCTGTTTACTGAATGATCTGATGCTCATTTTATGAGTCCATCACGTGAACTTTTTAAGTGTATTTATACTTTACAGCTGAAACTTAATTGTGATGAAGTAGCGCATGGGATCACAGGATTTGGTAACACTTTATAATAACTACACACTTTATTATTATCAAGTGTTACCCAGGATTTAATATTTTATCACCAAACAGCCATCACTGCACATAAAAGTCCATCTGACTGACTCACTCTTTGCTCAATGTCACTCTGGAAGTGGGGGGTGGGGGGTGGAGGTATAGTCGTTTTTAGAGATTTTGATTTGGAAATGTGAAATATTAAATGTCTGTAGCTGAAATCCACTGGCTTTACTTATTTTTTTTATAACAGTTGCTGTAGTAGATCACCTCAGATGCGACATGGCTGTAGTGTATCCTGAGGAGCATCTTACTCTTTAGCAAAAGGCCTCTCTCTCTAGGAATGCTTTTCATTTTGTTATCACTCAGAAAAACAATGTCAGACTCAGAGTGAAAAGACGAGCACTTGCAGACAGAGCTGCCATTGCAGACGTGTTGTGGCAAACTGCTGGACTAAATCCAATGTATGGACGGATGGACCAACCCTATTTTTATTTTTTCACAAGCACACTGTACAATGTGACATTTGTCCCCCTTATTTAACCCATCCTTCTACATGTTTTTTTGGGATGTTATCTCTGACGGAGGAGGACAGCCTTGGGGAGCACAGTGAGAACATGCAAACTTCCACAGTCTAGCAGCCACTGAGCTAAGATGACATGGGAAAGGCACATGGCCACAGCATCACGGATGGGAATTGAACCAGAGAACTGTAAAACTTTCAATTACTGGTCATTTACCTATGAAAACCCACATAAATATGGCCCAGGTTAAAAAAAAACAACAACAACAAAAAAAAACAGAGTACCCTTTAAAATACTGACAAGAAAAAGAAGAATGGGACTTAATTTTGTTTTGCAAAATTTCTTCCAAAATTTGGTTGAATAACTGATGGTTAATAATTCATTTGGTGTCTCTGGTACATAAATTGGCAAAGCAGGACCCAAGGGACAGCACATAACCTCAGGAACAGAAAAACGCCGCAGGGCATCCCAGCAGCATTCTGGGAATAAACTACAAGGAGAAACAACTTTTTTTGCCCTGAACTGACCCTCTGAAACGATTTATTTATTGGACTAAATAGGTTATGTAACACATTATCATATGATGAGACAGTTATACCAAAGTAAAATATGAAAATTTTAAAGGAAAGTAAAAACTGTTAGACACAAGCTTAATTTTGCTAAAAGACCTATTTGGCCAGTGCTGTTTGCGATTGTTCAATTGTTTGTTTGTTTGTTTTTGTTACGGATTACAGATGTTCTGATAAAGTCTTGAGAGCACAAAGCCAAGTAAGACAAAGAGGTAAAAATTCAGTATCTTATTTAGGTCTGAAAGTAACTTGTTTCCTTTCCAAGACCAGATAGAGTTATTCAATGACAGATTCTTGGCTGTGTATTTGTAACAGCCACTGGATCAGCGTGTGAAGTTGACAGGTGAAATGAATGATTGATGATGTTCAGACTGCAGCTGAGGGCGGGTATTAAAATAACAGGTCTCGTAGTGAAGAGGCCTCCGAAGACACTGAGCCGAGGGGATTCTTTGATTTTTTTTTTTTTTTGTCTGAACTATGGACTGTCTCCTCCAAATTTTCCAAAAATAGCAATGAGGAATGAGGGGACATCATATAATTCGACCTGCCTATACACTGAGATCCCCATGATTATTTCAGTGCAGCTAATTGCTAAGCAGAAGATGGTGAATGGTTTTATCAATGTCCTTGTAGTTTCTTTTATTTGTGAAGCCATCTTTTTGTGATTATTCCATTTTTATTAACTATTATTTTTTGAGAATCAAAAAACTAAACAATGAGAACAGAAGAAGAAAAAAATAATTTCCAAACTTCATATGTTTTACACAGCTACTGAAAAGGACAACAGATCAGGAAAGAGTCGTCAAAACAAACAAAGAATGTCTGTATAGCCACACAGTATGTGAGACATTTTCTTTTGGTGTTGAGATGGAATTATGCATAAATGCCGTACAATCATGCAGATGTGGATCTAGTATCACACTTTAGTTTATTATGGGTTGCTGTCTGCTCTCCACTACTGCTTGCTACAGACAGAGGTGGCAAAAGCACACACATTCTTTTCTTAAATAGAAGTATAGATACTTGTGTAAAAAAGTCTCTGGTAAAAGTAGTACAGCCTCAACTTCTTTACTAAAAAAAAAATGAACAAACAAAAAAACAAAAATTAGGTTCTGAAACATACTCATAAAGGTAAAAAGTATCCCTCTAAAGACATTTCTAGTGGCCACTTATGTGCGAAGCTAACTGAGCCTCACATCATACTTCTATAATGCAAATACTATTAAACCTAAAGGTAGAATCAATAGAATTTGTACCCGCTGTTTCTCAACACACCAGAAAATGAGTAGAATTGTGAAGTCTCATTCTCAGATTGTCAAATAATGACATTTTGGGTTGGTAAAGCGTCCTGAGCACAGCCAAAAAAACAAAAACATTCAAACTAAAGAAATGAGCCTGTTTTGAAAATCTAAGGAGGAGAAAGTACAGATGTTTGTGTTCAAATGTAGGGAGTAAAAGTAAAAAGTCGTCAGAAAAACAATACTCAAGTACAGATACCTGAATAATACTTAAGTACAGCAACAAAATATTTGCACTTTGCTACTTCCCACCTCTGGATACAGGGTTTTTATTTTATGTTATATACCTTTTTACAAATCAATGTTTTACTTCAAGAAGCATTTCAAGTTGTGTTGCTGCAAAACAAAAACTATACAAACAGTATTAAGATTTAAATTTTAAAATTTTACTAGTTTTTGCTCGTTTGAACATGTCAAACCATTAAAGGCTGAAGGACTTGCAAATGCAAACTACCAATGTGTCAGAAAGTACATAAAAACATTTGGGTAGCTGTAAATGTGTCACAAGGCTGTTCAGGAAAGTTTTGTCTTTGAATGTGTTCCAGAAATCGGTCATGATTTTGCTGAAAACAGCAGAAACTGTAGAGACTACAGCTGTAAAAAGGTTTTGGGAGGATTTACTTCCAGAAACTGATTAAAATGATGGTGCAGAGCAAACTCTGCAAGATAAAGCCACACATCACAAGTCAACGACTTACAAAAGCTGTTTTTTTTTCCATCATCCTGGTTTTATGTGCATTTTCAATTTGTGTATGAAAACATCTCGATGGAAACACAAAATTAACAAAAACAAACAAAAAAGGAAATATCGCCACAAAAATTTTTACACTTGAGGGAGGTGGAAAAGTTGGCATATCAACAAAGGGTATATGTGAATAAGTGCAATGGAAACATATTTAGCGAATAACGGATGAGATTTACAAATCCTGTGACTTAAACGTCACTCCGTTGACAGCAGTCCTCTGCACCGGAGAAGCAATGGCGACAGCAACAGACGAAAACACAAGGTATATGTGGATGTTTCTTCACTTGTTTGACTTGTTGATGCATTTTTGCTAGTCTTCTTTCCTTTCGGTTTGCATTCATTTCCTTGCGCCTTTTAATTATGTCATCACATTGCTCTGTCTTCTTCTGCTGTAGTAAATGACACCTGACTGGAAAATGCTGCGCCACCTGCTGCTTATCTCAGAGAACTAAGTCCTAACATTCGCATTACAGTAGTGGATGGAAACACACATATATACAAATTTTCTTTTGCCAAATTTCTAAAAAATTTCTATGCATTTTAATGGAAACCCAGCTATAGTCATTTCTAAGGGAAGCTTTCAGCAGAGGGGGACCCTTGCACTGACATTAGATGAAGTAAGTTTGTCTCAAATTTCGTCTCAAGGATGATCACCTTAAACACACTTTACTGTCTCAACAAGAAAGATATTAGTGCAAAACTTGACAAACCATTTGACGAAGGCAAAGGAGCTGCACACTATTGGCAAGTGTTGAAAAACTATTGCGAATCAGCAGCCAATCAAATAATGGTTAAATAGAAAATATCTGACAGTGTTTTTGCTTAAAATGCGTACTGCTAACCTGTAGGCTATGTAGTAGCAGTATTTACCTGCTAGTCGCTGTCAGCAGTTTACCATATGCTCCTACCACTCTCACCAAGAGGTTGTATTTTATTGAGCCATTGCTTGGATGTTGACTTTAGAGTTAAGTGGCATTTCCTTTAGCCTCAGCGGTTCTATTTCACATCGCAGGGTCAGGCTCATATAACTCTGAGACCTGTTGTGACTCTGAGGGCAAAGAAAAGGGTAAAGAAATATTTGTTCTCAATAACGGGATCTAAAAAATGATGCCTCCCTCCACCAATCTCGGGGGATTCATGATGAGTTTCACTAAGAGAGCCAGTGCCTGACTTTCAAACTGCAGATGTCTGAAATGAAAGATTTCATTATCTCATCAACACTGCTTCTATGGCCATGTGCCTGGTGATGCCATTTCTGATCATAAGCCTTTTTGTCAAGCGTGAGAGGATCTTTGTTTGAGAGGAGGCTGCTACAACACTCCACTCGTAGGAGGACTCGGTGCAATAATGCAGATGTTACCATTTGTTTGTTGCAATGGACAATTTATAGTGGACGAGGAAGGAAAAAAAGTCCAAGCTTTATCTAAGTCTGTAATATACATGTTTCTATGCCAGTGGGGCTCAAATTATGGGTCTTATTCATTTCACAGATACCCAGGGTCTTTTTCCTTTGGGTAATGAATAACATGCCAGACAGGGAGGAATCTCTCACCCCATCTTCCCCCGTTGCATGAACCTGCAATAAATTTCCTGCCAATGCCATATGGTGGCAAGTCATGTGTGGGATTCAGTATGCCGTGTTATTTATTTATTTCCCAGGTGTTGCTTTTCTTTTCTTGATTTATGCGTTATTGTGTATGATCTGCTGCTGGGATCTATGACATTGGGAGTGTAGGGCTTTTGGAAGAGGGCCCAGGCTGAAATGAAGCCATGGATTCAGAAAAATGTGTGAGCAATTTATTCCATCCATGAGCATTTCACTTTTCTATTTATTTTGTTGTTGTTATTGTTGTTTTGGAAGCAGATTTTTTGGTGAATTAAATGTCTTCTATAAAAGTAATTTAGGTACAAGAGGACATATTTAGAGACTTTGTGACTACCAGCAAGTATTTAGCAAAAAATTACTCAACTATATGATGTGCTTATGCCTTGCCTGAAGCTGATGCTGTTATTCTGAAGTTTGTGATTAAATGAGGAAATGAGCTGAAAGAATTTTTTTTGATCTTCTGAATTTTGTCTTGGGGAAAAGAGTGAATATCTCTTCGGCAAGCTGTGTTTGTATTTGCTAGCTTTGTGATTATTTTCTTTTCTCACAACCCAGTTTTTGATCTTTAATTGTTTTTTTTAATCTGTCCCATTAATATCACTGGTATAAGTTATACTACAATTTTGCAAAAGCAAATACATTTTGGAAGAATGTAATGCCTTCTTAATTTTGTTTTAGGGCAAAAATATCTGATTCGAGTATTTGCCAAGTGGCAGACTGTTTTTTACAGAAAGTTCATGCAATAATTTCTGCACAATAACAGCCAGTGGCAACTTAAAGGAGAACTCCGGCCATTTTTGACCCTTTTCTCATTTTCCCAATGGTCACCCAGTGTTGGGGGTAGCAAAAAAATGCAACTAAAAATGATGTGACCAAACCGGAGTTATCCCTTGGCTACCGGAGCTTTGGGATAGCTATAACGCTAACTAGGGGGCAAGCTTTTTAACCATGTTGCGCCTCTAAACACACTCAGAAAACCAATCCAAGAC
>JAQLOL010000001.1:27912226-27922419 GCA_029783665.1 Naso thynnoides
GCTTGTAGGGCAATCAGAGACCCAACTAATCCATAATTACCCATCAGGCAGATGCTTCGTCTGTAGCAGAAATGAGTCTGAGTGTAAACCCGCCTGTAAACTGGAAATTAAGAAGATGTTATAGGCTATGAAATTCTTGGGGGCATCAACAACATTTTCCATCTGCTGCATGGTTTTAAAGCATTCACCCAATTACTTTATTTTCAGGTGCGTTTGACACCTCATCACAGTATTAGACACGAATTTCCCCCGTGAGTCGCTCAGTGAACGCTGACGCCTTTTTGCTGGAAGGAACTCATAACCTTGAAAACATTTACTGCACAGTTCAAGGAAAGTGTATGCGGCATGTTTGTTTTCCTCCGTCTGTTGTGAGGGCTTTGAAATAATTCTCATGTTGGAGTTTGTCATGCAATATGCAAAACTGTCTTTCCTGGAAAAAAAATTGTGTCTTCTGTTTTCTTTCAGTCCCTGAAAAATGATGAGTCAGTGGCCAAGAAGGATGTGCAGAGGATTCTGGAGCTCAGCCACAAACAGAGGTGAAATGAGGCATCATACTGTGTGTGTTTGTCTGTTGTCTGTGCTGGTCGTAAAATGTTTGTGGAGATGGATGCCTTGTCTATGCATGCAAAACAAATCTATCTCCGAGTACAAACAAACAGTAACATTCTGCTTCCGAAAGTCATGACAGTGTGGGTTAAGAATTTATCAAAGCCATCAGTAATGGCTGATGAATTATCAAATCTAAGACAAGAGATGTTTTCTCAACATCACTTTAAAGGACCGTTCCAGTCTATGTTTGATCCTCACCATTAGCAGACATTGTCCTCAGCTTCTAAAATTTGACCATGTGTTTATTTTAGTAGATCTCAGACTGCATTTTTAAACCCCATTCACTGCCATTCATGTTGAAACAGGGTATAGAAAAACTATAGGACACGTGAAAGTTGCTAGTTACAGCTAATTTATCCTTTAAAGAGAACATCTGTGTTCATTTGGTCTGAAATCGCAGAGTTAGCGAAAGAGAGGAACCGTGGAGAAGAAGCGTTACTACGCCTGAAAAAAGTGCTGCATTCCTAGTTTGAATATTAGTGTGAAGAAGGATTTTGACGCCGACATTTTTTAAATAACACTGTCACACATTTTCACCTACTTTCTGTAACTCTTATAGAATATGGACGAAATGGTAACAAACATAATGTCTCATAGATAAAGCTATTTTTAGAAAAAAATGGCCGGGGTTATGTGGCCGATGTTGACAAAGATTTTCCTTTGATCTCTGTTACCATCAATTTAAGAGCTACGGAATGATTAGATCATAATCAAAACATAATAAAGCTGATAAAAATGTCTTTGGCACCTTGGATTCTGAATTTTTCCCATTAACATTCACTATCATTAATACAGCTTATCCTGACGCCCGGGACACATGTCCTCCGTCTGCGTCTGTGTTTGCAGCGTGTCTGCTATTATTTTGGTGCTCTTTGTAACATATTAGTGCAGCCACACAGCTCGTGCAAAAGGTGCGTGAGAGGCACGTCTCACACACGCCAGCAACGACGCAACAGTTCAGCTCAGGAGGCTCACGTTGTTTTTCTGCGATACACACGGTTCTAGGCTAAAATAGATGGAGGAATAATCTGTTGATGTTTTCATATTGATATCATACCAGCAACTTGCAACGGTGCGCCTTACAAAATAAAACCTCTGACAAGCATATATGAAGAATCCCTTTATTTAAAGATTTAATTGTGAAACTTTTGAAGGATCTTGTGGTGTAACAACAGACCATATTTTAAATAGTTCTGGCTTTTATTTTGGATAAAATTAATCATAAAATCATAAAAAGAACATGTGGAGAGCAGTTGTTGTCCATTGGTTTCTCTGTTGGAATATTCATGTCATAGAATGACATAAATATTAAAGGGAATTTTCAAAGGAAAACCCCGTGTAGAAAGACGGGGCTGGGAGAGGCAGCAGTGACGCTGGCTGTGAGGACAAGAACAGCGAGCGAACCGCAGCCATGCAGACGTGCTGCAGAGGTGCACGCAGGATGCGTGTCCCTGACATAAGGTGCTGCCGGGCAGTATGCACAGAAGCATGTAGATGCATCTGTCATGAAGCCTTATAAATAGTAAAAAAGCACCTCAAGCATTAAAAATTTAGTGCTTTATCTATTTGAAAATGAGCTAGAGTTATGTGTTTACACAAAACGGCTTACCTGTTAGAACTGTCTGATTAACGTTGTGTGTAATGAGGCTTTTAATGATTATCCGTCAAATGTGGCCTTCGTGCTCTCTGAAATGTAAGCATGATTGAAGCCCAGCCTCCTGTGTGCAGCATCTTGATAGCCAATCAATAGCCTATCACCAGTCCAAGGCAGCCCTCACATGTCATCGAGCTAAAAACCATAAAGCAGCATTTCGGCTCAATGTTGCCAAGCTAGCATTTGTGAGCTGCAATATTTTTCACAGTGTTATTAATCCACCTTTAGAGTTCCGTGTCTGCCATGTGTGATTACTGGCCGACTCAATCACGGCAGATGCAGACAGGTGATTCATTGCAAGTCATTTATTTTTGACAAGTCTTAACAGTGATTTGATTGCTTTCTGAGAATTTTTTTTTTTTTATTACAAACTGCAATGCAACAAAAATGTTTACCAACAGACCAGCAGGCAGAAAAAATATTACAAGCTCTTGAAATGGTGGCATTAAACTCAACTGTGATTTGACCTGCTGTTTACCTATGTGCTTTTAAAGTATGTTTCATGGGCACTTTTCTGTCAGTCCAGGCAATTTTGGTCTTGTTTATACAAGCTGTTTCCAAGTCTTGGATGCAAGATGGAATATAAATGGAAATGCCAAAGCAGTGGTGGTTGGCTGTTCGCTGTGAGGAAAAATGTTTGCTCGGCTGAACTTATGCCAAGAGACAAGACCACTGGCTTATCCTCAGTTAGATGTTTTCCACACAAAACTTAAGCTTTGCTGGGTTTCTTTCAAACATACTGGCCTTCGACGGGACCACTGGCCAACACAACCATGTTGCGAGCTTTGAAACCAGAGAGAGACTGTTACCTCTAATTCAACTGGGGTGCCTTGTGATGTGATTTCTACAAGCATTTTTGAAGCCACTGACCCACATCAGTCGCCCACTTGATTCATAATTCAGTGTGCATTGCTGTTATCTGTGCACAAGAGCATCAAATGGTGCTGAAATACCCATTGCATTTTAATGCATTAACATTTATGTTAAAAGCATCCTCAGTGCGGCATCATTCTTCATACAGCAGGAATAAAATCAGTGTGGAGTATCCCAAATGCTCACAGGCTAGTACTTTGTACTACATAATAATACTGGACACTGTGTTTTCGTTCCACATCCCCTTATTGAGCCAGAATTGAGAACTTTTTGGAGATTTTTTTTTTTTGGTGTCTGTTTGTTAAACTGTGAAGAAAAATTTGCTGCAGATGAACCATTACACTCAAACAAGGAAACAAAAAAAGACTAAAATATTGGTGTAAAATTGTTTTCGAGTCTGAAAAAAAGAATGTAAATAACAAATGTTTAACATCACAGAAGAAAGAAATTAGGCAAAATACAATACATTTTAATGCGAGTGTGAATAAAGTTTAAAAGAAACAGCCTAGACGATAGTCCCAAATTTTTGACATAGGGCCTCATTTTCAACCTACCCAGTCCTATTCCTATTGATAGAAACATTTTCAGCTCATTGCATGCGGTACAGAGTTTGGACGGCTTGTTGTTTCACCACGAATGCTAATGCTAGCGCGAGTCACTGGGACCAGTAGCTATCAACAGTAGCCGCTACCGAACTGAAAAAACACTCCACAGTGCACCCAAAGCAAGTCTAATATGAGGACAGTCTATTGAGGCAAATTTGAGTGTTCATAGAATAATTTTAGAAGACAAACTATGGCTGAATTTCTTCAATTTGTGACTCTGGTGAATCTCAACAGCAACAGGAAGCTGCTGATATTTTTATTGCCTGTTGCTACTAATCCCAAACAGAGCCACAAATTAAAAAGATTCAGCCATAGTTTGACTTCTAAAATTATTCTATGAACTCACAACTTCGCCTCAGAAACAGCTGAGCTTTCATTTCCAGTAAGCTGTTAATATTTGCATTATGGTATCATTCGCCCCCAAAGTGGAAAGATTTCAGAAAAAGGTGATGTTAAAAAGACTGACACTGATAAAATATGTGCTTCTGATTCTTGAATTTGTAAAACTTGAAATTACAGAATAAATTCAACTTATTTGTTTTCATGCTGCTTTGAATAATTACAAATTTCTGCAAAAACTGAGAGGCAAGTGAGAAAATAAATTCTGGTGACTGTTTTCTAATTTTTATCAGAATTAGCTTCTCTTCTTATGATTTCTCATGACTTCTGCACAGTTGGAAAGATTTTTTCAAGATATCATTTGTAAGTTTCTCATTTATTTATTCATTTTAATCTGTGAAGAATGTAAAGAAATGTTTTGGTAGATGAAAAAAATGTTGTTGTTGTAATACTCACTTTCACCACAAGAGGCTGAATTGCCCCGTGCAGACTTCAACTATTTTACTCAGTATTTTCGTTTTTATCATTATTAATATTTTTCTTTTCAATTTTCAGTTCCATTTTAGTAGGTTTAGGCACCAGCACTAGTTGGCTTTGTTTTAAACAAGTTGAGGGTTTGACCATTTCGTGGTGGAATCACCTGTTAGAAAGGTAGAAATCTAGTGACGTGTGTGGTTTCATTTCAGCCTTCTGCATAAAATGATTGCAACAACCAACTCTTAGAAGAATATCACTGGGAACAGATTATTGGCAAAACAATTTTCCACCTGTTCTGAAGTTTCAGAAGACAAAAAATTAGGCCAGACTTAGAAAATAGATCACCAGGATTTTCCTTTACTCTCACTTGTGTCTAAGGGATTTCCGGAATTTCACTCATGCAAATGAACTTTTAGTACAACTAAACATTTTTCCAGCATTTATCTAACTGATTAAAATGGCATGAACTTGATTAAATCCACCACATACCAGACGATGACATCATTATCCTAATTCAGTGCTACTTTTAGCAGAAGTAAACCTCAGATAAGAGTGAAAATTGCTCTAAGCAAATCAGTTTCTGCGCAAAATGGCTCTCAGTGGTGGCATTTTAAGAATGCCATTCTGTGGCCGAGCAGTGGAGGCCACTGACTGTGTGAGGAGGATGTGCTAACGGAGTGTTTCTCACTTGCCTCTTACTTGACAGAGAGGAGATGAAGTCCCTCCAGGCAGCCTTGCAGAAGCAGCTGGATGAGGCAAATGAGAGAGCAGAGAAGCAGCAGGCCACGGTAAGACAAAGCTGACCCGCACGTCAGCATCCGGTCTCCTCTAACCAGCCCTGTCACCTGTCACACAGGCCCCTCAGTGATCCGCGCTCATTACCCAGCAGCCTGCTTTCACACCTCCTCGCCTCACCACATAATTAAAACTCTCAGAAATAGTGAGAGGAGGCTTTGTGTCCTTTCCCCAGCTCCCACGCAAAAATTAATAAGACTGCAGCATTACAACCTGAGAGCATGTAGTTATCTATCCATCCATTTTTCCATCTATGGCATCAAGCTTTTTATCCATCCATCTATGCTGCCCATATGCTTGCACTTTGCTTCTAATTAATACCCACAAAGGTTTCTCTAAAGGTAACTCTGAATGGCAAATTCAGTTCAATTAATCACTTGGTCTACATTGTCTCAGAAAATAGTGAATAATGTTCATCACCATTTTCCAAAGCCCAGAGTGATGAAATACTTTGAAATGACTTATTCTGTTTGACCCACATCTTAAAACACACATTTATTATTTCATAAATCATTTCATATCATAACAATTTAAACTATTAAAAAGCTTGAACAAGTGAACATTTGGCATTTTTACTTAATAATGATAATAAAAAAGATAATTTTTATTATTTAAATAGTTTATTTGTTGAGCAACAAATGAATCATTCAGCTCTGACAATACTGAACGTAATGATTTGTAAAACTAAAACGTTTTTCAAACAAATTATTAAAGTTATTTGAACTGATGGCACTCAGTACAGTATAGATTTGAGGATGTTTGGTTTCGAGCCTCAAAATGTCCACGATGAGTTTCTTGTCTTATAAAATAAGCGTTTACTTGCTTTTTTGGATTGTCGACGGTGCCTGTGCACCTCCGTTGTTTTCAGCTAACAGCAACATCAGCAATGAGCTCCAGCTCAGAGGTCTGCACTGTTTGTCATAATATCGTCATTTACAATAGTATATGATCTTAATGAACCCTGTGATAGGGCTTAATGTGCAAAAAACCAAACTCCACCTTTAAGAGAAACAAAAAAACTAATTTTTTACAACTGGATTTTTACATAAACATTTACATTTACATAAACCTGCTCTACCATGAAATATTTGCAAACTGTAACGACTTCTTACCCCAAACTGCTGTATTAGCCCAGCCCAAATTTTCTAGTCCAACCACAGCTAACTCATTTAAAACAGAATATAGCAAATCCACAGAGGTTCTGTTACTGAAAGATGTGTCTTTGTATATTCCCTATTTCACCTTAATGGTACACTCTTTTATTCTCATGCTATTCAGAGAGATCTCTTGTTCTGCTACCAAGCCTTAATCAGCGAATCAGCATGAAGCCTCTCTGGCTGCATTTACGGATACAGCATTCATGGGATTTGTTTCTAGGAATTTCAACAAAAGCCAATGAAAAGCCATTCCAGTAATGGTCTTACGCACAGTCACAGCATTTAATTTGCACCATGATCACCAATCAAATAATCTGCACACTTTGAGATCAACAATAGCACAGTAGCATTCCAAGTGACATTCTTGCCATTTTCCGGGGATCGGTTGCAAATCCATGCTGCCGGTTTTTATAGCTTGAGTTTGACATTTATGTTCAGTTAAATGGTATTTATCACCCCAGCTGAGATTCAAGATTAAAAAGAACACCTCTGCAGCATGCAAATGCCACAGTTGATCAACAGAACCATGAAATACCTTATCTAGTTTACAGTTTTGGTGTCCACATTAAATTCATGGGGAAACAGGCCTTCCAGAAGCACAGAGACAATAAATATTAAGAATGTTAGAAGCCCTTGGCTTACAAAAATACAATAACTTTTTGCAGCTTCAGTTTTGCAGAAATCACCTCAAGAACACACAAAGCAGGAGACAAAATGTTGGTTAAATATGCTGACAGGTGTTGGCAATGAGACTCGAGTCAGTCCTTATCTCAGGGAACATTCTGCATGAGGAAGATTTGTTTGCTCCTAGTGTGCAGCTGGTCATTTTTCCACATCAAAGCTATAAAAAATATATATATATATTTGCATCTCAAATTTAAAACATACAGAAAGTACATATAGGCCTACTATAATTTTAGAGCGGCAACTTGTTTGGTCCAGTTAACAATTGTAAACCCAAAGATACTGAAATAACAATGACACAAAGCATAAAATATAGAGTGGTTAGGTCACGCCCTTAACGGTGGACCCCCATGGGACCTTATTTCAGAAAAAAAATATGAACAGTAGTCAGTTTTAGATCCCGTTATAATTGTAACTGCTCATCTCAAATGTTGTTTGCCCATTTAAAATATTGTTCTGCAAGTGAAGAAAGTTACAGTTTATCACACAATTGCTGAAGTATAAGACTTTGAAAATCCTTGTTTAGAGAGGCGTCACATCCGATCATCAGAACCGACTAACTCTGTTTGCTTAGCTGCAGCTCTCGACATGCCCATGATTGTAATGATTTTTACCTCTTCTAATCCATTTTCCCTCGATCTGAAAGAACAGAAGAAGCTGTACTAAAGTTACAGCTATGTTAGCGTTGTTGATGTATATTGTGTGAGACGAGAGCCATATTTCACTTAGTGGTCTCACTGAAAAACTTGGTTTTACTTCACTGTTTGACGATAAAATTCGACTTTCTTGACATGAAATATTATCTTCTAAACTTAAGCACTCTACAGATGATCAATCTTCAGTAATGCTCGAGGTGTGACTCTGTACCTGTCAATGTCAAACTGTGGTCGTTCGTTCAGTCCACCATCTCTTATCCAGACATACATCCATTCTAACTTTATTTTTTACAGCTACCTTTAGATCAACATCTTGACAACTACTGGACTAATTGCACTGCAATTAAATTTTGTACACAGGTCAACATTTACGTTCTTTCAATAGACCACCACCACAGACTGACCATTAGCTGATTTTTAGGTCATTAACATTAAAACTCATTAAAAAAATTAATATTGAACCAAATGGCACTTAAGGACAACAGTCTTAAACATCCAGAAAGACTCTCTCAGCTATAGATAGCTGATTTTTGTGGCGTAAAATACATTAAAGATGCTACATTCAGCACACTGAACTAGTTTACTCTTTTTATCTGAAACCGAAATGCTGCATCAGGATGTTTTTTTGTTGCTTTGTTGTTTTTTTACCCATCCCTGGAGGCTGTGGCGGTGACTGAAAGGCTCAAACATGAACCTTGATGTTATCACGCCCTGCTCGGGGATGTGAGTCAACTGATGAGGCTTAGCTTACAGTTCCCTGGGGTGCTACCTGGTATGAGGTCACCAGTCCCATGAATCATTTCCTCTTTCTCCTCCAGACTATCTTGATGACCTTTCTCAAGGACATGCAATGCTTAAAAACCCTTTCAGAATGAAAAACAGACAGCGAGTGAGTCCAAACCTTGACCTATCTATCTCTCTCACACACAGAGAAAAGTCGTTTTTTAAAATATATGGTCGCCCATGGCAGCAGTTTGCCATCTGTACTTGGTGTTTGAACCTCTGTCTGGCTGCTGAACACAAGGCCACAGGCCTGTGCCAGCCAGACATGCTGAGTTTATGAGAAAAGGATGGCGATAAACAAAGATATCACTGTGACATGCTAAGCATATGGGCTATTAAATCAGACACACGGCGGAAAATAGGCAGTAGTTCACTGCAGGAGTAAATGCTTCAGTTTATCGTATAGGCTGCAATCAGAGAGTCCCAGATGGAAGATTTCTGAACACTTTTAAGGTTAATCTAAAATTGTACAACACGAGAGAAGACAAATATCTGACATAGGTTTTTTATCAGAGTTACAAAGTCCTTAAACCTTGATGTGTGAGCAGCTCAAAGGTGAAAAACTGTGTTTCATTACAGCGAGGCGGCCTCAGTGCCACTATCAGTTTATAACTAACAATGTTCATTTATGGTTGGAGTCTGAATATACAGCCTGAATGTAAACTGAACGTAAAAACTGCTCATGCTGGTTAAATTAAAGACAATAAATCAAATGCTAACACTGTTTTTGCTACCTGCGCTGACACAAGCATTCAGTACACTGAACTGCTTTAATTTTCCTTTTATTCAATGCAATTAGCAGAATAAATACTGCCACTGAGCGTTCTTCCCTTCTCTTTTGTAATGTTTCCTTGGTGGCAGTGACAGTGACTGCACATACGCGATAACATTCATCGTTGAAGGACAATACCAGTGTAACTTCATGTCATTGTCCTTTATCAACATCAGCCACATACTGTAAAATCTGAAATATGAGTCGCGCGGGTACATAAGACACAGTCTGTTGTGGGGTGTCTTCCAGAGGGGAAAAAAGGTTTCTATGGCAAATTATTGATGGGGGGAAGTGTATACAAATTATTTCTATACTATTGCAATTTATTCTCATTTGAAACACATTTAAAATGCACACAAATTATGCTGTCTTTGCCTTTTTTTGGGGGGGATATCTATGAAATATTGTGTTTGTTGACATTTTGTCCATATTCAATAAATGTTACAAAGTAGAAAATGTGTGACAACGTTAGTTATAAAGAATGTCTCCGTCAAAAGCCCTCTTCACACTAATATTCAAGCTAGGAAGGCAGCACATGTAAGGAACCATATTTCCAGGCGTAATAACTTTGGTCTCTCCGTCCTGCTCAGCGATTTTTGACCACATAAATGCAGACGTTCTCTTTAGAAGGGCGATTTACCTACAACTAGCATTTTCTACGTGTCCTATAGTGTTTCTATACCCTGTTTCAACATGAATGGCAGTGAATGGAGTTAAAAAATGCAGCCTGAGATCTACTAAAGTATACATGCGGTCCAATTTCGACAACATTTGTAGGAGATAGAGGGT
>JAQLOL010000001.1:27922519-27932602 GCA_029783665.1 Naso thynnoides
CAACAAGAATGGCAGCGAATGGAGTTAAAAAATGCAGCCTGAGATCTACTAAACTTGAGAAAATTTGAAAATATATAAATATATAGAACTATACCACTATGGTCCTTTTATATTTATTGTATCCGGATCAAAATGTTTGTGTTTCTTTGTCGGTGTATGTTTTGTTATTATTTCTTTATCAACTTGTTTTTATTAGCATTAGGGTTAGCATTTTGTTCTTTCTACACATCAAATACATCAAGATGAGTAATACTGTATAAAGCATGTTATACACGTGGTATTATTATATTTTTCTTATTACAACAAAGCCCAATGAAAAGCCAAAGCTTACAATGAATTGATACAGTATCAGTAACAAGTGTAATGTGTATTCAAAGATGAATGCAACACTGTAGTTTGAGTGAATCCCTTACATGCTGTCCTGTAGCTGTGAAAAGCTGGTAGGCCACCAAGTGTGTATTAATCCGCGGCTGAAACTAATCCTCCTACACACTCTTTACTCCTGTTTGAGTAATGTTTGCAAATATCCACAGACGTAAAGATTTATGTCTTCTGTAAGAACAAATGTTGGGTGAGTGCCACATACATGCTGGAGAAGACAGACTGAGGCTTTGTTGGTTTTGGAATTTTCACGAGATTTGCTTACAGTGACAAGAAAATATAGAATACTGCCTTGTTCTTTTAAAATTGGAGATCAGTTAATTATATTTTTCATTCAGTGCACATCATTTCACATATACTGCTTAAATGAAAATACTCGACATCCATAACCTCCATTAATTCTGTTCGCTGAGTCATAAATAAACAAGTATTGATGCTGTGCATTCAGTATGATCATCTTTAATTTGTCTTTTTGTCTTCAGATCAAATTTCTTAAAGTGGAAATGGAGAAAAAGACCAAAATCATAAAGGATTTACAGCAAGAGGTGAGTCATCAAAATTTCACTCACAGCTGAGTTCCCACCAAAGAAATCTGCATTCAACATCATTAATTTTTACTTTATGAGTACACGAGGTATATAAGTTACCATAAAGGAAGAATGTACTTTAATTTACTGATTAGGAAGCCACTCTTTCTGCCTTGTCTGCTTCCATTTCATTTTCTGTGTTTGCCAAATGCCTTCTGGCAATCTCCAGAGAGCTGGTTGCTTCAATCAAAGGTGGACATACGCTGGCATGAATATATCTATTTTACTGAACACTTTGTACACACCGAAGTGTGTCTTTGATCATGACTTTGAACATAGCTGTCATGGCTTCTGCTGGTTGAGAAATTGGTCTCTATTCTTCTGCCTCCTTTGCCACGGGTTTCTTTCTGCATGAGTGTTGAACATGAGTGCAAAATAGTTGTCTAAAAAGATTTTTTTTTTCTCATTTTTGATTCTGAAGGGCTGACATCAAAATCTGACATTTACAGCTGATGTCTCAGACAGCTGCAGGGAAAAAAAAAGGTTCTGATAGCAAATTTCATTGTAGCTGTACTGAAAATGTGTCATCACAATATCTAACATTTGGCTTGTTATCTGTATGAACGGAAAAAAAAATACAAAAACCATCAGAACCACATCGGCACATTTAATGCAACACCGCCACATCTGTAACAACTTGCTTTGAGGATGTTTGGGCTTTGGAATTGGATGTTTTCCATTATTATGTTTGGTTTGTCTGTCAGTAACGTAACATGAAAAAGGAGGAGAGAAACGTCAAAATGAAACGTCTGCAGACCAGCACAGAGGCAACCACTTCACTGGTTTTACAAAATTTAATAGAAATGGGAGATTTTTAAATGTAAATATGGAGAGAACCTGTTTTAAAGGGCATGTTACAATGTTGTATACCATTTCCTGACCCTGATATTTTGACCCATTTTCCAAATCTAAACACGAATATAAATCTGAGCTCATTCTGAGTGTGTCTGGAGCTGATTGACTTGATATTTGAAACTGTAATCGAGGACTGTCAAACGCTAAATTTTCTTTGACATAACTAATCTCTAAATTTCAACGGTTAATTGCGATTAATTCCGTTTTTTAATCGCATGTTTAAAATTATTTGCATTTCAGGTAAGTTTTTAAGTATATATTGTTATTTACCAACCAAAAGTACACTACAGTATACATCAGCAAGATGCGCTGAGTCAATGGCCCAATCCTAAACCGCCCCCTATCCACTCCCCCGTGTTTGTACGTTCTCGTGAGGGTCTGTCACATAAAGGGCCGTCTCAAACCAAGTAGTGCTGAGTGTAAGTGGACTATTAAACCCTTAAGTAGCGAGCCTGCATCGATGCAGGCTTATGGGAATTCTTGCAGGAAGTGCAACAGGAAAACGGACGAGGAAACAACATACAAATAAAAGTTCTGTTTTACTTTGTTGTCCAGTAGCCTGTTTTACTCGCAAGTTTGTCATGCTGACAAACAAAATCACCATATCAGTGGAAATTCAGATATGCTGCAGTGGTGACAGACAGCTAATATAATAATAATTAGCTGGTAGGCTGCCTGCGTATTGCGGTTCGCGTGTAACTGACTATACACAGAGTCTGCACAGTAACAAAATGATTATATTAAGTGTCTAATATGGTTATTTAATAAAATACACAACAGTGGTTGAAATGCAGTAGTTCCTTCTGTGACATGTTTGAGGTGCTGTCGTCTTCTGTGAGCAGCAGCTATCATTGCATACTGTAACCTTTGAATGAAGCAACAGTCATGCAAGCAGGCGTCCATCCGTTGCCGTGCTGAAGGCTATGTCCGTGTTCCGGCTGAGTGTAAAAGGCGTCCTACGGTTTGGCTATTGAGATTTATACCCTCCCTCTTCAGTAGAGGGACACAGCTGTGAGTGTAACTTGACTGGGAGTGACACTCGGTAGTGAAATGCTATTGGGTAGGGAGTGGTTTGGGATTGGGCCTGTCTTGACGGAAGCCCTGTCAAGTTGCACAGAATTGATCTAGCCACGCAGGAAGTCAGACACAGGAACAGGAAATCCAGTCAATTTTCAAAATAAAACTGCCTGTGAAGATCTTGTTTCGCTTTGTTACATCTACATCGCAACCTGTGGCACCGCACCACAGATCAGACCGACAGAAGCAGGTCAGAAGGTGTTAGATCACCATGACAAGAGCTCAAACTGTACCGTACTGCAGCGTTTAAGAGACAGCCCGTGAAAGGCGTAACGCCCGGGACACACATCCTGCGTCTGTGTCGTGCCTGTGTCGGCAGCATGTCTGCTTATTTTCTCAGCACCCATTAAAGCAGATTAGAGCAGCCACACAGCACTGAAAAACAGACGTCAAATATACATCAGCAGTGACGCAGCATTTTAGCTCAGGAGGCTTGCTGATCTTTTCAGCGAGATGCATGATTCTCTGCTAAAGTAGACGGAGGAATAACCCATCAACAGCCATAATGATACTGTATCATACCAGCAACATTCACTGTAGTTTAAACATTTTCAGCGTGTTTTTCAAAATAAAACCTCTTACAAGTGAATATGTGCAGAGAATCCCTCCACTGCAAGATTTAGTTGTGAAACATTTGAAGGATCTTAATGTGTGAAAGAGTATTTTGTATTTTAGGATAAATGACAATCAAATCAGAGACCCAGTGTAGTGAACTTTAGTTTTGCTATGTAATTTAGATTGATCACAGACTTTGGCTTATCCAACAACTCGGTGAGCATTGTGACAGCCTGGAGACACACCTGCACACACACACACACACGTTTTCCTGTCTAAAATAAATATGAATCAAATGCATCATATATAATAAAATCACTTTCATATTAAAGGGAATTTTTAAAGGGAAAACTGTGTCTGTGAACAGCAACAGCAAGCGCAACAGATTGGCGACACATGCTGCAGAGGTAGACACAAGATGTGTGTCACAGGCGGAAGGGTGCCTAGAAGGGAAATAATAGCATAAATGCTTTTAATCTAGGTTTTCTAAAAATATCATGTCATGCTCTGACTTTAATCATGATTAACGTGTTAACATTGACTGCCCTAGTAATGACATTAAAAAATATATAATATGCCCATAATGAGCTGTAAAGCAGCTGTTTTTTCATTCCAATAAATTCCACTAAAAACTTTGTTAAAGGAACGCATGATTATCTGTGTCTCTTACAAATATACATAATATATTTTAGTATTATTTTAATTTTCTCTTTGTAATCGCAAAATTAAATAGGTCACAAAAGCTGATAGTGCTCTATAATTTAATGTAACACTAGTGTTTTTTTGCATTTGGATCTGCAGGCAGGATATTTTAATTACATCACAAGATCATGTGATGTAAATGATGATGGAGAGAAAATTGCCCCACCATGTTGCTCACTGCTGCACTGAGATAACTGATGTTTGCCAGATGTTCAGATTAATTTGAGACCAATTTTGACTAAACTGTGCTTTGCCTACATAATCAAGTGCTTCAGATGAAGAACCAAACAATGACATAATGACACCAATTTACTGAGATCAAACTGTTTGGAGAAGTAGGTTCCAGAACGCAGGTTTCTGTGGAGGTGTCAGACAGGTATGTAAACATCACAGATCACAAACAACACAGCAGAAAGGATGCTGTGTTGTATTTATGTTTCTGTCTAAAGTTTACATAACTTAGGACAAGAAGTCAGACATAGGGATATAAGAAAAATATTTAGCATGATATTGTCCTAAATTACAACCTGTGTGTTTTGATCTTTAATCACATAGGCTAATAACCAGCACTTTGACAATGTGCAAGTGTCACTGTTATCCGTGCAGCTTTCCAACACAAAGCACACTGCTTCGAAAGACACCCATTGGAGTTTTAGTAGCATAAGGGTGCAAAATTTACTCATGTTTGTTTCTTTTTAGGTGTTTTTTCTCACGCAATATTAACGATGAATACACAATCATACAAGTGGTTTCCCCCTGTTCCACTCATTTTTGTGGGGGGAGGACATAAGATGCTCAGCGATGTTTCATCAAAAGCAGGGAAGAGTGCTAACAAAGATTTAAACAATGCAGGTTTCATAATGGTCATAAATTGGCTTTGCAAATGTGTTTTTATAATGAAGACAATACATCACACACATTTATTAGACCTCAAGGATGCACAGCATGTGTTTTGGTAGGTAAAACTGAATGCAAACATAACTTTAATTTGTTCTGAAAGAAAACTCCACAGGGCACCTTTAAACTGTACAAGTTATCAAGCTCAGTGTTGTTGTGTAAAGCTCTTAAAAAGTTTCCTTCGAGCTGCCAGGAAGAGCTGCTCAGCTCTCTTGCAAAGTCACTTTAATCAGCCCAGAAATTACAAACCATTTGGTCAACACACATACTGTTATTTTATGAATATTGATAGGATTCTTTGATTTTAATATCCGATATATTGTTGGATACATATGTTGGAAGTAGGATATCTTACATTTTAACAAATTTTATTCCACACATCAGTGCACTGAACAGTTAACACTTGACTCAGTAGTAATGAAATACCAGACCGTCCTCTGCTGGATTAACTATGTAATTACACCATTTTAAATGGCTTTTACAGGCATTTTTTCCAGTCTTAAAAAACAGTTTTAATATCGGCTGGAAAATAAACACACTTGTGGAAATCCAGCATATTCGAAACTCCCCAGTCAAATTGTCCAGGGAAATCCCTTCAACAGGGTCTGAAATTGACACTCGCTACTCGCCAAATGAAAACAGATTTTTCATTTGACGAATATATTTTGGAAGCTACCCACCACATTGTTGGGTGACTTTCTGCAGCAAAATATGACAATGTCTGTCATTGCTGTGGCTGCGCCGGACACCCAAATTAGTGTTATGCACATCTGTTGACGTGTTGTTTAGAATGTTTTCAGTAAGTAATATTATAGGCTAAATCTGCATGCCTTAATAATGAGATTCTTCTTCTAGGCTGCCTAACATTTTTTTTAATCTCAATAAATGTTTTACCGGATTGTCTCTAGTTTGAGAAACTGAAATCTTCCAGGACACTTTCACCCGCACCAGATTTTTCGCAAACACATCTAAACACTGACGCCGATATACTGCAACAGGCCAATATAAGATGATAATATCTGTGAACCGATATACATCCGTCAGGCCCTGATCTCCATCCAGTCTCAACCTTAATCATTTTAGTGGCACCATTAATAAGTACATAGATGTAATAATCCGACAGTCATTTCTTCAGTGAACCTACATCGTAGTACCACATTAGGGCATCACTGGGTGTCTTTGATATCAGGGAAACAAATCCCAGGTCTTATATGCCGTAAAACATTTTTCATTATTGTGTTTAAAAAAGTAAGATCTCAGATACTAGCAGGTAGAAGTCTGTGAATATCATCTATTGAATTTGTTCTTGCATGTTTAACTCTGCAGGAGGTAATCAGAGGTAAATGTAGTCACACTTCCATAATCAATCAAGTGATTTTCACAGTGGGAGGTCACACATGTTGGCAACACTGTGAGGCAGATTGGTTTAACAGACTAAATGACCCATAAAGAAGGCCATGATTTAACTTTGTAATGAACAGTTAGGGATTCCTTTACTCTTTCAGCAAGATCTTGACTTGGAAATGGAAAAAGCACAAAGACACTGACAATGAGGCATGACAATGATATTAACTTTGATGTTTTCATTCGCATGTCAGTTTTTTATGCAAAAGCTCATAGCATGAGTCAATCCTCAATGTAAATGCAAACCTCGCTGAAACAAAGAGTTGGAAAATAAAGCTATCTTCAATTTAAGCAAACTCAGACTTAGCTAACTGTAATTAAAGAGATTTGGAAAATACCATTTTTATGAGGAATTTTAATGTAAATGCTTGTGCACACACACACAGAAGTAGCATGAAGGTTAGCTATTTAGATTGAGAGTGCTGGGAGGAGGACGTGCCAAAGAGCAGGAGCACAAACAGAAAGCACCTTTTACAGAACCACTACTCCTTTATCATATGAGTCTGTATTGTTGACATTTTGAAGTTTGCCTTTTTCTCCTCCGGATCTAAGTCTCTTGGAAATGGGCCTCTCCAGGTTCTAGGGCCTTTATAATCACACATAGAGGGGGTCATTTATGGTCAATAGAAGTCTGGGAACTTCTCTGGCATCTGTCTCGCTCTGACATTTAAGTCGAGGCTACATGCAGAGAATCATGAGAAACATGCCCCGCATCCGTTGCACTTGTGTGAGTTAAGGAAGATTTCTTGCGTGCAGAAACTCAAAGGTCAAAACTGTTTAAGCATAATCATTTTACAACCACAGTTTCCACGTTCCTCAGTCTTTTGGTTCGTTCATGATGTTGCATCTTTGAAGGGCAGTCTTATGACAAACTTCTTCCATAATGACATTCATTGTATGTGATTAAGCACAACCATCAATAATGCTACTGTAACGTCAAACATGTTTTTCTAGTGATTATTTATTCATTTATTTGTTTGTTTGTTTTTTTTAAGAAAGGGACAGTGCATAATGAATATGGACATGTAAATATGCCAGATTGTAGCCATAGGCTACTTTCGACCTGTAGTCCTTTGGCAGGTTGATGTTGCACATTTATACAGAAATACATAAAACCACATATCAAGCCCACAAGGTGACACTGACATACATACAATAAAAAGTGGCAATGTGATGTTGCATAATACAAAGCAGCAGTAAGTGACCGTCAGAGTTCATTGGCAAAGTGCTACAATGGCAGGAGGTGGAATGCCTGACAAGTCCTAAGTGCTGGTATAATGCATACCATAATAAAGTGCTCATGTAAAGTGCAGATGTAAAGTGCTGGAATTCCATATTGGAAGTAAATAAATAATATTGCACATCTATTAAAGTGCTGATGTAAATTGCACATCGTCCATGATAAAAATTGCGTATTATCCGACTGCATGATAACATAAAGTGCTGGTATAATTGCACGTAGCCATTTTGCACAAAATCGTCATAAATTATACATGGTCACATGTTTGGTTTATCCTTAACCATAGCTTCAAAAGACTCTTACAGGTTACAAAGTTGAAACTTTGATTGCTCCCTTAAGAGTAACCGTACACTGACACTAAAAGCTGATCCATCAGTTTTCATGAAGCAGTCGAAATACGTTCCATCAAGCTGTACATTTCCCATTTATCACTTATTTGTTACTCTATGAAGGAATCAAAACGAGCATTTTTTCAAAGCCAAAATGACAAAAACCATTTCCGCTAGGAGCAGATAAAAATTGTGCTGTTCTAAACAACAGTATCTCACTGTATAGACAGAACTATGAGCATGACCTATGTGTGCCGTCGTGTTAGTTTGTGTTCATGTTATAAATCTGTCTTAACAGAGACTCTGCCCACTCCACTGAGTGGCCTTGATTCTCTTGGTCTGGCATTATGCCATGAAACTGTTATTCTTCCGGTTGCAAAAGTGATTGTCCAGTGAGCGCCGAGGGGGGGAAACACCGCAAAGAGTGTCTGTCAGGAAATATCCGACATTTCAACCAACAAAGCCATGTAACAGGACCAGTGTCTTTCATATGAATTTTAAAATATGCCAGATTTAACCTATACGTGGAAAAGAAGCTGCAGGTCTGTCTGTCTGTTTGTGCCGATGCCTCACGCAGCTCTGCCATTGGGAGACACGTCTGTTCTCGGCAGCAAGAAGCAGGTAAAGTAAATCCTGCTGCGATTTCAAGTGAACAACGTTTATTTGTCTCTTTCAACGATGAATGGTGGGTCAGAATCTCAGTCACAACACTATATAAAAACATCTGTGTGATTATTAAACAGCTTTTGGAGACATTTTTGGATTTCGGTTGTCTTGCTTAGCCAGACTTCTCCCCACACACACACTCCACAGTAGGTGAAACGCCCCTCTGGCAACGTAATGATCGTTCTCGCGGATTTTATTTGAAAAGGCAACGACCAATGAGGAAGGGTTAGGGAAAATCTAACTCCCTCCCTCTCAGAATCTGCCAAGGTGGAGGCAATACAAGACCAAGAGAATCAAGTGCACTCAGTGGAGTAGGTGGAGTTCCTGGTCTGGGCCCTGGCTAGTCTAAACATGTTCACAAATCAACACAATCCAGCAGGAAGTTGTGGTAACTTTATGGAAATTGTGGCTGACTTTGTGAAATTTAGCCGAGGCACTTCGTTCTCTCCACAGTAATGTAACTGCCGCTTATGACACAGTCAGAGCGTCATGGAACATCCTGAACATAGTCAAATTAAATTAAATGAATACATGCAGATGGCAGAATCTTTGCAAATACAGACACCAGCACACATCTAGTGAGTTTGAAGTGATGACTGAGAGGAATTGCTTTTGAAAATTTTTTTCTTCTCCTTTTTTAAAAAAATTAAATCGGAACATTATGCCCTTAACAGTTAGTGCAGTGAAACATTACTTTATATTATTATTATTAGCCTATGAATATTTTCCAGCTCACTAGGTACACCTGTTTAAAGCCATTGCAGTCTAATATGACAATGCTGCAATGAAACCTCCATTTGTGAAGGTTCCAATGTTCAGTTTTTGTTGAAATTGAACAAGTGATCCAACTTTATGGACATTTTATAAGCTGATGTTGGTGTTCTGGTTATTTTAAACTGCAATACAGTGAAAACTGTTTCCTTTTTTTTTTTTTTTTAAATCCAACCTATTTGTTAAAAACTGACAAAATAATAATAGAAATAGCTCTGACTAAAACAAATGATTAAATCCAAACATTCTAATCTTCATGGAGGTAGGACTTATTGCAAGACATTTGAAAACCCTGTGTAAACTTGTTTTTGTAATAGTTGGGCGGCCTAGCTCAATATATCACAGCAAGCATTCATTTTGCGATAAAAGCACCAAATTTGGTTGATGTGTTGGTGGATATATTCTGAACAAATCTGGGTACTGGGCCGTCACAAAATCACAAATATTTATAAAAAAATGTAAATGCACTTTAAGAAAAATACAGTTAGACACACACACAGTCACTCAGACACATTTTCTTTGAAGCTACAAAACAACATT
This sequence comes from Naso thynnoides, assembly GCA_029783665.1. Classification (NCBI taxonomy): domain Eukaryota; kingdom Metazoa; phylum Chordata; class Actinopteri; order Acanthuriformes; family Acanthuridae; genus Naso; species Naso thynnoides. The sequence continues at coordinate 27,932,524 of JAQLOL010000001.1, forward strand.
CAAACAAACTTTAAAGTGGCAGCAATTCCTTTGAATTAATTCAAACATTAGCCACCCGACCCCCCAACCCCCTCCAAAG
>JAQLOL010000001.1:27932702-27951774 GCA_029783665.1 Naso thynnoides
AAAGTAGAATGTTTTGTCAGGAGACATGTTAATAATAAATTGATAAAATAGTGCAATGTTGTGTTGCATCAATAAATTTATTCTTGTAACTAAGTAGGTAGTTGGCATTTTATTCAGTCACTTTATAAGACAAATTCAGCTGGTAGAATAAGCTTAAAAAGCAAAATGAATAAATAAATAAATAATCAATTAAAATGGACAAAAATGAAATTTAGGAATAGATCAAATAAAATGTGTGAAAAAAAACTAAACAGATTTCATAGGACCCTAGTTTACAGCTGTTAAAAAATGTTTACTTATTTACTGACTTGCTTGCTTACTGTTGTTTTTACATACATACACACACGGGTTGGACTGTACCAGAATCAGCATTGAGAAGGACAAATAATATTGGAACATCCCTAGTAGGGACTTCAGCATTCTGTTGATGGCAAAGCGGACAATCACACTGAGCCACACAATAGCTTTTTACACAGCATGATGACCCACGGACTTAAAACAACAACTCACATTGTCAATTGTTTATTGTTTACAGCATTTGGAATCTCGTTATTCAGTTGCAAACAGGCAACAGCTGCTCTTCTTGGGGTCCATGAAGCTTCACTTTCCTGCTAGGCCCCCTTCTTGTCTACCGTAAAAACATGAGCACACTTGACTTGACTTGCAGTTTAGCTGGTTGAGCATGCAATGAAATCTTAACCGAAAAATATGCACCTCTAGACTCAGTTTGTAGGCTTGGATAGCTCGTTATCTTCTCAGATGCAGCACATTAAACAATTGTAGGCATTCAGTGATTCAACTTTTGCTCTTTCCTGTCTTTTGCTTGCTCCTCCAGCTTTCAGAGGTGAACGACAGCGGCGTGGTGAGCTCAGCTGTCCTCTCCCCCTTGTCACACTCTACAGCTCTGCTTACTATTCTACATACTGGAATCAGTCAGCACAACCAGTTCCTGACCAGTGAAATCATCGCTCCTGCCACGGCAGAAAGCTCCGCTGAACTGCCAGATGTTGTGAGCAGTGTTCTGGGAGTAGTGTATGACATCATGGAGGAGGATGGTGACAGTGTTGATGGTGAGGATAGAATAGTAATATTCAGTGTTCAAAACATTTAAAGAACATCATGGTTTAAAAAAAAAAACTGCCTTAATTAATCAGTGGTGTAAATAGGTTTATTTTCACTACATGTTGTATTTTACTGTTTTTTTTATCCCTTAGACCAGCCAAAGGATCATTACGTCCCTGAATGGGCCCAGCAGGAAGTCAGCTATTCCTCGCTGACAACGAGCCTGTTGGAGAGTTGGTTTCCTCAGTCAGACCAGTCAGGAGTGAGTTCCCACTTAATGGAGTCAATGAGGTAAAGATTCTGATTTTTAAAATATTTTTATACAGTGTTTCTGAAGCAAGAAAGAGCCTTTGAACAGAGTATCATAGGTATATTAAAACAAACTCAGTGTTTACACAAAATGTGTCTTATAGTCCTAATGTTTTGGTTTCTTTTTGCTAAAAAAAGGCTGCTGCATGCGGTGTCAGAGGAGAGAGAAGAAGAGGAGTTTTCTGTCCAGCAGCAGGAGCTGATGAGTGGTTTGGCTGAATCGTATCAAAGATCCAGAGGCACAGATGACAAAAGGGCCAAGAAACGTGAGAAAGCCTTATTTTGTATTTATGCACATTCCAGGGGTCCTATGAAAGTTGAGAATTTTGTAAAGGTATAGAAAATGAATGTAGGACATTTGGTATCACCAATTACCTGCTTTTATTGTTTTTATTTTTGAAAGCATAAGTAGTTATTTTTAAACTGTTAGAAAATGGATGGAAAAATGCAAAGTTTTTAGTTATCATTTATTAATATTTTAACCTGCACAAAAACAGCACAAAGTCTTGATTTCTTTTATAATTTCCCATCTTTGATCTGCAGGTGGTGCCCAGCGCACACCAGTGAAACAGAAGATGAAGACCATGAGTCGCTCCCTGCAGATGCTGAATGTGGCGCGGTTGAATGTAAAAGCACAAAAGAACCAGAATGAGGCTGAGCAGCAGGGGGTGGAAGGCAGGGGGCCCGACAGACGGGGGAAGAGACGGTCAAATGACAGGAACAAATCTGAAGGAGTGAACAAAATCAGTGAGTGTACACATTAAAAGTTAAAATGCTCAGTGGCCTGTGTCTTTAAGAAAGAAAATCTGCATTTGATATAATAACAAATCACGTGTATCATCTCACTTTGCCCAGGTTTCACTAGTGAGGCAGAGCTGCTGTCCCATCTGAAGTCCAGTTACAAGAAGACTGTGGCAGAGAGAGACTCGTCCCTCCTCACTGGTGTGCGGCAGCTTCTATCCACTGTCAAAACCTTCCTTGAGGCAGAAACAGACGTGGAGGTGAGACACATGGTGGCTTTAAATGTTTTTCACATTTCTGAAGTGACCCATTTTCATCTTTGCAGCAGCCTTGTTAATTTAGTTAGGTGGTGGATGAATTGATAGATTGTTGTACTGCACAATTGTGGATAATCATCTCTTGTGATTTTAACTGTTATGTAGGAAAAATAATAGAAGATGTTGATGTGAAATATAGAAGCTTTTCTTATTGGGATTTTTAAAAATCGAAATTAGCAGTTGGGTGGGATTACTTTGCTCATCTAAATTGTCTTTGCAGACAAAGATCTCCCTGTTTGTCCAGAAGCATTTCCTCAAGACCAGCAAATCAATCAGGCAGCTTTATGGCACAGCTGATGATGCTGATAGCAAAGTCAGAGAGTGAGTGATTTCAACTGTTATGTGTTGTCCTGTTTTTAAGAGTCACTTAAACATATATAACATATTTTTGTGTATGTTTGCTGATGGGTGATCATTACTTATACATGATTAATACCATCCTTAGAACTTAATAGGTTAAGTTTGTAAAGTAATTCTATTTTCAAGTCAAGTCACTTATATTCAGCTGTCAGTAACACAGGTTGACTCCTCTAGGTGCCAACTTCAGGCATTGCTGAGGCTGGAGTTGTGCAGACTCTTTTCTTTGGAGCAGTCTGACTCACTGGATGCTGAAGAGATGGCGGAGGAGGTAAGATCTTTGCTTTGAGTCCCCGGTGCCATCTTCTGTAAAAGTTGGTGGCATATTGATGAAATATAATCATTATTCTATCAATAATTGTAGTTGTCTTGTAGTTGCCATCACACCTGCCCAGGGACTGCGGTTGAAAATTAGCCAGAGTGGCTAAACTGGCACATTTACAGAAATGTTTATTAATGTGCATTGTCCCTGTAACTTTAAACTTAATAAATAAATAAAATATTGGCTTGTTGCTGTTGTTTAGCAGCAAGTTTATACATACATTTCTGTTAACCATTTTAAACCATATTTACCATCAAAGTTTTTTTTTCAAATCCCACTAATTGCACAAAAGAGCAAAAATAAACAAATAAATTCTAACCTCTTCTGTTGCTCAGGTGGCTGAAATGCTCAGGATAATCTCCCTTACAAAAGACCCAGTTTGCCTCGCAAGGTTCCTTCAAGACGAGGTCCTCCCAGGGTAAGTGTGGAGGGCTGCCAGAATGGGATTTTTCTTGCAATCCCAAAATAGTGGGGTGGCCTAGCTCAATATATCACAACAATCATTCATTTTGCGATAAAAGCACCAAATCTGGTAGATGTGTTGGTGGATATATTTCGAACAAATCTGGGTATTGGGCCATCACAAAATCACCTCCTGGTGGTTGTGGCAGCCATTTGATTCCTTGAATATATTTATAAAAAATGTAAATACAATTTAAATTTAGAAAAATACAGTTAGACACCCGCACAGTCACTCAGACACATTTTCTTTGAAGCTACCCCACTGCTACCACCATTGCAAGCCAGCCAGTTAGCCAGCCAGCACATGCTTCCTGCCACAACCAGTGCAGTCGACTGTCTATCAAAGTCAACATTTTATTTAATCTGCAATAAATATGTATAAAGGATGTACACCTGTTGAATATCATAGGTAAAGGCTACTGATAAACACAATCAATACGTGCCCTGGTGGATAAGTGAATCCGCTAGCTAGCTAGCTTGGGACATGTGACTAGCAGTGGTGGCAGAGCTGTCTGTGGGAGGGTAAGACATTGTACAATTATGTATTGTGAAATGTTGACATCTCAGTGATAAATAGTAGAACTAGTACTGATTGATTTATCGATTGATTTTTCTTAGTTTATGTGTCATGCAAAAAGTGCCCTCATGGGCATACATGACATGCAAAAATAGTTGCAGTGGTTAATACAATTAACAAAAAAATCACAAAACCTTAAATATTTCAAATACCATTTAACATCACTTCACATCTAAAGCTAATCAGTTGGTATTAGCAGTGGTAGGGCTGTCACTTTTCCCAAAAACCACATTCAAACAAAATTTGAAATGGCAGCAATTCCTTTGAATTAATTCAAACATTAGCCACCCGACCCCCCAACCCCCTCCAAAGTGGGGAAAAAAAAATCTATGCATTTCCGTCCAGTATCCAGTATCCTCACACTTTTTTTAGTGCTACAGTAGCAAGGAGCATAAACTTGGCCACACCAAGTTGCAGCCCAGCCTCCAACATTTACGATAATTCACACATTTTTTTGTTTATTATTGTCCTATATTGTGATAAAGCTTTTTTTTCCCTCTTTAACATGTCTCTCAATATCCAAATTCATTCAACATATATTAAGCAATGGACGTACCAAACTTGGTGCTTTTATCACAAAATGAAGCTATGCTATGCAGCTATGCTGCCCCACTATAACTAGAGCACCTAGCTACATAAAGCTTGAGTTTATATTCTGTATTTAATAATTAATACAATAATACAGTGATTCTGTGGCCATGCGTAGTATAGTAACACACAAAATCCGGATAGAGCTGAAGTGAACATCTGTAAAGCTACTTGTATCGTTTGTTTCGCAGGCATTCGTTTTTAAATTGTACTTTGTGTTGCTCATCATTGTGAATTTTGTTGTGGTGTCAGTGGGGGAGCTTTACGGCCGCGATTCACTGTGAAGTCATTATCAATGATTTGCTTTCAGGGCTTATTATGAGTACTTTGAGGCGGAATGATCTACAGGCTGACTGGGATCCTGCTGGGATTCATCAGATTCTCGCTGAGCATTGTAATAGACAGCCTTGCCTTGCCACGCACTCAGCTCCATGCTGCTGATGCTGATGTTTTTTAGTCTGAAATGGCTTCCCATCATTGTCTTCTCCCTTTCATGTCTTCCTAAAGTAATTTCACCGGCTAAATGGCAGGAGAAAAAAAAATCATGCATCAGGGCATTTACTGGATCTCTCTGTGATGATGCTCTTACAGGAAAAAAATTGACAAGAAACTGAAGTAGCCTGAAAATGGAACCTGCATCATAATGTTGTTTTAATGGGAAAAGACAAAGCAGATGAAAACACTAATCTTAAAGTCTTAATATTACTGTCTAGCAAGGTGATTCAGTTTTCTTATTTTATTAGAATTACCTCTGATTGATGACATAAACTTGTTCATAACCTGCAGAGAGTGATAAAACACAAATATTAAAAAGATTAAATTACTTTAAAAAAAACAGATATATTTTTGGTGAAATCAAGTCAGTTTTATTATTAAAATGATGCATGGATAAAATGTGAAGAAAAAAACATTAACATATTTCTAAGGACAGCATGAACTGAAAGTGTGCATGAGACATTTAATCTAATCCTACTTTCTGTCTGTGACTTCATAAATGGCGTTATTGCTTCTCCACTGCATGACAACTATAGCTGACTGCATTAACACAAAGACTTCATCAGTATATCAGAACTCATTTAACACATATTGCCACTGACATGCATGAACTGTGTAACTGTACTGACAGTGAAATAGGGTGAGACAGGTGATGTAAGGCGATGTCACTTTTTGCACTGAGCAGACAGGAGATGTGCAGCCTGATCGATCGCACTCACATATCGGAGACAGCAGGCCCGAGTTTGGACCCAAGAGTGATGGTGGACTTGACATTCAGTGAGAGTGACAGTGTTTATTGGTAATGGAAAAGGTTGAGTTAGATGGCAGTGACAGATTTAAGTGCTGTTAAATGTTATGATGGTAAATAGTTACTTCTGTTTGTATTTTATGTGACAGCATAATGCATCACTCACTGCAGGTGTGATAACGAGGTGGGCTTAAAGAGAAAAAAAAGAAAAGAAGAAAAATTAATTATGACAAGCGACCAAAACTTCTCGTGACTTTGTAAGAGCACTGACTTTGTGGTGCCATCTGGTAAGTTTTAAAATGAAATATATTGTAGTGGTTTGCAAATCTTGTTCAGCTTTGTGTCACCAGGAAATGTTTGCTGCCCTTGCTCACAGGTTTTATTAATCTACAAATGGTGGCAAGTAAAAAATGTGCAAAATTTCCCATATTTTCTGTTAACCCCCCTCAAAAATGACCTTGAATTTTTGGGCATACTGCATTTTTTTCCAATTCTACATGCACATGATGTGCTGTGCAAAGCACCAAAGTTACACAAAACGTCAAATCTAAATACTGAAAATCACTGTTTAATTTTATCTCAAGGAAATCCAGATGCTTGGTTTATTTGGGTGTTTTATTAAAACACTATTAAAGCCATAACACCAATTCCATGCATCTTAGGTTGCCATGGCAATTTACATCACCCAGATGAGAGCAGTGTCCCTCAAAAAAAAAATCCAGCATCCAAATGGGGAACTAAAAAACAATGTAGGCACAATCAACAGTAATTGATGTCATTTCTGAAAGCTGATTGCAACAATACAAACACAATCAAGTCCTATTTAGTTATTCAGTGTTTCATGTTTTTGTAAATAAGTGTAAGAAATGAATTAAAAAATAAAGCTTGGAAAATAAAAGAATAATTAAAGACAAGCAAACACGACAGGAAAAATGTCCCTGATTGTTGGAACTGAAGGCAAATGTGTAAACTGTATGTTCAATATGCCAACCATGTCAGACATGCTTTTAGGTTTCTCTTCGGAATCCTTGTGTAATTCTCTCAAATAAGCTGCAACAAAAATCTCCATTTTATCAGAGCTTCTATTCACTGGGATTCGACACAGTTAGCCTGAGAATCAACAGATTGTGGATCTGTTCTCTCTTCTCAATCAATGTCAAAAACCAATGCAGGATTCAATCAATTCACATTATTGTTTGCTAATTTGCATCAACCATTGACAGTTCCTCCTTCTACAACAGCTGCTAATACTGTTCTTGCTGCATTACTGTTAGCAGAGTAAAGAGGAAATGGTTTTGTTGGAACCGTTTTTACTGTGCGCTGCATTAAACGGATGAGTCTTCAATAAATGAGTGTTCATTTTTTTTAGCTGAAATCCTGAGTCAGTGTCTGTTTCCCTGACGTTGACAGGAAGCTTGTTTTAAATGCAAAAGCACCGAAACTGTCTCCTTCAGCAGTGCAGTGCTCAAATCAATGCAGGAGGAAACAAAAGCATAGGCTAATTAAATTTATTTATTGAGAGAAAATGCTTACTTTAGTTTTTCTGAGGTGGATCATGGCTTTTTTGGATATAAGAGATTAGTGTGTCACAGATGGCACCTCTGCAGCCAAACTGTTGGGTCAAGTCAGATTCAGAAGACCGATGTCTTTGCTCCTTAATGCTGAACAAGCAGTTTTCATCTGGCTTTTTTCCTGAAAGTTCTGGAAGCAGTTTAGCATTGACAGCGTTTAATGTGGAAGTCTATGGGATTTAGATGCCATGAGCAGTATGGCTAATACCTGCAGAGGTTTTGCTTAGCCAGACCTCTCTCCACACTATATTAATGTTGTGCTAGTGCTGGAGAAAGGTCTGGTTGGACCTGTTATCATTCTGGAATAGGGGGAAAAAAACACCCTATTTGTTTGTTTTTCTTTCAACCAATCACAATTGTCTTGGGCTGTGTTTAGCCCAGGATGCAGCAACGGTGCCCTTTCAAAATAGCCTTGTAGTAATAGCAGGCGGGGAAGAAAATGTTGACTGAAACAGTCAAAGACCAAGACAGTCACAGACAAAGAGAGGTTCATACCCAACTTCTGTTTCCTGTGACTCAGACTATACCCGCAGTGGATTCAAACAATGTTTTATGATGGCGGTTTGGGGAACTGTTTCATCCACAGCAGAGGCTGCTGTGCTGAAGGTGTCTTCTGACACTGTAGTTTGTTGATTCATCATCAGCCGGGCTGCTTATGCAAGAAATGACGTCATGGTGTGTAACTTTGTGAACAGTTCCCCATTCAGTTTTTGTGTGTGTTTTCTTTTTATTAGAACAGATAACCCAGAGCTACAGACTGAACAAATACAGAAAGGCCTTATTAAATCCCTATGAGAACTGCCCACAAGTCCCCCTATGGACAATGAGTTTGTATATAAACACAGTCAGCAAATGTAGTCATCTGTGAAACGGGGAAAAGAAGCTATTTAGAGAACATCCAAATGTTGATGAACAGTAATTCTGCCATAGCTTGTCTGTAATGGAATCTGGAGTGGCAGGTTAACCTGAAAGCACAATGTGTTGGTTCAGTGTCTCATTCTAACATGAGGGCGTGTTTACAGCTCTGCCAAAGTGCTGTCATATGCAAAAAGACAAATTGCGGTTACCATCTGTGTTATAGGCAATACAGCAGTCTTTTTTCATATACAGGTTGTATTCTTCACATCCAGAATTGCCATACATTATTATAATAGCCTTGGATGGTCCAATTATTTTGAGACCATAAACTTAAATTTCTAACAATGTTGCATACGAGTCTCTAATAAGTTGTCACGCTGCACAGTCGAGGAATCCTCATTTAAAATAAATTGTCATGTCAAAATATTTCCACATTTAGGAACACCAACTGCTTTAAAGGCTAATCTGACATCCATAAAATCCCTTGAGATGCCTTCACTGTAAAGCTTTATGTTTTGCAATTCATTTTTTGTGCAGCTTAATATGTGATAATCAGAAGAAAACCGACTACTTTTTTCTTTCTCTGCCTGTGTCAGTTAGAACATAAACTATCACAGCCTTAAATATTCTACAGCTTACAGATACTGATTTCTTAGATGTAAGATAATGGCAACCAAAACAAAAAGAAAAAGCAGTTGCACCTCTCCTAATCACAGCAATAGGGATTAGCTGCTCAATATTAGAACTTGGTCAATTTTTGCTAAAAGCACAAACTCTTTCAGACAGCTAGGCCACATATAGAGGTTATTGAAGCTGCCGATATTTCTGTGAAAGCAGATCCTATTTACACTTGACAATAAAGTCATTAAAATGCTGTAAAAGGAAATTCAAACTAGACGTCTAAAGACCCACACTTTTTCATATACTTAACCTCAACATCTAGACATCTTTTGACGGGCAAATTGCCTATTCAGTGCTCGCCGAGACATATCGTCAGACGTCCTTATTTACCCAGTGGGAACTCTGACTGAACCAATACATTGCTTTAAAGAATGATTCAGAGAGCTTTGATGATCCAGAGTTACATGTACTGTTGCATCTTACAAGCCATCAGAGAACTCTGAATCATATCGACCCTCAACTCTGCAGTAACAATCAGCCACAAAGTTACCCCTGCCATCAAGGAGATACTTCTCTCGGAGCCCGGTGTCGACTTGAAATGAGAAATCATACTTCCTCATTTGCAGTGTGTGGGATGGCTGTCTGGGTAACTCAGTCACCTGCTGGCAACTCCTACATTTATGCATAAATCTTAGAATTTCTTCGAGAAGTGGGATTAAATTTGTGTCGCTCTTCACATTGTGTTGTACTTAATACTAGACTTTTTCTTTGGGGTTTCATGGATACGGGTGCCAAACTGAAATGATAGAAACTTGTTTGAGAGAGGTAAAGACGGACAGTGAGTGTTCAGAGGGCTGGTGTCATGCTGTCACGTAGCGGCGTTGCTTTATTTCTCACAGCCTGCCATGGATATTGATTTCTGGCCCTCAGCCCCCAGACAAGTGACCAGCTTTCTATGGTATTCAGCTGTGACAGTATAAACTAGATGGTCTATTTTATTTTATTTATTTTTAACAGAAATATATCCAAGTCCTGTAAGACTGATGAAAGCTGTGGCTGCAGATATATCTTTGAGATGTTCAGAAAACCATTTTGTGTTTTCTTCTTTTTACTTTATTATATCTAGAAGTTGTCTTGAAAAACACTGCTGATACAGAGAACATTCCGTTTGAAAATGTCTTGACACATAAAACAGTTTCGAAACATCAGAGAATAGATTCAGACAAGAAAAAGCCTTTATCTGCCCAAGAAAGCAAAATAATTTTGAGAAGCATAGCACAAGTATTTTGCTATTCAGATGGAAAGCTCTATCCAAGAATGTATTGTCGGTGGAAGAATTAATTCAATTCTTGGACACCAGCTGATATGGGATTTTTGGTGCAGAGGATGAGAAAATTCCATTATCTGATATATAGGCCAATATTGGCCAGTATCGGCAAACAGATATGTCATTTGCGTATGTAGAAGGATTTAGGAGACAAATTTACTGCCTGGATTAAACTTGTATGCAGTAATACCAGAGCCCAAATACTGACCAATAGAATGCTATCTCTCACTTCAGTTTGTCTAGTGGCACAAGGCAGGGCTGTCCACTATCACCCCTCTTGTTCAGGCTTGCTATCAAACCTCTTGCAGAGTCTTTTCACACAGACTTAAATATTAATGGCTTTAGCGTCAGGCAAACCTGGTAAGATATTTCTGTTTGCCGACGATGTTTTACTTTCTATTACCAGACCCCGTTCTAGTCTTTCAGTTGTCCTAGATAAAATCAACTTGTTTGAAACCTTTTCGGATTATAGGATTAACTTGACAAAAAGTGAGTTGATGCCTATGGTTTAAAGGACCCATCCCTGATTCAACATCTACCATTTAAAATTTCCTCTCAAACAACTTCTTATCTTGGGATCCAGGTCACCAAAGAATTTTCATCCCTTTTCAAAGATAATTACCCCCCCCACACCCCCCACCCCCACCCCCCTGTGGTCAAACTTCTGTCCAACATCTAGTTTTGGAGATTGTTCTGTATTTTGTTGATTGGCAGGATTAACGCAATCAAAATGATATATCTTCCCCAGCTGCTCTACTTCTTTTGGTGCCTCCCCGTGTTCTTGCCCAAATCATTTTTTAAAACATCTGGACTCAGTTATCCTCCCTTTGATCTGGAATTATAAAAATCACAGAATTAAAGAAGCTCATCTCCACAAATCCAAACAGGCTGGTGCACTTGCTTTTCCTGATTTCTCCCTCTATTACTTGGCTTCTAATATCAAAATAATGTCATTGTATTTGGGTAATTCTATGGCTTCCCCTCGTTGGCAGTGTGATCCTGTCCCCAGGACCCCTGGATAAATTGATCTACGGTGGGAACGTCACTACATAGTATGCTCAGAATCTTGAAGCAAATTAAGACACATTTTGGGATTAGTTTGCTCTCTTTCTTGCTCCCTGAGCTGGTAATCCCTCATCCCAGCTTGACAGTGGATTCCTACAGTGGAGGGGACTAGGCATAAAGAAAATTGGTGACCTTTATCTGAATGGAGCTTTTGCCTCATTCGATCAGTTACAAAAAAGGTATGATTGAACTCCCTTTAGAGTAATTTTTTTAGGTTTCTACAATTTAGAAACTACGTTCGTACCCATGCTCCCTATTTTGAAAGTGCCTCTGCTTCAGTTCTGTTTAAGTGCCTTCTCCATGGTGGCCCTGTTAGAAAAATATCACATTCATTGCAATCTAAAAAAATCCCCTTTCTATGTTAGCAATCAGGACTGCACAGGGAAATGACCTAGGGATCCAGATCCCTGATGAGATCTGCGAATAGGGCCTTGAAGAGGTTAACAATTGCTCTGTTAACTCTCTGCACTGTCTTATTCACTTCCCAGTCATCCACAGGCTCCACTATTCAAAATCAAAACTTCACTAGATGTTCCCAGACATGTCTCCCACATGTGATAAGTGTGATTTGGCTGAGGCCGATCTCCTCCACAGCTCCTTTCTGTCCCAGAATAGAGAGATTTTGGATGAGTATTTTTTTTAACATTCTCTGATGTTCTCAAAATTCACATTGAACCTGACCCTGTCTTAATCATACCAGGAACTTCAGACTTCACATCTAGATTAGAAAAATCACAGTGGCAACTTCTTTCATAAGGTTTGATTACAGCTAAAGAAATAATTTTGACATTCTTGAAAAAAAGGAAAGTTCCCAACCATAAAACATGGCTCAATGCACCCTTCACCTTGAGAAAACGCAGTTCTCTCTGATGAACAGAGAATCCCAGTTTAACTACATCTGGCTGCCCCTCATTTGTTACCTAAACAAAACAAAACAAACAAACAAACAAAACTCCTAATGCAATTCTTGTAGTTGACAGTCCCTTACAATTTTCCATCCTTTGATTTTTATTATTTTCTACCTCTATATTTATTTATTCATGGGAGTCTTTAGATTGTTTATCTCTCTTATATATGTTTGATGTTATGTGTTTTGTTTTGTTTGGCTCTTGCAGAATCTATCTGTAAGTCATCCACATTCTGAAACCGTTCCCTAATGAAACATACTTGATTTTTTTTAAAAAGAAAGAAAAAATAAACTTGTTACAAAGATACAAGATATGTAATGGAGACAAGAAATCTTACATTTTGGCAGAACGTCCAAAAAATCAGTGACCTGAACAATAAACACGTATTAGTTTCTAGATAATGGCATGTGTGGTAGGCCAATATTGGCCGATAAAATCAGCAAATTTACTTCTTTGATTTTTAATGTTATCAGAACGTGCCATTTTTGTAATTTATATTTGTTTGAAAAAAAAGAATAAGTATGATGACGCTGAACACAGAGTAAAGTGGAGATTAGACCAGACAATGGATCAACATTGGAAGAGAAAAAAAGATTCAAAAGCTACAAAAAAGTAGAGCTGCCAAACATAACCAGGTGTTCAAGCATGTGGATTGATGTGACGCTGCCCACCTGTTCTGACCGACATGCTTCTTGAGAGAATGTTCTTTTACCAATTCGAGACACTGTGTGATTTGTATGGATGTAACACAGAAACTCAGGAGTCATTCAAGCATAAGTCCAGGGAGGACTGTTCTACCACCCATTTTAACTACATTTACTAAAAAAAAAAAAGAGTCCAAAGTACCAATTTACTTTGAGCAAAAGTAAAGTTTTAGGTCAATGTGACTTTTCACAACTTTTTAATTGATTAAACAGGAAGATAATTATCAGAGTGTTTTGTTTGCACTTTCTAGTGTACTCAGGCTAAAGTCCCGGTCGGACCAGTGGAATATTTCCAAGGAGATAAGTGTGATAAAATATTAGCCATGCTTCTCTACCAAGATTTATCTTATCCTGTGCAAATCCACCATGTCTGTAATGTGTAAAGTTAACTACCTAAAAAATACCACTGAAGACAACGATCGTCCAATAATAATACCACCTGCCAGAAAAGGACTGTCTTTAGTCTTACACACTTCTTCTCTTAGTTTGACAGTTCTGAAATCTCCGCAAACACTGTTAACAGGTTTGGTAGCGTGCTGCAAATTCAAGAAGCTTGTCTACCTAACAGGTATGGAAAGTGCTTGCATTGCAATTTAAAACAGAGATAATGGTTTGTAGAAATATTGATGATTTAATTGAAGTAGACATTTGCATCCAGTGTTAATGTACCACGGAAATCATAAATGTGGCCCTAAACTCTACTGATATGTTCCTGTAGTATTCTGGTACATGTGAGGTTCTAATCAAGATTCTCATAAGAAACAACATAAAATAACAATGTGGCAACGATGTGACAGTGTGAAAGGGTTTCTCACTATGATGCCCCAACAGATATCAACACATAAGTTCAGAACTCACCGAGATTTGATGGAGCTTTTGAGCATATTTCTGCCCGCTAATAAGCTATCTGGCTCAAGTCTTTACTGTTTTTATTGATTCTCACTGCTTAAAAAGTATATTCAAGTTTCAGAAACAAAAATTATGCTACCTACTTAACTCCAAACAACAGATAGAGTTAGAGAGGCGAACATGCAGAGGGATTTGCAGAACCAAAAACTGAGCTAAAAGAGAGTGAAAATGAGCTTGCATTCATCAGAAGTCCAGACACACAACTCCAGATAAAAGATTGTATTGCTCTTTGCTCCATGATGATATGACATGGTGATGATGTCATGATATATCTGTTCTTGCAGGTGGAAGGTAGTTTTGAAATAATTTATTGCTTAAAAATATGAACGGAATATGAGCAAAACTTATTTTTTTGGACATTAATTTGAAAGATATTTATTTTTAAAGTGTGTTACTCTGTAAAACTTGTTAGAATGTGTTCTTTGGTCTACAGTTTTCCAAGTAGGAAGCAAGCCTTCAAATATCACAATATGTTACATGTTGTACACTTAAACAGTGTGCTTGCAACACAATGAAAGCACCAAAATCAAAAACATGAGGTTAAATATATGTTTCATCATGATAATGATCAGCTAACTGATGATTTGCTGATGTTGGCGACCATTCTGACAGCATGATGTAAATGGTGTTCTTTCTTTTCTCCTTGAGCATTTTTTTAATGTAACTCATAAACAGACACCTTTAGTTCTCAGTGAGATTCAGTATAATTTACATAATGAGCACCACAGACCATGTGTCATATCTCTTGCAGCAACAGCCAAGTGCTTCATTTAGTACATTAAATTAGTGGGATGCACCATGATATCCTTGTAAGCAAATACATGAGACTGTTATTCAGTAGTTAGAAAGCGTTGTAACTTCTCACTGTTCAATGTGCACCATTTAGCACACTGGAAAAGGCCACTGTAAAGCATTGTGCATGTCACGCAGCCAGATGTTGTTGGGCTTTGTCCAATGAGGTATGAACAACTTTTCTGGTAATTAAATAAACTCAGGCAGATAAAAGAAAAGCGCTGTTTGTGGTATTGAGGCAGGTAATTATATGTTCAAGACCAGTAAGGATATTTAATCCTTGTATCTATAGCTTGATTGCTTGGGACAATTTGAAGCAGGAATACAAATGAACAAACCAACCAATCAGCTGTTGCTAAACATCCAAATGGTGTTTAATTCTTAGTTGCCATTAGGCAATCTTTTGGCAAAGTATTTAGCACAGGCACCCTCACAATAATCCTTATATTGTAAAATTTGACGATGCCAATGCAGGGACTTTGGTGTGTTTTTTCTTACCCTTTATTTGCTCTTTTTGCTGCTTTATTCCAGTTCTGCTTTATTGCAATTTGAGATTTTAAATACCCCCATTTGTGAAGCACTTTGTAACAGTGGTTTTGAAAGGTGCTATATTTAAACATAAGACAGTTTGTATCATGTCTAAGGCCCAATTCCATTTCTTATTTTTACCCCTTTTTACCCACTGCCTCTCGGAACTGATTTACAAGGGGTAGTGGTTGAAATGTACTCCTTTGAAATGGGGCACCCCTATAAGAATGTGATATGTCATCAGTGGGCTCCGATCACTTTCACAGTAAGCAGACAGACCTTTTGCCAGAGCTGTACAACACGACTTTATGCACCTCCAGATGATGTTATGAACACAGACATGATGTTAGTTTTTCAATGAGTGTATTACCTCTACAACTGACACAGTGCAGAATTTATTTTTATATTCAGCTGTAGCCACTGGAATGGCAAGCCCCCCCCCACCCCACCAAAAAAAATGGGATAGGCCTTAGATTCACAGTTAATGCTGAGTTTATTTAACTAAGTCAGTTATCTATAATTGCTAAATTTTTGAGATGTTTTTGTATAAAGGTTAGGCTTCAGTATCTTGTTTAAGGACAATTCAGTAAAACTGTAGACCTGCGTAACCTGCTTTACCACTTAAACCAAGTTGTTTCAATCCTGAACAATAAACGTTGTGTGATAATGACTGGGTATTTTAGGGACAATCATTATCACTGTTATGAAAATCTAATATTCTAGATAATGTTTTTGTTTAATCTTCATTTGAATCCTTACAGAAGGAAATTCAATTTTTGGTCACTGAGGCAAACTGAGACTAACCAACATAATGAATATAATGTCCAGTTTGCAGAAAAAAAGTCATTGGCAAAACTTTTAAAGCTCTTTGTTCCACCTCAACACTTCAATTCAGAGAGTGAATGGTAATGCTTTGTTGTGTGTATCAAGGTTTGATATATTCAGCTAGAAGTTATTTCAATTTCTGTGGGCATTCTTCATAATTTATAGTTGCAGTACTTGAATGAACCACTTAATCGCCCACAGCATTAGTGACTTTACTTATTATTTCCATTTGATTTATCAAATTGTTCTGCCTTTTTTGATTCTGCTTGAATGACAATGAACTAAATGACCAGAAAGTATTAGTGTTCAGGTGGGTGGGTTAGTGCAGAGATGGGCTGCAGCTCTATTATTATGCTGATAGTAATCCAGGATACTTCACATGGAATATTTCAACTGCTCTTTGAAACGTCAGGCCTTCCCAGTTTCCCTGCGAGGATCAATAGAGTTCAGCTTATCTCTCTCCTTCAAATAGCCTGAAGCATTGTCAAAAATCTTCCACAGCCACTCAAAGGATATTTGATGAGAAATGTGGCAAGGCACTGTCTGTAAAGAGACAGAGAACTGATGCATGTGGTCAGGTCAAATGAGGATGTGGACAACATCTCCATCAAGGGAAAATCTCACGAATGATAATAAGAAACTGGTGCATCTGGACCTTTCAGAACTACCTAAAGAGTTCTGAAAAAAAAACAACAACTTCTCTTACTTTTTTCTATTCTGTGAAGCATGATATACATGCAGAGAGCCAGTGTCCACCTTTTGAAGGGGTAGAGGAAGCATTCACATACTTCAAGTAAAAGTAGCTGAAATGGAAAATATATTACAAGCAAAGTTTCTGCTTTAACATGTTACAGAAGTAAATCCACTTAAGTATTATTGTCAATGTGTACTGTAAAGGTGCTTGTACTGACTGTGAGATCTACTTAATATTACTGACTATCAACAAAGGAGCAAATACCAGAATTTGCATTTTCATTTTTACTAAACTCAAGAAATTCCAGGACTTTTATTGTCATTGCCATGAAATGTTCGGGACATTCAGGGACCCTATTTGTTCTTAAATGTTGTTATTAGCAAACCCCTGGAATTTAAGTGGTAGTAAACTGCATGCTGAACTAATCAGACTCCATTTTTACAAATTATTTAGATTTTGGTTTGTTTTCTAATGCACCAATCTGGTGCAAAAAGGCAGAAAATGTACAAACCACATTAAGGTTCCTCGACAACATTTGTTCTAAGCAGGCACTGTGGGGTCTGGCCTTCAAAAAAAGGCCTTATTGTCCAGTTGCTGTTTAATATTTTCTCTTTTGAATATGAAAAATTCCAAAATGATAACATGAGACATACCCAAAAAAGGTCGATGAGGCATTCCTTACTCAACATAAAACCCACAGTTCAACCAACAATGATTCTTATCTCAGAAAAAAAAAACCCTCCTCTTCAGGATCCCAGGAAGCAAGAAAAATACTCTGTTTGAGAAAGAAATAAACTGTGGATCAACAAAATAAACCCAAAAGTGACGCCTTTTAAGGCTAACAGTCAATTTTAATGATTTAGAGACAAATCCAGAGTTACTGTATGGCCAGTGCTGCTGTTGGTTCAAGGTAATGGCAAAGCTGGTAGCTGAGGTTTGCAACAGAGAGGAGATGAGGGATATGGGAGAATAATCTCTATAAACAAGGTAAACAATTTCACACACAGTCCCCACTTTCACCTCAAGAGTCCTTTAAATCCTGTCAAGATGTGTCCCTAACGCTGCCAAATGACTTGCAGATGTTTCCCCTGATTCATATATGATGTGCTTGACTGTCGATGGTACTCTCCCACTGTAATATATTTTGTTGTATGAGTCGCTGGCACACAACATATTCTGACTTGAGGGTATGATGACATGTTTGAATTTTTACGAACTTTTCATCTTGCTTTGCCCTTCAGGACCAAGTTTTGATTTAATTCAGCATCTTGATCGAAGAGAAACTGAGAGTGCAGACAGGTTACAGGGACTCTTACAACCACAAAACCACGTTTCCTCTACCCCATTGTACTGTATATTCTGTATGCATAAGATTATGTGTCAGAACCTTGGAACACCGATGAAAAAGTGATGTTTTCACTAATGCATAATCCCGCCTTTGACCTCAAGAGTCCTTAAGAAACTGCCGAGATGTGTCCAGCTCAAGCTGCCAAGTATCTTGTAAGATGTCTGGAGGCATGTCATATTTAATAGCCTCTCCAAAGTGATCGTTTGCTTTTCAAATGCTGGTAATTTATATTAGATGCATTCGACAGCTACATAACTTCAGAACTTGTGTGAGCCCAGACACAATTTTTTTGCAGAGTTTCCTTTTTTTCTCTCTTCATGCTGGGAAGAAGAAGACAAGCCTGTTGGACGGGGCTGACACAGATTGTAATTGATAATGTTATGTGTTAAGTCTACTCGTTAAAACATGACACATGCTGTCAAAGTGAAAGACCCCCAGAATGTGTTTTTATTTTATTATATAAATGCATTTTTAACTTTAAGGAATCCAGGGAAAAATCACTTGAATAAGAGATAAATCAGCTCAATTTTTTATTCATAAATAACAGCCTTTAATGAAAAAAGTGGTGACATGGGGAAAAAGAAGATCTCTTGAGTATTATTTTAATGTCAATTATTTATTAACTTTGAAGATTTTTAAAGCTGAGCTGAGGTTTCTTTTCTTAAGTCCTTTCTGCTCATCAACAGCACTTTTTTGGATTGCTGTGTAAAATAAACATGTCACAAATTCCAGACTGGAAAAGATGAGGAACACAATGTGTTAATTTACCTTATTTTCTGCAAAAACAGTTTCATGGACCTGTACTCTATTCAGTGAGGGGCAATCTATATTAAGAAGTTCTTTTGAGCTTTTACTATGAATGACATGTCTTTCTTAATCTTAATTTAGAAAAAAAAAATTGAACTCTGATATTGGAGAAATGTACAATGCTTTCAACACTGGGT
>JAQLOL010000001.1:27951874-27968468 GCA_029783665.1 Naso thynnoides
TTTGTTTTTTTTTGGTGGGGGGTGGGGTTAGCCACAACAGAGTGTCACATTGCCTTATTGCCAGGAGGTCAAGACACTAGAGGCAAGGGTCATATGATTAAAAACTGTTTTCAAGGTTGTAAATCTGCTTGGTGATGAGATATTGCCAGTTTGAATTTTAAAAATATCAATTAAGTGGAAAAACAATGTGGTAGGCTTAGACAGGGGAGTCAGTCATGCTAGCAGCTCTGTGCAGCTAAACTGATGCATGATGGTGTTGAAGCTAAATTCTTTAATCAGCATGCTAACATGTTGATGTTTAGCAGCTATAACCATATTGACTGTCTTCGTAAAAGGCAGAGTCAGTAGCAAGTAGTTCGTTGCAGCTTGTAAGCTATACTCACCAACGCCACCAACAGTATTGTGGCATGTACACATATTGCCTGTACCAACACAGCAATCTATGTAGGAACATTACATTTGTTTTCAAGGAAAAGTCAAAAATACAGCACGCTAGCATAGCTAACCGCCGGAGCCAAGACTCGTCCCAAGACAAGCAAAACATGAAAATACAGGCAGAGGGCATATAGGTCTGTATAGGTCTTCTGTTTTGTATAGGTCTGTTTTTTGTTTTTTAGGAAAATGCCATTGACTGTAAATTTGAGTATGTTAGCTTGCTAATGTTCTCAGATTAGCAGCTGGGATTGTTTGTGTTAAATCTCACAGCAATACATCAAATATTTTTTAGCTATTGTAATACAAACAAATTTAAATTTCACCCTTTTGGTGGGGCCAAAGGAAAAGTCAGGTGAGCACCAAAATCCTGAGTGTTTATTCTTAGAGGACCCCAGATATTTCTACAAAGTTTCAAAGTTTCATGGCAATTCACCGAAGAGTTGTAGAGATAATTCAAATTTAACCAACTAACCAACAGACCTACACCGCCACGACCATGCTGCTGGCTTGGGTTAAAAAAAAAAAAAAAAAAAAAAAAAGGAAGAAGACAAATTAATCATTCTACTACAGATGCAGCTGTGTTGTGAATGATTGTCACCCAGCATTAAATTACCAATGCACTCAGTATTCGCAATGACACGGAGTGAGAATTGTGGAGGTGGCCACATCAGTTATGAGTTGATGTCAAGGGCCAGCTGGTGGATGCAGATTTCCGCCTCTCCATCTGTATCCAAACTGTCCCTGTGGCTCACAGCCGACTCTTCACCTGATCAAATTGAGCTATTTCCTTCATCAAGCAGCAAATTTATCACAGCACAGCCATGTAATAACCAAATGTGTTTATTCCCCCCTAAATTAATTTAATGTGCTATCTATAAGCTGTAATTGCTTGTGGCAAGGTCCCATTTCCTTTTTTTTTTTGGACATTTTTTGGGCTTTTGTGCCTTTTTTCTTGATAGGACAGCTGAAGAGTGGACAGAAGGGGGCAGGGGTTGACATGCAGCAAAGGAATCAAACTCGGGCCACTGCAGCGAGGACACGGCCTCAGTACGTGGGGCGCCCACTCTACCAACTGAGCTACCAGGGCGCCCCAAGATCCTATTTTCTAAAATATGTGCCACATTGGGTGCAACATGGGGGGGGTGGGTGCAAGACCCTCAACTGAAATAATCCCAACTAGGGTTGAATCTGAAGGGCAGACTGACGAACAGACAGACAGTGTCTGAAACGTGAGGCAATACATTCAGTTAATCTGGTATGTTTTATAAGTATCTAGCTGGCAGCCCTTCTGGGTATTCCCCAGTCTGTGTTGTTCTGATCTGCCACTCTTTTGGTTGTGCCTAATGAAACCAATGAAACATCTTTTGCAGACTTATTTTGAAAAATCCTTGGCAATCCCAAAAGAAATTCAGATCATAGTGTTCGTCTTCTATTGTTGTTCCAGCCATCTCCAAGTTAGGCTAACAGTTCAAACCTATATATTCCTAATTTGGGGTATGTAACTAACATCTCTGTTTAAAAAAAAAAAAAAAAAAAAAAAAAAAAGCGGGGGTATATATGTCATATTCAATTTCAGTTTGTATAGGTGCACTGTGTTGATGTCATATTGTGGTTTAGTTTTGAACTGTATTTGCCTGAGCCACCCTTCGTCTCCCATGCAGAGCTTCCCCAGGCAGCCCCCAACATAGCAAATATTGTGATGAGGTTTTCTGGTCCATTTATTGTACAGTGAGGAGATTACTGGCTTCATAAAGCCCAGCAAGTCCACAGTCTTGGTAATGCTCAGCGCCACCCTCCTGGCAGCCAGCACCATGCTGGTTCAAAGTCTGTGAGATCACACTCCAAGCCCATACAGAGTAATCCGTTCACATGCAAAACAAGTGTGGAAAAGCAGCAGCATCTTCAATGGCTGATATGATGAAGGTACATAGAAGTCACATAGAAATAGAACTGACTACCCCTGAAAACTGTCATTTTGATAATTTTTGCTGCCAACATTGTGTTGTGTGGTGCAGTACTCTTTTGTTTCCACTGAGAAATTTTCCTTTAGCTTTCACACTTAAGCTCTGTAAGGCTTTTTTGTGCACCTTTTATTGCTGATTTTGCTATTTGAGATCAGGTTTTATAGGTGAAGCAACAAGCTTGTCGGAGTCCGATCTTACTCACAGCTCATTGTCAACTGAAAAAGGAAATTCCTTTCTTCCAAACACTATTATTACCTTCAGCACCCATTCTCTTGTTTATTTGAACGCCCCCTCTTGTTATTTGCTGACTTCGTTTTAAATACACACAGCTTGTGGCAAGAAACCTCTGTGATACCTTTGACTGTAGTCTGACTCACCAGATGTAGACTGTGGTTAGAAGTCAGCCATAGGGTGACTATTTCAGTCTGCATTTTCCTTCCTTCTTCTGTCTGTGTGGTAGCTCTTTCTCTCGATCTCTCGATCCCTCTTGCTGGGTTTAGTGTCACCCTGGTGATTGTGACTTGTTTAAAGGGATACACTGCCTCCTTCCTGAGCTGAGAAGTGCTAACCTGTCTCCACCTAAAGTCGTCAGATTAACTTTCCAACAACTCTAAATGGTCCTGTGCGCTTTTTGTGACTTACCACGTTATGTTATTTTTAGACTCAGATTAGCACTTTATGTAGTGCCTTATGTATTTCTTCTTCTTCTTCTTCCTCTGTTGTTTACTGGTGCATGCGCCCTGCACTTTACTTCCAGTACATACTTGAATCTAAAATTGCATAAAGTGCTCATCTGAGTCAAAAAAATAACATTATGTGGTAAATAAAAACCAGTATTTCAGCTAAGCTAATTACGTAGGGTGAGCTGTGCTCGTCTCTTCCTTGTTACTGCATGCACAGTTTAAAGATTGATATCTGTCTTCTTGTCCAGAACTCGGGAGGGAGGCACATAAGAAAAAAACATTGACATATCCCTCTTCAGAAATACAAACAAATCATTGCGTTTTTGTTTTGCTTTTTTGCTGCCTTTAGCATAGTGATACTGGGTACGGGCAGACATTTCCCCAGCACTGACACAGCACAGAGGAGATAAACCAAGACTAAGTCTACTGTGACGTTACCACAGATACAGTACTTGTTTTACCTGTAAACCAGGAGAAAATTAGATATCATCTTTCCTTTATTGATATTTTATAACTTCATGAGTGAGTTTTTGTTGTATGTAGCACCTGGTGTTAGGAGGAGTAGTAGTTTTGCTTTTATAAACGGAAAATTCTTTCCAAAATTATTGAGCACTTTCGTGAAATCTAGAGATCAGGGCCGCTGGAAGTAATTTTGAGCAGTTGGTGCTGAAAGGAAGAGGGGACTGGCAAAAAAATTTGGTTTGGTTTTGGGGGGTTTTTTTGGACAAAAACCTATGCATTTTACCATAATTTTAAACCATATAGCTACTTTAAATTATTGACTATATATAACCCTTTAATAATCTTACATGGTGATCTTAGCCTAGTCTTTTTAATGGTAGCCTACTCTTTAAAGGTATAGTAGTAATAATTGTAATGTTATTATTACAACACACATCTCTATGTTATTCAGAATGCCCAAAGCTGCATGGGAATTGCATTAAGTGGGAATGTACGTAAAGTCTCTATACAAATACAGTGTAGGCCTACAATAATACTAATGTAACTCAGTATGTTTTGGTGTTCAGGAGATATCCTGAGGGAATGAAATGGGCTCCAGTGTTGGATTTTAACTTAACTAATAACTGGCCAAAATGGCAAACTAGGAAGTGACAACTGTCTTGCGTATTACAAAATGTAAAATAAGTAAGTGTGTCTCTTTACCTTTTATGAGACATATGCTTCTCTGTAATTTAATAGATTTTTTTATTTTATTTTATTTTATTTTATTTTATTTTATTTTATTTTATTTTTTTCAAAGATGAGGCACAGTGCTTTGGCAATTCTGAGTGCATTCCAGAATGTTTCTCAATAAACCAAATGATATCTCATTGGAAACACATCTAAAATGTTGATAAATCAAACCATATTGCTGACATCAAACAATTTTACATGAAGTTTTGAAAGAATTGTTCATTATCAGATCTCCTCTGTCCTCTTGCTGCACTGCTGGCTACAGGAGGGGCTGGTTGTAAGCAGCAGCAGCGCTACACAAGAGTTTGTAAGATTTTAAATTTGTAGCAAGCTAAGCTAAAAGGTTAGACAACATGCAGACAGCTTTCTTTTTAGCTAAGCTTTTAGCTTTTAGCTGCTGGGCTCGCGTGCTGTGCCTGTAACTGTCGAGAAACTGATGAGCAGAGATGGTCTCCTTTCAGAAATAAATGGACTGGTCAGTAAAACACAATGATGCTATTTCACGTTAAAAATCAGCGTTTCTCCGACAGACGTAGCGCATCAGTAGGGAAAAGAAACAGATTGGCACTTAAAGAAAAGCCTGGCTCCTCAAACTCTTCCTAAATGCCACTTGTTGAGTGAAATGAGTGACTGCAGTGTTGAGCTCAGCTGGGAGGCGTGGACACATGCTGTGTTCACGGTCTGCTCTAAAGCTCTGACAGACCCAATTCAGGGAGGAATACATTGAAACTAGTTACATAAAACTTTATGCAAAACTGAAATACCGCAATTTCAAAGTGCGTATTGAACCATGGACGGCTCACGATACTCTGGCCACTAGGGGGTGCTGCAGCACCCCCAGAACCCACCCCTTCCCACAGTCCTGCTAGAGATCACATCATGTCAATTACTGTAACCTGCTGAATTGCATGCAAAGTCAAAAATCACCCTAAATTTCCAGGATTGTTTGGAAAATTGCAGCAATTAACTTTGCTGGTATCAAATGAAACACTCTGACCCTCAGCCCGTCCTCTCTCCACTGACTTTAAGGCTTTACTGATTGCAGTTAAACTTAAGTGGAGGTCTGCGGTGCGCTTTCATATCCTCCGAAAGGACACTCCTGACTGTGTGTAGTCTGAAATCGAGAGGCGACCAAGCACCTGCTGTTAGCACTTCTCAACAGCCAAACACCCTACAGGAGAAACTTGGTTCCACTGAGTCAATAGTTTTTTTTGTTTTGTTTTTTGTTTTGTTTATTTAAATGAAGCAGCATACATTTTAAGGTAACATTCGGTCCTGACCACAGGAAGGACACCAGTGGCATTACTTCTTTCTTTTCTCTTTTTTCAGAACAAAAGCCTGAAGAATAAACTCCTCTCGGGACACAAACTTTGTGACGCCTATGCTGAAGAGGTAAGGATTTTCAATTAGTGTGTTCCGTTTCATTACACAGAGTTAATTCTGAGCTCCAGCTATTTAATTGTTCATTGTTCATAGAATAAGTTCATGATACAATATTACAGACAAATTTTGTTCTCTTGTGAGCAAGTGATGTTCTCCAAATACAAAGTACAACATCTGAGGAATGCAGTGATTATCATTAATTGACTGTGAAATATTAGTATAATTATAATTGAGGCTTTGGATTTTGCCTTGTTCCTTGAAACAAAAGTTATTCAATCTTTGTTAGATCATTAGTTGTACGTGTAATTTGAATACTTTTAGTGGTACTTGTACATGGTGGAATATTCACTCCTCTCTCTCTCTCTCTCTCTCTCTCTCTCTCTCTCTCTCTCACACACACACACACACACACACACACACTTGCTTGGTGTGGCTGTCTAGTGAATTTCAGAACAACTCGTCTCTAACAGCAAGCTCTTTGATGGCTGCACAGAGCAATCTGAGGAGCTCAGGTTGTAGTGAGAGCAGTTTGAGTACATTTCATTTTTGCTGTCAACTGCTTTTCCTCTTTTTCTACTTCATCCCTGCTGCCGGTTGTTACGGTCAGCAGCGTCCACCAGGTTCCCATCCTTAGTGAAGCCTTGAGCTGAGCTTTGAACTGCTGCTTTTTGCCTTCCTGCTGACCAGCGCTCATGCTGTAATTTAGTCATGCAGGATCTTACAAGGCAGCAGGTCCTGCGGGCGTCCCGATGACATGCCCGAGTGAGTGCAGCTGCTGCTGTGTAATCGTGGGTTCAAAAGTTATGCAGTTGTGCCGTTGATGATTTCAAGCATTCCTGTATTCAGGCTCAAGTGTGTGGAATAATTTTAATTTTTTACCACATAAAGCATGCAGACAGATTAATAGTTGGCAACCTTGGTGTGGAGATGGATATTTTTTATGTTTTGTTAGAAAGACCGTGAGCTAGATCTCCCCCAGGGCAACTGAGGCTTGTTTGATCAATGCTACAGAGGATTTTACCAAGGTTTTTGAATGACGGAACAATTGTTTCTAGTTTGCATTTCAGGTGCTGACAAACACTTATGCAGCCTGGCAGGTATCAGACAAGCAACTGTGACTTTTAACTCCATCAAATTGGTTATCTGGACACTGAAAAAAATATTTGTACAACTGAATTACTCACTGTGCTCTAAGATTACTTAAAGGGATAGTTCAGTATTTTTGAAGTGGGGTTGTATGAGGCACCTGTGCATAGTCAGTCTATTACCTTCTGCAGATGGCGTTCAGCTGTGTCACTTTTACAAAAACGGAGGAGACATGGCTGCACTGGAAGTCAGCATTGTACTGCTGCAGACAGGGTCAGCAGAAACATGTTTTTTAGCCACATATATAAATACTCCCCTAAAAAATCTATATCTGCTCAATTGTACACTAAGTTTAGGACTTTTTCATTGCATTTATTTGCCACCAGACAGCCGTTTATTACGTTGCGACACAAATGGGTGATATAAGGAGGGACTGCTGTTGAAAAAGATGCAGTGCCAAAATTAACAGCTGTTTGGAGTCAAACTAAAGCAGTGAAAAAAATCCTAAATTTAACGTTCAATTAAACAGATATTGATTTTTTCGGTAAGCATTTACATATGTGGGGAAAATCTGTTTTTCTCGTGTGTAGCAGTGCAACGATGACTTCTGTGATTTCTCCCGCTTTCTCCTAAAAGTGGCACGGCTGATCGCCATCTGCAGAAGGTAATAAACTGACTATACATAAGTACCTTAAACAACCCCACTTCAAAAATACTGAACTATCCCTTTAATTTGCCTTCTCCTTCTCTCTTGATCAGACAAAATATTTTACTAAGAGTGTCAGTGCTGGGGTCAATTCTTGTTTCACAACCTTTTGGTTGTCAATGTAATTGCTGTTCCAAACTCTTTGCTATACACATAAGTGCAGTTGCCAAATTTGACATCTTGCTAGAACTAATTTGGTCTTATTCAACAGTTTTGCAATCCATTCTACCTTCATGATATGATATTTAGTTTATGTCAAAAACTGTATAAAAGTGATTCAATTAAATGATTAATAATTAAGCTGGAATTTGATGGACTGTTTAATTGTGATGTGTTATATTGATGGCATTTATTATTTTGCTCACCTGTGGATTTCAATGGGGCTAAATAATGAAAACATGTCTAAGCACAAACAACAGCTTCATGAAGTATTATTCAGATGAATCAACAGCTCTCCAAAACAGATTCAACAAAAACTGAATGGTGGTTTAGTCAGCTGTACATAATTAACAAGCAACTGAGTGTTTACAGTCACTGTAAATGCTAGCACATCGGGTTAATTGAATACCTGAAATGAGGTCTCTTTATCGAGCATCAAGTGCTCCAGAATCTCAGAACATTATCCCAGCTTTAAATATTTATGTCCACTATGTCAATATTTATGTAAACAATCAAACATTCTCAAGCAATAAAAGCAGTCCTGCAAAAAGTGCAGCATGAAAACTGTAAAAGAGCAAACATAGTGACAAAGACAAATGAAAACAAAAGCATAACCTTAAAGAACTAGTTTCAATAGTCAGTTTGTGCCTCCGTCACTAAGGACCTGCAATCAGAATCGACGGACTAAAAGCACTGAACTGAGAGAAGCACAGTGCATCACAGAGGTCCACAATTTAGTGTTTGGAAGCACTTGATGTTGAGGAGCTTTTCATTGACTCTGAAGTACGCTTCAGCCGCTGAGGTTGCTCTTGAGTTAATATTGAGACATGGGGGGATGGTGTTGGAAATCACAGGCCTCCTTTCTTCTACAAAGTCCTCCAGCTGAACATCCCTGACATGTCACCAGCAAAGCATATCCAAGCCTTAATTACATATTCAAACTCTGAGATGATGACAGCACATTTTATTATGCAGCCAAGTCTGATTATAACACTTCAGGAGTTGGAAAGAGCAAAAAGGCTATGAAGAGGTCCTGATTGAAGTTGTCCGTCAGTCAAAGAACGATCAAAACGACATTCAGAGTGACTGGTTGGCATTGTGCTTGTAGATTGTAATACGTTACTTTTAGGTCTCTTTAATACTGAGATTTGTCCTCATCCAGTGCTTCTTTGTCAGCCTGATTACCTCTGGAGAACTGTTATCAAGGAAGGTGGACCTCAAGGTCTTTAAGGGCATAAATAGCTTGAAGAACTTTCTTGAACAAAGGTAGATCACTGGAGGTCACTGTCTTCAATTCCCCTAGGAGGCTATTAGAGTTAGAGTAAATCAGTGAAAGGAACATTGTCTCATAGCCCTACTTTTCCTCTGTGAAGTATTTATGTTCGACGGGGAAAGGTTACAGACAGAACCTGTGATCACACAGGAGAAAGATAATATTGGTGCTGCAGAACAATTGCCACCAGAACAGGAAATTACAAACATTATTCTATCATCACTTTTAGTGTATTGGCAAGGCATTAAGATGCGTACTTAAACGCAACTTCTATTTATGGGGTGTAAACTCCTCTAATATACAGTCACAGTGGAGGACGCCAACCCAAAACAGCAATAGTTTAACTTAGATTACCTCTTAATGACATGTTTACCCTTGAACTTTAACTTAATTGTTGTCAAATCATCTCGACATCCTTCAAAGATAATTTCAGTCGAGGCGTCCTCAGAGGATTGAAGAGTCTTGTGATAAAATCTTTGAATCTTAATCACGGCTTTGAAGACACGTCCAAGAACTGAGATTAGGCCACGTCTATTTTAGCTGGCCTTGGATAAACTTTCTAAGCACAAGCTCCTTTTGTTGCACATGCTATATTTTAAGAATTTGTATGAGTATTAACAGCAGCTCTCCTTTATGTGCGATTTGCGTTTTCCTCTGGTGAAAATTGGCTTTGGGAATTCCTGCATTGTGGAGGGGAATACATGTCATTTGGTGTGGTAATCGTTTTTGAAAGCTGGTTTAACTTGTGCATGGCTTTTGCTTGTTATGTGAGGTAGAGGATAAAGCTTTGTGCTCTTAATCCATGTTGTGTGGTGAAAACTACTTGCAGTCTTAGCATTAGACAGTCTGTGTGCACAAGTCTCAGCCCCAGTACATCACAACAAACACACACTCTGAGCTAATCAGCTACCCCAGGACTCCTGCTAACTAGCTGCATGCTGCTAGCTCTCTCTACCGACACCTGAAAATCTGATTTAAGCTTGTACACCAGAAATCCAGAATAAACATTTATTTACAAAATCAGTGAAATTAGCGAGGTAAAGCAATAAATATTTTCTTTTAACAAACATATTATTTCTGTTTTATTTATGTTCTGCACATCATCCTAACTTTTTTGGAATCTGGGTTGAGTTATGGTAGGACCAGACCATTATGAGATTTTTGGGGTCAGTGCCAAACCAATATTAAGGAGCAAGAAAATTCTAATATCAGATAGGCCTTATATAATGTGATCTATGTTGATTAAAGTTGAACTGAAATGAAAAATGTTATTTTAATCCTTTTAGGTCACATCCCTTGTCATATTGTTCTCTTATTTAACCATATTAGACAAAACAAATCTGTTTCTTTGTATTTCTTTATTAAAGTTCAGTGTAATTTTTCTTCTGGTTAAAAAAAACAAAAATCATGACTTTCATCATCTTGCCCAAAGCATTTTATCACTAGTGTCACTGCAATCACCTGTCAATCAATCTTTAACTGTCAACAGTCACAGAAGGATTTTGCTGTTAGCTGCTAGCTGTTATTATCACTAGTCTCTACAAACAGACTCTACATTCACTGAATGTAGAGTCTGTAGGCAATGTAGGGTGATCTTGGTGCAGGAAAAGCCCTGGTTTCCGGTAGTAGTCTTTTGTAGTATGCGTAATTAACGGCGGACTGTTAACTGTTAACAGCGTGTAAACTGGCTACTTGTGAAAAGATCTGCTGGTAAATGTGGTCTCAAATCCAACTCCATTCTGGCATCAGACCGTAAACAGTCGGACTGTAAACAGCAAGCGGCTTGTTGAGAAGGAAGTCGGAAATGGAAATTCACCTCCTCCAATGGAAGCCCAAGAATAATGGGGTTTGTCCCCAGAGGCTGTATCGCTGTCTGCCGGAAGTCAGATGGCGAATGCAGCCAATGGGTTCCGAGATTGCCTTATCACGAACTGTCAGTTGCTAAGTTACTTCTCAGCATTCCAATCAAATTGCTCCCAATGTATTGTCCCGCCTGCATGTCCTGTTTATGCAGGAAATACATCACAACAAGGAAGTTAGATACTCTCAAAATGCCATTTCAGGTGGACTTTAAGTACTTGAGACAAATGTAATGGTCCCGAGGCAGGTTAACTTACATTTTAACAAATTTCCTCCCACACATCAGATATCTGAACAGTAAACACTTCACTTGCATGAGTGTAGCTGTAGCTCAGTAGGTAGAGCGGGTTGTCTACCAATCAGAAGGTTCATGGTTTGAAGTGTCAACCGTTGTGGGCAAGATACTGAACCCCAAATTGCTCCTGATAGCTGTGCCATTTGTGTGTGAAAAGTGTGTATGTTTTCCTGATGAGCAGGTTGGCTCTTAGTAGTGAAAGCCACCTTGCCATTAGTGTGTGAATGTGTGTGTGAATGGATGAATGCTGACTTGTGTTGTAAAAGCGTTCTGAATTGTTGAACGGCTAGAAAAGCACCATATAAATACAGTCCATGTGCCATTTACCTATTAGTTATAACAATAGCATAATATTAGTTAGAAATCAGTTGATCAAACTACGTTTTTAATTCACTTGTCCAAGCATTTTTCCAGGCTTTAAAAACTGTTTTAATATTGGATTTTATTCAGAGGACATGATTGCCAAAACCAATTTATCTGCGATAGTCCAATAATATAGCAGTAATATCAGCAGACCAATATCTCAGCCGGGTCTCAATGTATAGTGTTTATTTTTTGAAACTGTTAATGTACAAACATGACCGTATCAATCTTGGTATGTCATAAAGAAAAATGTATCACAGGCTTTTTGATGCTGAATCAGGGAAAGTTACTGGCAAGCAACCACAGGCCTGATACAGCTGTGGGTTTGTCCACTTTAACAATCACAAACAAACTCAGCAGTCCATTGTCCAAATTAGAAAAGAAACTTGCCAGGTCCCTGCTGCTGCTGCTGCTGCTGTCTGATATACATATCTGGCTATTTTTACTCTGTATCCAGATCATTGGCAAAATGTCATGATGCCTCTATGAACCAGACAGCGATGTCCTCAGGGGAAACATCTGATCGCTCAGGACGACTGAGTCAAAGTCAAGGTTAAGACTGTTCAGTGAAGGGGAACGACACATGGCATTAGAGACGCCATTTAATCTGTTCTCATCTTCTCCTCCAGAGCTGAAATTCATCACATACTTTTTTATTCTGTAGATTTAAGTTGCTGCTTTGGTAACTGTTTGGATGAATGATGTACATACATGCATTTCATTGATGCCTCAGGATTTTAATGGATAACATCAAGAAGTCTGAACCCTATGTAGATGATATATAATGCACTGGATTTGGGAGAGTTTCCTATAACGACTGATTTCAAGGTGAATGGCCCCATCTAATTAATTTTAAAGGGCATTATGAGAGAGACAGTAGGCCACCATCATCTTGTGTATTTTTAGGTGATTAATGATGGACACAGAGCACACTTGTCTTTAATAGCAGCAGTTACGTTAATAAATGTTCTATGAATTTGATAACGAATAGAGTGTGTGTGTGTGTGTGTGTCTGTGTGTGTGTGAGGGAGAGAGACAGAGAGAGAAATCTTTCAGTATGTTAGACAACATATCTAATAGTTTGAAATGGATAACTGGTGTATTCTTACAATGTTAAATTTGTGTCAAATGAGTCTGAACTTGTATTTTTTTTTCAAAGTCAGAATATCGGAATTTTGAGGTCACAGAGTTTTTCTTTATTTTTTCATATTTTCTGGACAGAGCTGTTAACTGAAAGTCCATTATGAGTTGTGTTAGCTGCAGCACTTGTTATCATTATGAATTAGGTTGGAGCCTGAAAGTTTAAAGGCTGTATGACAACTGATATTTTTGCTGTTTCAGTCACATGACCCTGATCTCATGTCCAGGTTGTCTCTCCTTGTGTCCGTCTCTAAGCCTTATGACGCCTATTAGTTTTTTCTGTCCCATCAGGATGCAGCCGAGAGAAGGCATTTCTGCAGTGAAAGGAGCAAACCAGTGTTTCTACATGTCATTGTCCTTTGTCAACCCCAGCCACATAGATTACATAAACCCTACCCATGTGTCCCAAAATTGCTATCTCTATGAGATATTGGTTTACATTTTGTCCATATTCAATAAACATTACAGAAAGCAGCTGAAAATGAGATGCTAGTTAAAAAGATCGTCTGTGTCAAACTCTTTCTTCATGCTAATATTCAAGCTAGGAAGGCAGCTTTTGTGAGGAACTATTTTTCCAGGCGTAATGACTCTCATCTCCATACCTCCCAGGTTCCCCCTCTCTCTCTCTCAGCAATTTTTGACCAAATAAACACAGACGTTCTCTTTAGAAGAGTGAATAACCTATAATTAGCAACTTTCACATGTCCTACAGCATTTCTACGCCATGTTTCAACATGAATGGCAGTGAATGGGGTTTAGAAATGCAGTCTGAGATCTATGTACGTATACACATGGTCCAATTTTAGCAGCATTTGTAGAAGATAGAGCGGTGACCTCTGCTAATGGAGAGAAGTCAAAACTAGGCTGTTATGCTCCTTTAAATGTCATGTAGTATAAGAAAGGCTTAGGGCCTCATTCAGTGATCACTAATTAGCAGTGAGTGTAGTTTTTCTACACATGAATGTTTAATGTCGGCCGCTTTGATAATGCATTGCACTGGTGCATGTTGTGAAGTCCCAGCTTCAGAGATTTGTCTTACAATACCTTTAGTTATGTGCACAACGAGCAGAAGAGAGCAGATCCTAAAAAACAGCAGCGAATGTATTACTCTGCTGTTCTACGTCATTCACTATCAGTACTGAATAAATTAGATCACTTTGACCCAAATGACTGAATAAAATGTATGTTCCAGTCAGCAGGTCTGGCTGCCAGCCAGTCCTCGGTCCGCCTCAGCTTGCATGCTGCAGCCAATCAGATGCTCTTAACAAATAGGGCAATCTGTTTAAACAGGAAGGAGACCATGCAGGCCTGTGATGTCGATGTGCTCAAGCTGTGAGTGCACATACAGATGCCGGGGATGTCCGGACACTTTTTCACATCTACCATCACCCAGGGGTGTCATGTCATGTGGTTGCAAGTGCTCTTTTGTAATGTGGAGCTGTGGTGCTGTTCTCTTCCGGGGAAGATGTATGGTACATTGAGTTATGGTTACAGACTGCACATACCAAACAGATCTGTTCTCTGTTTTGTCTTTTCTAGAAACAATGCAAGCCAACTGTGAGCTGTTTGTCCTGATTAAAATCTGAAAAAACTATTGTGTAATGAGAGAGGGTAAACAAGAATTTGAAAGACATAAATATGCTCATAACTTATTAACACATACTCGTATTTAAGTCTTACAGTCACACTCACATGATACTGTAGTTCTTTGAACTTGGAAAAGGAGAAATCCTAAAAAGCTGTCATGTGGTTCCTTTTGAATTATATCTCTAGATGTACTAGAAAGGGTTGCGTCAACTTTAAAGCATGGGTTTGACGTTGTCAAACAATAAAAAGGCAAAAAAAAAAAGAAAAAAGAAAACCAAAAAAAACCCTCATTATTAAGAACTATCTTGCATCAAAAAACTTCCTTTAAAGTTGAATTTCTTGTCAACTTCACCGTTTAAGCTCCTTTCAGATCATTTTGGCTTCATATGTGCACAACTTTCCTGCCAGCTGCCCATCATAAGAAGCAAAAATATTATATTAGTAGCTGATAATGGCTCATTTAGCATCTAGAGAGACATGCATTTTTCTCCAGAAGTCTGGAAGACCAAAACAAAGCAACAACAGAATGAATATTGGACTTATGTAGTACATTTGTCACCTGGATGCAAACATGATGACAAATCTGTACAAAGCAACCCTGCATCTGTTGGTTGAGTGAGTAAAAAATGTTTACTAATATGTTTGCAGTATCAGCTTTGGAAGATATTCCGTTTGTACTGCTGTCCTGTAAAAAAGTAAAAAAGAAGTTGAAATTATGCATCTCAGTAACTTGAGATAATACTTTATAAACTATATACCAATAAACTTCACAATTATGTCGTTTGTAAGAGTTCACAACTTAACAGAGACTTAGTCCAATTAATCCTACATATAGAAAATCTCAAAAGACCAAATCCCTCCAGAATCTAGCCAGCTGTAGCATTCTCGATTTGTCAGAGCTTGTCAATCACAAAAAATAAATAAATAAATAAGGAACCTGGCAGAACAAAGTGTCAAAACATACTTGTGAAAACATTAACATGAGTGTCCTTGGGACGGACTGCGGAAATCTAACATTGTTGTCATCATTCTGACAAGAATGGTGACTCACTGAGATTCACTGCTTAAATATTCAGGAAGGGTTAGAGAGAGCTGTTCAACTGCACCAAGCTTATAAATACTGTGTCACTGTATTTAGTTTGGTGTGTAACTATTTGGAATGCAGGTCCCACCCATGCCGGATTTGAACCAGCAGGAACAACAAGGCACAGAGGCTGCTGTAATTCTCCTGGGCCGAGCAGACAGCTCACATGATTTATTCTGAGTGAATAATAGACCAATGCTCTGCCAATTCTGAGAGCTCAGCACATTTAGAGATTCAGATGTTTGTATTTATGAGTTAGCACTCCACACTGTGAGACTCCATTGCTCTTTATATGATTCATTCTGTTACCAGCAAATAGCTGAAAAGGTCCACTTAACTAAAAAAAATTAATTTGCTAACATTTAATTTTATAGCGGGGGCCTCAAAATAACAAATTTAACCATCTCAATTAAAATATGACTTTTCCTTTGTAAGTTGGAGGTTTCAAAGTAGCTCTGTGTTTACTTATCCTCGCAATTATTAATGAAGAGCCCCAGGAAGCAATTTTTGAATCCAGTCTCACAAGACAGAGATGGGTGTCTTGGGACATGAAAGCACCCTGGGAAGAAGAATAATGAGATAAAGATTCACGTAAAGAAAAAAGCACAAAAGGTGCTTAACAAGTACACAAAATCCTTTGAAGTGACTTTGTCCCTCAGCATGGTGTTCAGTGGCTTTGGTGAGAGATTAGACCTCATGTCACATTTCAACTTAAGTGTAGAAATTGACACAGAAAGACAGAAGAAAAACGAAAGGTTTATAGATTAACAGAAAGAAAAATAGTCAATGTAGAAATGAAGAAATACAAATGGATAAAAAGAAAAAAAATGTGTAGATGTATGAGCAGCACGACACCAAATGCGGTCAAAAATCTCTCAACATAGTTTTTAAATAAAGATAATAATAAATATTAACGCACAGATCTTTGCGTGCTGATATGGTGACTAGCTCTCCAAGATTTCTATGCCAAAAGGAAAATCTCCCCACATTTGGTTCTTGGCCGAGTTCAGGATGTCTTGTTTGCTTCATGTACATTATGATATATTAAAGTCTGTTTTCAATGTTCTGATTTTGTTTTAATCAATACACCGAGTTCACCTCAGCCAAGTGAAACCACCTTTGGGGGATATTTTCACTTTATTTTAACTGTTAATTTGCTATCATGTTTTTATGCACGAACTGAAAATGCAAACAGAGCAGGTGGAGGAAAAATTGGTAACACTTTATTTGGAAAGTACACCTACAGAGAGTTCATATTTAGTATTTGTAACATTTCAGCAACATATCAACTGTTGATAATATTGTCTTATTGGTTTGTTGAATATCTGCATTTACATTGTTGAATATTATCTGAAAATCTTCAGAATGTTTTTTGAATTTTA
>JAQLOL010000001.1:27968568-27979697 GCA_029783665.1 Naso thynnoides
GAATTTTATTCTGAATGTTTAGCAAAGACTAATGTCAACTGATATGTTGTTGAAATGTTACGAAGTGTAATTGAACACTTACCAACAGATAGATACAGACAAGGAAAAAGAAAGATAAGCTAAAAAAAATAGATACAGCAGATAGATATTCAGCATAGTCATTTTGTTATTATATTTCACTATAGTATTTTATAAGAGCTTGTAAACAGAAATGAGGCATTCATCTATCTACTTGATTAAAATGTAAACTTTACCATAGCAAAGAATTAATCAAGGACATTTTATCTGCATATCCGGTAATCACACCTTGACTCTTCCTAGTCTTCACAGGACTCGGGGTATTAAAACCATATGAAAAAATCTTCTTGCCTCACTGTAAAAACAGAGACAAAACCCTCTGAACTGCTGCCGAGTCCCATGTGGAGGCTTTCAGTGTTCATGGTCACATCATGAGCAGCTTTGAGAATCCCTCTGCATCAAGCTACTGTATCTAGGAGACAGCCTCTGTGTTCCATGTGCCCACTGATGTGAAGCAGCAGATTGAATGTCAGGCAGCGTTGGTCACTGGGTCTGTTTTGGGGGCGGCAGCAGAGATCCGCTCTGTTTGTGTGTGTGCTGCTCACCGCTGACAGGCGAGAGCCCATCGTAACCTGCATGTGTGTGGTGATGGCGGTGGTAATGTGTGTAGTGGGAGGGAGACTTCAGGTTTTAGACAGTGGGCTGGAAGCCAGTGCATGAGTGCGTCATTGTATGGAATGTGCGGTTCAGTGAAGGGGAGATTTGATATTTTCTAGCTCTCAGTGGAGCCTTCCTTTAAGCCAGAGCTTTGCCCAGGGAACACTCACAAAGGAGTCTTCTGCTGCAGCTGGCAGAATCCCGCTACGTGATCTAAAACCAATTCCGCTATTTGAATAAGCTAACACTTATTTCCTTATCTTTTCCTTGCAGTCCAAAAAAATCCAGGCTCAACTGAAAGAACTGCGGTACGGGAAAAAGGATTTAATTTTTAAGGTAAGTTCAAACTGAAGGGGGGGGGGGGGTGGCTTTATAGTAGCTCTGGACCAGGGGTAAACAGGCACTTAAGGCCTCCCTGAAAAGATGATCCCATTACAGGAGAAACTCCAATTAATTTAGTTTGCAATTACAAGTCCCTCCCAGTTAGCCGCCTGCAGAGTAAACTGGCGAGCCCTTCATCCACATGCTCCTCTGTTTTTTCCCCCTTCAAGATCCATCGCATCCTTCTCAATCATGGAAAATATGTGGATAGATGACGTGGACAGCGGTGGATTAAGTTGATACAGAATTATGCATTAGATTGTACAAGGGAATCTATGTGACACAAATTGCAGATGATGCCATGTATCACAGTAACTCATGGGTGCCATGTATCACAGGGCATCCAGAATTCATCTCCTCCTCATATTCTTCCTTCTCAAACACAAACTGCAGACAACAATAGAGGGCTCTGCTTCCTCTACTGCCCCTTGTTTTGCGAGGGCTAAATTTTCTTATACTTGAGTCCTTACTTAACATTTAGTGACATTCACTGGAAAATGAACTGACCTTCCAGGCCTTGTTTGCAGTTTAAATTTCAGTCGACATTTCTGCCTCATGCCATTTCTTAAATGTGTGTTTTGATTCTCTGGACCCATCATTCCTAAAGCCGCATCAGATATTTAAAAAAGAAAAAAAAAAGAGAGACTAAATCCTCACAGACTGAATTTTATGCTTCTAGCTCAAGCCGTAATGTATTGTCCCTCGATGTCCTGTTCCTTGTTCTATTTCTAGCCTGTGAATGATGGATGCATTGACTTGTTTGCTTGGTGTCACTACTCGTAAATCGTTGTCTCTAAATTGCATCAGTCACTCGCACACCAAAGCGTTATTGCTCAATGTCACCAAAGATTCCATGCAGACATTTAAAACATTATGGCCTTGAATGATTTGAAGCTGAAGAATAATGGGGCTAATTTGATTGTTTTCTTTTTTTTGTGAAACATATTTGGGGGAGACACACAGCCAGTCAGTCACCCCACCCTATAGAAAGGTCAAAGGAAAATACATCATGTCTCTCTGACCCCCATGAGCCTTCTGGCTATTCCTGAAAGCTCATATGTATTCCACGTATGATGTGATCAAAAGCCCAGCGGGGGACAAGGGAGCAGAAAGTAGAGCAGATTCACTCAAGATTCGGAAATGTCATCAGCCTCACAGGAGTGATGTCAATCAAGGCACCCTGACCGGGAGGCAGTCGAATTGGTTATGACGGCTGTTGTACCATATCAAACTGCATTTTGCAGCACAATGTCACAGTACACAGAAAGTAAGTACACTGACAAGACTGGAGACAGAACAAAATCAAGAAACCTCAATATCTAATTATTTCATCTTGGGAGGCATTCAGTCTCTCTGATAGAAAACAAAATGTGAAACCGGAAAACAGAATTGTGTCCTTTTTTGACAAAATGCAATCATGCAGATCCACAAAATGAGGACATTCTGCATCCATAGTACCCGAAATGATGCCAGTATCGTCAGTGTTTTCTTCCCTGGAGAATTTCCCCTCATTGTCCTCAGATTTAAAGGACAACTTAAAAAAAGGCCCCACTCTGTGAATCCAAATTATGCAGTCCCAGTGCTTAACCACAAACACTCCACAGACAGGTTCCCCTTTGCCTGCTCAGCCATAACATTAAAGCCTTCACAGGAACTGACGGTGCCTTCGCTGCATTTCCCTACGAGACAATATTTTTGGCAGCCGTATTCGAGCCCTCCATCTATTTCTTTCCATCAGTCCATTTTTAAATGCACCCCTAGAGCTGTTTCCCCTCCAGCTTAGAAAACAAAACAGAGAAGAAAAATGACTGCCTGATGTAGTTGTATGCCTCGTCTAGCAGAGTGGCTGGTACCCCACTGACCCCACACGTCTGTAATGGACTCGGCACGGAAATATGAAGCTTGAGACTAAGAGGCACTAACCCTGAAAGTCAGCATTTCTGGGTCAGTGGCCATGCACCCGCAGTCCTTAGAGGTCTTTCTGCTCGCATTGCTCAGTGTAATGGATTTAATAGCTCACTGCTATAATCCTATACAGCTGCATGCATGCACTCACAGACACACACACACACACACACACACACACACACACACACACACATACAGTCTTCAGATCATTTAGAATGAAAATAAAGAGGAGGCCATATATTTTTTTGTGTTTGCACAACTGGTAGTTCACTTGCAAGGACTTATGATTATTCAGTACTAGGGCCCGACCAATGTATCCTTTTGCTGATATTATCAGCCAATATCGGCCTAGCTCAGATATATCAGTATCGGTGCATATGTTTTCCAATACAAGCCAATTTAAAACTGTTTTATAGGGCTGGGAAAATGCTTAGAGGATGATTTTATTAATTATGTTATTTGTTAGTTTTGTAACTTGTCCAGCAGAGGGTGGTCTAAAGCGTTTACAGTATACTGTGATGATATTTGCCCCTTAATAATGATAATAGAGCCCAACAGATATATCAGTTTGCTGATAGTATGTGCCAATATTGGCCTATTGCAGATATATTGGGATCAGTGTATATTGTCTCCAATAAGTGCCAATATTAAAACTGTTTTTATAAACCTGGAAAAAATGCTTGGACTACTAATTTAAAATGGTGTAATCAAGTAGTTTGACTAGCAGAGGGCGGTCCATTATTTAATTGATATTAAGTGAAATGTTTACTGTTAAATGCACTGATGTTTGGAATAAAGTTTGTTAGATATCCTGCTTTCATTATATATGTTTGTCAGAAGTATTTAGTAACCACATTCAAAATAATGTATATTAAATATCCGTTATCAGAATTTCCTTACTCCTTCATTATCTGCATCGGCACCGACCCAAAAATCCCATATTGGTCGGGCTCCTAATG
The DNA here is from genome assembly GCA_029783665.1 of Naso thynnoides. Taxonomy (NCBI): domain Eukaryota; kingdom Metazoa; phylum Chordata; class Actinopteri; order Acanthuriformes; family Acanthuridae; genus Naso; species Naso thynnoides. The sequence continues at coordinate 27,972,492 of JAQLOL010000001.1, forward strand.
ATGATATCATGATACAAAATATCTACGATAAGTGACACATTGCAACACAACCATGTAACGATACATCTTGATATCTGTCTATTACTGAAGTATACAAATTGCTACTAAACAGGTAAAGTGCAGTATCTCTGTTCATTCACAGAAAGTTGGTGTCAGTTTCCCAGAAAATGACACAAACTGAAAGAAAACATTGTACAAAAGAGTGCAGGAAGACTTAGCTCAGTGCTTCTTTCACAAACATACAAACACACTGACTGCAGTTTGTCTATGTCCATGTGCCACGCTCCAATGTAAAGCAGCCATCAGCTGGCAAAAATCTAAACGTTGACAAAGCAGAAGAGTTCTGCCGCAGAGGAACATGTTTAGTAGTTTACAAAACTGTAACAAACAAATTAATGTTAAAAAATATGCATTGCTTTCAAGAACAAAATGGCACATATAAGAATAGATATTTTAGTTAGTTAGTTAGTTAGTTGGTAAGCATAACCAACTTGTGTACGTATGTCATACCTTGGCTCCAGTGTTTGTAGCATGGGCAGAGGTCCTTGCAAATAAACCCAGCGATTGCCTCTGTAGTGGAGGTAGCCCTCAGGATGGGAAAGGAAACTTTGCTTTCACCATAACATGACATCTTAGCTGCTGGTCGATTTACATTAGTGTTAGCTGCTTTCTCCCCACCCAGTCTGGGCGATGGTCGTTCAAGTGACTCCACGGCGTTACCCATGAACTTCAGTATTCATAGTCTTACCTGTGACAGTTCGTACAGCGTGGTCTTTATCAGTTTTGTTTGTCCCATCCACGCTGTGAAAGCCTAATGCCAAGGTCAGACTACAAGATGTTTGTGTCTGTTAAAATGTTCACTGTGTCAGATTAGGCAATTAAAGAGTCATAAATTCTCGTCCTGTTGTGGCCGAGATACATGACAGACCACATGATGCTCCCCGTTCAATCATTGTTTGTAGTTCACAATGTGCGTGACATCATCAGCAAGGAAGCGCTCGCCACTGACTACTACTACTGACAAGCCGTCGTGGGAGGTAACCAAAAAAATCAAACGTACTAGTCCCTCTGTTGTGAGGTCGTATATATATATATATATATATATATATATATATATATATATGACATTGGCTAAAATATTGGACATCGGAATTTTCTTGCTCCCATAATATCAGTATAGGCATCAGCCCCAAAAATTGGTCAGTATTCAGTACTTCACTCTCTTTAGACTAGCACCTCATCTTTTTTAGTGTTGCTTCTTTTGACAGCTTTAAGTGTAACAATTTGTATTGGCACCCTTACCAAAAAAAACAATTAATTAATTCTTTTGGCCAATAACGATGCAACATCAACTGCCTAAATTTTAAGGCAATATCCAAAAATATGTCATCAGCCTCTTGAAATCTGACCCTTTTTTTATCAGTACCCTTCAGTATCCCATTGGAAAATAATTCATATACCTATCAGTGAATACTTGTTCAGTTCATTTGCCTTTTGCCACAAAGATTTATACAAGCCTTTGTGTCCATGATTTAAAAAGTCTTTTTCAAAATTTATTACCTTTGCACTGACAAAGACCTTCTGAGAGACAGATTGGATTCTTTGGCTTCTTTGAAATCTATAGTGGTGAATGTTGCCCCGTCCTCACCTGTCACTGTGCTGCTCATCTGTCAGGGAAACCTTAAACATTGCTCCAGCTGCCCTGCTGAGTGGCAGAAATGGCAGAAGTGTTCATCACCAAAATTACCCCTTTGCTTCCAGATATTAAGAGATGAAATTGAGATGAAATCAGCAAACATGCCAAGTTTCTCCATTGTGACAAAACTCACTAAGGTACCACATTTAGAACTCTCCAAAGTCCATAAATCAACCTTAATCACCCATTGCTAAAATTTCACACCATTTCTCCCAGAGACTGTGGATCCTGTTTGTTGAACTAACTGACCTTGGGTGTTTCAGAATGCAAGCCAATGCAGTTTTTTATTTTTAGAGGCCAGTAAAAGACACCCAATAAAAGTTCATAACCGAGGCCAGTTTGCCACAGACTGCATGCAAATTATCTTAGTACAAGTTTCTTTTCTTTTGTTCACTTCTCACTGATGAATTCAACACTGAAAATCTCTTTTGGTATCTTCATCTGGTGTGAGATTGACTGTTTTATTGAGAAAAAGCCTTTCGTGCTGTTTCACTCAGTGATTAAACTTTAGCAACAATGCTCATTAAAGGGGTTTGATGGTGTCAGGGAGTTTGAGCTTATAACTGTCAAGATTAAACTTGTCTTTTCTCAAAAGGACGGATGTAATCTTTTTTTAATGTAGCTTTGAATGAACTTATGCCTTTCTGATTCCTTATACCCTGCGGATTCTGCACTTATCTGCAGTCCATGAAAAATACCAGAGGTATTATTCACCAAAGCATTTTGGCACTAAAACCAAATGGAGAAAGCCTCAGCATTATGCAGCCATGATAATGAAGGTTTATGAATTCCCGGTATTCTTCTGTTTAAGGACACAAGCAATTCATTGAGTGCTAAATTCTAAAGTGTGCATGACGTTGAGTACTTGATCAATGTGTGTGGGTGTGTGCATGTTTATTTGAGGTGTCACGATGCAAAGTTCAAAAAGCCAGGAAAAAAGTGATGAAACGCAATATAAAGAAGAGGAGTCTTGATTCTCTGTGCGATTGATCTGTGTTATCGACAGCGCTGCAGAGACGAGATGAGGATGTAGAAATGCTTTGTTTCCTTTGAACAAAAGAGGGTTCAGCTAATTTACAAGTCATGTCTTTCTGCAGGGGCAGCAGCTAATGGACCTGAAACACAAGTTAACTATAGCTAAGGAAGAATTGGAGAGGACTGCACTGGACAAGGTAATTAAAAGGTTTTATGTAGGGATGGGTATTGTTAAGATTTGAATGGTACTACTCTTACCGATCGATCTGGTACTTTGAGGGTACTCATCAATGCTTTTTGGGGAAGAAAAAAACTTGAACAAATTAGGAACATAACCTGCTTTATTTTCTCATTATGCAATAACATTGATTTTTTTAACACTACTTTTTGCATTTTTCCAACTTGCAATGTAAAATAGATAAAACAAGCAGTTATATAAAGAAAAAGAAACAGCAGTGTTTTTTTACCGTTGGGTTCTCTACAACATCAGTTTATATCCAAAGATAGGCTACAAGCTTGAGTTGGTGTGTGCACTGCATGTGTATGTGTGTGTCACTGGGACAACGGCCCCGCCCCCCTGCACTCCGCTCACACAGACAGGCAGGGTGAGCTGCTGGGAGAGACAAATCTCTCATCTTCTGTGAGAATAGTTTCATACATAAACGTTTATTTGTCGGAGTTGGTGAGATAAATGTGCAAGATAAAGTTTATCTAGCAGAGAAAAAAAATGCAAAAAAAAAGCAACTGCTCAGTACTGATAGCGGAACTGTTAAGGTCGGAGCTTAATGATACTGTGGTCTTAAATAATGTAGCCCCTGGGCCCGCTCAATACTGGGGCTCGGTATCCATCCCTGGTTTTATGTAACTTTTGTTTTAGTAATTGTAATACTTTTAAAACATGTCTTTATTTGTAGGTTGTAAAACTGTTAACCAATATTTACTCTCTTATCAGACCCAATTAACTCTGCAAGTTCATCCTCTTAAATATTATTTAATGAATACAGGATGTTTACCAACATCTGTTTAATCCTCAAAGACCTAAACAGCATGCTATTGTGTTGTAAAATGTTAAAGCTAATATAACTTTCATGCTTTAAAAATCAGGAAAAAAAAACAGTTTCTCAGTTTTTCAGTAGTATAACTTATATCACTCTAGCCTGGCTACACCATCCTTCTGCTCAGCTCAGTTTTCGTTGAGAATCAGTCTGAGAGTCTGAGTCAATCAGAGTTGCAGAGATAAATTTTTGACCAGATCAATCAGTGACTAGCAGGAGTGGCGAAGTTTGATGGCGTAGAAGTCAAACGCCTGTTCACAGTTCAATTATGATGGAGGCCTATGGCTTTGGTTTACCAGGCTACCAAAAACTCCTTGTTATTGAAAATTACGGAATATTGAATACAAGGGATGTTCTGACCAGACGGATAGCAACCTCAGGGACACGAAATGTACTGCTTTTGTGTGATTACTGCACGTAGGGAAGAACAGGAGCCTTTAGTAAAAAATAAAAATCTTTCTAGCGATCTGTGTGATGCAGACATGAGACTCACGCAGCCTTGGGTACAATGCAACATGTCAAATAACACAGTTATCGTCTGTAGCCTGCAGGCTACCAATGTTTGAGCCACTGTCTCTAGGGAGGGAGAGGCTGGGGCTTCTGGTGTTAGCGGTTAGCTGCAGCCTGTAGCTGTATTCACTTGGTGATAATGTGATTTTATTTCAAACAAGAAACATTTAACTGTCTCATTCCATGATACATGGCGGGTCAGAATCTCAATTTAAACACAGTATAGTGGAACTGATGTGATTATTGGACGTTAACCTTCCCATCTGTTTCACCTGGTTTCACTGAATAGGCGGGCCCACAGCATACATCATACAGTCACGTTGATGCCGATTGGTTTAAGGCTGCTCCAGTAGCTTTACACTTAGCCTGATACCAAACCTACGAGGATTCAGATTCTGCAAAGAATCCCCAATGGAACGCGGCCAGACACTTTCCACAAAGTGAATTAATGCGCAAACTGAATTATGAGTCTTGTATACTAAGCTAATTTTGTACAGCTTGTTACTCATTTTGTATTATCAATGAAGATAATTTGCAATATTTGTATCATGCTTCATGTATGATATTATATTTGCATTTGAGGGGATGGTTTTCATCATTTGCACTGTTTGCTTCTGTTGTCAGGAATATATTTGAACAAGAAATGCCACTTTTGCTTCAATGTTATTAGTTGTGATTTAGCAACCTTTTCCATTTTTGGTCTGAACTTTTTTGAATATCTGCATCATATATGTTGATGTAAATGAGATGTTTTACCTGAAATTCCCCAAGTATAATAGTGTAATAAATGGCAGTAACTTTCTCAGAATAGAACAGATGGAGACAAAGACTCATTTGGAAGCCAAAAACATCCAATTACACACCCCCACCCCCCAAAAATCAGAGGTTTTGTTGAACAACACAGTTAAATCAAATTTTTGCAAATTGCTGTCATTTCCTCCATTCTCACAAGAAGCAAATATAAAACTGGGGCTGTAAACGGACAAGTCTGTGGGTTTGTTTTCCTGATTTAAATGATGTATGGTACTCGATGTTGAATACCAGAATACATGTAGGTCAGAAAAAATCAAAATAATACAAATAAAATATGTAAATAAATAAATAAATAAATATGTTGTTTAGAGTGACAATTTTCAGCTTAAGCAGGTCAAGCACATGCAGCAGCTTTATTGTATAAAAATTTTACATGTATTTTTTGACACTCCGTCACTGAGGGCAAGTTAGATTTGCTGAAAATGCATTAGCAGAAAAGTGCTGTTTAGCAAAACAGGTAAGTGTGGAGCCCAGCTCAGTAGAAATGACATCAGACGCAGTCATAAAGTAATTGAGCCAATTATTTTGTCCATTATTAGTATTGATTCAAAGTAAATGATCTTCTGAACATTCCCTCTTTTTCAAATTATTATTATTACGCTGGTGAGTTCCACTTCATGTGTTGCCTAACGATGCAGTAGAGTCCCTTTAAAGCGCGGCCTCACTTGGCTTTTACGCCAAAGTAAATGTCTCATGTGAATGGACGGAAGGAGGGACTCAGAAATCTTCTTGTGTGTGTGTGTGTGTGTGTAATCTTGTTTGGGGACAGGAGTCTCAGATGAAGGCGCTGAAGGACACAGTTCACATCTGCTTCTCAGCTGTCCTGCACAACCAGCCCAGCAGCAGTCACAGATTTCCCACCTCGCCCACCCACTTGTTCAGATATTCATCACTCATCAACAGCTCCAGAGTCACCTTTCAGCAGCCACATGCCAAGGTAACGCAGTTTTCCAAACACCTCCGTCTGATTTAATGTTTATCAAACAGAAGGCCGGGGTCGTCATAAAAATCCAACCTTTTTCATATTTAATACGTCGGTTGATTGATATGGCCTGTTCAGCAGATGAGGTCCCGCTGTGCTTGAACTAACAGTATGACTCACTGTTAGACCTAAACAAGTGCCATGCAAAGATGCTGCATACTGTGTATGCAGCATTTACACATGCAGCACTGATACTGTAATGTTCATTATAAAGAATCTGCCTTGAAAATATTTTGGCACTTAAAAACATCTACCTTTCTTAATTTAAAAATGACTGAAAAAAAGGCACAATTAAAAATCAGCATTCAAAAAATCTTTTTTTCTGTTGTAACCTCACACATATTGCTCGCTAATAACTACCTTTAATTAATAAATTAAGGCAGCACTCTTCACTTTCTAATCATTGTTTACTATCAATAAAACCCTTAAAAAGGGATAGTTCACCCAAAAATGAAAATTCAGTCATTATCTACTCACACTCATGTTGATTGAAGGTCACGTGAATTTTTTTTTTTCAGTCCACAAAATGCTGCAAATCTCCCAAACAGTTGTAGTGAATAGTGACTCTCAAAAAATATAACAAAAACAAAAACAAAAACGAAATAATCCAAGTGTCCTGAAGCCTTGGCATGCAGAGTTGTTTTGAAAACTGACACTATGTTTTTAACCTCACTGTTCACTGTAGCCTGTAGCTCCTGAGAATGGAGCTACGTGCACACACACCACCTGAGGCTCGTGCAGCAGTTCTAGGAGGGACCGAGGAGAGTCTGCCTATTTGCAGGATCAATGCAGGATCAACTGGAGAGCAAGTCTGGCAGGTGCTGCTGGCACCCAACTTCCAGATAACATGTAAACACAGGTCTGTGTGTACCATGTTAACAGAGAACAGTGACACCATCAACATGGCATCAGTGACGTTTTTAGAGAACAACTTGGTATGTTGAGGCTTGAGAACACTTGGATTACTTTGGAAGAGCAGTATGGAGGCAATTTATGTTTTTTTTGTTTTTTTACGTTTCAATCCTAGTCACCATTCACTTTAATTACTTGGGAGTTTACTTTAACATCTTGATCCTGGGAAACTCCAGCAGTGTTTGGTGGCCTTGAAGACGTCACCTGACCTTCGATCAGCAGGAGGTTGAGCAGATAATGACTGAATTTTCATTTTTGGGTGA
>JAQLOL010000001.1:27997861-28035788 GCA_029783665.1 Naso thynnoides
TCTCTCTCTCTCTCTCTCTCTCTCTCTCTCTCTCTCACACACACACACACACACACACACACACACATACACACACACGAGTACACACAGACATGTCAAAGACAGCCTCGTAGACAGAGAGGCTGCATGCAAGCGTGTGGCTTGCTCTCTCTCTTAGCATCTCCATATAAATGGAATTTTATTTTTAAAAAAACAAACAAACAAACAAACAAAAAACCTCAGGGCACTTAAATTTTGAGATTTTAATAGGGCTCAACCCAGATGAGATTTTTGTGGCCGATGCCGATACCAATATAAGGAAGTAAGAAATTTCTGATATCCCTTATATCGACCAATACTGTATGTTAAATCAGCTGAATGTGGTTATTGAATACTTGTGACAAAAATGTGTGATGGAGGCAGGATATCTTACATTTCAACAAATGTTATTCCAAACATCAGAGCACTAAACAGTAATAAATTCACTTGCTTATTGTTGATTAGTGGACTGCCCTCTGCTTTACGAACTGTCATTACACCATCTCAAATCACTAGTGCAAGCATTTTTTCAAGCTTTAAAAAATGCATTTTAATATCAGTGCATATCAGAGAACATTTACTTATATATGTGCAATAGGCCAATAACATCAGTGAACAGAAATGTCAGTTGGACCCTAATAAACACATAACAACATAAGAAAACTCCTCGGGGTACTTAACAGTTGGTTTTCTATGATAATGTCAATCTAAGGGCAACTTTCTGACCATCTTGGAAACCTTCAGTTTGAACAAAAAGAAGACTGACCTAATGCACCACAGCTTTGATTGATGTGCTGCTACAAAAAAAACAAAAAAAAGCCTATTGTTCATTTTCCAGCAATCCTGTTTTAGGATGATAAGAGGGTTTCGAGCAGCAACACTTGGTCTGTTGTTCTGAACCCTCTTAGAGAAGCAGGACATAGAGATGAATCAGGACCTGTCAGACTGTATTAGAAAGCTATCACCATTATCTTTAAATACCTGAAATACATTTCCCTGCTCCTTTTGCGTCCCACGGATATTGAGGGGAATATCCAGCTCAGATTGCAGACCACCACGTCTGCTGTGGAATATTATTTTGTCAGACTTGCTCATTATGAATCTTTATCTTCTGAACCCAACAGCAAAGCAGCCAAGCGCAGACTGGAAAATTCAACACAAAGCTCTCAGACAACAGCGAGGAGGCAGAGGGAGGCAGCAGCAAAAAGACAAAGCCACAGGAACACAACTGAGCGGACGGCATATCATCCAAAATGCAGAGCTCCTGCATTTGCCTGAAGGATCTCTCTAAGAGCACACACTTGCGCACTCTTACAAAAACATATGTGCGCCCACACACACACACACATACATACACACAAACACACACACACACACAGCTACACACACACACTTCAGCATTGTTTGCAAAAGCTAAGACACTGGAATTGTCGACAAATTTCAAACTGTCATCTGAAAACCTCCATAGTAAAATGGCATGCATTCTAGAAATTCTTTTTAAAAAGGTAGCAATGGCACTGGTAACTTGTTTCATGATTGTTCATTTGTTGTTTACTTATCTGAGTTTTATTCTGAGTGAGGACACTGCTTTCTAAATGTGTGATCTTTCTAGAAAAATCCCTTCGCACTGGTGAGGTCTGACACTGTATCCTGTGATAAATATATCAATTGACAAATAAAAATACTACTACTATTACTACTACTACTACCCAACTTAGAATATTGTTTGTCACTCATTGTAGCAAGGTTAATTTACTCCTCAACATTTTGAAATATAGAGGCTCAAAGTTGGCTGGCCAACTGTTCAACATTTAATATTTCAGCACTCTTTCTGCCTTTAACACTCCAGAGGCAGAGAGTCAAAGACTCACAATGGGTCGTCTCCCTGAGAATGTGCCATGCACTGAGTAGTAACTCCTAGCTACATGTATCTGTGTTATCTGACCTTTCTGTGTCCTTTCAATAAACTGTAATTTTCAGTAAATGTGTGAAGAATAAATGGTTCTTTGTGGGAAAGAAATGAGTGAATATGTTTGTGATCAACAGGGGAAAAGGTTGCACCGTGCAAAGAGCACATAGGATTTGCACCTCGTGAATATTAATAATTATACTCGGAACACTGCTGGAAGAGGTTACTAGAGAGGCACCGACATTGAGGTCAGAAGAAAATGTATTGTGAAACGGGAATTTACCCAGTAATTTTAAAATCTGACCTTGTGGAATAATCATCTGATGGAACTGAGAAGGTTGACTGCAAATCTTCATGCACAACTTGTGGAAATTACTCAAAAAAAAAAATCCTCTCCCAGAATTGAGTTTTCATGTTGTATTAAAATCTGATTTTATCACTTAATTTGTTGGCACATTACTTTAGAAGGTTGACACCACACAAATTTAGCCTTTTTTTGTATATATCCTGCATGTGCAGACAGCATAAATTGTCACAGTCTCAGAGCCAAAACTGATTTTGCAAAGTCTTATTTTGTCCGACCAAGTTCAGATTGGCAATTTACGATCCTGACGAGGAAAATTAGGTCTCAAAAGTTCTCTTTTTGAGAAGATGGAAATAATAGAAATCCTTGAGAACTGAATTAAATGATTAATTAGTTATAAAAACCATTGGCAGTAAACTTTCGCTCAATCGATGAAATGACTAATCTTTGCAGCTCTAGTGTATTGCTGCAACTAATGATGACAAAACCTTCTTTCATGAAATGTCAAAGAGTGTGAAAAAGGCTCGTCTCAGTTTCCCAAAGCCCAACGTGACATCTTCAAACTGCTTCTTTTATCGAAACAGCAGCTCAAAACACAAAGACTCCCCATTTATTATCATAAATGATACAGAAAAGCAGCAAATCTTCACATTTAAGAGGCTCAACCAGCAATTCCTTTTTACTTTTCTGTTTTAAAAATGACTAAAACTGACCGTTAACTTTTAATTGTCTATCGAACTGTTGCAGCTTTACTCTAGTGTCCATGTTGATCAACTTTTCCTTAATGTAATTATGTTTAAACAAGTACTATTAAATTGTCTTTAACCACATTATTACAATTTACACATTTTTACAAAAAGAAACATATAACACCTCATGTTTGCTGTGAAAAAACAAGTGGTACAGCATTATGGGATCTTGATGGTACAGCACTGAAATTCATTAGCCGAATGCTTATAAAGTCAGTGTTAGAACTTACAATGCAGATTAGCCCCATGAGACATAAACTGAGGCATACCTCAGCAGAGAAAGTAAAAATGGCTTCAATGCACACAAAAATATTTTGCTTATGCAGATATTGAGTGACTTCAAGGATGCAGAAGAAAAAGAAAAACAACTGGAGGAAACAGAAATAACTGGAGCTCTTCTGGGAATTCTCAGATCAATCAGAATCTCACAGCAGTCACACATAAAACACAGGTGCATAAACAACAAATCAAAAACAGTTCAGCGGTCAAATGTGTATTGAGAAAGTTTGCTTGAATAAAAATAAAGCATAAAAATAAAGCCCCTCCCCATCTCCAGCATTAATTCTACAGTATTGGCAAAGTATGTTATGCCACGGTCATCATTTCCTCCAAAGTTGCTTGTGAAAAACTTTGGTAGCTCCCCTTTCAGTTTCAAAAGCTACCAACTGCTTTAATCATCTTTGTGCTCACAGCAGCTCCTTCGTGTGACATTTGGTGCGGTCACCAGACTCGAGTGTCCATGCTGGAAAATGTTAGGCGACAGGTGCTCGGCTCTATTTCAAGGCCCATAATCCATCTTTTTTGCAAGTTTAAGAGCCAGGTCGGGTATACATCTTGCTGGGAAGGAAACAAAAGGTCTCTTGCTAGGATTTGGAAACCAGGCGGATCTCGCAGAGGCTGCCATTAAGCCTCAGAGCTGCCAGTGACCGAGGCGAAAGGGAGGAAGAAATATGTTTCAAGCTTGCTGAAGTCAACAGGCTTGGGATCTGATCAAAGTGACAGCGGGGTTTTTGTATGCCATTCTAGTTTTACTGCCTCCTATTCACAGCTTGTGGAAATGATGTGTTTTTCGAGGGCTTTACTCAGACTGCATTTCTCGCTAATGTACACAAGAAGCCTGTTTTCAATGCTCCCAGTCAGGGGGAAAAGTGTTGCCCTATTGGGAAAGAGGGATATTATTTTTCTTTTCCCTAAGGCAATCAGAAGGAAATTAGAGAATAGTGCTTAATGTAAAGCATTACCACTGCTCTTTTGGCAGTTATGTGTTGAAGCCAAGAATGTTTCTAGCAGATACAGACATATTCAGTATTGATTACAAAGCTGATCAAAATCAAATCATTTATTCATTAACCTCCACTGGGTTTTGTTCAGCACTGCTCTTAGTAATGAAGCTCTCTATACTGCAAGTATTTCACTACATATATGAATGAAATTTTGAGAGCTGAATGTAAAAAATGATTTGGTTGTACTTGTGATTGACTCTGTTCTGACATCTCAGTTGGCAAAATTGGCTAAAAGCTCGGACAGTAACAAATCTGTCATATCTCATCTCTCTTTTTCAACAGCAAAGAGCAGAGCACAAAACATTTGAGCAGCAGCTTCTCATTTTCAGCCAGAACACACTGTCGCTTTTGCCAGTTAAAATAAGTTTTCTGTGAAAGAGTTGATGGAAGGCCAAAGTGAAAATTGTCTATTCTTGTTAAATTCTCAACTGCAATGTGTGTCTGAAAAGAGCAGAGGCGGGGATAATAGAGTTTGGCTTTATTTTGTGGTCCTGTTAAGTTGTGCTGACCTGACTTGCAGAAAATTTTATCACCCTACAACCAATCAGTTCAGTGAAACCGGTGTCACATGACATTTCACATCTAGAGCTGTAATGCCCTTTCATCAATAACGCCATAAAACCCTCCCTGTGTTAGAAAATGGTTGTGATTCACCTGACCTGGGCCAGGATGGGTGGAAATCTGTCTGAATGGAAGAAAGGCCAGACTCGGAGTGAATAAACAATCTGTTCTTATTCACGGGACTCCAAATACAGATGCTTTGTCACGGCCCTTGGTGTCTCATACAGAAAGGACCTTTGAGGGTTTGGAGACACATCAGGCTCCCGATGTAAACCCATCCAAGTTACTATTACACCCTTGAAGAAACTTCTCCATCCTACACAAAAACAAAGAAGTGTCATACAACCTTATGGTTGGGGTTGGGTGGAGGGCAACACAGCTGGCCCCTGTTTGGCAAACTGCAGTTCAAGACCTGTGCTTGATCTCAAGTAAAAGTTCATGATCTTGTTCCCAACATAACCAACCACGTGTATTTGCTTTACTAAGCCTTACCCAGTATTTTTATTTCCTAACCAAAAATTGACCCTTTCAGAGTGTAACTGACGTGTTCAAGAAGACTTGATGCCGGTGGGCTTTGCTTTGCGTGTCTGACATTAATGCAAAAAGGTACCTTGTGCATCTGTATGCAGCACTTAGGGACATTTAGTTGTTGACAAACTGACTGCGGTATTTGACAAAGTGAGACCAAGACCTGATTGGATAAACCTTGAGCTTGGCCTCCTGGTGTGGTTCTCAATTTGTAGTATCTGTGCAACTCGTCTGAGATCAGTTGTTCCAGTGATAACCATCCTGTTTCTTCACTGATAACAATGATGCCTTTGATCGCTTTTACTAATGATAAAGTGAATGGCTTTGTGGTAAAGTGACAGCAGCACGAGCAAAACGTTATCTCCATAACTCAGAGAAGATAATACACACATGAAAAATGATTTTTCTCTTAATTTTCTTTATTTTTATGTTGATTTACTGCATCCTGCCAGGACTCAATGTGTCTTTAACAGGGTGAGAGCTAGAAATTAAGATACACACTGAAAGGAAGCCTCTTTTTTTTTTCATTTCAACATTCATTGAGAAGCGCTACCCTTCACCAGCGCATTTTGCTAAAGCGTGATTGCAGCCAAAATGCTGCTCAATAGAACAACAGGCCTCCTGTAAGAGTTAAATCACCATCAATCTCATGAATGGGAGCATTTTTACATTAACATTCTTTTACAGTTACAAAAGAGAAGTAGGTATGGCAAAGATTCAAGTCGTCGAAGGTCAGCTGTATTATGGCAGTCATTAGCCTTTTCCACTCAAGTACACAAATCTAATAAAACATTCACTTGGTTCACAGCCCGGAGCTGCCTATGTTTTTTTTTTTTTTTTTGGTTATTGTTTTTTTGTTTTTTTGCTACTGGGGCGATTCTGAGTTGAAACAAACATGAATGACTGCAAAATCCTTATAGAGTGCAGACAAGTGTGTGGAGACTGCCCACTTCATCTGCTCTTTTATTCATAGCTCTTAAAGCTGAGCTTACTAATGCGCCGAGAGAGTAAATGATTTTAATGAGGTGGAGGGTTGTGATGGAGGAGCTGCTCCGCACTCAATCCTGAACGGTGTGGGAAGCAAACCTGTGTCAAACAGCCTGCGTCAATGCATTTTTCAAGTAGTTATTTTAAACCTGTGTTGAGGACCATAATAAGGACCACATAAGCACGAGTCCAGTTGCAAGTGGTTGAATGTCAGTCACAGATTAGCATTGGTTCCGGTTTTTATGTTCTCCTGTGATTGTCTAGCACTCATTAGTGCCAGGACTCCCACTCGGTAAACACCACCCACTTGGCACCTAATTAGAGTACAGCAGTGGGAAACTACTTACAACCACACATTTCTTGTATGTCTTTGTGCCCCTAGGTGTTTAAAATGTGTTAATTTCCTCTATTTTATTCAGTTTATCAACAACTAAAATTAATTAGACAAAGTGATTGCTAGGAAATGAGTTGTATATGTGATTTAATTGATTCTTTCTAAAGACAAAAATACAGCATAAGAGGTATTCTTTCCTGAATGAGGCGGCTGATTTTGATCAAGTGAGACAACTGCTCCTATGTAAACTGATCCATCCATGGATTTATTTGATATTTTCTCAGTGCCATCTAAATCTGAGATGTATTCCCTGAAAGAGTTCGGTTTGTAAAAAAATACGGCCCTATGTGATTTTTGGGGCTGATCATGATGAAAATATTAGAGAGTAAGAAAATTTCAGTATCCAATATAATGTGGTTATCAAGCACTTGTGACAAAGATATGTAATAGAAGCAGGATACCTTACATTGTTTCATTCATTCATTTATTATCTGTAACTGCTTATCCCCTGCAGGGTCAGGTAAAGATATTCAGCCATAGTTTGACTTCTAAAATTATTCTACCAACACTTGAATTCATCTCAACAGACTGTCATCATATTCAACTTGCTTTGGGCGCACTGTGGATTGTTAAATTGAAGTTTGGTAATGGCTACTGTTAAATGTTACTGTTGACTTGCACTAGCATTAGCATTCACAATGAAACAGCGAGCCGTCCAAACTGTACTGCATCAAATGAGCTAAAAATGGTCTCTATCAATAGGAATAGGACTGGGTAGGTCGAAAACAAGGCCCTTTTTGACAAAAATTCTGGAATAGTTTTTAATATCCATGCACATTAGAGAAAATTTATGCTGATAGCGATATATCTGCAATAGGCCAAAACTGGTCGATAATATCAGCAAACTGGTCAGGCGCTAGTAATTAGCTCTGACACTCATGAAGTACATGTAAAGAGACATTGCAATATTGATGCAGGAAAAAAAAATCACTCAATGCAGCATACTTTAGCTTACTATTATGTATTTTTAATCACAGAAGATCATTTTTCAGTAAATTATATTTTAATTTTAAGACGCCTCAAGGTTCTGCAGATAACAAAAAATTGTGCCTTTTTGAAAAATTATTTTAAAGATAAATACAACATGTTTAGTAGAGCTCCTTGACCCTGAAAGATAAAAAGTTTGACAAAACTAACCCAACCTGTACATTAGCAATCTTATTATTTGCTTATCAGACTGCTGTCTGATCTTGCCCCATATCTATTTAAATAATTTGTTTCAGTCCATGTCTGCCACCCAGGTTTTGCAAATATCAGCAGTTTCTGGCTCCTTACACTCATTCCCTCACCAACCGTAAAATGTCTTTTAACACCAGCTTTTAATGTCAAGGAGAATATGATAAAAAGATTTTCAGGGTCACTCCCAAGTCAACTCATAGCAACACAGAAAATTTAACAAGCGTTTAGGGGGCGTGTAATATGTGGCCTTTTAGTGGTCAGAATTCACTTTGTCTTATTCTGAAATTCAGATAAGAGATTCGAACGCTAGAGGCAAGGTCTGCTGCAGCATCTGAGACTGAACCGAAGACCAAAGTCATTAGCATTCTGCTTCTTGTTTAATGCTGAATATCAAGTTGTGCACTCATGTGTGAGTGAAACAATATACCTTCTTTCTTTTCTACATATTTTTGTGCAGCTACAAATGGATGAACATGGATGAGACACACGCTTGCATTTTGTGTCCCGCACAATCTCTGCGGTCAACAGTTCATTGTGACAAAGCAGCTGCTGCCCTCAATGCTTCCACCTTCATCTTGTCACAAAATACTTTACTTTCACCTACAGCTGAAGCAAACCCCACTACATTTTCAGCATAACCAAGAAATTTTCTCTTTTAAAGCAAATAAATTTAGGATTGATTTATGACCAGGGCACATTAGCAGCATGAGCAGTGCGTGTGCATAACAGAACGTCCTGAATTTTCATTTTGGCACAGATATAAACTAGTAGCCTGGTAAACCAGACCCATAATTCACTTCACTAATAATTCACTTTGTGAAAAGGGTCTGGCCACACTCCACTGGGGATTCTTTGCAGAATTTTAATCCTAGTAGGTTTGGTATCAAGTTAAGTGTAAAACTATTGGAGCAGCCTTAAATCAGTCGGCATTACCATGACTGTATGATGTGTGCTGTGGGCCCGGTTACTCAGATGAGTGTGGGAGGGTTAACGTTCGATCTAATAAATAATCACAGTCATCAGAGACAGTCAAACGTTTTTTGTTTAAATTAAAATTGCATTATCACCGAGTAAATGAAGCTACAAGTCACAGCTAACCGCTAACACCGGAAGCCCCGGACTCTCGCTCCCCTGAGTCAGCGGCTCAAATATCTGCAGCCTGCAATCTGCAGATGAGATGAGTAGCGGCAAATGTTAGTTTTCCACAAGTTGTAAAATAATCACAAAGATACTCATAAATTGTGATGTGATATTGGCTGTTTCTGTATTTTCATGCCAAGGTTGCTATCCGTCTGGTGGGAACATTCCTTGTGTTTAATTTTCCATACTTTTCACTAATAAGGGATTTTTGGTAGCCTGGTAAACCAAAGCTGTAGGCCCCGCCATGATTGAATTACTGTGAACTAGCATTCAACTTCTACTTCATCGAATTTAACCACTCCTGTTAGTCGCTGATTGGTGTTGGAATTGAATAGACTGACGTCGAATGTGCTGAAATGTCTTGGTTTTTTTTTTTACTTTGAAATGTCTTGTCTTGTTTTCTGTGTTTCTGAGGGTAATTCTTGCAGGAATGTGGTAATCTAGATAAGATAAAATGATCAGACGAGTTGTACAGCCACAGCACATAAGTCCCAGAAAACGTAGCTTTCAACAGAGAACACTGCACAGAGGTCTTCTCTCCGTGCTGCATGATTAAAGGATCTGATTCATCACACTCTGTTTGTTTTTCCTCTAAGACCTAGCGACTCTCAATTTCAACAAGTAAAATTTCCTCAGCATTGGTCCAGTCAAAAATTTATCTCTGCAATTCTAAGGACGGGCCTCGTTACCAGACTGATTCTCAGGGACAACTGAGCTGAGCAGGAGGGCATAGCCAGGCTAGTAAACTAGGGGAGTAACAGTAAATCAGTTTGTACTGAACCATAAAGTACATACGTGACAGAATGGTACGGAGAATAGGCGGTATAATTGTACACAATATAATGTATGAAGACTGATGAACGTTTCCTAGAACCAAATTTGCATACATGCAAGCTGACTGAGCTAACTTAGTAGACCTGTCTGCTTCTTTTAAATCTTGGCGTAGTGCTGCCGTACTGTGTGCCTGTGTTGCATACAAGCTGCACTGAGGTGGTGCACGTGGCCTCGCAGCACGTAATCAGAACAGTAGAAAACAATCATTGGGGCGCCGTTGCCAGACATTCACACCATCTCCACCTCCCTGCAACGCTCACATCGGATCATCAGTGACACGTCACATCCCACCCACCATCTGTTTCAACAACTACCATCAGGAAAAAGGTTCAGATCCGTTAACATTCATTTACAGTTTCTTTCCACAAGCCAAAAGACTTCTCTATATCTCCCCAATGCCCCAACCTCCATCACAATCCCCCACCCGACATAACTAACAATGAGTCGAGCATGAATCTGATGTTTCACTATTAATTCTCATGTGCCTTCCGTTTTATTAATGTGCCTTTTATTATTGGAACGGGCCTTCAATTGTTATGAATGTGCCTTATTTATTAACATATTTATTGTTTTACTTATTGCACCATTTATTGTTAAAGATAGAGTCAGTAGTGCTCGTTTCTTGCTATTTGTAAACACAACATTCAAACTGGGCCCCTCTTCTCGGCTCAACACACCTTAAGTATTGTAACTTAGCATGTACTGCGTGTACTGCGTGTACTGCGTGTACTGCCATACTGCTTAGTAGCTGTGCTCCGCGGTGCTCTCAACCTCACCTGCGTGATGTCACTGGCTGGGGGAAACGCACCAGTTCACTTCGGTCACGCCATCTACACTTCCGAGAAGCGCAGTTGCGCTATTGTTACTTTGAAGTTGGTCGCTCTTTCAGTAACTTGTCCTGAGCAGGTCTTCAGTCAGCCAAGACATCAAATACAGGCAGAGGGCACCGTGTCTCCATACACAGTCACCAACACACATGTACAGAGGCCCAGAAGTGATGATTGAGCAGCATTACTTTTTTATATGTCTATTTTTTAGTAAAATCCTACTGACTCCACCTTTAAACCCAAGAGATGCTGTGCTCTTTCATTGTTTTCCTAACAAGAACTTTGACTTTGACTTGACTTTGACTTGTGGGGCCTCTCTAAACTTTCCAAAGTGGATGGATTAAACTCTAATAGTGAAACGAGTCATTTTGCCGAGGTTTTGTGACGCTCAAAACATTTTATAGCCACTGTTTTAGCGCAGCAGTAATAATCTGAAGCCACAACGAGGGAGTGGCTAACTGAGTTAAGCTGCACGCAGGAAGTTACAGACAATGCAGCAAATCTGGTCAATTTTCAAATTAAAACATCCTGTGCAGATTGTTTTGTTTTATTAAATCACCTACAGCGAGCTGTGACACATGGACGTATGCATGTGTCAGCAGTGTTTTGTCACCTGAGCCAGGAAGCAAAAGTAAAGGTGGGAAAGGAGAATGATGTAATGGTGAAATTTTTGTAATGAACTCGAACAGAACTGTGACATCTAAACCAAGGTGTGAACCGAACTGTGACTTCTGTGTACTGTTACACCCATAATGTCAAAGAATCAGAACAGCCACACAGCTTGCATTAGATGTGTGAGTCGTGCGTGGCTGCAGCACATAAGCACATAAGATTCAGGGTCTTTCCCATTTCTTCCTCATCACCCGCGTGGTTACCAGATAAAAATAAACAGTGAAAATGCCATTAAAAGGCGCAACAACATCAAAGCTGCATTGCTACACCTTTCAGTGCAGTTTTAATGTCCTTATCTGTAGAATATGTCATAGACTGAAAAATATTATCGGTGCAGGGTGGTTAATTTCCGTGGAGCTCCTTCTCTGTCTCCGTCTCTTTGTCTGTGGCTCTGTCTGCGGTGGGTTTTTAAATCCCAGAAATAATGGAGAATTGAGCTGGACGAATACATCAACCAGGCTGATACACCGATCAAAATTACAGATAATTTTAATGAGCAGCTTTATCATTGTCTGTGTATGTGCTGGACAATACTGATTTTTTTTTTTTTTACTTTCTCAAATGGCAAGTATAGGTGGGACCTTATATCATATTATGTATCCTGCAGCCTAGTCTGTTTAAGTTACATGTGAATATAGATGATGGTTCAAACGAAAATATCATTAAATACTGAAGCTACGTTCATTTTTTTTAATTACGTGGGGAAAAAACTGAAAAAGTTAAGTTTAGAGATATAATTTAAAATAAAACACTGCAACAAACACCTCTACTTTGGTTTCAAAACACTCACATCTACACACCTTCTTTATTCCAATTGCTCTGTAGCTGTATCATGACCTGGTCTCTCCACAGAATGAAATCGAATGTTTTTGTGACAGAAATAGGTTCATAAAAACTACACCACTCACATTTTGGTTACAAATGCTCTCATTTCAAAGTAGCTTTTGTTCCATTAAAAACACAATTTCTGAGCTTTAAAAAAGCAACAATGATGAGCACTTTCCTCAATCAACGCAAACGACCATTTTACAAAATGAAGAATCCTTTTCAAATGAGCTATGCAGAGAAAAATGAATGAATCATAATTACAACTTTCTCAGTGTTTAAAAACCATGAATTCACAGCAGGTACGTACTTAGCTTTGATGGTGTTTTGTATTCATTTGTAAAAACACTAATGATTTATTTTTAGAAGAGCTTAGAGCAACTTCTCAGATAACAGCATGTTCCTGCTCCAAGTCCTGAAGTCTGTAAAAACCTTGTCACCTGCCTGCTGTCTGACAAGGTAAGTGGTCTGGACACAGTCGCAGGCAACCGACACAGTCTCACTCCCAGCTTGTCAAAACCCAACACTTGGTCAGGGCGCAGCAAGTTTTTAACTAACTCCTATTTAAGCCCTTCCACAGCAATATTACACACTTGGAGCGAGCTCTAGCTGTCCATTTATTTCAGTACTAACCCGACCACAGCGCTCAAAGACGCTGTGAGCATCAGTCCCATTGGATAACAGAAGACCTGACCCCCAGATGTGTTCTCCTGATTGTCAGTTTTCACGTTAACGGTGATTTTTGGGGCTGTGCTATTAAATCAATATGGGAATATCGTGACCCATGTATCATGATGCGTATCATATTGTGAAGTCCTTGCTGGTACCCACCCCTAAAGTTCAGTGACACAAAACAAAACTTATGCATTTTATTTTCATGTTTTCACTTTCAGTGTGTCCAGCTGAAGTGCAAGAGTGCACTTTAAAAAAAAAAAAATCATTTTTTTTTTTTTTTTTAAATGTTACAGCAGCCACATCAGTGTGTTCTGTGATCTGCCAAAACCATTCAAATAAATTGTAAATGAAATTTTGAATTAAATTGTTTTGACTCAATTTGTTCACAATGCAACGTGATGTGATGTATTAAGACTACCTGGATAGTACACAGAAACTTGTATTTCAGCTATGTTTTTACATTTAATATTACATCATATATTATATCTAATCTATCTAATATTATATCACAATATGCATTGTATGGCAATGTGTCGTGATCTAATCAAATTGTGACCCGTGTGTCATGATGCCTATTGTATCATGAGGTCCTTGCCAGTACCCACCCTGAGTTATTTTAAAATAACATCTGTAACATCTGCATTGGTTTCTGATGAGCTGGGAGACAGACTTTGTTGGAGCAACATTAGCACTTCTATCACTGTATTGAGACCGGTGTATGTGTATGAGGGGCAGGAGGTAAAAACAAACAAATCAATTCACACAAGGACGAGGATTTTTATCTCTATGATTCAAAATTGATTCACGTGTCAGAAATCAATATCCTGAGTTTAAGTTAGTAACATGATGACCAAAAATTACCTTTGCAAGACGGACGTGTATATTGTGATTTTTTTCACAGTCACTCAAAGAATATTAACAGATTGCAGCAGCAATGGGAAATAATAAAGTAGACCAAGTCAACAAGTCAACAAGTCAACAAGCAAGTCAACACACACACAGCAACATTAAGCATCTTAGGGGGAAGAACACAACTTGGTGCTCAGTCTGCTTCCCCTTAAATCCCTGCGACTGCTTCGTGTCTTCTGCAAAAACGTCTTACCTCAGAGTTCACAGTGCAGCAGAGAGGTGGCTCTCCACTGCTGCAGACACAACTCTGACTTTTTCAGAAAGACAGGAAACTGTGAGATGATTTTATGGTCATCAGTTTATTAATTAAAGCTGTAAACTTAAAAATAAAAGGCTGTGAATTGTTTTAATTAATTGCCAGTTATTTGTCATATATTTCAGCAAATACAGATGGAATGGAATGAGTGCTTTGGCACACAGTATGCTGGGACATGAGAGTGAAAACAGTGTGCCCTTTTCTTTTCATTCCATTGAGAACTGATCATGAGTTGAATCTTTGGTCCAAGGTTTGAAATTGAAGTCACAGCCCTAAAAAGATTATTAAAGAAATATATAGAATGTTTAAGATAAAAAAAAAATCTTTTGAAGATTGCAAAATAAATACAAATCCAAGGCAAATTTGCATACTGAGTATTCAGACTTATTTGGGCTCTTTCATACATTTATCTCCTTATCTGTTGACTTGCACTGTTATCTTTTGTCCTGTGCGTGTTTTAAGAGAAATGTAATTTTAGAATTTGTGTATGAAAGTGCACAAGAAATGACAAAGTGAATCCTGAATTCTGAAATTTAAAAAAGGAATGATTGTATGGAAAAATTCTGAATAGCCTGTTCATAGTGAAATACTTCCACAAGGTTGGAAAATTATCAACTTCATACAGTGTCCAAGGTTTTGCAAAAACAACTTACATCAAATAAGCATTTTCAAGGTTTTACTGTCTTATAGAGAAAAGAGTGACCTTCTTGTATCATATCTACTCAGAGTGACACAGATTTGTGATCAATACCAGTAAGGTGAGTAACTGGTTTACAAAGCTCCTTTTTGGGTCTTTATACTATTTTTTTTAAACCCAAGTCCAGCTCTTTCCCTTTAAGTTTGACATAAATACTACCTGCCTGCTTACAAAAACAAGATGTTGCAAAAAGGACAGTGACTGGTCTTTATAGTCTTTTTTAAAATAGGAACAATAAGCGAAAGCCAATAATGCAACTGATAATTGTTTGGCAGATTAATTTTTTCAAAGTTCCAGATTACTTGACCAGTTGATTTATCAGCTCTACACACAGTAGTGTGATTACTATAGTATTAGCATCACAACATTTACTCGATTACTCTTTGCTCTATAATGAGCCAGCCTTTACGTTGAAATCCAGACTGCCGTAAGATGCATATATGCAGAGGAGCTGCTCGATGATGCTCTGCAGGTTAGAACAAAAGGCTGCAGAGGGTCCAGCTCTCAGTAAAAATGTCCCACAATTAGGTGATTGCTGAGAGCAATGTTTTTAGTAAACAACTGGGCACCATTAAAGCTAAGATGAATACCATGTTTCACTAATAGCACATCTTCTCCAAAGACTGGGTTTTAAAAATAGGCTGCAGCGAAAACACAACTTTTTGAATAATTTACAAATGAAATATACAGGCTTTTTGCTGGAAACTGGGCACCTCTGTCTTGAATGCTGTGAAAATGCTCATTAAGTCTCTCAGCCATTCCGAACTTAAAACAACTGTCAACTTTCTCATTAATGTTGCTGCCATAAAAATACATCCTGCAGTGTGTATGGCTCTGGGTAACCATTACTTGCTTAATGCACAGCGAAACACTAATGGTCAAATGCGTCGCTCTCTTTTCTTAATTTGACTACAAAGCAAGAGACAGTTCACACAAATGCCACTGACCACAAAGTTGAAGTGGGATTTGGGCCCTCACTGATGATACACATCCTTAAGTTAAAACAATGTCTAGTGTGGTAAAAAAAAAAAAAAGAATTATTTATTTTCATCATTACCTACATCCTACATTATCACTGCAGGAACAAGGAAACAACAACTTAATAATTCAGTGGTCAGTCCCACAAAGATTATATGAAAGTTTCACATTTTATTGAGCAGCAGCCCCAGCACAGTTTGCTTCCCATGCGCCGAACTTCCTTCACTGTTGATGCGTTTCTGTTCTTTAAAATAACAATACACTGAAAATCTTTGGGATTTTGACTTTTGGTCAATTAAAATAAGAAATTCTAAATAAGGTAGATCACCCTGGACTGAGGGAGATGTTTTTTGTTTTGTTTTTTAATTCTGTAGAGCTGCACAATACAGAGAAAAACTTATAGTAGCAATATTTTATTTTATTTTGTTTTATTTTGCAAAATATATTGCAATATAACCGTGAGATCACGCTGTATAATGGATGTACATTGAGCAATCGTAAAAGCGTTGGAGAAAACAATGATAAACTTATTTTTCTGAGACGTGGAAGTTCGGTGTATTCCTACGTCTACGTATGCTCTCCTGTAAACTGTATTGCTCGCCATGGTTTGGACGTAAGCATTATAACCATGACGTTAGATGCAGGACAGCGGTGGCTAACCGCCACAGCGGGAGCTTCCTGCCTGTCGCTGCCAAGGAGCTGGCACAAGGCATCCATACAGACAAATGAGTGGCGACTACTTTTCCACAAGCTGTTACTCCTCAGACTGATAGAGTTGGGGGTTTTTTTCTTAACTGTTTAGGACTAACAGCATTTTTATACATGATCTTGACATTTTCAGAGGCTCAAGAGGCTATAGCTCCCACTGTAGCAGTTAGCTACCACCGTCCTGTCCTTAGTACAGAAGAGCCTGATCAGTGTCTATGAACTATATTAATTCAACCTATCTCAGACGGACTCCTCTTAGACAGGGAAAGTTTGAACACTGCAAATTCTCCTTTTGCATCAATGTAAGAAAGAAAAAAAACAGAAACATTGCAGGCTCAGCAATGTGACTATTGCACATGTGCACATTGCAGTGACGATGCTTGAACAATATATCGTGCAGCCCTATTACTCTGTATTTTACATTTTATAGCAGATGCAATAATCGATCAATCAAGGAAATAATGATGATGATGACAATGACCACTGATTTGCATTCCAAATATCCAGCAGATGCACCGAAACATCGTCATTTCCCTGAAGTTGTGTTTTTGTTTATCTGACAGCTGTACACAGGTAAATCCAACACGCAGTAACTGGACTGGAAGATATCTGACTTTCTGAAACAACTACAAAGCTAACCTACTGCTGGAAAAAAATTGTTAAAGACAATAAAACTAAACCACGAAACATCTGGCTACACTTAGCTGTGGTTCTGAAAAGGTGTTTAAGACCGCTTTACTACAATTTAACACAAAAATATTGATCAGTGCAGCTTTAAGTCTGTTAAAATGAATGCATGCTGCTTCTTGTGTAACCTAAATTGTTGAGCAGATTTTATAGTGTTCCACTTCCCTTTCATTGGAGTCTGAGGCCTAATAAAGTGTTTTCTGTTGTCCATAATGCTGTTTGCAAGAGACATTAGAACTGCATAATGATGCTGTGCATCTGCTTTTGTTTTGTTGCAATTAGAGATTTGAATGTAAAAATATGCAAAAGACCACAGATACTGTAGACCTGCACAGCATGCTCTAATTTATATTTGATGAAATTAACCCAGTGACTGAAAGTACGAACATGCTCTGTGTACAAGAACTGGGAGAAATACTGCAAAAGCTTTCCACTATTAAAAGTATGAAACAAGTGCAACAAAAACAGGCAGACACTGAAAAAGAGCAACTACAGCAAGTAAAGCAGACGAGAAGCAAGAGCAGAGCAGCTTCAGTTGTCCTCTGTGGAGCCGTTTAGTTGGCCTTGCGAGAGTTTCAGAGAAAACTGGACACAATTATCTGATTTCTTCTGACATTTTGAGGAGAGCAGATCATCTAAGACTGATGTAGTGGGTTTTTTTCTCAAAAGATGGAACTTCCATCTTTCATTTGAAACAAAACTCCTGGAATTCTGACGTAGGCATTGACTCGGGCCGTTATTGGTTGAATCATTTTTTAATTCAACCGATTATATCACGTCAATCCACCTGTTAATAGAAATATAGCAGCACCGGAAGGAGATGCCGGGAAGGCACCTTCTTGGCATCGGTCCTCCGGTAACAGAGGCGGGAATGGATACCACTCAGCTAAAGGGCGAAGTCCGCCATCTAGTGGACATGCAGCTGCTCTTACCTGCTACATTAACCTGTCAATAATAAATAAACTCAAGCTAGCTTTGTGTTAAAATTTTGCAAACCCTAGTAATGGTTGCCAAGGAGTAACAATACTTGCCAACAAAACTCCAAACAGATTCCTCCAGCTTACGTCCCGCCCCTAAAGACCGTTCATTGGTTGTTTAACTGTTTGAATAGCGATTACATCACAACATGGCAGCTGATGCTCTGGAAACAGGCGGTTCAGCTTGTCTTAACCATACGGCTTTCACTAAAACAACCATTAGCCTTGCTACATTTCTGACTTGTTGACTTTTTTTGATTGTCGTAGGCAAATGAAATCTCGGCATCTTTCGGTTCACTGGGTGGAAAGCACATTAACAGTATTTAAATGTTTTCTACACTGCTCAGCAACAAATCTGCCAAGTATGCTTTTCTCTTTACTGCCCCTACAGTCCTTGTGAAAGTCAAAAGTGCTGTGGCAGGAAAGTATGGACTGCCTGGTCATGACGTGTTTGCATGAAAACAGAGACAGAACCATTGTTGACTTCTCCTTACAATGACTTCACTTCTTCAAAGGATAAAGAAACCTTATACATGGTCTGACAGGTAGAGAGGAGGTGGAGAAAGGACTTGAGCTAATTACCATTATAAGAAAGGACAAACAGGGGACACAACATGACTTGTTGTTGACTGGCTTACTGCCACCAGCATAAAGGAGCCGTCTGACCGAAACTGTCAAGGTGAAACAGGCGACAATTTATCCGTGTAAACATGAACTCAGAGTTAGCTGAGCCATTAGCTTATATTATATCTTATGACATAAAGCTGTGACTGTGCACTTTTCGCTGCAATGGCTCAATGGCATCATGCGTGGTCAAAAACATCTAGATTAGCCTCAATGATGCATGAAATCTTTTGACACCGATAGGAACAATCATAATCATAATGCTATTAAAATTTTTTTGACAGTTGTCGCTTGCAGGTTGGAACCAGTGTCCTTCAGCAAGACAGTGCTGAGAGCGAGAGCGAGAGGTCGAACATCCTTACTGCCTAATATCAACATCAGCTCCAAAAACCTCATATTGGTCGGCTCTAGTGTGAATGGTTGAATGAGAGGCAAATTCTAAAGGACTCTGGGTGGAAACTGCTGGAAAAAACTGCCAGCAGGACAAAATTATTTGTTTACGTCTTTCACCAACATTACAAATGACAATCAAGTCCGTAACAAAAAAAAGATATGATTGTTTTATGATCTCTAAACACTATAGATGAGATTTAGTGCTGAAGTGAAGTCAAGGAAAGTTTCTGAAAGAAAACTACTTCGTTAGGGAAAAATGACGGTCATGGTTAGAAGAAACCATTGTGGTGGTTGGTAGGACACACACTGTGAACAGCAATTTCCAGTGTCGGCGTCTATCGCCTGACCCTCTAACCTCCTCCCCTCAGAGTTGTGCTGCCACATAACAACATTACACTTCTTACATTGTTGCTTTTCAGGCACAGCAATCATTTTTCACACTGCCACCGGAGGATGCTTGTCTGGATTTTTTTTTTGTGTTATTTTCCAACACAAACATTTCCCACTGAAAGCTGGTGGACAGTTTCAATAACCTGACTTCTCCACAGGTAGAGGCATTTAAAAAAGCTCCCTTGAAATGTATGTTGATGATTTCTCTGTGCTGCATTAACTCTTATTTGCGGTATGTTAATCAGCATTTACAAAACAAACAGAAACCTCACAGCCCATTAATTCTGGCTTCCCCTTTCACTCTGCAGGAAGAGTCTTGTTGTTGATTTATATTTCAGCTCTAATTTGCACAGTGTTCCAAATTAAATTAAACATTTAATATATATGACATGAATGTAAACAATTAATTACCAGCAGATCGTTTTGCAGGATTTTATCATAATGTTAGGTACATGAGAATCAACTGTGGTGAGTTTGAATTCTTTATTACTAGCTGACAGAGCACAGTGCAAAGCAGTGAAAGGAATTAATAGGACCCAACTGAACCTTCAGATACAATAATATGACCTTGGATTCAGTTAGCTTTGCACAGACACAGCTGCCTCCTCAGAGGGCTGCTTTTTACTTGAGTACATTTCAGAGGCTGTAATTTTTAACTTTTACTTGAGTAAAAAAGTTGAACAACTGCTCTTTCCCT
This sequence comes from Naso thynnoides, assembly GCA_029783665.1. Lineage (NCBI taxonomy): Eukaryota > Metazoa > Chordata > Actinopteri > Acanthuriformes > Acanthuridae > Naso > Naso thynnoides. The sequence continues at coordinate 28,018,063 of JAQLOL010000001.1, forward strand.
TTTTTCAAATAAATACCTACAGGGTCCAAAATGAACACTTTCCACATGCCAAATGCGGGTAAAATTTTTTATTTGATGTGTAAATTTCGGGTGCCCTTTTTTGCAGCAAAGCATGACAATGTCTGTCATCCACCCCACCACCCACCCCCAATCAAGCTGAGCTCAAGAGCAGAAGACAAAGAAACAGCGCTGGTGAGGAGAGGAAGCTGTGGAAAGTTTGAATAACAGAAACAAAAGCATTATTTTTTTAAATTGTTTTAGGGCAAATAAAAAGCCTGTACTTGAATACTGTGGAGACAGACACTTAGTTTCAGTTTCAAGTTCCTCCTCTGCATTTCTCTTTCTTATTTAACATGATCTAATTACTTAATGTAACTGGTGAATGCATCACTAAGGATGTCTTCACCTTTGTCTGAAACTGTACTCACATGCACCGCAGACTCTCAGGTTAAAGCTAGGGGCGGGAATCTCTTGGCTCCTAACAATTCGATTACGATTCAGGGGTCTACCATAAGATTATAAAACAATTACCAATGCACCAAGATGCATCTTGATTTTATCTTAGTGTGAAACAGCTTACACTTAGCGTGGCTCTTGTCCAGTTTACGTTCACTGTCAACTTTGTCAAAGCCAGAGTGTTTCCAAACACTAGGTTTTAATCCACTCAGTGCTGGTCGGATCTCGTGGTCAGCCATGTTTCTCTCTTGTTTTCTTATGTGCACTCCGGTACGCAGCATGCTGCACTTTTGTTTTCCACCTTTTTCGGTCTGTCTATTTTACATTATTTAAAATTTTTATGATCAATTATTGGACATTTCTTGATTGATTCAGAATCGTCCACATGCATCTAAGAATTGATTCCCCCCACCACCACTAGTTAACTAGTTACCACTACTTAAAATCAGTCTCTCTATTAATCATAAACAACTAACGTATCTGGAGTGACACAAAAAGCTTTTAAATACAGAAATTTCACAACAAATCCGGTAATGCGGCAACTTCCTTCAGTTGTGTGGAGGTGAGCATGTGTTTACTTCAATGCATACAGGCCACATTTTTTTATGGACTTTATTGTTCTGTACTATACAAATATTTTTGCTTACAGTCTTCTTTGATGACTGTTTTTTCGTTTACTCCCACAATTTGTTCTTATGTATGTATAATACCCAATATGAAAAAGCTGATAGGCAATATTTTATTCTTTAAGTAGTAAAAAAAAAAGTTTGGTGGGTGAAGTTTTTCATCTACCAGCCATTTGGCTGGTGAGCTGAAAGGTTCATTTCTGACCCTGTGTACCTGCTCTCACCTTAGTAAAGAACATGTGTTTTGCCACCTCTACATTTGGAACGGTAAGCAGCCATGTACCCAAAAGCAGGATGGTGAGCAAAATGACACATCAATGGACAAATTATATTTAAAAAGGTCATTTTTTAAAATATAGGTCTGGAACAGATCTTATGATCTTTCAGGTCGGAAGCTGCTGACATTTTAAATCAGCGATCTTGTGAAACTCAAAGTAGTTACCATTCAGGAAGCACCAGCCTCCTCTGGCACAACCCTCAGTATAGTTTCTAAGTGTAGGTAGGAAGAGCCGCACGGCTCTTTAGTTGAGTTTGGGAAGTACAAAAAACAGAATCCAGCAAGTTTTGCATGATATAAGATGCTCAGTGTGTCAGAATATCTTTTCGCATCAGTTGGGAAAAATCTAACTTTGTTACGACTGAGATCGAAGTGAGATTCAGTTCATCAAAGACTTTGAGACAATTTCGGTCTGACTCTGCTGACGAGACATTTTAAAATTTGGGAATAATTGAGTTGAAAGCCACAAAGAAACTTTGTGTGTCTCAGTGATAGAAAGGTTCACCTCATATTCTCATTACAGCTCACTGTTGCTTGCGAAGTTTATGCATTACAGAGGGACACCAAGTCTCAGTGTGCTTTTACTACGGAGGTGTCACAGTAGGTGGAGGACTTCTCCCCTCCACCCTCCATAATCTCCAATATGTGATATTGAAGCAGACAACCGAGAAGATCCAAATGTCTTTTAGCTCCACCTCAAACCCCCAGGGTGACGGCTGAGCTCGTACAGGATGACATTACAGAGTGCAACAGAGCAGAGGAGAAGTGGTATGACATTGTATGTTGTGAAATGACTCTATAAATTGACTGAGTTGAATCATGTTCAGGTGAGTGGTGACATTTTTTTGTTATACAAAAGTCATACAAACAGGTTTCATGATCCGGACCAGAGATCCAACTTGTTACAGTGTCATTTTGTATAACTTCTTGTAATGCAAGTGTACATGGAGCTGGTCGTACTGCCCAGCCCCTTGCAGCTCTGCAAAGGATGAGCAGTTACAGATCAAGAATAATTAGATTTCTACCTACCTGAATAGATATTTGTGCTCCTTGTCCCTCTGATATGTAGTACCCCACAGCGCCACAGGCTAAAAGTCATAGGAAGCAATTTTACCAGTAATGTTGTTTGATCAGTTTGTAAAAGTTTGCATGGGGGGGGGGGGGCACACAGATCTTATCTAAAACTAAACAATGCCTTAAAGGTGCAATGATTAAACTCACGTTTAAGAGCAAAAAGTGCATGTCAAGAAAGTGTTGACACAATATCGCGATATATATGACCATTATTATAAAATACCATACACTTTTTATTATGTAGGTGTAAATTATTAATGACTTACATGTTAGACTTGCACGTTTAAAATATTTTGCTATACCTTTAAAGACATTTGCAAAAACTCTATCATTCAGTAAGGCCCCAGTTATAAAAAAAAACAGCACTTAAGAGTGATGTTTATCTTTACCTCACACCTGTTTTCTGCACTGAAATCTATATAGAGAGAAAATATTTATTTCTTGACCTCTCAGGCGCAGTCAGTAATTGCATGTGGGTCTTAGCAGATGCTCAGGGCAAAAATGAATATAAATCATCTCATGTTTCCATTAGAAATCCAGATAAAGCCAATTCCTGCACTTGAATGAGTAACAAGGACTGTGACACATCCAAATGATTTCTGAGTGCCGCGCCTTGTCTACAGCGGAGCACAAATCCTAATTTATTTTTGTGGGTTTCATGTAATATTTCAGTGAATTTGTTTGGGATGTTGCACACTAACACAAGCAGAAATGTCAAATCCGTTTTTGGCAAACAAAAGTAATCAATCAACCATTAAGTAATTGAAAACTATTTTAATAACCGATTAATAGTGGTGAATAGTGATAGAGGATTTTCTAAGTCATGTATGGCAGAAATATCTTTGTGTTTAGACTCTTTGAGTTTATTTTATTCACTCGCCAAATATTTCAACACATACTCACTTTAGCCCCACTGTTTGCAAAATGTTCCACATACTTAAAAAATAACTTCTGAGTTGCTTAAGACATTACTTCTTACTGTTGTCAAACTAAAAGCTGGTATGTCTTTAATAAAAACTGCCTTGTGCAGAGACTGTAATTGAAAGATACCTGATGTTTTCTTTGGAAGTAGGTGGGCGGCTTGATATTCGCCATATATATCAAAGCAGAGCTCTTTACTGCTCGGCTATGACCTACAGACTTTATTAAAGTGTTCACTGAAAGTCAGCCTCTATGAGGCCCAGCAGGTACGAGAGGTAAACTTTTTCAGGATTCCTGCATATAAATTACAAATTTGGACCATGAAATTAATAACTGGTGTGCACATGAATGGTAATTCATATCCTCATATTGGTTAATTTGTTATTCTAAATTACTTTATTCACTTCGTTGTTATTCACTTGCTTGAACAAATTAACACAGCACAGAACACATTTTACTTTTTAAATATGAGATGATAGATTGTTCCTGAACAGTGCAATGTTGCTACCTGCTGAAAACAACAATACCAAAAAGCCATGAACCAAAATGCAATAATTTTACTAAAAAAGTTAATTCAGAGTACAAGAACTGTCAGAAAAAGGGAAAAAAAAATCCACTTTTAACTCTTGGTACAGACAAAAGGCAGGTGCCATATTCTTCCTCAGTGACCTTGCATGTTTGGCCTTGATTGGGATCTCAATATATTAAATTTGAAAACTGCAGCATTGTTGTAACAAAGTTGCCTTAGAAGCTAAACTTCAGAGTTACTTGAGCGAAAAAATCGGTGGGGTTGGGAGTAGCTTTGGAGAATAAGCTCATCTATGAGCCGTCTCTATGCTTCACCCTTTATTGGCTTGTCTCACAATATGAAAGCCCACAATAACGTGACTGACTGAACCCACCGAAAGGAGAGAGGAGAACTGTAAATCCCACCCCACCACACACAAATCTCCTTATTTCTGCCACCTGCTGCGACACCATTTCTTGGCAATAATTGGATAACAATACAACAAAGACAGTTTTTACTGAGAGAATTTGTCATTTGCTATGGTTTATTGGCATGTGGTCAGAATAGTAATTTTTTTTTTAACTTTTAAAATTTATTAAAAATTCATAGATTCCCAGGTTATATCTGCTTTATTGTGAGTGTTTGCTTTATTTTAGGGTCAAATCTCATTTTGGATTTAAAATCTTTGGATTTTCAGACTGACTTGCATGATTTTCTTTTCTATTTTCTGGGGTTAAGGTTGTAAGACTAAACCCTTGATTTAGAAAAAAACGTGTCTGCAGATTTTTCAAAAACAACAGTGACTGATGTGCATCTGGTTATTTACGGGCTAAAGATGCCAACTATGAAATAACATCATCAGTTCAAGCCCTGCTGGGTTCGTTGGTCACATGTTATGTCCCCTCTTTGACCACAGTGAAGAGATGGAAAAGGCGAAAGCAGTCCCTCACAGAGTGAGAGTACGGTGTGATATTGTGACAATTCCACTCCAAAATCATACACTGAGGGGACAAAACATGAACTAAAATTGCACTGTGAGGAACAGGTGAGAAGTTTTTAGTTAGTCATTCTTTTCTGGTTTTTGTGATTTCTTTCACTCAAGCCATGTGGGGGAGCTAAACAGAGGCAAGCAGCTGATTAAAGGGCTAGAAATGACATTATCAAACGGCCTTTGAACAATGCCATTCAGTAGGAAAAGTGGACATTTTCTGCAGTAAGGGCAAAGTGTGCTTTTGGTTTTCCCCTCTTAACAATAGGGATCGAGCGATATTGATTTGGCAGATAAACAGCTTAGATATTTGTTATTTTTCACATTATCGTTATCGCTGTTTGTTTATCTGTTTTACCAACCGGACAATTAAAATAAACATGCCCAAACACAGGTATAGGAAAACTGCCTTAATCTTTCATCAAACAATCAGCAGTGTGCTTATGTGTGCAGTGTGAGACAATTTCACACAACCTGCACCAGGGAAGATGGTGTGCAACACACTGAGTGTCAATTTGGGAAAACTGTTAAGGTTAATTTTACTTGTTAAGATATTTTGTGTATTCATTTAAATGCAGCCTTGTGTTGGGGTTTAAACTGCTGTAAACAAACATTTATTGCAACTGAATATAGGCCGCATGTACTGGTTACCAGCTTTCTTGACTTACTAATAACTGGTATCGGCCCTAAAAAACAGTAGCAGTCAATCCATATTAAACAATACTGATTAAAATACATGGATTTTTAAAATCAGCACTTTATTTTCAGCCACATTCTCTGTGCCCCAGGTATCCAAACGTAGGGTTTCCTGCTTTAAGTATACATAAAGTTCGCTTATTATGTGCTTCTCAGAACATAGTACAAACATTAATTTATTTAAGAAAAAATATATTTATATATATTTGTGTGTGTTGTTGTTGCTGTTGTTGTTATAGGCCCTGATTATTATTACTACTAACCCTGTATGGATGTGATATACCTTTCAGTGATTTAGAACTTAGTACATAGAATTTTTTTTTTTTTTAAGGAAAAGAACATACATAAACTGTGGAATAAATAACAATTCCTTTAAAATTTTGGTAATAATTACAATGATTTAAATAGAACACTGTAAATACTACAACAGCAATTTAAAAACTGAAATCTAAGAAAATCTGTTTCGTTTTAATCAAAAATAAATTCCCATTTATCGCTAAGTCGTTGTCTGTGGATATTATTGTTGTAGGAACAAAGATCATTGTATGGAGAATTCATAACCCAAGTAATGAGATTGATTTATAACGGATAAATGTGATAATAAATTAATAATTGATGTACTGAATCATTAATGAGTTAATGATAAATTCCCTTCAAAAGGAAGGGTGGTGCCCAGATAACGAGTGCAAGATTATCCAGAAACCCTATTTTCCCTACATTATTACATGCTTTTTGCATTCTGCTTTAAAAATTAATCCCCTGCCAGTGTCTTGCCGGTGAAATTTCCTTCCTCTCGACATATTTTAAGTGAAATACCACTGTGTCTTCAGCGACTCAATGGTGTGCGCCGTAGCGTGACATAATGTGAATAGATCGGCTCAATGGATTGGAGCCATTTTCACTGATACCTGATTCAACTATTATACAAGTACTGGACCCGATACTGATATTGGATCAGATCGACCCCATCTCAATGGCATGATACCCATCCAGGTGGGAGAAAATATTTTTTGTGTTACTCGCTTTGGTTGGCACAGAATGACTGCAAAGACTCTTGATCTGCCATTTGTAGCTTTTAAGATATCCAAACCAATTCCATATAACTGACATTTTGTTTCTTTATTTGTCAGTTTCTTCAGCTTCACGTATCTGGAAGTTGTGTTCTTGTTCGCTTCATGTCTTAAAGTCTGTTTCATTCCCTCAGCTGTCCATCGGCTGTGTGTAACCCTAACCATTTCCTAACCCTTTGTTCCGAAAGACGTCAACATTCAATGTTGTGTTTTGCAGTAGGAAATGGGTGTGTGCTTTGAAGGGCAAGCTGTAAAAAAGGAGAAGAATTACAAGTTTTCATTGTGTTCATTTCTGTTATTCAAGGCTGTTAAATTGACCCACACTGAATAAGATGCCACAATCCCTATCCAAATTTAGGTTATCCATTTTATCTTTCCTAGTGGAGAGGGTCCTTTCACCAGCCATAAGAGTAATGAATTAAGTGAGGAGGACCTTGTAGCCCAGACCGAAAATGTGATAAGCATCTGTGAGACAAATTGAGGGGAAGATAGGAGCATATTGGGCAGCTTTTACATGCGGAACAACCTCTGCACTGTCATGAGGATCCTCAAAGCCTTGGCCTGATTAATCACTGGTAGCAGCCCTGATGTTGTACTCCTCCAAAAGGTGACATCTTCAGTCTTTCCCAGCTTTGTGCAAGGCTGATTAGTTCAGCCTGAAGCATCTCAATGCTGGCACACATCAAATTACAACAAGAACTTGCTGAGCTCTTTCACGGATGTCTTTAGAAGGCCCTTTTCTTTTTCTCAGGAAAATGCTTTGGAAACCATGCAGAACACGTCTGTGCATAGCGGTAAATTTGCTTAGAAGCTTCCAAGTACTTTATTCAGGGCTTTGTCTTTGGTCCACGAGTGTGTTTAACCAACTGAAACGAGCTGCCCATGTCGCTTGTCCTTATTGGTTTCCTCCCTTAGCTACCCCCACTTCAAGGAATCTCAAAAAATGAGTGGTCTTTGAATGTTAAATCCAATGTTGTGTCCAGTTGCATGGAGAACATCCCTGCCTTTCTTGCTCATTAGTTCTCCGATTACCTCAATGTTATTTTTGACATTAGCATCACTCAGCACACACACTTCCTTTAGTCCCCTCCTGCTTCTTGCCCCTCTCTACAAAATCACTGACATGCTCTTACAGCCAGACTTGCATTATATTTAGTTGAGCGACAATATCCACTCCAGAAAGTTGCCATGATAAATAAGTTTCCTTCATGTTTGTGTCCTCTGTAAAGCTCATGTTTACTTTACTGCATCAAACACATGTTCCATTACTTGCCTCTTTTTTCTGATCTGGTCTCTCTCACGCTAACCTTAACCCAGTAGGCGATGCATGTCAGCATTAGAGCATCAGAGAACAAGCGTCAGCATTTTCCCCATAGGCCCTGTTGCTTTCATTCTCCTTGACTCTCTGATTGGCATGTTTTCCAGGCCTCGCGCCTCCTTTGACAAATGCACTGGAACTGGCTAAAGGCTTTGCAAATGCAAGACATACTGAGCACAACAACGAGTGAGTTATTTTACCATATATCAACGATTTTTCAGTCCAAATCTTTAACTGAGGAGGGCAAAAGAATCTGATGGATTTCATTGCTTTGTTAACCCTGTCAGTTGTCTGTATTAGGCCCAGCTGAACTTCTTCCTCTATCTCTTCTGCAGAATAAGAACAATATGAATAGCATAAGCTTATACATGTAAATTAATACATGAGCAAAATTTGTATCCCTCTGAAGAAAGTCCCTCTCATAATCTCATGAATAAAGCATATATTCATCTAAAGCATACATGTTAAGCTTTCTTCTCTTGTACCTGAAGGTTTCTGCTCTGAGGCCGAAGTGCGAACTATCCGCCGTGCTGCGAGAGCCCCTGCAGCACCGGTGTTACTGCACCAACGGCAAAGGCCTTTATTCTCTTTCATCTCTCCGTCGCTGCTCCACCCTGTCTCCTCTTTAATCAAACATCACGCTATCTGAAATGTTAGCCATATAATCGTTTGATGGCTGCTTCATGTGGCAACCAATCATGTCTCACAATGAGCAAAACAATCACATGATCTTTCCTTTCACAGCCTCTATTATCAGCTGAAATAGTGTGCGGTGTTTGCAATGAAGACGAAAATGTCAACCTGTGGGGGCTTGACTATTACAGAGTGTGAATGACAAGACTGTTGGGGAACCTAGCTCATCTTCGCACCCTTCTTGACTACCTAATAGGCATCCTTTGACAATGTGTTTTTCAGTTAGTTAAGATGAGATTCAGCACGCAGCTCCATCAGCACATTTATGTATGATGCACAGCATGTCTCCACTTTGCACTAAAGAGTAGAGCCTCTGCAAACAGAAGCCTTCTTGTCAGAAAACATCCGATTAGCACCTGCTCTTCACACTGAACACTCAAACAGCATTTCCAGCGAGATATTTAATGAAACACCTTTTTTTATACTCTTGTCTTTGTATTTATGTGATAACTTGCTTACAACATGTTGACAAGTTTTACATCAATGAGTTTTGAGGGAAAAAAACAGCCATCTTCCCCATAAAGTGGGTACTAAAACGTTATTTTAGAGAAAAATCAGGACTTGCAGGACTTTGGTTTTATTTGATCTATTCCAACTGACATAACATCCGTCACTGTATTTGATTTTTAAAACAAAACAAACAAAAAAAGGGTCAGCAGTGAAAATATTCTGTACTGACATAGATGATGTACGACAGCAAAAAGTCAGTTTATTATTTTAGGTTAGGGATGGGCATTCGGGGAAATTTCCCTGATCAATCGTCAGGTAAATTAACAGTAAATTATCGATTTCATTAATATTAAAATTTTTTAATATTAAAAATGCATATGATAGAAAATAAAAAATACAACACATTTAAAAAAAAATCTTTATTCCAAGGAGAACTTATAGTCCAACAATAATCCATTTAGACAAGGCAGTCATAGTTCAACTGTTTAACTTAACTATAAAGATATGCAGCACACATATTGTGAGAGCAGCCGAGTGAGCCTCAATGCCACGACGCACTTAAACACAACTGAGCCTCATTTAGAAACAATCTCAAAAAATAATCATACCAAATGATAATAACTTGATAAAAAAAACATGTAGGGGATGGTAGGTTGGGAGAAGGGTGCATTGTCATTAACCAGGGTCAGATGTTACATCGCGTTACGCTGTTCAAGTGGTACATCATTGGGGTTGTTGTCGTGTTGTACTTAATCACACCTTTGCAGTGTTTACAGCAAACTTCAACATTTTTTCGACTGAAATGGTCTCATGCCAAACTTCCCCTTGACCTCTTCATGTTTACGTTTGAAGTCTGCAGGGGCCATGACAGCAGCCCTGAGGCTCTGTCTCTTAAAGTAGCATCGCCCCCTTTTTGTAAGATGTCTCATTGCTGCCACATTGTGAAATTCACTGCATCGCTTTGGGACTCACACTGTGCGACACAACCTGCAGGCTATTTACGTTACATTACATTTGATCAATAAAAATTACAAGTGATTAACAAAATCCTTAACGATCATTTATCAATATCTCTGGGCAATTGAACTGAAAGCAACTAGACTTAGTTATATGTCTGTGAAGATGTTTCGCCTCTAATCCAAGGGGCTTCATGCGTGTCTGGCTAGACTGGGCTAGTCAGATTAGCCCAGCTACAGACTGCAAGGGATCAAAGATGTTCTATATGACAGGAGCACTCTCTGCAGTTTTGAGGGAGTTACTGTGACAAAAATGTCAGTCATTCACAAGATTAAAAAAAAAAAAAAATTTTAGAAGATGATCAGCGGGGCAGTCTGACTTTCGCCCACAGGCCGCCGGTTGAATAGGCCTCTTGTACATCATAGTCTACTCTCAAAACTCTAACAAACTACAACAAACCTGAGTAAGCAAAGCTATCTTTTTTCATTTGTGTGGAAACTAAACTTTTTGGATTTTGTAAAAACATTCCTACCGAGACATTTCATTTCCTTGCACAACTGATGATTTCTCAGATCAAACAGAATACCAAAGAAATGTCTCTCACTGATAGGAGAGACAGCCAAGTTTGATAAATTGAATTTAATGAAACCAGCATGCAATTACAGCATATCGAAACACATCAGTACTTTCTAAATCAAGTCACGGTTGCCCTTACGACCAAAAGCGGTGGAAACGCATTATGTTCAGCCACAGCCGCAGAAAAATCTTTATTGTGTCAAAGAACAAGTTGACTCATCAGTAAAGTGACAATGCAGTTCAGTGCAAAAGCAGTGAAGTTCTGATGGAGGTTAATGTGCAGCTAAAACAGACCTGGGCTGCAAAAGGAGAGCATGTGTCGCTTCCCACTTTGATGATTATCTGCTTGTGTTGACATGCAGCACAGTGTAGTCTAACCAGACGTGAGATCAAACCAGATGAGACAATGAGGAGGAAGGAGGCGCCTTGTTCCTTGCAGGAATTACAATCAAACACTGTGCTAAGAGTCCTCATGGTTCATCATACACTAGGGCTGCAGGATCACAATATCCAGTTGTGATTACTTGGGCTGATATTGCAAGTGTGATATGATTTGTGATTAGATTTTGTTGGAAAAATGAACAACTGTAATTTTTGCAAAGATCTGTATCAAACAAAGATGTTTTCTTAAAGCGAAGGTAGGCAATATGTATAATAATATATAAATTAAACTAGCTGTGAGCATGAGACTCCATAAGCAACTTCCTTCCTGCCTTGGCTCCTTTGCTCCAACCCGCCCGTCACCTGCGATTGTATTTTGTTTTTTTCATTTGTTGTCGTTCTGTCTTTTGCAACTTCTGCAACTCAGCTTGTCAAGTCGCCAGAGGCCAGTTTTAGGATGTAAGTCACGCCACTTGTTCCAACAGCCAATCAGGTCTGAGTGACATCACCTGTCGCTAATAAGTGCAGCATAGAGCAGCCAATGAGAACACCTGCTCTCTGAAATGACCTGTGATTGGCTGAAAAGTGTCTGTCACAGTCTTCATTTTCTAAAGCCTGAACAGAGTGCCTAAGTCACGCCCCTTCCGCTGGACCCCGTGGGACCTTAATTCAGAAAAAAATCTATACAGTAGTCAGTGGACAGACAGAAATTATTTTTCGAGCCCGGTTGTGCCCTCATTCTCAAATATGATGTATGTCATTCCAGATAAATAAGTCACAGTTTGTTGTAAAGATAGGTAAGTACCACTTAGTTTTTGCGAAGCTGCTTAGTGAACCACATCTGTCTTCTCGCACAATAGGCGCTACCAGCGCTAACATGCCTTTAACTTTCACACAGTTTCTTTTGTTCCTATAGAACAAGGGAAAATGGATTCAAAGAGGTAAAAATCATTAGCATGGAAATGTGAGAGCGGCAACTAAGCAAACAGAATTAGTTTGTTTTGTATGAGATTGTTGTTAAGTTGTCATTTATGTGACGACCAGGTGTGTAATCTTTCTAAACATGTATTTTCAAAATCTTATACTCCAACAGTTGTGTGATAAACAGCGACTTTCTTGAATTACAAAATTACCTTTTAAATTGACAAGCCTTTTATCATATTAGAGATTGGCAATACGATTAAAACGGGATCAAAAAATAATTTTTCTTTTCCCCTTGACTACCATTCATAATTTTTCTGAAATAGGATCCCATGGACCAGAAGTAGAGTGGCAGGACTTAACCACTATATAAAAAACCAAGGAGAGGTGCAGAAGTCTAGTGTTCTTTTGGACCATCTGAATTACAATATGCTGCAAGTCTACTATGGACTTTCTGCCCAGTGGCAGCAAAAATAAACTACCTAGGCTTTAAGTATGATGTGTAGGCCCGGACAACTCTACAGCACCACTATATTGGAATTAAAATGGTATTTTGACACATGCATTTCTCAAATATTGCACCTCCCTGTGATTAAAAAAATTGCAGTAAGCCATATTGCCATTTTGATTAAATTTTGATTAATGGTGAAGCCTCATCACATACTGTATAAAATACACCTCTACTGTACTGCAGTCACAGAGGCCGAGGAGAAGGTGGCAAAAGAAAATAAGCCCTCAGCATCAAACCAATAGCTATGAAGTCTCATTCGACTTATCATCTGTTATTATCTGAGGAGCCTTAGAGTAGAGTTTGCTCCATAATGAGGCCAGGAAGGAGTAGTTGTTGCTTGAGGGAGAACTGTTTGTTTCCAGCTCAGAATGATACGCCTGTTTATTGGCTACAAGAGTAATGAAATGAACTGTGAAAAACCCTTGATGATTTTTCATTTCTTGCGATGGCGTTTCTAACGTTTTTCCTTGCCTTGATCCTCCATAAACATCCCACTGCCACCGCATCACCTTCACAATATCACCTTTGGTAAAACGCGTAATGGTGCAGCATCTACTCATGTAGTTTGGTCCTATGGGTGCAAGTTAAAAGGGAACTGCGAGTAGGGTTTTTTTTGTTGTTGAGGGATGAGCTGCAGTTTGAAGCGCTGCATGGCCAGCAGCTAGAGCAATAAACACCAACAAGAACATAACACATCTTGTAATGGGAGTGGGTGGGAGCATGAGAAAGCTGCAATATTCCTGTTTCTATAGAGAGAACAAAGAAAGACGTGGATAGAGAGGCCAAAATAAAAAAGATTTTACAGATTTTTTGACACTTTCATCTACTATTTTCCTAGTCTATATAACGTTTTCCTCCTGCTGGGTGGCCATTCTTTCACTAACACAGCTCACTGTTATCTCAGGCTCAATTCTTTGATCTTAGCTCACTCAAAACAAAATCATTAATGTAGAAATGGTGCCAAATAACAGCTGAATATGGCCTTAGGAGGAGCATTTTCATATGTAAATGCCACTGCAAAACATTCCCTTCTGCTGCAATTGGACTTTCAAAGTACTTTGGTCTCTTTTCTGCAAAAAACAGAAGCTTTTTTAGACAACTCTCATCCACACAGCCTGGTGAGGGTGCATCAAGCCTCCATTTACGTCGAGAAAGCAAGTTTTATTGCTCCCCTGCAGTGATTCCAAATGAGCAGGTATTTGTTGTATTAAACGAGCAAGAGCAACACTCGGAGTGGACACAAAACCGTGGCTAATTCACCGTGCTCTGATTTAAAAGCCAAGGGACGGTTGAATTATTCTCCAAGAAGCTACGAGGATGAAACAGCAGCACATCAGTGAACCTCGAAGGACAAGCTGCTGGTGTCCGACAGCTGATTGGCATGAGGCTGAAACTTCATTTTTTTCCAACCTTTTAGGCCTGTGAACCCGAAATTAAACAAACAGAATTGTTACTTTTCTTCCTGTTGTTTCACTGTTTAAAGTGTTTTTTTTGTTGTTGTTTTTTTAGGTCCCTTAGATCATTTATCAAGGCCAAAAATATTCAGGAAAAAAATCTGTTACCCCTAAATTAAAAAATGGCGATGAAATATTTGCCTAGTTTCTTTTTTTAAATGAGTAGCACAGAGAAATTGTGACTGTATAATTTTTTAGTTGTTTTATTTTTTCTGAAAATATGCAGAATCAGCACCCAGATTCAAATTATTCAGTCAGATTTCTAGTGTAACCAGTAATATTTTTTCTAAACTTATCTCCAAAATAATACTTAGGAAAAAGAAAACAAACAGTAACAAATAAAAAAGGCAAAAATTAAAACCAGAGTGGATGTGAACACTAATTAGGCTAACTCCATTTTTCATCACAATTTGAACATATTTGCCTTTGACACAAAGACCATATTTATTGACTCAGATTTCATGGCTTATTGTTCTATTAAGTTTTAAACCCTTACATGTGAGCTGAATATATGTTTATGTTTGATATGCCACAAATCAATGAATTGTGGATTAAGCATGTTAGTTTTATGGAGGTCGTGGGAGATAAAGAGTTTCGAAGGAGGTCTTGGAGCTTTAGTAAGTTTCAATATATTATGCACCGTACACACGCTTCTCAACTCTCCAGAGTATTTTTTTACAGATCAAAGCACTTCCTCTTTCTGAAATAATGAGGGACGGAAAAAAATTGAAGATATCCTCATCAGACGTGTCAGTCTCCCACCTTGAATATACAATCAGCTCTACCTTCCGTCGCTATAATTACAGCAAGGTCTGGGCCACGTGATTAACTGGAGACATAATAAAAAACTAGGATTTAATATAGACAGTTGAGATGCAACTGGAAGGGTCCAGTTATTAAAGAAAGAATATTTTGTGGTCAAATCATTTTGCATCATGAACTCACCTCAAGCATCTTCACTGTGGCACCCTCCTTTTCACTCACAATCTCATAGGGTTACCATGGAAACAAGGAGTCTACTGGTCTAGCCTCCTCACAAAGTGCTGCAGCCGCACAGCAGACAAAACCCGCCCCTGTCACAGCATTAAGAATGCAGCATTGTCTTAACCTGCTGCAGACAAGTTTATGTTTTTGTGGAATCTTTAAATGCATATTTTAAATATAAAGTATAAAGCTGTAACAAAAAAAAAAAAAAACATGAGTACAAATTATATACTCACATCCCCCAAAGTAACCATTTAGAATCCCTGGATAAAAAGCTCCGAAACTAGGCTACGCCTATGGTGTTTAATCCTTTGATATTTGAAAGACCAGACAAAGGATTTATTAACGGGATGTTGCTCTGTTAAAAACCAGCTGTGAGAGGAGGCTTATTCTCTAAAGTAGCATGAGTATTACTTCTGAAACAAGCTTTTGACAGCAAGCTCAGCTGTACTCATCTTTCTTAAATGTACTTAATTTATATTCTCTAGTTACAGCATGCAGAACTACAGTATGTCTTATCAAAACCTTAAAAAAAACCCTTAAATTGGAAATCCTATTTATAAAACTAGAAATGCAAATGGGACAGAATTATTCAGCTTCTGTTTAAAAACAATGTTTAACATAATCTTGCCTGTTACTGCATTCAGACTCAAAATGAGACAGAGATGCCATAATCCTGATCATGTGGACACAAGTGCAGGTGTACCAAGCCTTTTCCTGGTTGAGTAAACACAAGCAAAGTTCTTTATAATAGTTACTGAGGTTGCAGTGTAGTTGAAAGTAAAGATGCATTAAAAACAAAAGTGCCAAAAACTGATACTGATGATATGTGATGCTGCATGTCAACCCCCATTAAGCCTCATATCAAAAAGCCCAACTTTACAGCAGAAATAAACATGAGAGCTAACTTTACCATTCACAACAACTGCAGAGGGGGTGAATTTTTATGTAACTCGCTCGTTTAAACTTTATTAAGGCTTTAATATTAAAGTGGCAGCTCATTTGACAGCAGAGAGTTGAGCTAAACACACCACAGCCTGTTTTAAAGGAGAGGTTGGGCTTTTAGTGAGGAGCGAAAGGGAACCACAGTAAATGTAAGGAGTGCACTGGCTTTATAACACAAGTACAAACTTTTTAATCGTGTAACTAATAGCTGCACAATTTACACTCAAATCATCAAAATAATTACCAACCACTTTCATAAACACATGATGGGCTCACAGCTGGTGTGGTGGAGCCACTTTTGTTTTAGGTTTTTCACATAAGCATATATAAGCATTTAAAATAACAGCTTGGTAACGTTAATCTGCTCGAAGAATGTTTAGACTAAATGGCTCCTAAAAACACGCAAAACTTGTGTTTTAAAAGTTTTAACCTTCTAGATTAAATTATGCTGAGTTTGGATGGTTTTCTAAGTGTTGTCTTGCTTACAGACTAGTCAACTAGTCGCAAATAAAATTTGCATTTTGCAGTCAGGGAAATTAATCACCATCTGCATCCCTGTTTGCGACCAACCCTTCCGAATGTTTTGGGGGGGGGCATACTGAGTGAGGAGGCCATTGAGAATTTTATGGAAGATGAGGGATTTATCAAGGAGGAAGTGTGCAGCCAGCCTGAAGTGTTAATGCACTTGCAGTTGAATACTGTCGCCTTAACTAACATCAATTATTGTAATTGTCTGTAACAAATTTATAATAAATTTTACCTTCCATGATTCCGCTTCTCACAAACTCGCCTAAAGTAGTTGCTGATTGCACAGCCTTGTCTGGAAAGCTAAAAATACAACACTGATGCAAAGTGAAGTTATTTTAGGAATTCTTTTCAAGAAACTGGACACGCTTGGATGCAAAAAAAAAAAAACAATAATCGTTTAAATGAACCGCCTGACACATTTCTGCTTTAGAGGAAAAAACAAAACAAAACAAAACACTCTTGGTGGAAATTCCTAGAGGGAAATTGCAGCTCCCATCCTTCTGTTCAGCAGTTTTACCAGTGACCTTTCTCAGTGCACTGTACTGATTACAGTGCAGCATCACATCGGTGTAATGACGCACTTTGCAGTTACAAAATGACGAAAATCTACAAAGTGCTATTCTTGTTAGAAAACAGTGTTTTCCATGAAGACACCTGTCAGACTTTGTCAAGAGCTG
Source organism: Naso thynnoides (assembly GCA_029783665.1). Lineage (NCBI taxonomy): Eukaryota > Metazoa > Chordata > Actinopteri > Acanthuriformes > Acanthuridae > Naso > Naso thynnoides. The sequence goes on from JAQLOL010000001.1 coordinate 28,035,074, forward strand.
AAGGCAGCAATAAACCTTGATGGAAGCAGCTGTTTCAATCCTCTATGCAGGAAAAAAGCAGTGTTTAGAGGCCAATCAATAAAAACAAAATACTAAAACATGATTTGTCTTCTGTAAAATTTTGAACTTTATTTGTAAATGCTACTTAGGCTGTTTTTTTTTTCTTAGCAAAAACAAAAAAGTGCAGATGAATATGACGTTGGTGCAGAATCACAGACATCTACTTGGTATTTTTCTACATTTTAAAATTCGCTCTAAGGCTCCATTCTACCTACTGATTTTGTCAGGTTTTGTAAAACACTCCTTCGGATGATGGTCATTTTATTGCTCCAGTTATGCAGAAGGAATCTGCTGACCAGGTGCTCGAGCACATTGCATGCCCGGAATATAATCAGATGGAGAGAAGGCTCATTTTTTCTGATTAAAATTAAATATAAGTCACGTCAGTTGTAAATAAGAAAGATGGGTGATAAGATCAATCATATCATTCTAACCACACGACGGTACCCATTATTTAAAGCCCACTGTAACAAAGTCCTAAATTTCCAACCTGTGTTAAATTAGCTCAGAGTTGTGAGTGGTATCCTCTACAACTCTGCAGATTACATGACTGAAGGGACAAGAAAAGGGATGAGGGACAAAAAAGGAGATAATGAACAAAGTGATAGAAATATTTTCTAATAATTTATTTGTTCTTAAAGTAAAAACAGGATGC
>JAQLOL010000001.1:28039559-28052058 GCA_029783665.1 Naso thynnoides
GTGTGCGTGCAGGTCTAAGAAATAGATGCAACCTTTCTTGCTGTCTTTGATCTTTAACTAAAAGCCCAGTTAGATTTACATCAGCGTGTCAGAATTTCTGTTATGCATGTTATTATCACAGTGAATAATAATCCATGTTAGTAAAACAACAATATGGTTTCACAAGCACCAAAGCCTCAGTGCTGCGTCTTTTATGAAGGAAGAATTCATGTATCTAGAGCCATGTTTACTGTATGAACCAAATTTATCAGGACTGGATAATCTGTTTTCTTTTATTTCTAACTTGATTTCATGTTATACAAGTGTCATGTATAAAATCCTAAACACTCACTGTGTGAGTGAACACACTTACAAGACAAATATCTGACAGTCTCCAATAGGGGTCGACCGATACGAGATTTTTGGGGCTGATGCAGATACCGATATAGTACTGATATACCGGCCGATAGGTCTGAATGTAGTTATCATAAACTTGTTCGAAAGATGTGTGATGAAGGCGGGATATCTCACATTTTAACAAACTTTGTTCCAAACATCAGTACACTGAACAGTTAACACTTCACTTACTAGTAATTGAATAACAGACAGCCCTCTGCTGGAATACTACATAATTACATCATTTTAATATAGCTCAACCTTTTTTCATGTCTCCACAAACAATTGTAACACCTGCACATGAGCATATATGCAGATATCTATATATCACAATAGGCCAATATAGGCCCATAATATCAGCAAATCGATATATAGGCCCCAGTCTCTAATGTATTTTTACCTGTGAGTGTAAGTGTAGGAATAGCTTGTTTATTCATTGCTCATTCCATGAATTGATTTTTTATGCCCCTTATCCTGGGCCAAGCTGTGGTGACAGCAGGAAAAGCGAGGTAGTCTAGACATCCCTGGCAGCATTTTGTAGCCCCAACCTTGTGATCCCTAAACATTACCAAGTCAAAAGAAATGTATAATCCTTCCAAAGTGTTCTGGGACTACTGCAGGTCTCCAACCACTTGGACATGCTCTGCAGAAGTTAAGAAATAAAAATTGAAAATAATGAACTTTTAAGGTGAAAGTGTGATGCTGTGTCGCAACAATCAGCACTGACACTGACAACGTCCTGATAGCACAAACAGGGCCCAGTCATTGTTAGCCGGCTCACTGTTCTGCCCTCATGTTGTGAGAAGCACCAATGGGCTGGCGGAACAGCGCTGCGGCACCGAGTTCAGAGGTAAAGTATGAACTGAGGTCAGGTTAAGGGTTAAGATTAGGCATAAACTGGTTAAGGTTAGGGTTAGGTTAAGGGTTTGGGTTAGTCTGTGCAAATAAATGGAAGTCATGAAGCCATTCAAACAGCCTAAAAGAGCTGCTGTCTCTCTCTGTTCATGTTCATATTGAAAGAAATGGAGGAGGCAGTGAGCAATCTGATGTCTATAAAATCGGTGCATCTCACGACATGTGGGCGGAACAGTGAGTCGGCGGAACCTTGGTGCGGCGCTGCACAAACGTCCAAACGCTGGAACGTTCAAACATTTGTGCCCTACACTCTGAGCCTTTTTAAGAGGGCTCAGAGTGTATGGTGTAAATCATGAACTTACCAATCTGTTTCATCAGGCTGTATTGGAGAGTTTAATCAGGTATGGGATACAGGCATGGTACCGCAATCTCTTAGTACAAATAAAAAACAGACTTGCCTGCCTCGTTCAGACTGCCATGAAAGTGACTGGGGAAAACGAGCACCAGTCCCCTCAGTCTATCTATGAGAAGTCTGTGCTAAGAGGAGCGCAGAGAATACTCGCGGACCCATCCCCATGTCCTTCACTCTGAGAAATGTCGACTCAATCATTTTTAAAACCTCATTTGTGCCCTCCTCCATTAATATCCAAAACAATGAGACACAGTCTGTATCTCATACCTAATCTGTACTAATCTAATGTAATCTAATGTAACTAACTAATGTAATCTAATGTAATCTGTATCATGCAAGAGTTGGTTAACGCTGTAACTTTTTTGGGATGTTTGTTATTTATTTGAGGTCATTTGCAAAAACAGATAAAAGCTACTCTAAGTCATTTTCGCCATTCTACACCGCTTGGAGTGCACACACACAAAAAATATAATTTTGTATAATTAAAATTATGGCAGGCTAAATAAACATACACACATACACACAAGTACATATTAGATTATAACGCACGTATTACATATTAATCTTAACACACGTGTTTGATTGGCCAAAACAAGTTGGAAAAAGAAAGTTAATTATAATGATTAATATCAGAATTTAATAATGATTAACTTGATATAATTTTAATCGATTGACAGCACTTATATATATCTATATATATGTATATAAATCTATATCTATCTATATATAAATTAAATTAATTTCCTCTGAGCATTTTCTATCAGACAAATAACATTATCAAATATGTCAACCTGGCTACGACGGCTTAACACAAGCAAGTGGTTATCAAGAAAATGCTTAAAATGCTTCCTCTAGAAACATTTTAATTTCTACTTATGTTAATAAATATGTTTAATTAGTCAACCCCTTGAAGAGAAACATGCCAGCTGTTTAATCCTGCCTCCAGCTGTCATGCTAAGCTAAACTAAACGTCTTCACCCATGTCCTATAGTGTACAGCAGACTGACATTATGCTATTCCTAAAATGCTGATATTTATTACACTTGCTGTTCTTGTTTTGTTTAGTGCATCAACTAAAGAGGCTGGAGCTTCCTTATTTGGAGCACCATATTCTGAGGGTTCTGCAAAAATACATGCCCTTCCTTAAAAACACAGCCACAAAGGAGATGATGTGTGGACAGATATAAACCTGCAAGCTCCTCGACAGAGCACAGAGGCAAACAATGTTCCCCTGCTGGGAAACAGAAGACTGACAGAGACATACAGTATTGAGGTCACGCCTGCAACCACTTCTAACTCGGCCAAGTAATGCATGAATGCAGGGTCATCAGTGCCTAACAAAACTCAAAATGTATCAAAGTGCGACTTTAAAAAGTTCCTCTTGTATTGCGAACTGTGCTTTTGAAATTACAAACACACATTTACACTGTGAAGAACAAGACTGCTAACGTTTCCGAGAAAAAAGTTGGATATTAAATTACCTTTTAAATTTTGTCTGCTTTTACCTTTTTGAAAAGACTTATCCAACCACTGTGACAGAGTTGGTGTTTTTATTTATTTTGCATTTTGCATCTTAACATTTTTGTGATGTTGAAAGTCCAAAACAGTTACTAACACTGTTTTTATGAAGGGAAAAAAATGTTGTCCTCAGAAAGACTATCTGCCACTGCAACGTAATGTGAGTCAGTGGTGACTTAAGGATTTTTGGACCGCAGTGGTTTTATGGCATTACAGAAACATTCAGTCTCACAGAGATCTGAGATAACTGAGTTGATGAAAAGTAATACTCAAAGCAGGTATTCCTCAATATCAAACCAAAAAGATTACTTCTGCACACTCGAGGCTTAAAGTGATATTTCTCTACAAAAAAATTTTTTGTGAATCAATTCTTCACCCTTAGAAGTCTTGAATTGAATTTCTTTTCTCCTTCCAACATCATTCCACAGTAAAAAGATTTTTTTTTCAATGAGAGCCACTCACTTTAGCTGCTTTTGACTGCAGCCAATTAAGATAGTTTCAAAACATCAATAGCATCTAAACATGCCCATCCAAAAATCTCAAAAGCGACATGTGGTATAATCCAGTCTTCATTATTGTGAGGTATGCTCAATACTTCAAAAAACAGTTATTTGGGCTAAAAAGCTACTAAATGCAACTTATGCAGTTTCTTATGCACACGCCTGGCAGGACACGTGGCTGGCAGCCTTGCACTGGACATGACGGGTTAACTGCTTTTTTAACCAAAACAAAATTGTTTTGGAAGTATTTAGCCAACAACATGGTAAAGAAGTCTTGGATTATACCACATGGAGCTTTTGAGACGTATGAATGAGTGTTTTTAGATACTTTTGATGTTTTGAAATTGTATCTTCCGAGAGGTGTATATGAAAAATATATGTTTTTAAAAAATATATTCTTCAATTCAAGACATGCAAAAGTGAGTAACTGATACACAAAAAATTGTTTTTCGGCGAAATATCGCTTTAAATTATATACCGAATCTACAGTTCCTCAGAAAACATACTGTGTATATACTGCTACTTTTTAGCAGATAACAGAGTATGATTCTTCATTGTAACTCTGATACTAAATAGCACTACACTCTCAGAAAATAAAGAACATCTTTGTACCTTTGGGGGTACAATAGCTTGTCACTTAGGCAGTATCCTCTAAGGTACAGAATTTGTACCCTAACAGCTGGGCACTTACTTGTTCTCCTGTGGTTTGTTCCTTCTAGAGACCAATCTTGTACCTCCAGAGACAATTTTATACCTTAATATGACAGTACAAAAATGGATCTTTTGAAAGGGTACAAAATTGTCTTTTACAGGGTACAGTGTGTGTGTGTGAGTGTAGGAATACATATATATACATATTTTCCTACACACACACACACACACAGTACAGATATATATATAATTCAGCACTTGAGTTGGGCACTGTGACAGAATATTCCCTTCGGGCATCGTCAACCCACCCACATACTGGTGATACGAGGTACAATCACAGTAGAGAAACAATTCCCACGAGAATCAGTCTCCAGCCTCCACGTTTCTTTTACTGATTATTCATTTAGTTGTTAGGAGAAGTCACTGGTCACGCTACTACTCTCAGTCATGATGTACAAATAGAACACATGAACTCAACTAAACACGTTATGAACTCTGAATCAATCACGACACGTTAGATTCAATGTAAATGACCATAAATGAACACGAATGAACACGTGCAAAGAACTCTGGAAAAAACTATTGTATTGGCATGGAATTTAGATTGTACTTCACTTGTCTGGCCTAAAAATACACCTTTTGAAAGAAATGGTAGTGCCAAGAAACATATATGTACCTTGTTGGACCTCAGAAAGGTACATATACCTTTAGGTCCAGTAATTAGCCCCAGAGGGGATGTTAGTGAAGATTGTACCTTAAGGGACAGATATGGACTCCTACAGTACCCCTGTTTCTGAGAGTGTATGTTAACTCAATTTCAACCCACAACAAGAAACAGGTCTGCTTCAACTCACAGCTTCTCCTCAGATATCTACATACAGCTTATGCTGGAAACACTAATCACTACAACGATGAACCATATCATAGCAAAACAGGAATTGTTACATTTTGCAAAAAAGTACACTTGTAAAAAGTCTGCTTTCAAACACGGCTCTTGGTTAGAAAGAGCAAACCTACACACACAAACTTCACAAACTCTAGCTTCTCTGATGTTTACTTCATCTCTGCAGTGTCCTTCTCACAGAGGGAGAAAAGATGAGACCATCGATCACAGATTGAGGACAGAGAGCTGAGAGCCTGGACACACAGAAGACACACCAACCTCACTTTAACACCTGAGATCTACAAAATTCATGCTGCTTGCAGACAAAACACACACACACAGGTCTAGTGCAAAAATGTATAGGTCTATTGTAGTAACTGATGTCTGCACTGCATACAAATAGCTGTGTTCTGTGTCAACACAGGCTTTTTTTCAATCAATTATTAAACTGAAATCAGCTGCAAAGGAACAAAAAAAAAATCACACTGCAGGTGTTGGGTGCTTTGACTGATAGGGAACCAACAAAATGCTCGCTGATAAAGATGCAAAGCAACAAATAATAAACATTGTTAAACAGTTGCAAAGTTGGTTTTCCCACCTTAAACAAGGTGTCTGATGTTTGTCTTAAAACATGAAGTGTCCGCCATGATAGTAAATCCATACAATTAAAAGGAGAATAAAAGGTTAATCTCTGCTTTCATCCTCCTGTAGGTCGCACAACCAGCAAGAATCCAGCAAGAATTTACTGACTGCACACTAATTCAGTTAAGCTTCAACTGCTTTTCTCCTGAAGTTGTCTTCAAACAGCGTTCTTTTCTCCCCAGTTTTATTGTTTGATTCTGTTTTACCTACTATCAATTTTCATTATTAGTCACCTGTGTCACCCGATTTCAGAAATTCAGTTTGAGTTCACCTGACTGCAAACGGTAACTAAATACTGCGTTCAAGTACTCTGTTCAAGACTTTAATTAAGATAAGTCCTACAACGCCTCCTTTCCAATCAGTGTTACCAGTGAGAAAAAATCAGATGTCCTAAAAGTTGCTAGAAGTCGCTAAATGATGTCATCAACTAATTTGCATAATAAGTAATTTGCATGTAATGGACATTATACAGGAGAAAAAGTGACAAAAATTGAGTGAAAAATACCCTACATATGTTTAAACCTTGATGAACTTTTTTTTGTTGTTGATGCTGGTTTTATTGTATGTCACAATTCAATCAAAACTGTTGATAATAAAAAAAAGAACCAGAAAGAGGAAGCAGAATTGAACAAACAGCTGCTTTGAATTTTTTAAGTTGAAATATCTCAAGAGGAGGTATCCGTGCATAGCGTCAGTGCTGGTAGTTGTGGCCAGGATAATAATGCAAAAATGAAGAAAAAGGGTACTACCGCACTTCGTGTTGCAGGTGATTTATTAGAACCAAGTGTGGCGACACGTTTCGCCGTGAAGGCTTCATCAGCCTGATATTTCATTTTGGAAATATCTCACTTTTCAAAATAACTTCATGACTTCGATAGTTTTTCTAGACTCACATTATATAAACCACTATTGTAAAATGCTGGAGTATCAAATTTAATCAAAAGACTGAGTTATATTCTCTTTTATCCAGTGACTTTAGTGTGACAGTGAAGAAACATTTACATTTGTGGTGGTGTGGATCTTCTCTGCTCTAGCTGCAGCACTGACTGCTGCGCTGCTCCGCGGTGACACTGACCGCCCGAGTGCTTGGAGACTGGGGAGGGGCTCGCACCAGTGCCTGCTGCTCGTTAAGGACATGAACTGTGGAACGGAGTAAGTTACGTGCTTTCACATCACTTTGTCACCAAAAAGTCTCCAAAAGACCAGAAAAAAGATGCTTGTTTTGTCACTAGTCGCTTTTCACAATTTAAGTCATCAAGAGGGTCTGGAAAGTCGCTAGATTTAGGGACAAAGTCACCAGGTTGGCAACACTGTCTCCAATATGCCTTATTTGTTTCTGCTTACATACGTTTAAGAAGGCGAGTCAGCAGAAGATCCATTCTGTCCTATGGGAATTTCCGTGACATCCCATGTGCCTGTGGAACTCTTCCCCTCCGTAATATTTTAGTGCGAAATTTGCCTGCAGTAGGCTATGTTCAAAAATTGAACTTTTGGTGATGTATTTCGGAGAGACCGTATGACAGTGTGCTAGCTTATCAAGCTGCTATGGCCAACAGGCTGTTTTCTTCATTTCAGTTGCTCATTTGGATTGTCAAGTGAGTTTATAATTATAAAGAATGAGATTATAGTTTTAACACATCATGAATCTGATTTTGCTACAGTTATATTTCTATCCTTCCGTAAAGAAATGCATTATCTTGCATTGGATGCTAGGAGCATTATCTGTATATTTACTGGTCTATGAAAAAGAGTCGCATATGTAAATGGAAATCCAGCCTAATGCCTCGCTTCCACTTATGTGCAAGGCAGAGGGTCAACCAGAAATCCACTGATTCCTTTGAGAATCTCTGTGATCTCCGAAGTGTAGCTCAAAGAGCTATAGTAGATTCAAAAATTTAACTTTTGCAGTGGATTTTTGGAGAGACCGTATGACAGTGTGTTAGCTTAGCTAACAAGCTGCCTTAGCTGACAGGCTAATATCTTCAATTCAGTTGCTCATTTGGAGTGAGTTTAGTTCTACATTGAGAATCTGAATCACGCAGTAATGTCAGATAGTTTTCATCAGTGCAACAAGAAAAGCAGTCAGATCGTCTGTATCAGTTTGGTATGAAATAGTTAAATTTATTAGTTTGATATTACATACATATAAATACAAAACAGGTAACATAAGTTTCCTTCCATAAAGAAATGCCTTTCCTTGCGTTGGGCACTAGGGGCATTATCCATATATTTACGGATCTACAGACACAAACCCAGCATAAAGAAGGCAGTCCTGGTGTGAATCAGTATTTTCAGTTGCGTAGAATTTCTACTTTAAATCTTTAATCTTTAAAAGACCTTTATTGTCCTTGCGGAAATTTGTGCTGCACAGCAGCTCAACAATCATTGCGATTTCCGAACACATTAAAACACAATCATACAGGTTAACGGGTTAATGAAAAACAAAATAAGCAAATCATACAGGTTACTTGGTTAATGAAAAACAAAATAAGCAAATAATGTCGCAAAAGGGCCTTAAAGAAATCATCATGGACAGTTAGGCTTAAGAAGCCAGTAGGCCTATTTATGTTAATACAAACTTTTTCTTTTCTTTTTTTTTTTTCCCCCACCTTTATGTGAGCAGGTACAATTGATAAAAGACAGCTTCACATTCACAACAGTGACCTCAGGCCAAGAAGCCCCAGCAAAGTCATCGGTAGGACTGGGTGTTACAATCCCAGATGATGGGCATTAAATAGCCTAAAAACATCAAAACATCAGTCATCAAATACAAGCATTTAACACAGCCTTTTATTTGGGTTTTTGTTTGGCTTCACTAGGGCCTATGATATCTATAAATATACTCTTTGCTCAATGCCTCACTGTTTGCAACAGTGCCCAGATGCAAAAACCATAAAAATGAGAAGCTGGTCCTAAAAAATTTGACTTTGTGAACACAGCACATCGTTCAAATGAATTGTGTTTTTTCATTTTATGCCACAACATATGTTTTGTGAATTAAATTATTGCCCCCAAAAATTAACTTTACCCCTATTTTATTGAGATGGACTGAGATTGCAGTGGCAGCTATTGCCAAAATCAAACTACATAACAAATGTCTTTTCACATGGTCACTCTGTCAAAAAAGGAAAATCCTGGATCTGCAGCGACTGTGTGTGACCTGACTTGAAGTCGTCTGTCCCACCAAATGCTCATTACTTTTTCCTCTGAATAATGTCATTTTCAGGCTGATACTGCCATCTGATCTCAGCATTAGGGGTCTCTCCAAGTTTTTCAGCACTATCCCTTGCTGACATTTGTAAGTTTCAGAATAAAGTTTTTGGGGATGTCACTTTCAAGAGTGGCAGGAAGTTAAGCATGCAGGATGCAGTTCAGCAGGATCAACTGTACCGTGATGGACTGGGACAGGTAGTATCAGAGGCAAGAACTTAACAGCTCCCCAAATATTCAATTTATTATCTGAATGAAGACAAGCTGACACTGACTGAAGGAGGTTCTTCAAGCAGGTAGTGAAGGATGAAACAGACACGCACTGTAGAGAGGGGGAGAAAAGTAAGTGGAAAGCTGCCCCCTCAGCCAAGAATACCAATTTTGTGTCTTAAGTTGACCCAACAAAGCAGCACAAGTACCTCGAAACCACTGTAGCGACAATGCTTTGGCAGGCTGGACATTTTATGGCTGTCTGCAGCTGGAAAGATGGAAGGTGGAGGCCACAATGGAGAGGACAGCCAGCCATGAAAAAGCGAGAAAAAGAGCTTCACACAGTCACGACGGCAGCTGGTCGACGGACACTTCTTTAGTGAAAATGTAAGGAGCCATCGAAAACTCAAAGGCCGTAGAGTTGTTTTAATGATCTGGACAACTGATCAAACGTGACTCACACAAGCTAATAAAACTCTGTGGAACATTTGCTGTTTTTTTAAATTCAGGACAACCGACTTCTTGATCGGAAAAAACAACATTCTACTTTCCAGTCTAGTCTGGTAATTTTATAGTTCTCTACACACTGCCCTATGTAAGAAAAAATGTCTCAATGAATGATAGTGCTCAGGTCGGTGCAGCCTTAAGAGAGCACAATTCTCCTCTGTCCTTTGCTTCTGTTACTATTTTTAGCTCTCCAGATGGACAATGTGTGGCTGTGGCTCTGACAGGAATGAGGCCATCCGAATTCGAGGGAATGAACCTGTGCCAACCATTCAGAGTCGCACCCCCACTTGCATATTCATTGTCCTGAACGTAACATCTGGGACATTTCCCTGTCGGCCTGATTTTCACACTCACTGTAATGCCCCAGTTTAATCAAATTATTTGCTCGTCCCTGCTTCCACGAACCTTTATTTGAAAGGCCAAGTGCGAGATTCAGGGAGTGCCAGACAGTGTATGGAGAGTTGGCCAAAGCGCATGTGTGCCATACTTTAAAAAATGAATTTAATTGAAACAAATGTAAGTTTAATGGAAATACAAATTGCTGTGTGTGCCTGTGTGTGTGTTTTGTGGAGATGGACCGTCAGTGATCCAGAATCTTGAGGGAATTGGCACACAAGTCTTCTGTTGCTTTCATAACTTGCAGTGCGTGCAAGCATGATGTGCAATCAGCTGCACCATTTTCCACTCATGTTCTCCCTTTTTGGCAGTTTCCGCTCCATTCATTTGATTGAATGGCAGGCGTTTCCCATCTTTTTTCATAGACTAATGCCCTTGGCGTCCTTTTTTGTCCTTCATGAAACATGGAAGTATCCGACCATCAAAATACACACTGCCATTTTTTTTGACACAGTGTTTAATTATTTTTGAATTTCCTGACAAATAACGGTTTTGGGCACACAAGGTTTCAGGCCTACAGCGAGGAAATGAAAATTAAGACCTTAAAGGTGGTTTTACAGTTGCTTAATATTTAAATAAGTCTCTGTGTGTGTCCATTTTAACCTATTGTACTCTTTTATTCTTGAGGAAAAGGTACATTCATAATAAATGTTAACCAGACCTACATCAGCATTGTTTTAATCTTTATATAATCACCTTTGATCAGAGTATAGTTATCTTTGAAGCTGCAAAGTTTCTGGTGTTATTGAATACAGGTTTGGCTGCAGGTCTTCATGAGAACTAAACAGCTTCCAACCTTCTATCCCAGAGGCAAAAATATAAGTTTCTCACTGACTCTTCACAGTGCCACATGTGCCAAGTTAGTAGCAATTTTCCTCTGAGAAGCTGTAACCTGCGATTAGGTGCAGAAGTGTCAGTATTTTACGGGTCTGTGGCTTTTTGGTTAAATGTAGACTTACAGTACTTGGCAAAGTGGAAATGAAAAGCGGCTGAACCAGAAGAAACCTGAACTTGGTTTGACTGTTGGATCAAATTTATTTAACACTTCTCTTTTATGGTTGTCTGCTGTGAGAGGTGGGTAAAGTTCAGCCGCTGTGCACTGGCATTTGTAGTGCCAAGAAATTCCACTTTTTTGAACAAAGGAAATGTGATCAACTTCCCTTTAGCTTGTATTTGTATCAGATGCCGCTGTGGTTTGAACGCTTTAATTTCATGTCCTGAACTGGATCACGTGAGCCGACCTTGGCTGCGTAAATCAAATTTCAACAAAAAATGCAGCCAAGGATGGATGATTGAGTCAAGTCTCAAAAGTTTTTCCAACATTTTTAAAAGCATATTGTTCAGAGTTAGTACAGCACAGTGTGGTTGAAGGCACCAGAGATGGAAAGTCAGCACTGATGTCAAATCAGCAAGAGATATATGGCCTAATATAAACTGCAAATGAGGATTGATGCTTTAATTACAAAATAATATTAACCTCCAAAATACTGCAAGGTAATAGAAATATCAAAGTATCCATTAGTGGGAGTTCAGACGGAAAATTAAGTAATGGATTCTTTAAAGGCAGGCACATAGAAGAGCAGTGACTTGATGCTTTCCAGGAACCAATTTTAGCTCATGAAGTTGGACTTTTTGTAATCAAAACTCAGGAGAAGATCCAGATAGCACCTGGCATTCCAGGGCCATAATAATAGGCTTTCCTTTTGAATCTGACAGTGCTGCAGGAACTGCACAGCAACAATGTAGCCTAGCAGCATCCAACGGTATGAGATGTCACTTAGGAGTCTTTTGCCATTCATGACCAAACAGCGCAGGTACCTTTTTTTTTCCTCTTTTTTTTTTTTACCGATGTGACCCTGCTGCCCCTTTGCTCTTAGTAAGCCACAAACCTGTCTAATTTAGCACTCCGTTATTATTCTACTACTTCTCTCTCTCTCTTTTTTTTCACCTCAGTGTTTGACCTTTGTCAGTATCTTGTCATTATTCTGTCAGCGGGGTTCCGACAGACTCGATGCCAGGTTAAATTGGACTGTGGTAGTCTGGGGCTGCAGGGTGAGCATCAAAAGATGTCAGGATGATGAACAGATTGACCCTGTGTGGTACCGTGTGTCTGCCCTGTGCAGAAATGTTTAGTCTGTCGTATAGGCAGAAAAAATGTCACTTCATTGGTTAGATGTTTTGCTAATAATGAAATCATTTCATCTGAAAATGTTTTTCTACAATTCTGGGATCCATTACCGACATTTGTTTTACCTCCTTTAACATCCTGGTTTCCACTATTTTCTGTCCCCTTTCCAGTTAACATTGAGACCTGGAAAGACTGTTCTTTAAAAAAACAAA
>JAQLOL010000001.1:28053883-28064528 GCA_029783665.1 Naso thynnoides
GAATATTCACTTATCATCCGGGTTCACTGATGCATGAAAAAATGCAGAACACACAAATTCAAATCCCCTCAAATGGAAAGTGGCCCAATGCGTACACCATTAAATCCAACTACAACTGCTGAAAAATGACTCCACACATCGCTGACAGCTGTTTTTAAGTTACAGTCACAGCTCCCACAGGTCGTTTGGTGATCAGGAACACCCTGAGGGTTTGCCCCATGCCTGATCATCTGTGTTTTCGTAAATATGTCAAATAAAGAATCATAAATAAATTCAGTATTTCCCGACTTTAACGTCTAGAGTGTAAGAGTAGAAATAGCTGCAAAAGAACAGCTTCATGGCGGTCCAGCGGTGGCAGAGAGGTAAGAAAGAATCACACAAAGGGTTCAGAGCAGCAGTGATAGAGTGGTGGAGACTTGGCAGACAAGCTGTAGCAGAGTGGCAGGAAAGCAGCTCAAAGGTGGCAGGTTGGTTGCTTCTGCCAGGCTGGAACAAGGTGTTTCTGTTTTAACTGTATTTTTCCTTGAATTCAGCAGTGTTGTCTGAGCCTACTGGGTACTCTTTTATTTAGTTATACCCAGTGTTACTGTGAGATAATGATCAAAGGAGTGAAACATCTCCCATCACACAGGTTTGAAATGGCAGAGTTCTGTTCTGTTTCTGGATGACCACCTATACAGAAATCACTCATTAAAAAAAAAAAAAGCAGCATCAAGGAAATGTCCAATGAAACCGTTTATTTGAAGCTTTAAAAAAATTACTCAGACCACCCAAAACTGCTGGCTGGTGCTTTCTCTGCAAATGTTTTATGTGGAGGGAGATGCATCCAACACAACTGGCAGGCTTTAAGGACACAACAAGGACATGCTGAATGTAAACAGAGGTATTGTTTAGAAGAACCCAGTGAACAAAGAGGTTTTTATTATTGATAACACCTCAAATAAAAGAGTTTAAAATTATAATATAATTTGGAATGTATTGTATTATTTATAATCGTAGTAGTAGTAGTATATCCAATTGCAGTAAAGCTTCTGGCCAACAGTGGCAGCCCTGAGCACAGGGCTGATGAGTAGTTCTCCATTTAAGGCTAAGCTAGGCAGTTTACATTTGATGTCACTGGATGAAAATTCCATTATAACCTTTTGGTATATTGTAATTCAGATGGTCTGGATGAACACTAGACTTCTTCACCTGTACTCAGGCTTTAGAAAATGAAGACAGATTTCAGCAAGTGTGTTTATACTGGCGGCTCTACAAAGGCTGACGCATGTTCTTGTCCCCTCAGCTAGAGAAAGCCTGATACAATGGCAGACAACCCAAGAGGAAAACTTGCATTTCCAGCTTTAGAGCTTTAGCAACAATTGCACACACAACAAAGTCACCCTTTCAAATAACGAAAACTGATGCGTCAAGACAAATATCTAAAAGAGAAAGCCTCAAAAAAAAGAAAGAAAAGAAAAAAGAAAAAGAAAATGTGAACAGGTGAAAGGCGGGTTGGAGCAAACAAAACAGGAAGGAGGCAATGGAGTTGCTTCTTTAGCAGTCTAATGCTACAGCTTTAATAAGTGACAAACAGCTCATAAAAGAGTCATTCCTACACATCGTGTGACGCTTGTCATCCAGTTTTGTATCTAGCAGTTGCTTACTAGACAACTGACAATGTAAAAGAAATTTAACTTTCAACCTGCCATGGTTTCCATACATATGCCTGTTTTTGCCATGGCTAACATGCATTGGCCACCATGGTTGAAAGATTTGGAAAAATTAGGACTCGGAGCCAAATTTTTACGTAAGTCATTTCAAAAGCTTGTCCCTGAGACTCACTAAGATCAAAGACCCCGAAAAACACCACGACTAAATGTATGGGGATTTACATCCCAGCACTTTTTGTCTTCAGGTGTGGTCAGGTATTCAGAAGCAAAATTGTGAGTCAGTTCTCAAACTCTGGCGAGTAAAGGTCCGCAAGACAAAGTTTAGAGGGTATTTACACCTCTCTGCTTTTTGAACTGATGGAACTAAAATGAACTACAAAAACTGTCACCCAAAGGCAGCACGTTCAAAAGCTTGTTTTCGGCAGTGAAGCATGAGCAAAATCTCGCCTTTTCTAAAGCAGAAATTCTTGTTGGTTTTGGTCTCTTCAGGGAAATTCTTGTTAATAATAAAAAGAAAAACATGCTTTTAAGAGCAGCTCTACATATTTAAAGCAGTGCTCGTAAAATCCTGTCATAAGTCCTTTCTTCTTTGTCCTTTCTTTTTTTTATTTCCCTCAAAGACTCCCTCGAGGAGGTTCTATCACATGCTTCTTCGTTTACTCACAGTATATTGACACTTCCTTTCTGATCCGTCTGATCTTCCTTTCTGACGTCGTTCTCTGCGGCATTTGTAGCTGTCTGTCTTCCACACTACAACTGTTTGCTGTCGCATACACCACTTTGGTTCTGATGCGGCCTCTTTGTTTTTGTGAACTCCACGCCTATCTACTCCTGAGTCATACAGTGTATGACATCCTCCGACATGCTCCATCTTATCTGTTCTGCTCTCAGCTCCTTTTTCAGCCCATCTGGTGTGGTTTGAGAGCCAGTTTCCACCATTCCCTTTTGTCAGTAGCCCTAGGCCATTCTGCTCGGGATGTTCCTGCCCGCTGGTCTTTTCCTTCTTTGGCTCTATGAACTCTTAACCCACTAGACCCAACATTTTAACAACTGTATCGTAGGTTTGGTTTCCTGTGTGTCACCAGACTTGAACACATTGTATCTTTGACTTCTCAAGAGGTAGAGATCAATGTGGGGTCCCTTTTTACCTTGTCAAGCACTTCTTTTCATGTCTTTCCTGCGTCTTATTTTCTAACAGCATTTCAAGCACACTTTCTCTTTTCTAGCTCTGTAGTTGTGCACATACTCGTGCCATTTTTCATCGCGTTAAGTCAACCGCAAACTCAAAAGTTCTCATAAATTTTTCATCCATCACTTTTCATTGTCTTCAGTGGATGTAAACAGCTTGTTGCAGCCGTCTTGAAAACAGCTCTCCTGGGTTGCAAGCCCATTAGATCCTTAGTTGGTTCTATTCCCTTCCATCAGCTATCACCATTTTTATTGTTATTGCATGGTCTTTCAACAGCTGTCAGCAACAATATTCACAGCAGCCATTAGATGAATCTCACTGAGACAATTATACACGAGATCGGAGCTGAATAAACTACATGTGTTTGCACTGTGGGATGGAACAACGGCTCTGATGCTGGAAAAATTGAGTTGAGGTCATCAGATAAGTTGACAGATTTCTTAAGAAGGAATTGCTGACTGTACGGTTTTGGTTAAACTGATTAGGTGTTGCATGAAGAATAAAGGAATAATAAAGATGGCTTAAGGTTGATTTATTGTTGACAGTGACAGAGAGATGCAAAATGCTGATTGTAACAAACAGAAATAGTGAGGAGCCGAAAACAGTGCATCATAAGATTTTACTTTAAATTAATTACAAATCTATAGAGACAGCCAATAAGGCAAAAGGAGGAGAAGTAAACAGTGTTGGCTTCCTTTCCAGTTGAACAGACCACGCCTGAATTTATCATGCTGGAAGCTGAGTTTAGGCACAATGCATAATGCATAACGCACATGCATTTGGACCATACAGAGATGCCAAGCTTGAAAAAGTATTTCTATATTCTTCCAGCTACTTAAATTGCTTTACAATACAAGTACTCGCCTGCACACTCACATACATTTAGAAACTAATGGCAAGGTCCTCTTTACAACACACACACACACACACACTTGTGGAGAAGCCTTTGGGAGCAATTTGAGCTTCGCGTATTCCCCAAGGATGCTTCGTAGTGCAGAACTAAGGAGTCGTGGATCGAACATCCAGACTTCTGATGAGTGAAGAACCTGCTCTACCTCCTGACTCACAGCCACCCCTTCACCTGGCAGGTACAGTCGTAACACTCGAGCAAACACTCTGGTTTTTAATGAGATGCATCCGTTATAGTTAAGCCAAGTTTTACACAATGCTCTAGAGTCTCATCTGTGCAGAGTGATTTCACTCATCCAGGTGATGCAAAGCAAACTCCAAACGAAACGATCCATCGGACTTTAATTATCAAATTTGCTCCCTCTTAATGGCGGCAGTGTTTTCCTGTGGGGATACATTATCATTCCCCAGGTGGATGAAAAACTAATTGACGCCATCTGTTTAGAGGGCACCGAAAGTTGAGCACCTTGTTACTGTGATGTCCCACCTCCAGGTGATCGCCCCCCCACCTGGACCAGTGGATGTTTTGGAAAAATGCCGAGATAAAGATTAGAGAGATTTGTGAGTCTTTTACCAAATGCCTGTGAGTTTAACATTTTCTAGTAATATGGCACAAAACTGGTTCAGAGGGGCCGCTCTAAATGAACAGACCTCATCTAGAATGTAGTCAAAGTTCATCTGCTGTCCTGAAGGCATCCTGGGTTTTTGTACAGCAGTCATGCATGTTTTTGGGCAGCAGCAGGCCAGTCCGCTGCTATCCTAATTGAAGATGTTTTCTCTCTGATAGGCTCACTTCCCTCCACAGATTAGTAGTTTCAGTATTTTGAGGCGGGGTCGTATGAGGTATTTATGCATAGTCAGTCTACTGCCTTGTGCAGATGGTGATCAGCGGTGTCACTTTTAGGAGAAGAGGGGAGAAATCGCTGCAACGGCGTCAGCAGAAAAATGTTTTTTAGCCACATATTTAAATATTTACCTAGAAAAACAATATCCAATCAATTGAACGCTAAATTTAGGGTTTTTTCACCACTTTAGTTGACCGCCAGAGAGCTGTTTATTTTGGCACTACACAGTGCATTGTATCACTCTGCAAATCAGCTGTTTGACTAAGACAGTAGCAAGATAGTAGCCAAAATAAACGGCGGTCTGGTGGCAAACAAAAGTGGTGAAAAAATCCTAAATATAGCCAACAACTGAATGGATATTATTTTTTTTAGGTAAGCATTTATGTATGTGGCAAAAAACTGTTTTTCTGCTAACCCTGTCTGCAGCAGTATACTGCTGACTTCCAGTGCAGCCCATCCAGGTTTCCTACATGCAGCATTTAAATATTATTATCTGCAACAGTGAATACATTAAGAGAGACGTGATGTCAGCTGAATTAACAATGTAATGAGAAAAACATTATCATTAAAGCATTGCAAATGAAAATAAACCTAATGATTTAGCAGTAAGCAATTAAACCTCCACACAAAACTTATTTGGCAAAACAAATTAGTATTATAGAAGCTTATCTGAGGAGTCAGGCTTGCAGTGGCAGATGATTGATTTCACCAGGCTGATCTGACTGACACTGAAAGGAGAAAGTCACATATTACAGCCGGTATCACATTTTATGAGGGTGGTATTTTTTGGCAACTTTTGTATTGAGGACAAACTTTCCAGGGACATGAGATGAGAACAAGAAGCAGATTGAGATGGGACCTCGCAGAGTTACAAGAGGGTTTTTTTAAGGGAAGGGATTTGAAAGCAGCAACAAACCCTCTCTTGACCTTGTTGGCAAGGGGATGATATTCCTAGTCCTGTCAGTAAAATCACAGGATGGAAAAAAAAGTGTTTTGGTAAAAGAAGTGAGGTAGATACGGTATATGAAACAAAGCTGCTTGATGGTTAAGACATGTAATTCTAAAAAACATTAAATTGATATTTTACTGCAAAATTCTGTTTTGTCAATCAGATATGTGATCACGTACACTCACCATTAGATGTCTTGTAGAGGTATTTTCTCTCTCTCTCTCTCTCTCTCTCTCTCTCTCTAGCGTTCCCCTACGGTAAATGGATGATTTCAAAAATGCACGTTCACTTTTGCTGACAGTCTACAGAGCCACAATGGAGCTCGTGAAAGCAACAAAACTATCGAAATACATCCATCCAAAACTCTCAACAGCTCCGTGTGGTATTATTTGTATCTTCTTTATCATGTCCCAGGCTCAGTATTTCCAAAACAGTGTTATTTTGGCTAGAAAGCTATTAAATCCAAACATCCAATCCAGTGTTTTGTGTCGTGGGTTGTGGTTATTCTAAATGTCAGTGTGTTTGGGATAACTTTGTAGTATTTCTGAAAAAAATAACATAAGCATTAACAAACAAAAATGGCTACTACAGAGAGAGGCGGAACCATATTTATTCAAGCTGGAGTTCGCCGTTTACAATTAGCGTAACACACAACACAAAAGATTGAAGTGGATTCATTGGATTTTTTAAGCTTTTTAATACAAATGTTTTGAAAGTATTAAGTCTACATTACAATAAAGAAGACTTGGTTTATACCACACAAAGCTATTGAGAGTTTTGGATGGACAAACACAGAACACAATTTAGTGATGAAACATCACTTTAAGGGGGAGATAATGAATGTCCACCTTTGTGCAGATTCTTCAAGGTTACAGATGGGGAAGTGACATTGTATGTGATAATACAAATGAGACATCTGAGATTACGACAGCAAAGAAAGTAAAGTCAAACGAAGGGTAAAAGAGGTTAGAAATTACAGAGCCAGATTTATGATTTGAAACACCCCCCCCCCAAAAAAAATAAAATAAAATAAACAAATAAACAAAAAAAACAAAAAACAGACAATTGAAAGTCTTTACACAGTCACCTTGTCCTTCTGAATTACAAAACTGAAATCTTGCT
This sequence comes from Naso thynnoides, assembly GCA_029783665.1. Lineage (NCBI taxonomy): Eukaryota > Metazoa > Chordata > Actinopteri > Acanthuriformes > Acanthuridae > Naso > Naso thynnoides. The sequence continues at coordinate 28,060,550 of JAQLOL010000001.1, forward strand.
TGAGGCAGAGCACACAAACCACCACAGAGTCGAAACAGCGCATCCTGGAAGAGATGGTGAGCACTCGTGTGTGTGATCAGCCACAGGAAATATATACAAGCCTGAATTATATGACCTTCATAAAGGAGGATATATAAAACATGGCTGTAGTTTTATCTAACTCGTTGCTCATGAGAATGATGTGGTTCCTTTTACTTGCACTTTCAAATTTAATCAGATAACATTCAAGCTAAACCCTTTTTCATTTGCAAGTTGTAGGTAGAACTTAAAATTTTATTTATAGCAAAAGAAGAATGCTAGGAAATGTATTAAAAACCAAAGAATTGTCATTTATCAAATTAATTATTCAGATATTTCTGCATCTACATACATCCGGAGCTCACACAAGGTCTTAAAACTTAATTTAAATTTTTACAAGACAGAGCATCAAGAGAATTTTATTACACAGGATCCCACAACTTAAAGACCTTATCATGTCAGCAGATATTATGCTTTAAAAGCACACATTACAATCCTCCTAAACAAAGTTACAAGTAATCCAATTCCCACAAACCCCCTGCCGTAAGGTGAACCTGCGGCTTTTGGAGCTGGTGAGCTGGAGATGTGTGAAACTGGTGCACCAGAATAATTTATATACTATAGTCTAATAAAATATTCCCATGCAGTAAAAACACCAGCAGCATTTATGTGCAATATTTTATTCCATCAATTATCGGAATAGGAACAATTCTGTCAGAATAAACTGGCTGGAAAAGGTCGTTTTGCCTGTTTGGTGGATCAATTCATAGACACTGAAGCTGTTAATCTACTCAGCACTGCAGCAGTTAAATGTTTGTTTATTTACTTGTTTAACAAACAGCGAATACTTTTGACTGTACACAGCTCAGTGATTTGCCTGTATGTTGAATTTATCACGCTACAGTATGCACCTTAGTTCCTTCTTTGCTCCTGTCAGAGTTACTGCAGCTGCTACAGAACATATGCTGTTTTTCAGGCACTCTCTGAAATGACTGATGCCATGTCATTTGTCTTGGGAGGAGAGTCTTTTCTGAGGGCTGCTTGCTGTGGGGGACCAGCTGGGTCAAATGACGTGGCAAAAAGAAAATCAACAAAATGCGACTCATAGGTCACTGGAGTGGGACTAACTGGGAGCAGATATCCACAGTGGGACAGTGAGCCTCAGGCCCAGGACGATGTAAAGTGCATTGAGCATAACGAGTGAGTCATCAGCCTCGGATTCTTTTACCCTTCAGCACTCTGTACTGATTCCACTTTAATCCTCAATAGCAACTGCAAACTTTAAGACTTTTTTTGCAGCTTTTTTTTTTTCAGTGTGACAAAGTGGAAAAAGGTGATAAATTATACAGTTAGATAGATTTAGGGCCCGTCCACCTGTATTTGAATATTTTGTCAGTCAAACTGAAGGGGAAAGTAGGGCAACAATTTTCTGATCACTGATCAGTGAAATCAATGAGATTTGGGGAAATGCTGACGTCATAACCTGAAACTGTGCATGGCAATTGTTGTTTTTATATATGACTTTATATTCTGGTGTAACACAAAGCAGTAACTCTACCTTGTTGTCTGTCCAAAAATATTCATTTTTTAATTTCGCCATTCTCAACATGTTTACAATTGCTGTTCGCTCTAGAAAACGCTCAATACACACGAGCACAATGAATTTCTATGGTGTTAGTCTTTATAAACAGACTCCACATTCACTGTATGTGGAGAGTCTGTAGGCAAGGTAGGGCGACCTTGGTACCGGAAAAGCCCTGGTTTCCGGTTGTAGTCTTTTAGAGTCTGCATAATTAACGGTGGACTGTTAACTGTAAACAGCGTGTAAACTGGCTACTTGTGAAAAGATCTGCTGGTAGATGTGGTCTCTCAACTCCATCCTCACGTCAGACTGTAAACAGCCGGACTGTTAACAGCAAGCAGTACACGGAGAAGGAAGTCAGATATGGAAATTGGTCTCCAATGGAAGCCCAAGAATAATGGGGTTTGCCCCAGAGGCCGTATCGCTGTCTACCCGAAGTCAGATGGCGAATGCAGCCGATGGATTCCGAGATTGGTAATGGTGTTTGACGTGACCAACTGAGTACACATTATTGCCACCTACTGGTCTAGCGTGCTTATGTGGGCATTTTCAATCATTTCTGCATTGTCACAGGGACTGAGAAATATTAATAAACACCTCTGCTGTGGACAGATTTCTTTTTTAGACAAAGGAAAAAAGTTTTCAAAAATATCCGTTTCAGAGTAGACGTAGCCTTAGAAAATATACAAACATTAAAAAGGCTTATGATATGATACAGATTTTTTTGTTGTTGTTTTTTGTTATTGAGATTGTGTGCATGTAAAAAAATGTGCTGTTTGAATGTATGTAGTGTATATTCATATATGCCAGTCTGTCCAGAAAAATGTGCAGGTATGTGAGAGGAGGATGAGAAGAAATTAATAAACAAGTAGCAAAAAACAAACAAAAAAAGTTGTAAAAATACAAATATATCTGTGCACACACACACAAATAGAGTATTTATGTAATATAGAGTACCATAATATATAGTACTACTGTTGGGATTTGCAACTTAATATTTTGGCTATCAAAATTAATTAATGATTATCATAGATAATTATTAATTATATTTAAATAGTAAGATCTAATTTACATCAGATCACCTCAGGAACACCATCCTTAAAAAGGGAAAAGATAGTCATTTCGTTGATCCAGTTTCGTAAAAGGTAGTTAACTGTCAATTTGGAATTTGATCAATAATTGACTGAATAACCAAAATCAAATTACCATGTTAACAGCTAGTAGAGGTTGAAGGTTTTCGGAGTTCTTGTCAATGAAGAGGCTGGCAACATTAAACGGACAGCATATAGGTTTAAAAGCCTTTATTACACAAACAATTAACACAAGCTGACTAAACATGTACTCTATACAGTGTGTGTGTACGTCAGTGCGTGTGTGTGCATGTGTGTAGGCAAACTACAGGTAAGATGGCTAACGAAGGGAAGGACTTAGGTCCAAGATTGCTTCTGAAAACCACATTTCTTTGTTAGAGAGAATCAAAGAAAACACGGTGGAGCTCAGACCATGTGCTTGTGATTTCACACGTTGGTGTGAAATGAGCCAAGCTAAAGGTTGTGAATCTGTAGTGGAGCGAGCGGCGGGGGCAGAGGGGGCGGCCGCCCCGGTCCCAAGGTTACAAAGGGGCCCACCGCTACTCGACTGATCATACATTACAGCTTGTCTGCTGTACATCCCTCTCTGTTTTGTAACATTAAAAGTGTAAAAAAAAGGAAGAAAAAAGTCCAAATCAGAGCATTTCTGAAATCACTTTAAAATTAAGAGGTGATGTTACATCATCATCATTACCAATCTCAATCTCTCTCTCTCTCTCTCTCTCTCTCTTTCTCTCTCTCTCTCTCTCTCTCTCGCTCTGTGTGTGTGTGTTTTGCAGTGACTATTCTATATGTGCTATATGTAGCGACTTGGAAATAAAGTTCAGCACCACATAAGCTCTTCTGCCATTCATTACTTGCATTGATATGGAAAGGGCATTTCCCAACATCAGTATTTTGTATCATATTTACCAAACACTACCAGTAACCAGTGCAGATGCGGAGTTTCAGCCTCCTGAAGTTAATAAAAAACTATCTGCGGGCAGGCATGGACGAGGCCAGACTTTCAAACCTCACCTTATTATCCATAGAGAGGGATATCTCCATTGATAAGAACAAGGTGGCTGAAAGGTTTGCAAGGATGAAGGAGAAGAGGATGGCGCTGTAATATCTAGAAACATTACTGCACATACTTCTGGAATACATTCAAGTTTGGCATGTTCAAACGAGTTTTTGGATACTGGACGTTTTGGACATTGGACTTTTCATGTTTTTTCTGGATTGGACTGGTTTTGTCATTTTTCTGGGATTGGATTCACACTGCCTGCCGCTGGAGGAAATCATCATT
>JAQLOL010000001.1:28115340-28127670 GCA_029783665.1 Naso thynnoides
GAAGAAAAGCAGGCATAGCGTTCCAGTTTCTGCTTTTTAGATGATGTGATTGTATGCAAATGTCTTGTGTAGTTTGTATTTACACAAAAACAATTAAAATTGTGCTATAAGTTATAGCAAATATTAATTTTTAACATCCTTCATCGACTACAAAGCATATTCTTCACTGTGGAAGACTTCATTTGATTCCCTTTGGCAACATACACAAATGGCTGACAGTTAATTTTGGCTCTTGCAGTGTAATTCAGACAGATTGCCTTCAGCGATCCCCCTATATCAATGCAATAAATCTACTCAACATAGCGCATAATCTAACATAAGTATCATTTGTGGGGGCTGACAACAGACCTTTGCAAACTCGTGTAATATCCATCCACAAAGGTCACTTTCAGACAGTCTCATTTACAAAACTCCACATTACAAGTTGTCTGTCAAACGCCATTAAAATACGCATCACTGGCAGACTTCTTCTTTTACGGGAGCTTCCAGTTTCAGTAGCGTCCTGGAATGTTGGTCATTTGGATGCTGTCTCCTTGGAGTCCTGGGTTGTAATAAGCGGAGCCACCAAAGTTCAAATCCAGCGGATCGCTGTTCTCCAACCTGAGAACTGGAAATAAAAAAGTGTCCATTAAACATCTGTTCAATTAAATTTTTAATTTCTAAAGACTCATTGTGACCTTGTGTTAAGCAAAAACAGTCTGTATTTCTCCTTTCAATGATGGTTTTCTAGGGGCTTTTAATGTTTTTTGCTTTTAATTGTTAATAATCATATCTTATGTTCTTACTTTTTAATTAAAGAGAACTTCAGTATTTTTCAACCTGGTTGTTTTGAAGCAGAGCTGGAAGTTTTGTCTCATCGATTTTTATTGTCATGGCTGAATATTTACCTGACTTTGACAGTGTGGTGGATTTTGATGGCCGTATTTATTTGAGCCAAAGTAAGCAGATGAGGAGCTCCTACAAATTGATGAGCAGACAATCGGACCTCAGAACAACATTTGGTTATACACAGCCCGGAACTAGTGAAAGGTAAGAAAAATGCTTTGCATGCTGTTTTCAGACACCTACACTATCCATCTGAGACAGGCAGTGCCAAAAAAAAGCACTTTCAGTGGACAAACTTTGACGGTGTACATTTGCCCCCAAGAGTCCCATTCTAGGTCGTTTCTTGGCTGCCGGCTGCATCGACCTTCCTCAATACTAGACCAGCTTCCAAAATAGTTACACGAGTGCACACACACACACACACCCGGGGAAAAATACCAAATTCCTCCTTTAAAGCTGGTGAAGAAAAGCAATTACCATAAAGCAATTATTGTAGCAGAAATATGATCCAAGAACTTCTGCGTTTGTGGCAATTGTTGATCTACTTGTTTGTTTATCTCCAGATATCCGGCCAGACATTGTAAAATCTTATTGATATATGTACACATGAACGTTGTGCTGTGGTGTTTACTGTAAAAAAAATTCCCTCAGAACCAAAGAGCAAGTGTTCTCTTGTTAAGTCTCCATTTTGAACCAGCAATAAAAAACGAGAAAAGTCAGGCCTCCCAAGCTCTTTTCCTGGCAAACTCTCATCGTTCCAGTGGAGTCATCGTTGTCCTTTACACTTGCAGTTACTGAATGCAACAGTTTCACATCCCTCGAGCTTTTTTAAAGTCATTTGAGGAAACATAGGAAACCACTAGACTTAACAGAGACAAGAGTAAACGAGTTAGATTGAAGGTAAGTGGTCATACTTACACCTAACTACAAAATAACAACAGCAGCACAGAGTCCCAAACCTCCAGGGTCTGCTGAGAAAATCCTCAGTTTCCAGAGAGGAAAAGATAAACCCAAGCAGATTCTTTGACAAGCTGATGTTAAATGTTGCTTTTATTGTGATCAACATGGCTAAAGTTTGAATGAGCCTTACATCCTTTGATTTTCCTGCTGAAATGTGTTTTGTAAAGTATATCTTGATCCAAAATGAGGCACTGAGATTAGATACTGTTTTTTTGTTGAATGGTTTATGAAGACAAATGTATATTTCTTATTTTAATTTTTCTAATTTCTTGAATTTGTGGCTCTGGTTAGAGCTAACAGGACAGGAAGCTGCTGAGGTCTTTACTTCCTGTTGCCACTAATCCTAAACAGAGCCACAATTAGAGAAGTTCAGTTGTAGTTTGACTTTAAAAATTATTCTACAAGCGCACAAATTCACCTCAATAGACTGCCGTCATATCAGACTTGCCTTGGGCGCACTGTGGGGAGTTTGGTGGTGATTACTGTTGGCTTGCTACTGGTGCCACTGACTTGGGCTAGCATTAGCATTAGCAGCAAAACAATGAGCCGTCTAAACTCTGGACTGCATCACATAAACTGAAAATAGCCTCTGTCAATAGGAAAAGGACAGGAGAAGTTGAAAATGAGTCCTTGTGTCAAAAATTCCAGAACATCCTTTAAAGCCTCCCAGCTCAGAAATCTGATAATTTGCTGTCGTATTCAGGTCGGTAACAGTGGCTTGGTGTTAAATAACAACATCTGTAAAGATTAACGGCAGCACTCACAAGCCTCTTATCATAACTTTAAGAGTATGAAGTTCGAGAGCTTGTTTGTGTCTGGCACTACGGCTGCCACCGTGCAGATGTTTTCATGTGTTGCTTCTGAACTTGTAATTCCTTTGCTGAGAGATATGTCCTCCTAAACCGTCAAAGTTATGTTGTACAAAATTACTCTTCCATCATTTTGTGCCAGAAGATTGATTTCAGGCGTTGCCAGCATGTCTTTCGAGGATCAAATCACAGTTGCCCCTCCAGTGTTTGAGGATGCATGTATAATATTTGCCTCAGGCTGTTCATCTCAGGATGCAATCTGACTCATCCTGAAAATGCAGACACACCTGTATGCCGCAGCACAAACCATGCAGCCTAATTTCAGTTAAGTTATGTGGGGCTAAGCATGCAGGAGAGTGAGAACTGTGAGAACAAATGCTGCCTTCCACCAAGTTAATGGCAAGAAGGAGGAAAATTGCAAACTGTCATAGTACATGATTGTATTTTGCATGGCAAGGTAACTTTATTAAAGCTGGTGTGTGTGTGTGTGTGAGAGAGAGAGAGAGAGAGATGTGGGTAAATGCTTGATGGGATAATTTAACATATAGGGAAAAGCTTATTTGCTGTCTTGATATCCGTTAGATTAGAAGATCAATATCAATCTCATACCTGTTTGTTAAATATAGCTTCAGTCAGTTTTTTTTACCACTCAATAGGTTTCAAATTTTCTCACTAAATAACTATAGTTGAAAATCAGCCAGCTGTCTGATACTGGAGCATTTACAGCAATGTTAATTAATTTGTGTTTTCTGTATAAATGAGGAAATAAATATTAAATGTAATGAAAGGACGATATCTTAACTTATCATGAAAAGCGACAGTCGCGAAATTACCTTCCAAGGTCTTCCAAGAGCTCACTAATTTATAAATTATTCATCTAACCTCTCCAAAACAAAATTGAAAATATGTTGTTTCCTAATAGGTTCTGTATAAAGAAGAAGTTGCAAGTATTAAACTTTCTGTAAATAGTGAGTGATAAAGCATCACAAGTGTGTGATTGAGTGAGTGTCTCTTGTAGCAAAAAAAAAAAATGAAGACGAGATGAGATAAGATAAGATCAATGTTTATCAGTCCCACTGCAGGGAAATTTACATTCATTTGCTGTAAACGAGGTAAAGCAGCTAACATACCTGGGTCTGAAGGATACTCCTCCACCAGTTTCCTGTGTGTAAAACCTTTCTTGTGTTTCTTCCTCAGGATGAAATAAGCCACCAGTCCCACGCAGACCACCGCCACCGCCGTTCCCAGCACGGCCCCCCACGCTCCATTTCTTTTACTCCTGGGGGAGTCCGACTCCAAACCTTTAATGGAAGAATGAGGAGTCGAGGAGGTGGGAGGGAGTGATAATGATTTGTCAACAACAGAATTATTTATCCACCGCTGTCTTTGAGGGTTAATAGTCAGATAATTATAGCTGGAAATTCCTTTTTGAAATTGTGTTTCCAGTGGCAGCACTCTGCGATGATACACATCTCAATTAGTCAGCTGTACAGATTTGTCTAATTTGCACTGTGATAATTAATGCAATTAACATGCGAAAATCCTTATTTCTTGAATGCATTTGAACATTTTAAGGTGGCAGACTGCGCTCATCTAGATAAGGTGACATATGATTAAATATTACTTCAGTGCTCCATGGATCGCTTGCTGTATATATAACAGTTCTTTACATGTAAATTTAGCACGTGCACACATAAACACTGGAGTTTGCACATTTTGACAGCTGAGCAGGTGTAAAAAAAACTCGAGGTATGAGAGACGCTGCATCCACTGACACAGAACTGATTGACGGGTGCTTTGACTAACAATACTGACCTTTTGTGACCTTTTCTGTTCTAACAAGTGTGAAACTGCGAAGACTTAAAGCAATAAGTGGTAACTTTGCAAAAAGAGTAATTATTGTTACTTTCATCACTTTTCCCCTCTTCTATTTCACTGTTTGTGTTCGAGGCGACAGCAGCAAGAAAAATGGACAGTTTGTGAAAGTGATGGAATTGTTTTCGATATCCTTTGACATAGAAATACTACAATTGTATTTTATCAGGACTTACACATAAATAATTTAGTGGCTCCGTTTATCTACAAATGGCTCAATTTACCCACTTGCAAGGATCAATTTACCCCTAACCCGGGGCAAGCTGACACTAAGGACCTTTTTTTTTTTCTTTTCTCAAAGTGGATTTCAGTTCTGGCTTTCTTTCTTTGGATTTTTTCCACTTCATTCAAACGCAGACACACTTAACTACAAGCGGAAATGTTTGTTTTAGTTTAAAACAATGTCGCATTTGATTTGGCGAGGAAAATGTTTTAGTTTGAGACGTAGGGTTAACGGTGGTAATCTTCTGTAATAACCATTAAACCTTCAGTTTAAGTCAAAATACCCGCAAAACCAATAACATTCCCATCATCCTCAGCTGTACATTGTTTTTAGCACCAATTAATAATTATTGGCATGTTAATACATCACAGTCGACTACAATGGTGAACATGGTAAAGTACCATTTTACCTGCTTATTATCAGCATGTCAGCACTGACGCGGATGTCAGCCTTTAGCTCCCCACAGTGCTTGTTGTATTGTAATAAACATGGTTAAGATTCATGAAGAACTTGATGTCATAATAAAAACCTCTAGGTTACCCAGGTCTGGTCGGTCATGTAGTTAAAACGTTAATGGATTTTTTGATTTATTGATGTGTGAAAGCAAAGTTGCCTTGTAGGTGCATATTTACAGGCTCCATGTTTATCTGCACTCAGCTGCCTGTACTTTGGAGCGGTTTTGTGTGCACGCTGTGCCTGTCACGTTGGCAGTGGAGCAGTTTCTTATTCCTGTGTTGCCCACAGTTTCACAACTGTTTTGCCACTGTTTATTGCCATCATCTGTTAGTGTTATGTCCTGCTGTCACATCTGTCCATGCAACGTGAGTTTTATTTCAATCCCACCCTCATGGCGGCTCTCTAAAGGCCTTTCTCCCCCCCTTGCTATGGTGTCTGCAACAAGATCGCCCACATATATTTTGCAGGAAGAGGAGTTTTTTAAAGTAGATAGATAGACAGATTTGCAGTATTGTATATGAGAAGTGCCTTTTTCCAAGCCCATCTGCTTGATCTAAGGGTCCACAGAAAAGACTAGTCTCACGCCCCTGCAGAGAGGCAGCACAAGCATCTTTGACCTCAGTCCCTCTTTCAGGTTTTCTGCCACTAAAACAGGGTTTCATTGTCCTGCTGAAAAGGTGGGTGTAATAGAGCCTTTCACTTATAGTGGCCACGTCGATAGCTGCTGAAACCCAATCCAGCCTTTTGAAAGAAGGGGCGTTTGTCCTCTGACAGTGGGAAAATAGATGCAGGCAAATTTGGGTCAGGGAAAGGGCGGAAAAAAGCAAAGTGTGAAACAAGCAACAGTGATTTATGCCTGTGAGCAATCAGCAAAGTGTTACTTTAAATCCTAGTCTCTAAAGGTGATCCCTGAAGGATTTTGTGCCTGTTCTGTGCTCCTTTTTGCTAAAATCTCAACACAAGTCAGTCAGGAAGGCTTGGAAATTTTCTAACAGCTGTCTATAAAGTGATCTCATGCTGCGAGGAAGATGTACAAAGCAGTTTTCTGGACAAAAAAATGTGCAACAAATGCTGTGACACCTGAAGCTGCAGCCGTACCTCTGTCTGAGCTGCTCCCTGAGGCTGAACCTTTGTCCGCATTGTCGTCCGTCCCCGGTGTGTTTGCAGCAGCTGTGGCTGTAGTCTCAGGGCTGGTTTCTGTGGTCTCAGATTGAACTGTTGTGGATGAAGATGTGGTGCTTGTCTCATTTTTCTCTGGTGTGTTCGTGGTTGTCAAAGTGGTTGAGTTGGTGGGTTCTGTGTCATTAGTAAACTGTGTATCTCCGGCTGGTGTGGTTGTGGGTTCTTGCGTACCGTTGCCCTCTGGAGCCAAAGTTGTCGTCTGTAAATCAGTGTGATTGGAGGGAGCTGAAAAGCTGCTGGAGTTTTGTGCACTCAGATGATTTGTGATGTTTTCTGGAGTCGCTGTGGTGTGATGAACTTCTTCCTCTGCATCTGTCATGTTGATCTGGCCCGAGCTTGTGGCTGTGGTGTCTTGCAGTTCAGGTTGCTCGTTTGTATCATTTTGATTAACTGGAAGCGCAGTCATTGTGGCATTACTCACATCATCAGATTCTTCATTACCCTGATCTTGGCTCATCAGATTCTCCTCTTCTTCATTTGTTAATGTCATGAAGCCAGATGCAATCCCACTGTTGTATTCATTATTTGACTCCATCGCAGTTCCATCAGCTTTCTGATCTGATTCTGTCTCCTCTGCAGGAACGGCAGTGTTTGGACTTTCAGCTGTATTTTTGGCCACTCCACGGAGCCAGTCTTTATGTATTGGCTTCCCCGGAGAGTCAGTTGTATACTGAGGCGATGCTGGGTGAAAAGCTTGGACAAGCAGGAGGAGGCCTGCTGTGATTTTTAAATACAGTCTCATTTTCCTCTTTGATTTTGTTCTGAAATGCACAAGAGAAAACAAACATTTATTCTTGAAATAAATGCAATCCATTTTCATTTTTACAGTGCCAAAAGTTAAGCAGATGCAGCTTAACTTTTGAATAATTTGATAGTACCTCAGATGTGAGTGCTCACCAATCAATACAGATTACATTATAGCTGCAAAGGAATATTATTGTTTATCAGCTTTCAATTATGGAGATTTTAAAGTATGATTCTGTCATTATTTTATGAACCATTGTCAAAAGGTGTTATTCCCAGCAGATTGCAGTTATTGAATTACACAAGAACACAATTTATTGCCTCGAAATCCAATTTGAACTTCTTTATGACTTTGAAGCCCCTGCTAACACACCAACGGCCACAGTAAGTGTCGTTATTTTAAGTTTCTGCAAAACACAGATACCTACAATGCCTTTTTTTCCCCTGGGGACTATGCTGCACTTCTATACTGTGACAACAATGTAATTAATTTAGGTTTAGCTACAAAAACCATTTGGTAAGTGTTCGGAAAAGTTCATGCTGTGGCTTAAAATATTCAGTTCTGTTGCCACAAACAGGTGCAGAACGTCCCAACTGTTACAACTACAAACTCTGATGATGAGCTGCAAGAAGATCTTCATTTGCCTGCAATAAACATTAGAATTTTTATGCACTTAATATATAGGCTGCACTTATAACCAAGCACTTTAAGTGTGTGGCATTCCTCTAATATGATATATGGAATATATCATTGCAATTCCTTTTTTTGTTTGTTTTGTTTTAGATGAGGGGCTGGATATCTTTTTTTTTCTTTCGAACATATAAAAATTAAAATAAAGAACAAAACGTGGATCATCAATGAGATTGATATCAAACATACAGCAAACTCATGCTAACATAAATAGACTTTTATGTCCGAAAAGGAGTGGGTAGAAGTTTGACACTTGTCCTACCCCTTATTTTAAATCATCTTTATAAAAACAAATGTTTGTATAGTTTTGTTTTTTCTATCTTTTCCCCCCTCAGCTTCTTGCTGTAGTGATTACTGTTTTTATTAATCAGGTAAATCAAACATAATCAAACATTTACGTCCTTGCTATACGAAATAATATCAAGACGACCAGACTGAGATCTCAAAAAGTTACATAACACAACAAAACCAAACATCCTGCTCACTGAGCCAGTAGCTTATTATATTTATGCAACCTGTTGTTTTTAAACAGCCGTTTGAACTTTTGTAATGTACTTTTTTTTCATTTCATCTGAACACTTATTCAACACACGCATCTTTACTTCAAATAAAACAGGGAACCCAAGTAACACAAATAAGGAGGTGGTTATTTTCAGGAGATAGAGTGGGTCTTCCACTTAACAGAGGGTCGATGGTTCAATTCCTGACTCGCCCACTCTACATGATGAAGTGCAAGAAATTAAACGGCAATTGCCCCGGATGACTCTTCAGTCGGAGTGTGCAGGCAGGTTGTATGTCATTTGTGTGTAAATTGATGAATTCTGACAGTGTAAAGTGCTTTCAGGGGACAATTTACTAGAAAAGATCAATATAAATGCTGTCAATTTAAAATTTGCAGTCTTTGCTTTTTCTGTTCCCTGTTTTCTCCCACTGAGTCTATTTACCACCTGCCCAGGAGAAGCACCGTCAGGAAGGAGCCATAGATGTTAAACCTGTGTTCGTCACAGCCTTCAAACTCTCTCTGACCACACAAAGACTCTGTGTGCAACATGACTTCTCTGTCTGATCCAATTTTCCAGGAGCACAAAGTCACCTGCTCGGACAGCACAGGTCAGCTGCACTGACACAAGTCAGAATGAAAGTCCTTGAACGACTAATCCTGTCCCACCGCCCCTCTTGATGGAGCAGTGAACACGGGTCACAGCATCATGAACACAACGTCCCCAGCTGCGGATTCAGGAGCACGCTGGTGAATTTCAGCACAGTCATCCCTGTATTGTTACACTGCGAGTTACCACAGTTCAGCATCGTCCCCACACAATCTCCAGTGAGATCTGTGACTTTCTGAGAGCGTAAATTGACACAGGTGCCCTGTGAGCTATGTGTTCTCCCCTCGGCTTCACTCCAGTACACAAACGACTGCAGCTCCAGTTATTCCCAACAGGGCATTCTCACTGCGAGTCACTTTGTTGATCGGTTGCTTTGTTCTTATTCATCTACAGTGTGCAAAATGTCGGCCTGCAGCAACAAAGGTTTGAACATGCAAATCTGGAGATTTCACATTCCTGTCAAAACAAATTAGCGTATTTCAACGAGTCAATAAGAGCACGAGTAACTGAAAACAAATTGAAAAGAAGTCGTTTTCTTTCAAACGAACAGATTGTTCATCTCTTCATGCAATCAAACACATACACAGTCTTTTAAATATGAGTTGTGATGTCTGAAAATGTGCAATCAAATTTTCTTCCATTTCACTCTTTCAAAATACAAATCGGCCTCCTTTGTGATTTACGGTGAGGCAGGATTCTTCTTCTGGGGTTTGTTTCTCAACAAGTTTGTTTATAATACACGCATCTGCCATGTTTTTGTGTTTCTTCCACTCTGTGAGAAATAAACATAGAACTTGTGCGCTGCTGTGTGACTTACGTTTAATCAAAGGGGTCAAGTTTACTGATTATGGGTCATATGTGTGAAATTAGATGGCAAAAATCAGCAATTAGGAGTTTGTAAGACTACAGCTGTGAAAATAATCAACAGACCACTGATCACTGATATTAAAATTCACAACTGTGATTCTTTATTGAATTTGGATAAAATTGGTAACTATGGTGCTGTGTTTTTTTCTTCTCAGTTGCAGCAAAACAGCATATTAACTCTACTACAGTTGTAATTTGTGCCTTCAACTGACATTGCCTTGTTAAAACAGCCGTGAGGCACATTCGCCATCTGAAAGCCATAACAAACTGACAAAAAAAAAAACTAATTTCTTACCAAGAAAATTAAAAATCAAAACTTAAGCACAATCTGATTATCCAGAAGGCTGAAGAGAAGTTTCTAAGTTGCAGAGGTTTGAGGTTATTATCGGAAGGAAACTCACAGCTCTGTATTTAAATACATTTTTGACATTTTTAAATGTCACTGGTAAGTTTGGTTCACTTTAACGGAAACATTTCCAAAAGATAATATTGAAAGATTTAGAAATAATAATAATAATCATTGACATCATAATTATTACTATGAGACAAGTTAATGCAGAACCAGCCCAACAGGCTGCTCTGTTTTGATGTGTTCTGTGTAAATGTGTGTTTGATCCACAGAGGTTTAAGATTCCACACTACAGACCATAATCAGAGACTTTATTCAATACTGGTGATCTTTACTGATTTATATTGGGTGTAGATAAATGTTACCACCATTGTCTGGTACGTGTGGCATGTGCCGGCTGTTGAATCTTAAACCAGTAATTCTTGTTTTGTGTAAACTCAACATTTCACTTCCTATTCATGATAAAACTATTCCACACTCGTCATCACACGAGGCAGAGCCATACGGCAGCAAACTGCTGCCCCGATGACCCAAGCGTACCAAGACCAAAAGTGTCACTGTGATTTTTGAACCTCAGCTTTCAGATGCAGCCTCATGTTGAAAAGATTTCACTCAGGTGGTCAGTCGGGCCACAGCTCCGTCAGCCGAGACTTCAGTCCCACAAATACACTGTGTGAGCCCACATCCTGACACTAGTTTCCAAATATTTATGCTGTAAGTTGCCCAGTTTGTTCACCTGTTATTTTTACCTGTCAGCGTACTTCATACTTTGATTTGTCACGTGTATTTTCCCTATTGTACAACCTCAAGACAAGATACAAACAAGGTTTTAAAGCAGTACATTTACACAAGTAACAAGTACAACTCAGGTGTTTCTTCTTTCTTGTCAAATTACGTAATACTTCTGAACCACCACATTACTCAGGCAGATTAAGTTACTTGTTTGGTTTAGATTTCACCAGCAACATAACATATATAATCAACATAAAATTATGAAGAATTGTCGTGGAATAATATATGCTGATAGAACATGAGGCAGTTAAAATTGGCTCCATCCGAATCAATAGCCCAATAACAAATCCTGCACTGATAGGGGTCGATCTGAACAAAGAGCAAAGTGTCACATATGACTCGGTTCTTAGATCGTTACATTGGCCACCAGTCTGTCATAACATCAACTTTAAACTCTTCTGATCGTCTAATAATCACTGATTGGTTTTGGTCCTTGTTTCTCACCAGATCATCCAAAGCGTTTAGACCTCACAGTTCAGCTGGTGTCGGTTTACTGACTGTCTCGGAAATCAAAACTAAAGATGCGACTCAAATGTGAAACATGAACAAAGACTTTAGACAATGTTGACGACTTTCAATTCAAGCTAAGGACCAATCACAGCTTTTAATTGTTTCGCTTTTGTTAGTTTGCTTTATTGTTTCTATTCTCTGTGCTCTTGGCTGTTTATTGTTTGTGTTTGACCTGTTTGCTGTCATTTTTTTAATTCTGTGTTGTTTTCTGTGTCTTTTGTTTGTTTGTTTTTATAGTTTTTATCTTTTCTTTTTTGTGCTTCTGCCTTTATTATCTCAAGAGCACCTTGTGTTGCCTTGAGCTATGAAATATGCTATAGAAATATGTTTGCCTTGCCTTCCAAACTCTTAGCATATTTTGCTGCTCATATTCAAGTACTTATTTACATTTTGAACAGGACTGTTATTTGAAGTGTTTTTAGAGTGTTGTTTACTTGTTTTACTTGAGTGGATGATCTAAGTACATCTTCCACCACTTATCTCAAGGAAATAAATCAGTACAATATACTTTGTGTTACTAAAATTCACTGTTTCTTTTCGAAAACACATTTTATATATATATATATATTCCCCTGTTTAGGTTATGTAATACAGTCTTTTGTGTGTTATATTTTCTGTTTTGGCACCAAGCAACCAACTTTTTTTTTAAACTTTTACCTAAAAATAAAATATCTATGTTTCTAATGATCTAATTTTATACCTGAAATGAAAAAGCAGGAGCTAAAACTGCTGCAAACATCCAAAATTTGAACATTTTACGTATCTCAAGTACAGCTTGTTCATGTGAAAGTTGTCAGGTCTAAAAAAGTATTATGAGAAAAGTCTTTACACAATGATATTTCTCAAAAAGAAGTTACTTGTGATCTTTGTTTCACTCATATACAATGACTCAAATCTCATGAACATATTTAGACAAAAATACATCCATCCAGTTTATA
>JAQLOL010000001.1:28141404-28154506 GCA_029783665.1 Naso thynnoides
TACGTAATGACCAAGCAGTAGCGATTGGTCAAAGTTGAAAATATCCCGCCCACCACGATGCAAATGTTTCTCAATGGAGAGTGGCCAGATGCTTCTCACAAAGTGAAACAATGTGGAAGCAGATGGTTTACCAGGCTATGTGTCTTATCAGTTACCAAAATAATCCTTGAAATGTCAATTTTTTTCTGCCACCCCCACACAGTCATACAAACATAAACTAACCGTGCACAGTTAGAACAGAACTGTTAAAAATTAACAAAAAATGAACAGTTTTTGGTTTAAATAATATTAACGAATACAAACCAAGATTTGTTGTAACTCATTTTAGTCGCCTGGTAACAGAGACTTCTTCATAGTTTTGTTTGTCAGTGTTTGGGATGCGTTGCAACATTATGAATTATTGCATTATGAAGCGAGCAGGTCTTGTTGAAAGATGAAGAGCAGATTTTTCCAGCACCTCTTAACAACAATGTCTCTTTGTGCAACAAAGCTTCTCTGCCTCGCACTTCTTGACACATGTTCTGATTCTCTAAAAGACTCCTGGAACATTATGGTGCGTTTAGTTTACCCCAGCGACCTGCCAAAGTCCCAGATCCCGACCCAATAAAACACATCAGACATAATGTGGAACAGGATGTTTGCAGCATGACTGTGCTATGAGGTAGCACTGCATTATGGTTTACTGGAACACACAAGCTACACAGTGTTGGCAGGGGATAGGCATTCACGAGATAATTTAAATATTTTTTTTCACAGTTTCTTCTTATATTTAATTGAAAACTAGCGTATGGGCCTTGCTTTGCAGTATTATGTTATTAGCAGTACAATAACAAGTAAAAACTACATACACAACCACAAAAGTTGCTGTTCCAGCCCCAGCCTTCTCTATGCACTTTGCTGCTCTGTCCTCATTGGAATAGAAAACAAAACCTGAGGCCTTCCACAGGGATGACATCACCACCCAGTCATGAGCTGAAGCGTCTGGCGCCCTAAAATCCAGACACACACAGGCAGCGAGACAGATAGAGGGAACAAGGCACAGGAATAAAGTAGCACACACACTACCGCACACACGCACACACACAGGAATCGTCGGACCTATGAAAACATATTTTGAAAGATGCACAAAAGAACTGACTGGATTTAAATCCATTGTTCCTCTGACATTGTTCCCCTGGACGCTCAGTGTGTCCAATCTGTGTTGGAAATGCTTCACTTGAATGAGGCCCTTGATGTATTCTGTCAGATTTTTCCCAGCATTCACAGACATCACTGTCTGTTTTTCTCTGTGCAACAAAACCTCAAAACTGGAATAGAATGAACCAGTTTCTCTTGCCTGTAAATAAGTATGTTAAAATCAAATTCTGTTCCTTGACTGCACTGCGATTTGATTTGCAGGAAGCCGCCACAACCAATTACATGGTCTGCAAACGGTGCCATTATGAAACTGATATGTTCACATCACATTTTTATCTCCCGTCTGCATCTTCACTGAGCGCACTCTTCTGGTTTACTTTTGTCACCTTTTGGGTCAGGTAGTTTATTGATTCTTTTTGCTTCTGCAGATAGTTTGTTTGTCCCCAAAGAGGAAATTTTTTTCCACAGTGGGTTCAAACATTACGTAAACGAGTTAGCAGAATAACACAGAAATTATACAAAATACAGCATTCACAAGAACACAGAGATCATCCATTCATTTCATGTCAGTGTGCGGCTTTTTTCCGGTACGACTGTTTATTTTGCCCACACATAGCTGACATGACTTCTTGAAAAGCCCGAATTGAGGAGCACAAACCCTTTCACATTTGTTTGGTTTGCAGAAAGGAAAATAATTTGATGCAGTGGTCTTCTACGGTGTATTTACTCTGATATTGATCATTATTTACACAAAGTATTGCAGCGGTGAGATTGTTACACATGCAAATGTGGGCAGAAGGCCCTGAGCCAAATGTAATCAATTACTGTCAGAGTGAGTTTTAATGATCCAAAGCAAAGTTTCAGACTGAAATGAAAAAGGAAGGGAATCAGCTCTGGGTTGATTTTATAGTATGCAACGTTTAAAACATTAGACAAGACGTTTGATGTTCATAATTGGAAATGACGTGGGATGATGCTCAGTGGTGACACGGTTGGGTGAAAATCTGGCCGAAATCGTGCACTCTGATCCGGCCATCAGGTTAGAAATGTTTTAGGTCAAAATATTCTGTCTTTCAGCAGTAGCACATTGTGGAACAGCCTACCACTCTCAGTCAGGGAATGCTCCAACTTTGCAACGTTCAAGGGTCCTCTGAAAGTGAAGTGGCTCAGGACTGATCAGATTTGTGACTGTGTCTAACCACAATAGTGCGTACATAAGTTCATCTATGAATGCAACTCCAGCGCAATAGTAAGTACATGTACACATGTACGTATGCCAACTCTGTGCAATGACATGTGCTTACGTATGTCTGTTTATGCAAGTTTTGTGCAATGTACCCTTCAAATTGATAGGGTGGATGTCTGCTTTTGATGTCCCCCTGTTGTCATTCAGTTTTTAACCCTAGTGGGGACAGTTTTTAACCCTAGTGGGGACACGTCCCATCCCCAGCAGATGGTGCAAGTTGATAAACAATACAGGCTCAAAATAAAAAGATTTTTTAAAAAGGATCCAACTTGCGAGTGGATTGAATTCTCATATGATGCTGCAGTTGCAATGCTGACAGCGATTCATGGCGCCGTCATCATCGCAACTGCAATATCTTGTGATTGTCCCTGCTAGTGTCAGGTTAGCTGTCATTAAACAATAACAACTAACTTACTGTCTTACTGTTTGCTAGCTGCTATGTTAAGCAATTACCAAAATGAAATGGCAACAGAGCATTTTGCCAATTTTTGTAGCGAGAAATCAACAGAAAAAGTCACAAATAGCTTTGATGGTGGGACAAATAATGATGACAACCAGCAGCCAGCATCACTGGAACCCACACAGGTGTGAGCGGGTGCTTTAGGTCCACTTTGCCTCTGGACCAAGATGATTAAAGCTGAATTTCTTCTGCCACTATGTGGGCACAATGCATGTTGGAGCTGTTGGATGTTAGAATATTATTATTGTTGCATAATTTTACTGTGTTGGAGATGGTTGTTTCAAATAAATAAAAAAATATATCAAATAGTGTTCAAGCTCGGATCAAAAGAAATTACTCATTAATTTTTTTTGTTTGTTTGTTTGTTTTGTTTTATGTTTTGTCGAAAAAGGCCCTTCCAACCTCCGTTTTTTTTTTTTTTCACAAATCTCGCACTGAATGTACCAGTACTTTGCAATGATGTGCAAAACAGCACTTAAGCACTCTGGCACTTTACCTCCCGTCTCCTTAGTCCCTTATGTACTTGCACTCTGACGGTCACTTTATTACTGGTTTGTATTGAGCAAAATCACATAGCTTTTTTTGTACTCTCATATGTATTGTCTTGCTCAACTAATGTCCAGTTTATGTTGTTATTTGCACTAGCCACGCATTGTGAAGTTCTTTGTATGCTTGCTTATGTCTGTATTATCAACCTGCCAATGGGATTACAGATGATATTTAGCCTTTGGCTATAATCTGACATATCCGCATCTCAATGTTCACGAAAGTGCCATGTCTCTATTTTAAAGACATAAAAACTTTTCTGTAAGAGGAAGAGCACACAACACTTTTCAAACAGAGAGCGAATCACAGGTGTGATTTAGTGCACTCTAATCATGTGATCTGCAACTCCGCACACGATTGTGTCGTTGAACTAAATAACAGACGGTGTGTATAACATGCAATTTCATCCAAAACATACACATATAATCCAAAGTAGACTTGAATAAAACAACCTCGTAAAAAAAATATATGTTTCAGTTTACAGTACCCCAGCCAGCATGGGTGAAACAAAATAGTTGTAGCTAGTGTTTAAATTTACTCAGAACTTTAATATGTTTATTTAAATAACTCTAATAATACAGCTATAATAGAATAATAACATTGTAAAGACAGTCTGTGGTTCTGTATGTTTCCTCCCAGTGAAATTTACTGTGAGAATTACTGTTACTTGCCACCAGAAACATCTGCCCTCTCAGAGATGTTCTTGAGTTTTCTAAGTTACAGCCACATTAGCTTTTACTGGGTGTAAGGAGTCAAGATCAGAACTGGTGCCAGTTTTGTAGATTTACAGCAACGTGGAACAAAAACTGGCACCAGTTCTAATCTCGTCATCATCTTTGATCTTCCTCTACAATACCTCAGTGTTCACATGGAAGAATATTTGCCCACTGATTATATCACCCACCATTAACGTCCTCCTGACATGCCCGGCTGTTGCCTGACGGGTGGCCAGGAAATGTCTCAAAGGCTCGATTTCATTTTATAATCTTGACTCGTTCACAGTGTTTTGGTGACAAATGGAAAGAGTTGCGTATTCAGCACCTCTTCAAATGCATTGTGGGAGAACAGATTTGGAAACACTTTGTTTCCTGACACCAAAACCACAATGCTTACCTCATATACTCCTTTTTGTGATTACACTGGAAATTATAATCCACATCATTTAACTATGCAATGTGTAACTAACAGGACTTTGATGATCAAGAAGTGTTTGTAACCGAGGTTGAAAAGGTATTTCTCCTGGAGGTCTTTAGGAAACTAAGGAAATTACATCTTTAAATAAAACAGAAATCAAAACTAAAAAATTAAAACCGCAATAAAACACATACAATATATAAATAACACAAACATTTTTTTTCTTTTTGTTATCTGCCTCCCTCCAAGTTCCAGACAAGAAGATAGATACCATTCTTTTGACTGTACGTGCTGTAACAATGAAGACACGTGCAGAGCTCACCAACTGCTAAGTAGCTTAGCTCAGACACTGGTAGTCAATGGGAAGTGCTAGCCTGCCTCCGCCTAGGGTCATCAAATGAACTTTCCAATAACTCTAAACAGTCATGTGTGCTTCTTGTGACTTGTTTATTTAGCATGTTTTGTTATTTTTAGACTCAGATTAGCACTTAATGTATTTCTCCTTCCTCTGCTGTTTAATGGCATACATGCACTGTGCAGTTTACCTCCTGTACGTTCGATTCTAAAATTACATTAAGTCTAATCTGAGTGTAAAAATAACATAACATGGTAAATAAACAAGTCACATCAAGCACACAGGCCCGTTTAGAGTTGTTGGAAAGTTTATCTGATGACTTTAGGGGAGGCAGGCTAACACTTCCCATTGACTACCAGTATTTGAGCTAAGCTATTTAGCGGTGGGCTCTGCCCTTGTTACTGCACGCACAGCCGAAAGAATGGGATCTATCTTCTTGTCTGGAACTCATGAGGGAGGCAAAAAACAAAAAGAATTTTAAAAAAGTTGGCTTATCCCTTTAAAATAAAATTACTGAATGACCGTATAATAAAAGCCACTTTAATAAGCTGTGGGCACAGTGGTCACGTTTTGAAGTGTGCACTGACAAAACCATTAGAGCTGCAACACAGATGTTAACGTATGAGAACATTTATTGGCCAAATGTCCAGATGGAGCTAAATCAAGAGAAATGTAGAAAATGACACTACTGTATGGTCAAAGGCAGTTTTTATGCAGATTTTTAGTAACTATAGGATAGAAAAATAGTCAATCCTTCTAAATTTGACTAGATTGTCTCATCATAGTTTAGCCAATTTGCGATGCTTGTATTTCTCCACATGATGATGTGGTGTGAGTAGCTGCAATAAAAGTGTTACTTTAAAGAGGCTGGAGTAAGAGTTTGTACACTGATGTCTTTTTAAGCATTATCAAAACCAAAACAGAAAAGACAAAGGAAAAAGGATTAAACAATGTGTTTATCTGCCCAACATAAACACTCCGGCACACTAGTGTAATACCTACAGTAGTAAGTGATCATTAAGTGGTGCAAGAGTGAGTCCTAAAATCTGGAAAAGATTTAGCATTGCACTCACCAGTTGGTTTTTTTGAACAAGGTTTCTGGTTAAATGCCTGAAGTAAGCTCTGTGGTTAATACTAGCTTAAGAGATTTTCACAGTTTGTTCTATGACATAAAATCCTAATAATGTCAAAATGACTTGTGACTTTTAAAGCTTTTATGTGTCCTCACAGAGGTCGTAGCTAACATGTGGCTAATGAGATAATAGAGGTTGTTGGTGGTATTAAACATCATCACAATCAGAATGAAAACAAATCTTCATTGTCTTGTTCTGTGTATACTCCTAAAAACTATCTTAACCCAACTTTTCAAACCTGTTTTGTTTTAATGTGAGGTCATGTGACCATAGCACAGTTTATTTACAGCACAAATTTTGCTTTAAGCCCACTTCTGGCAACTGCGTTCATGCTTTGTAAGTCATAAAAGATGTGGCCATTTAAGAATATTTTCTCTCTGAACAAAACAAAATTTTTCTTTCCTACTGTGCTTACTTTCTGCAAGAATTCAAAACACAGTGTGAAAACCTTCTTGGCTTTTTGTCGAGGTAACCAGGGCGATGCTTACTTCCAGGCTGGCCTATATGTCATCGCTGCTGCACACTATTACACGCAAGGCCAAGGAAAACATCATCAACCATCGGCGTTGCTTTATAGGTTACAGGTTACACGAAGCTCAACGAACTTGTCATCTGTACAGTATTTCTCACGGGAAACAAGCCGTTTATGCATGCAGACATTTTCTATTGAATTTGGGGAAGTTTAAATTCAAGCAGCCAGTTTGCCAAACATCAGTTAGTTCTCATCCTAAAAGCCTTTTTCTTTAGTAACATCAAACATTAAACCTAAGTTATAAAAACACAAACAATGACACATAAATCTGATCGCTATCTTACATTGACTACATGTAAAATAAGCAGCCAAACAGGCTTATGTTAGAATGAAATGACAATTTGATTTTCTTTTCGTTCCTTGTCATACTTCTACAATAAACAAACTTTAAACCCAGATACAAGAATGTTCTATTCGTGTTTTTCATGGATCATCAGACTATGCTGACTTTTTTTAAACCAGTCTTTAGCCTCAGTCTTTTAGCATGATATATGTATTAAAGAATTTCTTTTACAAGTTTCTTATTTTAAGAACAAGACAGCTGTGTAGCTTCATCAGTTCAGGCAGCTATAAAAATCTCCTAACTGCAGCTGTTTCAGCCTACAAAATTGATGGATGCTGACTGGAAATCTGAAGCTGAAAATCAGCAGTCATTATCAGTTTAAACAACACGTATGCAGTGTCACAGAGGTGGAAGTGGCTCAAGTATATCGTGAATCAAAGTTGGGACATACATCGTGATTTCACATTAGAAAAAATGCCAACTTAAGTGCCCCTAAGGCCACGAGAAGCACGTCCATCCTGGCCTGCAAGTCAGTCAGTTTCAGGGAAAAAGGAGTCTTTCACACGGCAGAAATTTCTGTCTCGGTCAGATACAATGTGTGCATTAACAGTGTCGTTCACAGGCAGACGGCGGTGGGGATCGGCTCATTCCCCGCGGCCTGGCACTCAGACAGGAGGTCAGAATACTCACAGAGCCTCAGCCACCATTCATGTAGCAGCACGATCCAAAGATTACCGCACTGGCTCAGCTGTCTTGCCAGCTACCGCACAAATTGCTTACAGCATGTGGAAAGCATGCGCACACACAGAGCTAAAATAAGTGACCGCGTGGCAGAGTTTCAAGAGGCTCTCAGCAGCTCAGTTGTGCCTTGTTTGAATGGAAGTTTTATAATTGACATTGTAGCATAAACAGCTCTAATCAATGTGTTTTAGTAGCTGCAGTGGTTTATTAGCAGGCCTGCAGTAAGTAGGTCCTTTAATCTGAGGTGAGAGCAATTTCTAAATCATCTCCTCAAGCTGTAAAGATGCATTTATTCAGTCCAAAGCAACAATTAAACCCTTTCCTGCAGTAATCTCATTAGAGACAAAAAGGGAAATAACAAAAGTGGAAAAAAAGATATGTGCTGTTCTTTTTTTTATTTCTTTCATTATCAAATTACATCTAAATTATTTTTTGGGTGAAGGCTAGTTTAGGGAGTCAACTCAATTAGCAGTGCAAGCTGCAAGTGCATTCACTCACATTTAAGTAAACTAGCAGGAGTGTAACAGTTAAGTTTAAGCTCTTTGCACAGACCCCCACCTCCTGTGACCTTTACCTGCGGCTAATAAGTGCTCTTGTGTAATTATATGCTGCAGACCCCTGTGCAATAAAAGCACAAGATTCATTAAAGGGCAGCCGTGGTTTCTTTCAGAACTTTGAGGACTATCTTGACTTTTTCCTTCTTTCCACTAACACTGTCTGAACAATGAGTCCTTTGAGAGCATCAAGAGTCATGTGGGGTTTTTTTTTGCCAACAACATTTCATCCCGTACTTCAGCAAATGCCTGAAATAAAGGGGAGGACCAACAGTTATTACTGTCATGGTTCTTTCTGAGCTTATTCAGATGAGTAGTGAGAAAGATGGTTACCTGGTAAAAATGTTACTCGTTATCTGTCAGCAGGTGCATTGGTACAAAATAAAAGTGTAAGGCTACATTCAGACCAAATCAGGTTAACACAGGTTTTCTCATACATTTGAATGAGGCTCGTCAGTTTTTACTATGGCAGTCTGAGCCGCAGAGGCTGCCCAAAAAAACACACCCGACTGTGGCTGAAAAAGTTGAAACCTCCTCATCTTTAGGAGAAACGCCACACTACGTCACGCTGCAGTAGCCAACCTCGTAAGGGGTTGTCGTCGAGCGAATGATGGCCTCCCTCAGACTGGGGAGGAATAGAGTACACAACTTGACGTCACACCGTGGGTTCTGTTATGCTAATTAAGTGACACTCCCACCGCCGGACAACCCTGTGGCATTTCCCAAATCTCCACATTTCCTCTCTGGCATCTGCACACCGTTGGAAATATTTTTATGCCGTTGAATAAGTTTCATTGTTGTTTAGCTACACAAAGATTCAAATCAACTGATTAACAATTTAGGGTGAACTTCTTAACCCTAATAAATATACTTTTGAACATCAGTGTTTAAGTTTTCTGTAGACCAAACCTACCTTGTCCCTATGCACACAGTTTTACAGTGTTTTCACACCTGCCTTGTTTAGTTGGGCTGAATCAAACTCCATCTCTTTTTTTTTCTTGGTGCAGTTTGTTTGGGTTGGTGCGAGCGCAGTATTTGAACTCGGGTGCAGACCAAACCTAGAACACCTCTTTAAACAGGTCTCAGTTTGATTATAAACAAACTCTGGCACAGTTTATTTGAAATATGAACATGACCCAACCTCAATCTGCCCCAACTTCAGGAAGAGTTGTGCATTTTTGGACTAAACCAGCTCCTGTAACCAGCTCACTGTGCGTTACGGCTTAAGGACTGCTTTGTAAAGTAACAGCAGTTAGCCGAGACACAAACATGTATCAAGGGTTGACCCGGAGCAGCAAAATGCATTGCCCATAAAACCCAACAGCTAAAAAACCACATACAAATCATGAAGTGTTCAAAATGTTTAGTAAGCAGCTAAGGGTGAGGGAATTGATTAACAATTTTTGACCAATAAATGGAATGACAGCTCCCGCATGGCTTTTGTTGATACATTTTGATTCACTTGAAATTTTGCCAGTGTGAAATTAAAATGAGCCAAAAGGAAAAACGCAAGAGTTGCAAGTCATTCACTCATTTGAACCGCATGAATCGAACTACAGTCACCTTTAAAGACTAGGAAGAAGCGTAGCTTCCAACGATTATTGAGAAACAAGATGAAAAAGTCATGATCAAATTCTCATTATGATGAAGACTTTAGAATCAGGCGCAGCAGTATCACCTCAGATTTGTGTCAGCCCACTTACAAATGCAAATTAACGCCTCGCTACTCTCTCATGGCCAACTGACCAATGAGCTGATGGCTGACCATGACTTTGGGTTTCGTTTCTTCTTGACTCAGCTTCAGCAATACACCTCAGGGCTGGGTTTTTTCCGCAGCCCTAAACAGACCACCCACATTAAAATTAATAGGGGAACTTGTGTTTTTGCCGCAACGGCTAATTTGGTCTGAATGGGGCCTGGCCGCAGTGTCCGGGATTCTATTCCAGCCAGAGCCCTTTGCTGTATTTCACACACACACACACACACACACACACACACACACACCCTTCTTTTCTGTCTTTTTCTGTCTAAAAAAGTAAGAAAACCCACAAATAAACGGTTCAGACAAGCTGTATTATTCATGACAACATTATAGGAAAAATACAATCTCAACACAAGGTCCAGCTAAAGGCTGCTGTCAAGCTTCCAATCAACTCTTCACCTTCATCAGCAGATTGAGTTTTCCCGGTTGTCATGAAAGATGTGGATGCTCAAATGTCCATTTTCTGAGGACCTTCCATCCTCGTTTAACCTGATATTTGAGACTAAAAGTCACTATACAAGCTTCATTTAATAACTTTTCTTCGTTTGAAAGCCACAGAAATGACCATGTTGGTAAGATTGCTCTCACAACCGCTGTTTCAGTGGTACAATTAACACTTTTGGTGTCTTTTTACAGGAAATGAAATGCAAAACCTGTGCTCAGAATAAGAATAGCAGTCAACTCCTGAGGCTAGACTCACAATCCAGCACCTGTTGGCCTGCTGACCCCGCAGCATGGTTGTACATCGCCCATAAAAGCTAAATGGTAACACTGACTCATGAGGTCACCACCTGAAATGAAAAGGACACAGTCAGATACAATCCGTGTCAGGGCAGAGCAGGTTCGAGCATCAGCTGAACATGGAAAATAACCTCTCTGTGGTAAAGAAACATGCACGGTTCAGGAGGTTGAGAAATACTAACTGAATTTTATTCGGCTCATCTCCTCACACAGTGTCCACTCTGCAGGTGAACAGCTCTCCCCGACGGAGTCTTTCGTAATGATGGGGAATTTGGAGGAGTGTGCTTCGGGGAACTGTCTTATTGATCTAGAGCATTGTTATTGGACTTTTGTGCTGGAAACAAATTGCCTCACAAAAATGCCTCAGTGTTCTGTGGACATGTGGAACAGGGACTACCCCGCTGAGTGAGACCTGCAAAACAAAATGCAGGGCTGGACGTTAAACTGATGGAGCTCAGATTACACTGAACTGAGGCTGGGACAAATTATTGTATACATTGCTTTGCCAGTTTTATTGGCACAATAATGACACTCTTGGCACAAATGTAAATATTTTTGAGAATATAAGTTGCTGTAACTTTTTCTTATGAACAACATTCCCTGATTTTTTTGTAGATGCAACATTCAATCATTATCAGTAACCGCTTATCAGCTTATCCACGCAGGGTCACGTAGCGCAGCCAGTCCCAGTTGACATTGGGCAAGGGTGGGAACACTCTGGACAAAAAAAAAGTTCATCAAAGAGCTGATATACAGTATAGAGACAAACAGCCATTCACACTCACATTCACACCTAAGGTGGGTAAGTTAGAGTAACCTAACCTGCACGTCTGTCGACTGTGGGAGGAAGGCGGAGTACCCAGAGGGAACCTACACAGAAACGGGAAGAAAATGCAAACTCCACACAGAAAGGTCCTACCCCAGATAGTGGGCACCTTGTAAGTATTTCAGCACTGGAAAAGATGGTCTTTTAGAATATAAACTATGCTGTCTATGCAGTATAAACATGCTACAAACTGTCACAAGAGACACAGAAACAGGGCTGTGTTATTCTTTTTTGCTCAAGAGTTAAAAAACCTACAACAAGTAAAATGCACTGCACCTCACCAGGTCATCAACATTCATGTTAGTGGGTGTTGCCCTGAAAGTTGAGCTGTGCTTTGTTTTGGCTTCTTTGTATTAAAACAAATATAAAATATGAATAAATATATAGTACACAATTCTTCTTATTATAACTAAAAAAAAACAACAAAAAATATTTCTGGAGGAACAATGTCATATTTACATTTTTTAGGTGAAAAATTGCAGACGGAGTAACACAATCCTGTTCATATTTGATCACGACTCAAAAGAAATTATCTGAGCTCCTGAGTCACCCATATTAACCAGAGAGAGAGAGACTTTCAGTGTCTCTCAGTCCAACTTCTACTTTAAACAACTTTTGGTGACTGCTAAAGCTCCAGTGGAGTCCTGTGTTTCCCGCACGGTCAAGGAGAGCCTGACAGCAGCTACTAATGGCTGATTAGCTAAGACTACCAGCTCCACACTGAGCACCGGTCAGACTGAAGCAGTAAGTCACCCAGTCATCGTCTTCTTGTCTCACACAACAAACATTACATAGCAACTATAGGTCACATCCAACACAGTGTCTGTCCTCTGCAGTCTCTGCTGCATTTTTTAAATATGCACAGAGGGAGAAATCCAGCAGAAAACAGGGGTAAGGATTCACTTTAACCTCTGCACCATTTGCCGTGTTGACAGGATGATTGTGCACGATATGCTGAGAATAATTGAAACTAAAACAAAAAGCAGCACGCTAGATGAGAAACACAGATGTATCCTCATGCACTTGAGGCCAGCGCATTCAGTGTCATGTTTAACTCCTCGCTCACATCAGGCAGAATCAGCGAGGATGAAGGGCGTCGATATGTGACCATGTTTCATGCTGCAGTCTAATTACACTCTGGATTTGGTATAAACATATCAAATCATGTCACAGTGCTATAAACACAATTTGAACTCTTGCGCAAAACTGATTCAAACCTCTGCTTTCATGTGAATTTGTTTTCATAATCATCATCTGTGAGTGAGACTTGAGCCTGATTTGCAAAAATTGATATCCATGTATGTTTTTAATGCCAAGCCTTGATTTAAGCATTTTGGCTCAGGTTTGGTTTGTGATTGTGGACAAACTGTAGCTGTGGAGATTTTCACACCTTCACAGCTTGAGATTTACACGCGGGCCTTGATGCAGTATGAACTATGAGTCATTCCTGTTAGTGTCCAAGTGCTTCTATAGACAGTATCAATCCTACCAACACGCTGCCAGACTGATTTACTGTGGTTAAATGAATCATTTCTCAGTTATACCAATTCTTATTTCTTCTCTTTGAAACTCTGTGTGGGTGTCTGGGTGTGTGTGTGTGTGTGTGTGTGTGTGTGTGTGTGTGTGTGTGTGTGTGTGTGTGTGTGCGTGCG
>JAQLOL010000001.1:28154606-28168505 GCA_029783665.1 Naso thynnoides
TGTGTGTGTGTGTGTGTGTGTGTGTGTGTGTGTGTGTGTGTGTGTGTGCGTGCGTGTGTGTGTGTGTGTGTGTGTGTTGTAGATTCTGACTCATCTCTTCATTTCCATCTAATACCTCATGAAAAATGCCCATCTGCCGAACGCTGAGGATTAATCTATTTGTTTGCAAAGCTGGTGGATTGTTTTTTATAAACACTCATATTCAGCCTATGTTTTATATTAATGTGTGTATGACTGTGTGGCTGAAATTCTGTCTTTTAATGTGGCTGAATTCATTCTGAATCACTGCTGTGTCTCATTTGTCACCTTCCTCCTCATGCTGTACGCATATAGAGCGTCATTTATTTTTCTGTGTAAGATGAATTTTTGTTCCATCCATCCTGCGTGTTCCAAACTTCTAGAAACCATCTGTGTGAGTCTGGCCTTTGTTTTAACGATGACACAACATCAGCGTGTGGTTTTCACATTTTTACCCATTTTTCTCCCAACTTGGAACAAGCACTGCGGTCTCTGCTAATGCTAACTTCCACTCTGTGCAGGATGGGGCATGGTGGAAAACTTTGAGTCTCTTAGCATTTTTATTTAGTTAGGTTGTTCTTGTAGTTTTTCTTTCTCATTTTCTCTTTCCCTGGTCCCTGCGTGGTTGAAGAGCAATAAAAAGGGGGAATCCAGTGAATCAGAAAAGGCTTTAACAGCTAAAGATTTTTGCTTTTTATCCAACTTTGCTAGTAATTTTTTTGCACGCTACAGTATCTTTCATTAAGCTGTGAGAACTTAGTAATACTACAAAATAAAAATATGTGTAACCACATTTGCAGTCATGTTGTATGGTTGAGCTGCTGACCCTTGTTGACCCTTTCTGTGGATCCTTCCTCCTGCTCTTGTTGCCTTGGAAGAGCGAGCACGCAGCAGCTTGATTTTATTTTGCCTTGGGCTCTGCTATCTGGCTCATAAATTGTTATGTGTTTGTTAAATGTTTGTGAACTAAACACCTAATGACGGATTCAACTCAGCAGTCAATATTAATGCAGGAACCACCTTAAGGTCCTTTTTGCTTTAGTGGAAATTACCTTAAAGGTTAATATTTCCAAACAAATTCACTGCCCATGAAATTACCACAAACCAACTGACTCACAGTGAACCTGCCTCCCTCAGAGCCCCTGCGGGTCTGGAGCCCTGGGGCAGTTGCCTAATTTGTGCGGTTGTTAATGCAGCTTTGGCAGAGGCAGTGAGAATTGAGTTGCTTCAAATATTTGATTTTTAATTAACTTCCTAACCTGGCAGGGCAGAGGGCATCACATTCTGAGAGGGATCACAGCAACCAGACTTTCACCAGGTCAACACAGAAAGCTTCTTCTGCAGAATTATAGCTAGTGGTGCAGTTGTGCCTGGAGAAGTGGGTATACTTTTAATTTATGCCCCCAGTTTTTTTTTTTTTTTAATGGCCCTTCCAGCAAAGGATAAGTGCCCTTTTTAAAAAGTGGTGGGCGTGTTATAAACAGTGGCATTTAAGAATACTTTTGCATATAAAGTTTATCCAAAAATGGGACAGTAGGGGACCTATTTGCACATTGTCACTCGACTTCTGCGGCTTGGCTTCTGGGAATAAGGAATAATCTTTATGAAATTGACATTAGCCACAACAGAGGTGCAGATTTTGCATCATTACTGGCCCACAGTCAGACTACAGGGTAAGACAACTCCATAATTAGGCATTTTGAGTGAACTGTTCCTTACGACTCATACTTTTTTTTTTTAAAAAACAAAAAAACAAGAAACTTGCATGTAGTCCTTGGGCCAGTAGTTTCTTTTGTAACAGTCTCTTAGAAAAGCTGATTTGCCACAGAAAGGATCAGAGGGGATTTAGAAGTGGGTATACTCAGTGCAGACTGAAAAATAAGTGGGTATACTCTGTATACCTGCGTATACCCTGCACTACACTGCTGATCACAGCCACATTGTACACTTTAAAAGTATTTTACTTCATCAGCAGCAATTCTCCATCCTCCATGATTTGTTTTCTCCAGTCGATGGTGAACATTTAGGACTCATTGTGGCACCTTAAACATGGCGAAGAAAAGGCTGGGTGAGTGCATACAGTGCTTTATTTTGTGCTATTAGCCATTGCAGGAAATTTTGACCATTTAGAAAATTACACATTCAGACACATCAAGACATCAGGGCCTTGAAGATATGTCTTTACCTGTCATTTCCCAAACAATTTTGACTTGTACAAAAACATCTCCATCAAAGATGCTTTCAGTGTTTCCTTTCACTTTGAAGGGAACCTGCAGCTAAAGAAGCCAGATGAGAGATGAGATGTGACACATCCATCTCAAAAGATACGAAATAAGCAGGTCTGCAGCACTAGCAACAGTAGCAGTGGAGAAGAATGGTAAAGGTAGGAAGTGTTTCTTTGAGACTAACATCATTGTCCTTTTTTTTGCATTATTCCACTTCTACTTATAGCTCTCACACTGACTCCAACTAAAATCTGAAATATAGCACGCCGTCTGATTTTAGGGAATCCCAAATAACATGAAAATCCCTAAACTTTATGGGATCTTTCAGTTAAAGGATTTAAAAGCTTTAAGATGTTTCTGTTGTTTTGGGGAATCATTCATTCATTGTAATGATCTGTCCTTAAATGTAGTGACATGAACTTTCACAGTGAGGTCGACGGTGAATTCCCTGCTGACTGTTTGCATCCCAAACCTCAAACTGCTCTTAATAATACACAAGAACTATAACACAGACGTAGTCCGTTTTCGACATTTTAATGTGGAAATATTACATAATATGCATTTAAATTCAACTCCCTTCAGTGACTTTTGCAAAGTTGCCAATCCCCGCTGCTGCACATAAAACTGCACTCAGCAAATTTGGCTCTTGAGATTCGCTGGTGACTGTTTTCATCAGAGCTGCATCATAAAATTTAGTTTCTGAGAATTAACTGGCTGCTTTGCGTGTTTGTTTTTCCAAATTTGCTGTGCCATGAATGAGGCCGTGCATTATTTATGCTTCCCGAGTTCAAACACGCAGTCCCTGAAGTCATTATCTGCTGAATGAGACATGTACCAAATGACGGCACCCCTGACTGCATGTGCAAGACATTATGATTTTTATACTTTTCCTGATGTTGCAGGCTCTGGCTTTGAGAGAGAGGAGAGATCACATCTCAGGTCTCCTTTGTTCTTTGAGAAAAACCTATCATGTGATATAGTGTAATTTTATTCCCTTTGGAAAATATATTTATATGGTATTCTGCATGCATCCTTGCCTTTGACAGATATTATTAGAATTTTTTAGGATATTTGAGTTGCTACATTTTTTTTTCCTATATCTTTAGTTGCTAAAAGAGTTTCAGCGCAGTCTTCAGTGGCTTCTCTTTACAACATCAAGAGTAATTGCATCAACTAAGGCCATCATTCTACAAATGAACTCTATTAGAATCAAAACTTCCATCTGGTTTCCCGGGAATTTATCTCAAAGCTGATACCAATTTATCTTCAAAGTTCCTCAAAGTCCCAGTAAAGGTCCCTTCAGTCAATGTTGTGTCTTTTATAGCAGTAATTGTGCAGTAAAAGTTTTTAAATTGCCATTGGACTAAGTACAAGGTGAATTATTTCTCTGATAGCTCAGAGGAAGGTGAGTGACGAAGGACCTTTCCGACTGCAGCCAAGCTTTAAAATCTCTGGTGGGCTTTTTGCTCTTAACTGTAATCCCTGATATTTCTTCTTTAGCTCTGTTGATGGAGTAGATTTGTCATTGTAAAATTCAGGTATTTTATTAACTCTATAATGCAGCATGCTGAGCGCTCCTGGTGCTTTCATCTGGCATCCGGTTTCTATTCTGAATTCCCTCCAGTAGATTCTGGTGTAATATATTTTCTCTCTTACATACCAAATACAACTCAATGTAAACTGCATGAAAAAGTTGCTGCTCTGCAGAACAAGAGATTGGAATGTAATAAAATGCAGAGCTATTTAATTGTTTTTGGAAAAACTGTCAGTAATGTGACTTGAGATATATTCTAAGTTATGTTTTATGACTAGTACATAGCTTTAAATTGTCTTATTTCTTTTATTGGAATGAGTAGAGGAGGTAGAAACAGTAATAGAAAGTATAGTAAATAATGAAAGATAAAGATTTAAAAGGCATTTGGGATCAATATAATACAAAAAGTACAGTGCAAATATGAGTAATTTTAAGCAGTCAACTGTAAAATTGAAAGTAGGGCCAGTGACTTCAGGACTTTGTAGTGACAGGAAATAGTTCTGGACATAAGTTTATTTGAAATCAAAAACATTTGTGTGCAAGCTCAGGTTTTTGTACATATTAAACAAAGTATAACACACTAATTGGTCTACTTTAGAGGTGCTGCTAGGCAGATTTTGCACCATATCCCATGACAGTTTCCCTCTGTTTACAGTCTGCGTGCTGAGTTAAGCTAAACTGCTGCTGGAGTTGTATCCTATCTAGTTCTCAAAAAGTCAACGAGGACATTTCCCTAAATGTCAAACTTTTAAACTAACTACTGCATGTGGCTGTTTACAGTTTTACCTGACAAAGAACAAAATATGCACTTGTGTGTTTAGACTGAAGTCATTGCTGCAGAGGAGCATAAAAATGAAGTCCAGTGACTGTGTTTCACTGCAGCTTTATGTAGTGAATCATTTCTGGCATCTGAGGATTTACCAATAAATGTTTTACAGCACTTGGAAAGATTTTGCCACAAACAAAAACCTCAATTTTCCCTGAAAATATTGATATATAAATGCCTTTAATTTCTTATTGGTCTCCGCAGATATTATGACAAAACACACTAAATCCAGCTCTTATCTGGCTGAAGGACAAGTTCACCTGAGGTTCACATGGTGAAGTATTCCCCATTTCTCAGGGATCAGTCAAGCCACACATGTGCTGGGACATAGTGCCAGGACAAGTCCATGCTCTGCTCTCTGTTAGTCAGAACTGACTCTGTTTTACACAGTGAGTCAAAGGATATGAGTGCGCCTTAAAAGCTACAGGCTGCCAGTGACCACGGGGCAGAAGACCTTGATTTTAAACAGACAAGAACTTTGAAACTTCAAGGCAAAAACACTCATAGACTGACATGTATCTTAAAAAAGACCTTAAATAAAAAATCCAAACATGTGACATCTAGAAAAATACCTGTGAATAATATATAGAACACTATTCGATGTTTTTAATCTTAAAATGCCTCAGAGGTTAAACCTTGAGGAAAGTTCTGGATGAGTGGTTCAACAGTTGATTCAGACCTCAGCACAGCAGAAAATCTGCACGGTCTGAAACAGATTTCAAATGAAACGTTCAAAAACAAACATGCCACTACAGCACAAGCATTAATATGTTTCTCCAGCGTTTTCATCCTAAGCAATGAGACTGAGTGGTTGGTGGCTGATGTTTATAATTACTTTATCCTTTGCAACATTTGTAACAAACTGAGACAAAATCTAATCACACTGAATAATACCTCTAAAAAACAATTTCCATCAAGCAAGGAGAACTTTCTCCAAAGCTGTCTAATTAACAGCCACAAATCATTTTAATTAATGATGCTTTGTTCAAATTAATGAACAGCAAAAGCACATGACGACGCAAGAAACATCATCATTTAATCCTGCTCTCAGGACAGCACATACACTTTGTGAAAAACAGACTTGCAGAAATCCCCACAGTGGAAATTTCTTCTAAACTTCACTGGAGAGGAATTCTAAAGTGGATCCACATTTGCACATTAGCACCACGTTTCACATGGGGCTCATACACATTAGAACAGAAGCAAAACGCGCACATTTCATATTTAGACAATTTCCTTGAGTAAAACTGAATTACCAGCCATTCTGAAACGTCTTTTGTAACGACACAGACACTAAGTGTGCAGATAAATGGGTTTGTTCTTGAGGCATATCTCATGCTGAAATGAAATAACTTTATTAGCGAGGGGGGCGAGCTGTGAGCCGGGCTGGCTGGAGCGGGAGCAAACACAATGAAAGACTTCAATTACTAAACACGGACAAAATGAATGTGGCAGCTAACACATATAACGCAATCAGCAATTTATATTGAAAAATTAATTTAGAATTACAATAACTTAAAACAGGAAATACATGAAAAAAGTATGAATGATGTGTGCAAACTGCACTATGTAAGTCAGCATTTCTTCTATTTTCCTAAATGTCACACTGCATAACATCCTACGAAATAGTCAATAGACCTATGCAAACATGACAATAAACCTATGACAACACTGTTAATCAGAAAAAGGCAGTAAGTGCAATAACTTCTAATCAACAAAAGGGTAGATTTGTAGTAAACATGGTGCATTAGGTGCATTAAAGGTTCATTATCGTATGCTGTGTGCAGTAGTCTCCATTTTCAATATTAGGAGAGATCGCAGACATCATCATTCAAAGTTCTACATGAAAATATTACTGCAAGTCATGCTTAATTTTTTTTTTTTTTTTTGAAGAAACAGACATTTAGAATTGTCTCCTGTAGCTTTTTTCACTAACAAATAGACTAATATATATTTCATGAAGGATGTAGCCTTACCTGCAATACCTCTGTTATCCACCAGGGAGCCACGGCCAAAACTTTCTACAGTGTACATTTATTGCTTTGAACTAAATGCTAAAATCTGAATGCTAACATGCTCATAATATCAAAGGTGAAATGATTCCCAAGTGCATTATCTAAGCTTAGCATGTTTCGCACGCCTAAACTTGCTGAACTTAGCGTAGATCTGTTTGTTTATAAGCCAAACCCTTTGGCAAAATAGTAGATTAAATTTATAGAAGAAACCACCAAAATCAGAGGGATTCATCCTGAGATGACTAAACTAAAGTGTTGCCGGAAATTTAAGTAACAACATAGTAAACAATAGTAACAGTATTCTCAAATACAACACTAATCTCAGGTACAACATCACAGTAATGAACTTGAGATACTGGTTCTTCAACTTCTTTAAGCATCTCAAGTACAATATGACGCACAAAAAACTTACAAAAACAACGATAGAAATACATACTATAACCAAAAATACATGTGTGCAGATTTGGCTTGACCTTAGCCATCCCTTCAACTGAGTTTTAAAAGTGCCATACGTGAGGTATTCTAGGTTGCTACCACCTTTGACTGACAAGACAGTCTGACCAAAGGTGGTGCGCCTGCCGGGTGTATCAACATTCCCTTGATGGAGGCTATGGTGAACCTATGCGGGGAATTACTATTGATTTTCTGTTTAACAAATTTAGTTAATGGTGGTGGTGCAAGGCTGTCTAACACCTTACACACCAGACAAACTGTTTTGAAGTCTGTTATGTTATCGAAGTTTGAGAGCTTGTGTTTGGTCAAAATGTTACACTGATGATAGGATGATTTTTTTTGGCAAATACTTTTGGGGTTTTCTTGTAAAGTGTTCCATAGGTTCACAGGGCATTTTCAATTTTATCTCTATCTATCCGACACAGGGATATAATTTGAAACAATTTTTTTTTCCAATGTTCTCTGTGTCCCCGGGAAGCAGCTTCAAAATCTCTGTTTACCCCTCACCTATCCCCGACTCTCCAGTCGAGCCAACCCCATGTTTGTTTTTAGAGGATTTTCGGGCCCTGGCAGACCGAAACCCCTTGCTATTGAAAAAGACACAACATTAAATTTTTAAAAGTTTCGATGCAATGATTTACAACCTTGAAGATCCAGCGAGTACTGTTTCTTTGTGATGCAATGCATCCTGGTACATGTAGGCACTTCAAGAACGGCCGTGTGAGCAGGACAACTGAGAAAACTCAGTTTTCTCTGTCTATATTGAAAAAAACGAGGAATTTATTGCTTTAAGTCATCGCAGTTACCATTAACAGTGATTGGACATCCGCATAAACGGTGGTGGATTTTCGCTTAAAGAGTTGTAGAGCAGGTGAGTGACTAGCTAGTCAAACAGTATTTGATATGTGAGAAAATCATGCAGTATAGGAACATCCTAGCTGCATTCTCTGTTAAATTATTTCTGATCTGTCGAAAGTTTTGAAGATCGAATTTGACTGAATCTGATACCTTTTTAAATGCTTTTTAAAGGAAAGTTAAAACATCACATATGTTAACATGCACATGCTCTATTAAAATGTTTTTCCATTTAGCTGAACAGCATCGTGACTAAAAATGGCTTTGCAGCATATGATGTTCTGGACTAAGTTGTCCACCCACGTCTGCATAGCTGTGGCTAAAAGATCTGAAGAACTCATATACCACGATCCGACACACCTGCTTATATGGGAATGAGGTAATCTATGTGATGTATTCTGCACACTGCAGTTACATAAGCCTCGTGTGAAGGCGGGAAAGAGTGGAGGGATTCTTTTAGTTACAATCACATAAAAGACAAACACTAAGCCTAAAGGATAACCAACATTTATCACAGCTGTAAGAGAGAACTTCAGTTTGTTTGAGGCTCTTCAGACAGGGCCATGCATCTTCGGCACTGTCTGTCTCCCTGCTACCTTATCTGCATCCTCCTTCACCCTCAGTGTGTCAGGACATACAATGGGGTCCCTGACTATAGAAGAAACAACTGATAATGAAAAAGGATCAGAATGGATACTCGAGTTTCTCTCTGTGTTACATTTTACAAGGTCTGAGTCGCTGCATAAACAGATTCTTTAAAGTTGACATGATGTTACAGCCACCATCCTTTTGCCGCTGGGAATGCTGGGTCATCACTTCTTCATCCCGAGGCTGCATAGTGAGCTGCCAGTGGGGTTTGGAAGTGCCTTACAAAGAATGGTGTCTGGATAAGATTTGAGGCCAACTATGACATAAGGGCTCATAAGTAAGCGATGTTGTAAAAGTGCAGCCAAACATTTAATAGGAGTTGTGTCTAATTGAGCGCAACTGGGTGAGTGTGGCAAAAGTTTCAGCAGAGATTGCTGCTTACAGTCCCGGCCAGAGCTGGTAAATTCTCAATTTAAAACACACACATTCATGTTTATTTTAACATTTCTCATTTTAATCTTAGAATTGTAATAGTTATTTTATTTTTTGTCTTCGTCTATCTATTCTACCCATCTCAGTTCTTTCTTTGAAAGCCTTCTGTAGTGTATCTGGTGCCTGTGCATAA
The DNA here is from genome assembly GCA_029783665.1 of Naso thynnoides. Lineage (NCBI taxonomy): Eukaryota > Metazoa > Chordata > Actinopteri > Acanthuriformes > Acanthuridae > Naso > Naso thynnoides. The sequence continues at coordinate 28,163,746 of JAQLOL010000001.1, forward strand.
TTTTATTGTTGCAGCTCCAATGCTATTATAAATTCCATGTCCAAACACATAAACTAAATAACTAAAATACTGTAATTCAGTATGTTTTTAGGGGCATCAGTGATGTGAATGCCTATTTTTGCTACACCCTATATGTCATATCATAACATGAACTAACATAACCAGAATAATTTGTTGAATAAAAGCTTGTGAAACTAGTAAATTACAATAAATATGTCTGTCACTTGGATCACGACACTTTGATATCAAAATTCTACGTTCTTAAAGTAGTTTTTCTCTCCAGCTGACCCAGGAACAGGGCTGTAAAATGAAATATCATTTTGACATTTTAAACTCTTTAATGAACATCACCTTGGTGATGCTTAATAAGTGCACTGTATACACATATGTGGCGTTGATTCAGCGCTATGGGACTTTTGGTAGGACAGTTTGTGGTGCTGTAAGTATTTCAGCACAAACTAAAGCCTCAAAAATTCCCCAGCCGTTGAGTCAACAACTCTGACAGTGTCAACAAATAGCAGTTACTGCAGGACCATGGTGTCAGATTTTATTATACTGCGCAAATGTGGATTTTGTTGTTTTCATTCTATTGTGTGTCACAGCAATAGCTAAGTTAAAGGGATATGCCACCTGCTTTGTGGCTGTTGTTACTTGCCTTCCCCCCAAGTTCCAGACAAGAGGATAGATACCTTAGAGTGCCTAACACCTGCCCTTCTACCTCCAGTGCATAGGACTGTAATTCAGAACGAAAACGCAACCCTATGTCAAGAGCGAAATTTTTTTCTGGTCTCGTCTGGCTTGTGCCATGAATTACATATATGATGGTTGGCAATTTAAAAGATCATTTTTCATGTCAAAAAAGTTGAATTTTGTCATAAAATAGTAAAGTAAAACAGCACTTTTTGTGAAACCACTCAGTGAACTGTGTTTCTTGTCTTGCACAATATGTGTCACCAAAGCTAACATAGCTGCCCTGTTATTTTATTTCTAGACTCATATTAGCACTTTTGTAATTGCAGAATCAAAAACAAACCAAATGTAAACTGCTGAGTGCATGCATGCCGATAAACAGCAGCAGAGAAAGAAATACATTAAAAAAAACTACATGAAGTGCTAATCTAAATCTAAAGAGTTTTACCTTTAATATATACTCCCTCAATCTGAGGGAACAAAAAACTCTGCTGAGGTTACAGAAACAAACATAGGATCATTTAGAGTCGCACCTTTATAGAGTATTAGAGTATACCCCTCTTTTTTTCCTTTTTGTTATTTGCCTCCATCCTGTTTATGTAATTTTAAAATCAAATACTTACCCGGAGTAAACTGCAGGACACATGTGCACCAGTAAACAACGGAAGAAGAAGAAAGACATGAAAAACTACATGAAGTGTGAATCTGAGTCTAAAAATAACATAATGTGGTAAATTAACAAGTCACAACCAGCACATAGGACCGTGTAGAGCTGTTGGAAGGTTTGTTTGATGACTTTCGGTGGCGGCCATGGACTCTTCCGCTTGTGCAGGCTGGGAAAGCAGTTTCATTCATACTAAAACAAAGGTCTGCACCAGTCTGGCAAAACGTATATGCAGTTCGCAGATTGCAGCAAAATAAACAAAAGATAACAGAAGGAGTTTCAGTGGCTGCACTTCTTTTCTTTTATCATTTTTAGCCAGACTGACTTTTCTAATGTTGCAGCCACAACTAAACCTGTGTCATCCAGGCAGAGACAACAGGAGAAAAAAATAAAGTTCTGCACACATGAAGAGGAGCACATCCTTAGCTGAGTGGGACGTATTATATTCTTTTTTTGTTTTTCTTATCGTTGTTGAATGAAACGAGAAATCTTCAGTTTGTTAACATGTTGCCATGAATCAGTGTATCTGCAGTAAAACTAGTTAATTCAAAACATTGCTCTGTACACACACATGCTTTGGCATGCTTTCACAGGCGTCCACAGAGGGGTCCACGCGGACCCCGTGGACATGGGTAGATGATTTTTACATCACGCTTACCAGAGAGGCCTCCTGGCATGTGGATGCAGAAAGTTTGAATTGGCCTTTGCTGCACGCACAGTCTAAAGAATGGTATCTATCTTCTTGTCTACAGCTTGGGAGAGAGACAAATAAAAAGAAAAAAAAGGTTCATGTATCCCTTTAAGTTCTGTAGTCATCTTGCCATATTTATCCCTGCCAGTTCAAGGCATTTTTATAGATACGATCCACTATCATATCTGTAAAACTATCTGTAATATATATAGTCCTTGGACTCTCAATTTGGATGAGGAAAAACTCCGACCCCAAAAAACTTTAATGAGGAAAAAATGGTAGAAACCTCAGGAAGAGCAACAGAGGAGGGATCCAGGATGGGCAGACATGCATAAGTTCTAACCAGTGCTGTCATTTCAGGCTCCGTCATTTCCTGCCAGACCAGAGAAAAGAAAAAAGAAGAAAAAGAGAAGACCAGTCAGAAAAAAACTCTTTTACTGAACGTAGAAGTTGATGGAAAATGACATGAGGTCATGGGGAGATGTGAAGGAGAAATAAGGATAAGACAGCTGTGGCATTGAGACGATCTGACTGCACTTATACTATCTACGTAAATATGCAACTGCAGATGCTGAATGGTGTGTCACTTTAAATGCAACGGCAGGATGATTTTTTTTTCTTCTGCAAAGGATTGTTCAGAGCATCCTTTAACCAAAGGACATGAGGCAGGAATCACTTCAAAACTTTTCATGAGCTTTTAGAGGATTCAACCAGCTCTCATCATGGCTGCCCCCTTAGTTACTTCCAGGTCATTTCACTCAGTTAAGAACCTTCCTAAGCAGAACACAGTGTGACCACTGCCTTACTTGGAGCATATACACCTGGCCACAAACACTTTGCCAGGTTGCTCAGTGAAGCTTATACCACTGAGCCTCAGCTATCTCTTCCTGCTCTTTTTGCTTGGGTGTATGTTTTGATCTCTGCCTGTTTTATCCGCCTGTCTGCTCCCATTTTGTCTTGTTTGCCTTCGCTGACTGTCAACTTCTGTCCCGAAAATAGACCAAATAAACCTAACTTTTTACGTCACCGACGCTGCCTTCTTTTTCTGCTTTGAAGCATAAAGGTCTTACCAGAACTGCAACAACTAAAGGATCCCTTAATATTCAAGCTGTCTTGAATAAATAAACTCACTAATAAGGTCTCCAATAACAAAACACAGTTTAAAGGCATAAGTCAGCTTCAGTTGGTCCCCAAAATGTAAAATAAATAAACCTTTTTCTGCAATTACATGAATCAGTGTTCAAGCCTGATTGCTGAAACACAGCAGAGGTTTGCCAGACTGGAATCTAATTCCAACTTGGTCAATTTAGCTCAGAGTTGGACGCACTTTATCACAAATTAGGTTGTTAAATGTTGGTATTGTACTGTTAACTTTAAAGTCTGCTCATTATCCAGGCTGACGGGATAAAAGCAGACACATCAGCTGCTCACACAGATTAAAACTGGTAATGGAAAGAAAATGTCTGGATTGTGTTTTGTGTTCCAGCTTTACTGCAGTAAGGGGGAGGTCACTGACAACTCCTTGCTGTCCTGTGTGGGTGGGTGGAGTTCTCTTCAAAATGATTAAATGTAAATGTAAGTGTGCCGCAGAAGCCTTCAAATGAAAACAGAGTGACACACCCTGGAACCAGAACATGACTTCATTTTCCATTTTCTTCTGTTGTCTGACGCCATATATAAATTGCCTCTGCAGAATAAAGTCACAGGGCAGCTACTGTTGTGCATATTCAGCCACGGCATGTTTCTGACAATATATTATCTTTTAAGTGGAGTTAGCTCCGCAGCTTTATGATACAACATGCCAATGCATCTTGTCCCTTTTAAAGCAGAGGATTAAAATTGTTATTGGGATTTCCTCAAAAACATGGGAGCAACAGGGAAATTGAGGCAAGGACCTGGTCGCAAACATTAATCTATGTTCTTTCAGTCTCTCAGTGTTATTAGAGGTGAGATACAGACACGATGAGCAGTGAAGCATTTCTCCACATCATAAATCAGACTGATGCACATTGCAGACCTTGGTTTATGTAAGGCTTACATAACATGCCAAGAGTCACTCATTTGCTGTTTTCGTATCATATTAAACCTTTTTTTAAACTAAATACATTAAAGATTTGAAACCTACTTTTGACTGAGTGTTTGCCAGTTAAAACTTGTCCTAATGAAACTTTAAGTTATACACCAACTTCTTCCTTTTTGTTATTTGCCTCCCTCCTGAGTTCCAGACAAGAAGATAGATACCATTCTCTCGACTGCACGTCCAGTAACAAGGAAGAGACGGGCAGAACTGGCACACCGCTAATTAGCTTAGCTCAAACACTGGTAGTCAATAGGAAGTGTTAGCCTGCCTCTACCCAAAGTCATCAGACAAACTTTCCAACAACCCTAAATGGCCCTGTGTGCTTGTTGTGGCTTGTTTATTTACCACATTATGCTGTTTATAGACTCAGATTAGCACTTTATTTATTTGTTCTTTTTCTTCTTCTTCTTTTTCTGCTGTTTACTAGTGCGCCTGCTCTGTGCAGTTTACTTCCGCTTTGTGGTGGAATTTAAAGGTAACAAAAAGTGCTAACCTAATCTAAAAATAACATAACATGGTAAATAAACAAGTCACAACAAGCACACAGGGCCATTTAGGGTTGTTGGAAAGTTTATCTGATGACTTTAGGTGGAGGCAGGCTAACACTTCCCATTGACTACCAGTGTTTGAGCTAA
>JAQLOL010000001.1:28177967-28194079 GCA_029783665.1 Naso thynnoides
ATTAGCTTAGCTCAGACACTGGTAGTCAATGGGAAGTGCTAGCCTGCCTCCACCTAAAGTCATCAGATAAACTATCCAACAACTCTACACAGTCCTGTGTTCTTGTTGTGACTTGTTAATTTACCATGTTATGTTATTTTTAGACTCAAATTCGCACTTTATGTAGTACTTCATGTCTTTCTTCTTCTTCTTCTTCTTCTTCTTCTTCTTCTTCTTCTTCCGCTGTTTACTGGTGCACGTGTCCTGCAGTTTACTCCGGGTAAGTATCTGATTTTAAAATTACATAAACAGGATGGAGGCAAATAACAAAAAGGGAAAAAAAAGGTGTATCCCTTTAATGAAACCAGATTAAAACATTCTTTAGTTGCCCAGAACCCTATGAGCTGCATTCAGGAAGTCCCCAGTTTTTGGAATTTGCAGGCCCCACAATGTGGCCGCAGCACTTTAATCTTTAGGATCACATGTATTCTTTTCCATGTACGTTTTACAAGGTTTTGAGGTCTGCAGGTAATTATACAGACACGCATTGCCCCCTTATAAGTGCTTTGAGGGAAGAGGCCAATTGTTGGTATTTATGAGTAACAGAGATGAGATGAAGTTGTGCTGATGGTGCTTTGAGCGGTGCAGTGAAACTGACAAACAACTTTTTTCCCCCTGTATTTTGGGCTGGTCTGCGGAAAACAACATTTTTTCGAGGCACTTCAGCTTTTTAAGGGCATGAATAAGACTGAGTACACAGTCTGAAATGACGGAAGTAAGGAAATTAAAGTGTCACAAGTATCCATAACTGCCAACTGAGATCATGGTACATAATGTATCATTGCAAAGTACAATTAGATAGATTCACATGTGGTTACAATCAGTCAATAAATAATTTGAGCCCACTAATTAACTTGATGATGTAACATGAAAGATGTAGACAGGAAACTCTTACTTTACATTGTATTTTTGATGAGGGAAAAGTGTCCTATTTTTACATTTAAGCAAACAGATTATTGGCTTCATCTGAAGGAAAAGACACACATATTACACTGTAGATTGTGTTTCATTTTTTGATATTGAATCTTGTATTGCATAGACTAATAACTTTCAGTTCTGGCTAACCTTTAGTTTATTTGAGATGACTCATTTTATGGAATTTGTTATGGAGTTTATTGCAGGTACATTGCTCTTACCCACTCATGCAGGAAGGTTATTTAATTTAATGAATACACAAAAGCATAACACAGAAATTAACATGAATTCATATCGTTATAGGCAATGGCACAGGACATATTGTTAATGTATCTGTAAAAGGTTAGAATTTTTTTTTATACTGATAATGCTCTGTGCACAAAGTTGAACAGTCCATGATTCAACTATCAGTGTTACCGTTGTTGCTGTTGTTGGTAATTATCATGTGTACACTCACCATCATCACTTCCCCTTTGAAACTTGGCCTCACATCAATTGGCGGACCTCGTGTGATCACAGGTTAATAATTGCAAATTTAAGAATATAAAAACAGAGCACAGATGTTAGCAGGTGTCACTGGGATTGAAGGCTGTACTGCACATCTGCTGGGTTTTTGTCAGTTCCACCAAACCTGAAAGGATTTAGGACGGAGTAAACCGAACGAGGTATGACTGAACTCAGAAAAAAGTCATGACTTACATTCCTTTAACATTAACTAATGTATGTAGGAGTTGATTGATGATTACTTGAGCAATTGTTTAATGTATATAAAGTCATAAAATTATGAACATACAATGCTGAATACAAGATACCAGAGTCGAAGGTAGGAATGTGCAAAAATTGTCCGTTACTGTTTGCAAACACAACATTAACTTTGGGGTAGGCAGTTTATCTTTAATGTCATCGCACTAAAAATCCCGTATGGACAGGTTTCTGTGCAACATCATCACAGAGAGGCACGTGCAACGAGGGGGCAAAAAGCAGCGACCTTCACTGCATTTTTAGTAGAGCCCGAGATATGACCAGGAGTTGCTGTGCTGTAATCGCAAAAAGGATGGCTAGAGGATGTTCAGTATCCCGAGGGGATCACATCCTTTATTTCATCCCTTTATCTCTTGCACATGGCCACAAAGAACATAATTATATGCATCTAAGGACTTGTATGCACGCAGATTTTCCTCTGTATAAACTCTGACTGATGGCCACTTGGACATATCTAAAACCCATCCGTGGTCTGGGATAGCATTTGGATTTCTCCCTGTTACTGGGAACTAATTTGTTGATGTAATCAGCGTGGTCCATGTTACCCAGATTGCAATGCAATCTGTGCCTGCCATATCACCTTTGTCTCACACTTTGTTAGCTTTCATACCTGTCTTGTGCAGTATGTTTACAGTAGCAGTCTCTGAACTAGTGTTTTTTTTAATTGAATCAAAAAAAAAATACAATGTTAAATCTATGTTGATTAACCTGGCTTTCAACATAATGTACCTGAAGATACAGACAGCAACACACTCTGTCATTGAGAAGAAATAGGTCTACTTTTGAATGAGCCACACATTGTGTTATTGGAAAAATCCAGCATTTAACGCCTTTAAACTCTTTGTTTTACCCAAACACCAACCCAAAATCCAATTTAATGTCAGATATGAGAAGGCAGCAAATTCTCACATTTAGAAGCTGTAAGCAGCATATGTTTGGAATGTTGCCAGATATATAGAATGAATGATTCCCTGATCATTAAAACAATAAAACAATCTTCATCAGCTTTAGTGCAGCTTAAGAGACAAATTTCCGCTGATCAGCTTGTGCACGCTGCTGTGGACAAGACTGCATAGAGCAAATAATAACTTTAGCTACACTCGTGGCCTGGCTCCAGGGATGGTGAAGTGCCAAGGCGGCGACCACTTTAGTCCTGACTGAAATATGTCAATAACTATCAGATTGATTTCGAACATTAATATTGACTTTGGCGATCATATGACTTTTATTCAAGCATCACCATCTGGTTGACATTTTTAAATTTTTGACTGTAAAATATAAAGGGACATTCCTGAATTTTTGACACAGGGCCTCATGTCCAGCCTACCCAGTCTTATTTCTATTGATGGAGACCATTTTCAGCTCAATACATGTAGAACAAAGTTTCCCCCCCTAAACTAATACAATGCTAATGCTAGTGCAGCTCAATGGTTTCTGCAATAGCACTTTCAAACTCCACAGTGCACCCAAAGCAAGTCGAATATGACATCAGTCTATCTTGGGGAATTTGAGTGTTTGTAGGATAATTTTAGGCAAAACTCAGTACTTCGTGCAGTGAACTGAAAGTGGTTTCCAACAATAGCAACAGAACTGGGTGGGTCAAAAATAAAGCCCTCTGTCAAAAATTCAGGACTATCACTTTAAGATCTGTTGGATGAGTAGCCAAAAATCAAATTTGCAGTACCCATGTCAAATAAGAATGAATTATGAGTTCCTCCTGACTTTTAAGCAGCCAACACTCATGTCAACATCAAGTTTGTAACATCAACTGTACAAGTACGTGTTCCCGAAAAGCCCCAAGATATGAACTCATATCATCTAAAATCTGTTGTTCCATTTGCTCATAAAACCGATTGGGTGCAGCCCTATATTGTAAATATACGGTATCTCTAACTTTCACACAACCCACTCTTAAATCAAACACTCACCTTGACCTGATAAATTGTCTGATAAGTCGTTGACGACCAAATCTTTATGTTGTCAATGCTGTGTTTGCTAGTAACATGAGCTCAGCTGAGTTTGTACCTTGTCTTACAAACACGGTCTGGAAGGTTACTTTGGAAATGTAATAGGTTACAGATTACTAGTTCCCCTATTTAACATGTAATAAGTAATATAACTACTTAAATTTACTTTATCAACATAATGTGCTCTAATGTCACTCTAATTTGATTACTTTTTAAGACTCTAAATTTTGTGTGAATGTTTACCATTTTTAAATGTTTAAACCAGGCAGTGTTAATGGCAGACGTGGGCCGCTGCAAATTCAAACACAAGAACCAATCAAAAGCATCAGAACAGCATCAAACTTCACGACACAGCCTTGACTGGAAATGACTACAGAAGACACTGTGCACATCAAAACGTGCAAAGCGACAAAATGAATATTATCCAACATACTTCTCAGTAACTGTAACTGATTACAATTACATTTATTTTGTAACTGAATTGTGTAATTTTTAACATGTACCTACTTAATCCCCAACACTGCTTAGCAATGTAACATTATATGTGCTTAACATGGCCGTGTTAGCATATTCACTGTGTGCACATGCTAATGTTTAGCTTCAACCAGCATGGCTTTGCTGTTAAATTGCCAATATTCTGTTAAAGGGCCCCAGATTCCCACAAAAACCAGCGTGTTCCCCTCAGACAACTGGTGGTTGAGTGTCTCACTGCCGCTTTTAATTGTTTCAAGCACTGACTGTAAGGTGTCAACACACAACAGCTACGTTAACAACATTCACGGAGGAGAAACGCAGTTTTGTCGAGGCGGGGCGGCTCTTACTTGACCCTGTGGTTTGGCTATGAAAATAGCCTTACTGGCTCGGGACTCCGCTATCATTTGGACCGAAGAGTAGGCCAACATTTTTCATTATGTCATCGCGGACGGCCTCCCGGTCAACCTTTCACCTACTTCCTCACTCACACAGACAGCCTGTGTTTGTGTTGACGGTTGAAGCACTCGTGGGGAAAGGACCCCTCGGCACTATATTACAGGTACCGTTACTTAACGTCTGTCACAGACAAAACTTTGGCTTTTATTTAAGCTCTACATCAAACCGCTAAACAAGCTTAACGACTATTTAAGGTCGGCTTTTCCTCTGAAATGAGAACGTAACGTTAAAGCTGGGCCGGAGCCGCGGTATGTTTAAACGAACTAACGCTTGGTAACGTTAGCTAACGGTAGAGATAAGCTAGCGCCTTGTGGAAAGGCTAATTTCCGGCTAAACACGTATTTAACGTTAGCAGTTAAGCAAGTTAAACCGTCACCTTTAACTGAAGCGCAATATAACGGTTTGCCAGTTGTAGTTTAAACTATACTACTAAACTTTTTTGCAGACAAACGTTTTGCTGTACTCAACGGATGTGGGTAGACTAGTAAATTAGTGTGTAAACCAAACTCAAATCTACCCGCTGGCTGTGATGTCACCGCTAAAATACCCGTTAAAGAGCTCAGGAGTTACTTAAACTCGACAGTTTTAAAAAGACAGCGGAGGCAGCTGGAAACCACCAGACTTAAACAAAAAACGGCGGAAAGACCCTGGCTTTGAATTTAAACTGCCACATTAAAACCTCGTCACTCAGTGACATTAACTAATCGTTGTTAGGATGCTGAGATATGCCAGAGCTGCACTGATTATTTGCCGTTAATTGACTCTTTGATTAACAAGCCAAGTCTTAGTGACGGAACAATCATTTCCCCTCAAACTGCCAAACATTTTTAAGACAGCTCCAGGCTGTCAAATGTGACATGCTGCTTTTTCTTATCCTAACATTGCAATAGATCTAATATCCTTGGACCGTTTGGACTAAAACGAGACATTAGATGACATCGCTTTGACTGGAGAAAAGTTCGTGATGGGAATTTTTTTGGTAGACCAAATGATTAACTGCTAATAAAGAAAGATCAGCTGATTAATCAACTATGAAAACTACCTTAATTGCAACCAAACTGAATAATTTGCTGCTGATGTGTGTGGCATGATACTACACAATCTGTTGTGTTGTTTTTGTTCTTCACCGCAATTTCTTTGTTCAAATTCAAGACTGTGATTTTGTTCTTCGATTACATGAGTGAATATTCATATCTTCCTCACATTTGCTCATGATATACTTACATGGCATTCAGACAATTTCTTCATTGTGAAACTGTGACTTGTTAGTAGCTTCATATATTTTGCTCATTATCCCCCATTTGAAAGACCGAAGTGCTGTTTGTGTGCTGTTTTGTTCGTTTTCTGTGTTTTGTTTTTGTATTTTAAAAAAAATCTTTGCCTGCTTTTAACGTTTATTGCTGCTGCGCTGACTGATTGCTACCAACATGAATTTGTCGTATGCATGCAGTGATAAACAATCTTGTATCTTGTTGTATTTTGTGCATGATTCTCTGTCTTCCTATTTTTTGTTGTTGTTGTTTTTTTCTCTCTATGTAATGCAGAGTTGGAGCGCCTGTTTGATACAGAGACGTAGCTGCCCGGAGGTAACCGTTCAAAAATGTGGATGAATACATTTTCTCGTGTGGGCCGCGCGGCCCTGCAGAGGAGCACGTCTGCCATGGCCTGTCAGGCTCTGAGGGTCTGTCGCAGACCAGGACCGGCTGTGGCTCCACTGCCCTCTTGTCTGGCCTCAGCGCAGCTCCGTGGACAGCAGACACTGGGGTCAGCCTCCCTCCCTCAGTCCCACTCTGTGAGGCAGGTCCGGTTGTTGGATGAGGAGAGGCTGGTGGAGGTGGAGTGGGAGGATGGTGGCCACAGTATGTACCCATTCACCTGGCTGAGAGACAACTGCCAGTGCCCACACTGCTACCTGGAGTCAGCTCAGGCCCGTCAGCTGTCGATGTCTGATATTGATATCAACACAGGAATCGATGCTCTGGAGCTCACCAATGACAACAAGGTAGGCTGTCGGTATATGACTCGTTATTTTGGGGGGTTCAGACACTCAGTATGAATGTTCAATATCAAGAGAAGTGCCTCTGCACAGTTTTAGAATTCCTCTGGATGGTAATAATGGATAGTTTAGTTGCATTAAGTTTCATTTTCACTTAATAAACTTGTAAATCTTAAAAACGCTACAAAATTTTACACTATTTCTCTACTTATCCAATCATTACTGTAATAAGATGAATATAATATTTTTCTATATTCTTCTTCTGTTCTTCAATTATTCAGTTTTTTTTGTTTGTTTTTTTTTTACAGTTTCTGACATTGTGGGGTGTTTTCTGTTTATCATCACATGTTTAACAGTTCATACTGACCTTGATTTTGGAAGGCATTTACTCTTCCCTGACTGTTTGAGGGCGGCTGCCTGGCAAAAACAGTGAGACAAGACAATCTGATTTTGGCAGAAGTACAGGTTCAGCCTAACCTTTAAGTCCTCCAAAGAAAATTTGGCCTTCGGAGTGCGACTCAGATAGAAACGGATTGTTTTGACTCGACATTGTTGCCAAACTATGGTGTGCCATTTTTTGTCAAGCAAAACCCAAAGCAATATTTTTTTCTGTATTGTTATTTGTCGAAACAGATTTACCAACAATATATAGTAAACACGTGTTTTGACTACCACAGTGATGCATGTGGCTAGAGAAAATAATAGTTGCGGCTTCGACTGGAAGTCCCCCCAAAATAAAAAAAAAAGCAGATGTCAAACATTAGTAATCTCTATTTAAAAAGAAAAAAAATCTCTCTCAGCTTTATGAAGCAAAACAGAGGCTTCAAAACTAAACTTTCAAAGAGTAACTAAACCCCTTTAAACAACTTTTTTTCAGCTGAAAACTGATGCTAGAAAGTATTTAGTAGTGTTTATGATTGATTCAGGTCTTAATCTTGATATTTTAGTGCAAGTTAATTGAATTTTACGTACTTTTACATACAAACCCTCTATTGGTTATAATTCAGCTATTGCAAACAAATTTTCTTATTGGCTGATCAGGGGATTCGTGACGTGTCCGGTGGTCGCTTTTGCTTTATGATTTGGAAGACTGTGGTGAGAGGAGACAGTCCCAGTCACCCTAATGTTACTCTTTCCTACACACTCTCACACATTGGCCAGGTAACATTACACACACACACACACACACACGCACACACACACACACACCACCATAGATTAGTGAGATACAGGTTAAATTCATGCTCAGTTATGCTCAATCACTTTCCCAAAACCTAAACCACCACCCACCCACCCACTGTACTGAGTCTGTGCTCTCCTGTGCACTCAGGTGAGGACAGCGGGGAGCAAATAACATTAATACTACAACAGCAACCCAGCAAGGAAGTAACTGATCGATCGATAGATTTTTGAACAAGACGGAGGCAGGATGCAGTGAAGACAATCGCATGTACGAACCGTTCTCTCAAACTTAAGTGTCACATTTAACTCAGATGCGATAAAGAAATGCAGTAACTGACACGAGTTAGTTTCACTTGCTTTTTGAAAAGAGGAGGGGGGTGTCCGGTGGAGAGAAGCCGGCTGCTTATTGAATAAGCTGTGGACGCATATGTGAAAACTAAAATATGCTAACAGCTAAATCTAACTGCAGTCACCATACTCAAACTATGCAATTCTCCCGGTCTACTCTCAGTAAAGCCCCGCCTCCTAGCGCCTCCTGAGTTGATAAATTCATGTTCTGGATGCATTTTTTGAATTTCAGGAAGTGTGCATGTCAGCTAAAACTCGGGGGGGTTTGTTACCCTTTAAGGAGCAGATGAATATTTAATGTGAAAAGAAGCAAGTATTGTGAAGATCAAGGTTGTTTATGATTAAGAAAATTATAACTGGTAAATAGTCATTCATTCATTTATTCATTTATTTATTTATTGGAGGGTGGTGGTGGTGGTGGTGGGGGTGTTCTTATTATTCATCCCTACTTGTGTTTTTATACTTTCAGTAGGTGGTTAATCACAAAAAATATATTACAAGGCAGAAACTGAGCTAAAATATTTGGGCCATTTGGGATCAATAAGCTTTCTGTCTCTTCCCAGGTGTCCATTGTGTGGCCCGATCAGCACACCAGTGTGTTTGATCCAGAGTGGCTGAAAAAACGCTGTTTCTCTTCTTCTGCCAGACAAAAACTGCAAGAGGAGCTTTTCCTCAATGGTGAGCCCAGCTTTAATATTTTATTGCGATCGATTATGCGTTGGTCCAAAACATATGAGACCAAAATGACCTCAGATGAGTTCAAAGTTGGTTTGTGATTCACCAATAAATGTAGAAGAAGAAGTAGGAAAAGAGATCCTGTCTTTAAGTCGTGATGTAACACCCTTTCAGAACACTATAACCGGGTCCGAGCCTTGTTTTTTCAAATGCTGCAGCGCTGTGTACCGTGTTTAAACAGATCTGAGTGAAATAAACGGTCGAACTTTCATTCTGCTGCTTTTCTAGCAGTGAGAAATACAAAAGGACACGGCTGCAGTTGATAATGCATGTTAAACAAATGAAAAGAAAACCTTTTGCGATTGGGCACTAAGGTTGGCTCGTTAACCTTAGTGACCACTCACTTGAACCAGCCGACCCCGCTGTTAATTTTTTTTTTTTACGAGGTAAAATGAATATAGGGGGAACACTGTCACCACAAATCCCTTTTATTGTGTATCTGGTGCTTTTTATGTAGAACTTTAGGCTCAGTTAGTGATGTACTTGAAAACTATATTGTGCACATCACCTCCCAAACGTATTCACTAATTGTACGCACACATGAATTCAGTAGTGTAGTGCTGGAGATAAGAAAACACACGTTATGCATGCAAACTGCTGACAAGAAAGACCTGCGCTGATTGAACTCCACTGGTCTGCGACTAATGATTCCTCTCTAATTGATTACTCTGTGGTCGATGTAATGGTCAAAGAAATGATTTTTAAAGGAGGACATAAATCACACCCTGCTGTCTTAGTAGAATTAAAAGGATGAACGGAACACTGGCATGAATCATTGCGTTCTCAAAGCAGCATCTGAGCAGAGCCATTTGTCTCTTTGCAGAGCAGCGAGCGTTAACTTTTTGTACAGAGGTAACAAACTCGCAGTTCTGATGAGGCTGATTTCTACACTGTAACCACGTGCCATTGTGTACGCCATATTTAACAATGAGTACATACCTTTGTCTGTCATACAAGTTTAAATCCCTGAGAACATCTTCGTATCTTGCGCCCAAATCCCCAAAAATCCATTTGTTAAATTGAAACAGACTAATTAGATTCTAAATGACAGATTTCAGCAGAAATGTGCTAAAGTACTTGAGCAAATCAATTTTGACTATTTTATGAAAAACACCAGTGCAGTAACACATTCAATGGGATTTGTTGCAAAATACATGAGGATCTAATTTTCATGTTTTCCTTCCACTGTAACCACATTAGAAAGTGTGTAATCTTGTCCTTCCCTACGAGACATTTGTTGTCTGTTTTAAAGTAAGAATCAAATAATGTGCAAGTGTTTTTTGTTTGGCGTTTAAAGTTAGTATCAGATAAACACCGTTAGGATTTCAGTATTTAATTGAATGACTTCATGTCTTGATGTCTTATTCTTTGCTGTGGAATTCCTTTTGCTGGTTCATTGAAGAGTAAGTCACATAGATTCAGCTGAAATTGATTTTCTCCCTGGCATTGGTGTAAAATAGCAAAATGTCTCATTTGTGAGTTTGCTTTGGGTTATTTTGTGAAACTTTCCAGTTTCTTCGCTTATCTTATTATCAGTTTGTTTGAAAAATACTGTTGGATTGAAACAGATTCTGCTGACAGTGCTGAGTCATACTTGTAATGAAAAACGCTAAAATTGTCCCAATTAGGTTTGTTTAAGGAGGTCATAGTATACTCATTTTTGGTTTTTGATTTATGACTCCTATAGAGCAGCTTGACACAACTGACCCAACCGTAAAGTCTGTAGATTTTTGGAAAACTGCTTCCTGCCCTCTGTCTTCCTTCTATTTTCTGTATTTCTCAAAACGGTCTGTGTAGCTCCCTCCTCCCCCTCTCCCTCCTCTGTGTGTGCCTCAGCACTCTGCTGTACTCACAACCCCTTTTGTCTGGTTAGTGAAACAAAACAAACTCAGCTAGAACACTGATAAATGTTACTAACAGAAGCTTCTCCTTGTTGGTTTTACTGATGAACTAAAAGCCACATTGCTACCCACCGTGTCGGTGTATTTAACGTGATATTATTCACTGCTGCGCTGTCTGAGTGCTCGAACAGGACGCGCAATTCCGCAAATAGAAAATCAATATGTGGCGGACAATGTTGATACAAATAAATGAATGTGTGGGAAACACTTACCCAGCTTTGCATCGCACAGTGATGTAGTGCTGTTAGTTAGTTTTAGGTCGAATATCCCGATCCAAGGACGAATGTCTGCTTACTGTCGAATATCCAACCTGAAACTAACTTTGCTGCGATGCTCATGTTGAGGAAGTGCTGTAAAAATAAAAGCTCACAGAAGTATTTTTCTTATGTTGGCCCGGAAACAGGGACACCGTTAACTTCTGTCTGCTGCTTGCCTCTTTAGGAAAGCTTCTCCTTTATTCACACCCAGAAAAACAGTATACGATGTTGTAATCCATGAAGCAGAGCACAGCGGTGTCCGAGCAGAGCGGGGCAGGCAGTGTTGGGCATGGAGCTGCTTGACCATACGTCAGTGTAACATCTGAATTTAAAAAAAACAAAAAAACAACAGCCTGCAGGGCTTACTTCCTAATGCACATCCCTCAATACGTGATGCTTTGGCATCATTCAACACGACTATCCGACGTTGGAACAACATTTATAGGTCAGAAAAGATGGAAAAGAATATTCGGGCCTCTTTAAGGATTAATGCTTTCAATTAGAACTTTACACTTGGCATGTGGCAACAGCAGGAATTGGTTGGTTGTGGCCAAAGTGCTTTTTTAGTTTATTATGTAATCACCCAGCAGCTATCTAGTGTGTGTGTGTGTGTGTGTGTGTGTGTGTGTGTGTGGTTGTTACAATGAAAGTTAGTGGACTTTCTCTGCTAACCTTTCCTGAGGGAAAGAGATGCCCCTGATTTAAACTCTTCTTTCCACACATTTTTTTCCTCAGTAGCATAACAGGGATGTGAAGGGAGGAGGTTTTTCTAAAGACTAGGAAGAGAAGTCATTTTACAGTACATTTACAATGGCCCAATACACTTTACAGCCTGCCAGACAGCAGAGGAAAAAGTTTAGCTGTGGAACAAGGTAGCGGCGTTTCAGCGGAGCGGGGGATGGACTCTAGTTGGTTTGTGTACACACACACGTGGTCCTGAAGGACCCACAGGGCTGAGCGGCTCCTGCTCTGCTCCTGACTGATTAAGCTTGTGTGTGTGTGTGTGTGTGTGTGTGTGTGTGTGTGTGTGTTGCAGAACTCCACCATTCATGTTGAAATGTAAACAGATTCCCCCTTCATAGCAATTTACAGACAGTCATTTTGTAATGTAGATTCGTTTCAGCCATTCTTACAGTAGAGCCAGGAGCGCTCCTGGGAGACACTCCTCAGCTCATACACTAAAACACAATACAGGATGACACACACACACACACCCACACACACACTCTGGGTTTAATTATTTCCTCATGAGCGCCAACCTGAAATTCCTTGCACCAGAAAATTGTGGAAAAATTCACATTATCAAAAGATGGATGCTGAACAGTGTTCGCCTCAGAGAATCGTGCTCACATTCTCGCTCCGTACCTCTGTATGACGTTAAATCAGTGAAGCATGGTCCACAGTTTGAATTTCAGCTTCCTTTTTCATGGAGTGCACCTAGATTTTACAAGCCCAAGTATGCCTGTTAAAGTGTTCTCAACAGTGAAAGTGTGGTGCAGATGGGACACTGTGAGGTCAATATGAAAATTGGAGCTCTGGGGATATTTAAAAGCCCGTGCTATACCTCCTGCTTTTTTTGTCTGAAGTCATGTTTTACTCCTGCTTTTACCGTTTCCATGGAGTTCTGCAACTCAAACCGCAGAACGTATGTGGTCAGCAGTTGCAGTTATAGGAAGCAGTACTATTCAAGGGCACTTATCACATTTTACAGAAAACTTTAATGTGTCTGTCCTTCAGTCCCAAACAGCATAATCAAATAGAACATGTGGGGTTTGAATTTCTCTTTTCATTTTTCATCATGCATAGACACTAAATTCCTTTTAAATGACTGCATGCATTATATCAGTCCCGTCAGCTCTTTATCAGGCCTTCATTGTCAAATGTCTGCTGTAACATATTAGATGCACATGTGATTTTTTCACTGTCTGTAGTTTATTTGCACGTCCACATCATTTAAAACAGTGAGGCAGTGGACCTTCTGAAAGGCAGTGTAAATGAGAGCTTCACTCAGACCCTCTTCTGTCTCTGCCATATGGAAAACTGATTTAGAGTGAGGGTCAAAAAAGGATCTGCATGTTCTTACCAAACACAAGCTCACTGTTGTCAGTATTTCCTTCCTTGGGAACGAACAAATCCCCGAGCCTGTAGGTATGTGTAACCAGGAATTTCGACTCAAACTGCCCAGTGTCTGAGACGGAGTCGTTCTCACAGATGTTTCCCTGCTAAGTCTCTACAATCCCCGAAATACAGTTTCGTTTCATTTGATTTATTTATTTATTTATACGGGAAAGGTTTAAAAGTAACATCCAAATGTTCCAGTTAATCGAGACTGACTCAGTTGAAACTGGTTTACAGCAGGTTCCTGTTCTGCTGTTTTTATTGTTTGACATATATTTTACTTTGCGATTGACTTTTGTGGTCAACTTTAATTTTTTTTTTACCACTTTTGTCTAAAATATTTCATGTTTAATGCTGTCTTCTTGCTCGCATGTGCACTCTGAACCTTTTTACATCATTGGAAGGAGAGTGATTATGTTGAGCTGCTCTCGGGAACACTGAAAGCTCACGTCACTCACAGCCTTATCTGCAGTGACTCTTCCTTTCACCGATAAATCTGTCACTGATTCACTCAAACGCCTGCCAGATGCTTTAATATTTGAACCATGTCATCGTCTCAGGCCTCCCATTTTGCGCCTGTCATGTTTATTTAGTCGACGTGGGAATCATGACTAATTTCGTGTCACTGGTATTTAAGAGATGGATGTAAGTCAGGTTAAATGGATTTTCTAGAAATGCAAAATGTGCACAGACACGTAGCTCACAGCCTTTTCTCACACGCTTACACAACAACTCACAGTGCTAGTTTGTGAAAAGAGTCTGTTTTCTTTCTGAGATGCCTCTAAGACCATTTTCTAAATAGTAAACTCTCTGAATTGCTTACCCTCAATGCGGCATAATGACATGTCATTTTTGAGTCATTTGCTTTGATGACTCAGAATGAGGGAATAAAGTCGTACTAATAGAAGTACTGCTGCCTGCCTGGCCTTTTTTTTTTTGGCCAGCCTCCCTTCCGCTTTTCTTTCTGCTTCTGCACGTCTGAGTTTGATGTGTTTTCGCACATCACGCAACAGTGGCTTGATGGTTTTTTGATAATGTGGAGTCAAAAAAAGAAGATATTAAAGACCTCACCTCTGTTTACCCTAAGAATTATTATTAGCTTTTGTTCTTTCAGTATATTATTTAATATTTTAGTAGCAGGACAAGAGTAGAATTTTAAAGTTAGTGTAAAAAATGACCTCAAATAAAAACAAATTTCAGTTCTTCCTAATCATTTATGACAGAGAACACACATTTTACTGATCATCACTGTGTTCAACTGGTTTCACCTCAGGATTGTTGTTGTTGTTTTTTTTTTTTTTTTAAAAGAGGCAATTTTTTTTGACATTTCTAAATAGACGCTCAGAGCTTAAGGCTCCTCAAAAAATAAATAGAGCCATAAAAGAAACGGCACATTTAAAGGCTTAGGAAACATTGACAGGAGTATGCTGGACAAGTTTGTGAAATTCATTGCTCTCAAGAGTGTGATGGACAGAAAACACTGACGACACTGAAGGTGTGATAAGATTTCCTTCACTGTAACAGCTGTCCCTTGTTAGATCATCGTCTGGCCTGCCAAAAATGTCTTTAGTCACTGTTTTCGGCCAAAAATGAGAAAAAAATGATGTCATGTAGAATGTCAAGATAACTGGCCCCCTGTTGTGTCTGTTCCGTAACTAATCTGCTTTTATTCGGAAGTTTGCAACATTATTAAAGTTTCTGTGAAGCTGTCAAAAGTTTGACAAACCCATGGACACCTTCAATACAGTGTGTAAAATATTTCCACCATAGTACCGCTATTTGTGGTACTTTTAGGAACTAATCTAGTTGCTTGTTGGTTTTTTTTGTCCATACAAACTGCCAGTTTTACCACAAAGCTCACTGACATGGACATGTTATCATCTGCCCCTGCACACGAGGATCTTTGCTTTACTCTTTGTAGACGTCCACGTGCTGACCAGAATACATGCCCATTAGTAGTTAGCACACATGCTGACACGTGTGCGTGAGCTGACACTGGGGTATGCATCTGTTTTGGATAGTATCCGGCTGTTTAGAACAGGCTGCCCAAGGACTTAAGATGAGCTGAAAAAGTGTTGTTGTTGTTTTTTAATGTTCAACTAATTCCAAAAAAGCAGTGACATTACCTTCACAGCACAGACCTGCCAATCATTGAAAACTTAACACATTCCCTTCACTCTGACTTTGAGTCGCTTCCCTTGGGGTGGCGCTGTGGGATAATGAGGACCAAGAAAAGGATGTTGTTGTTTTATTTCCCCCAAAAATGCAATTTATAGTGTCAACAAATTGTAATAAACCTAAATATGAGGTCATAGACTATTCACCATGGGCATGAATGCACTGAGAATTATTCCTTTTTAGCCTGGCTTTTGCTTCAAAGCGGTCTCACACTATATCACTGCTGACATTTTTTACTGGCCTATAAATTTGTCAGTCATTTGCAAAGCACACTGATCTACACGTACTGATGTGGAGGTAAAGGCTTTCTTTCGCACCAGTCTGCTGTGAGCCTGTGTCTTTTTGCTCTCAAGTCCCATTTTGATTACGTACTGTACGTGTCAATTAGTGTTCTACTTGGATTGGACGGTTCTAGTAAACGTCTTGACTAACTTGTCTGAGGCTCCTCTAAACAGACTCAGCTGAATTTGACTTTTCTTCATTAAGCCCACTGACTGATTCTATAACTCAGCCAAGCAGCAGCTGATTTGTCATTTCCCTGTCTGGCTGGTGTTTCCCCTTTGCCATCTGGTCTGAATTTAGCCTTGATGTCATCACTCGTCAGTTAATAGAAAGGCTCCTGGAAACAGGGCTGCGGAGGTCCATCCATGGAAAAACTTGTGTTTTTCTAAACCTGACCATCACTTCACACGCCGCTTTATGGCGTCGGACAACGTGACTGCTCAAAGATGTGCTTACATACACGTGTCCATGCAGTGTTACAGACCTGAAAGGAATTTGAGGA
>JAQLOL010000001.1:28243793-28257516 GCA_029783665.1 Naso thynnoides
TGACAAGATGACAAGTGTTATATAAATAAAGATTGATTGAAGTCTGCTAAATACTTGTGCACCATGATCATGAAAATTAAATTTCAGCATGAACAGTTTATTGCTTTATCAGCAATAATAAGTTCAACTCACCCTTTAGTCTATTATTTTTTAAATTATTTTTGTATAAGTTCTCTGAAAAGTTTGCAGCACAGTTGGATGGAAACACAGCTGATGTGTGTCTTCTTGTCTTTGTTGCTCCATTATGTTCCAGAAATTGTCTCTTATTTTGGAAGGTTTTTGTTATCATATTATCATTTGGGCCATCCCATCTGTGTCTGACAGGCTGTCAGGGATCTACCCTGCTGAAGATGGAGTCTGTCAGTCATCCTCTCAACAAAATTATACTCCTGTGTGGGTGTATGTTTGGTCAGTGCATCTGTGTGTGTTAGGGTGTATTACAGGCCATTCTTCAGGTCAATTTCAATGAAAGAAGACAGGAGATGGATTTCCTCCAAGTTGAAATTGAGGGTCCTGTTATTGGCAAAAGATTGCTCCTTATTTCCACTAATCTGAAGGCAAAGTGACCCCCAATTTTAGTGGGTTGAGTGACCCTAAACAGTGTAAAAGTCACTAGAAAGTCAGATATTATTATATTGCTGTATTGTTGGGGGAGAGTCACACCTGTATGGAGAAAAAGATTAAGTCTTCATCAAGGAATAAAGACTCACTGAATGTGTGTCCAGGGTTGTTTCTCTGTCTGTTTTAGATCAGGTTGAGGATCACTATCGAAATTTGAGTCACATCAAGTTTTGTGCTGCAACGAAGATGCATACAACGTGAAATAAGGAGTAGTTTGGCATATAATCCCTTTTAATGAGTAGTAATAACCCAATCTAAGTGTAAGTCTGTCTAATATTTTCATCCATGGCCAGCTACCTGCAAAACTAATGACATATCCATCAGCTTCGACTTTATATTGTGTTCGATTCCTATTAGCTAATGTTAGTATTGTAACACTTTAAACCTGAATGATCAGTGTAATAAACAGAAGCATGTTAGCACTGTCATTGTGAACATGGTCAGTGCATCTGCAGGCCAGTCAGCTGGAGAATTTTTATTTTTGCCACACATGGGCTGACTGGCCCTTCAGATACAGAGAGATCAGCTCATTGGCACAGCCATTGATTTATACAGTTGTCATTTGGTCACAGACTATCAACCACTTATTGGGCTGGACACTGGTGACAGCTGGCAAAGTAAATGGACGTCAGCAGCGGCTCAACACTCGAGCTCACAAGGCTCGCCGAATCGTTTTCTGTTTTCTGTCATATTGACATCAGCAACACTTACTGTACTTTCAACATTTCCATTGTGTCCTTTAAAGAGAAACCTCTCCCACAAGTATATGTGCAGAGAATCCCCTCATTTAAACATTTAATTGTGAAGCATTTGAAAGATTTTTCTGTGTAAAACAGTATGTTTACGTGCACAGTTAAGTCAAGCTACAGTTAAAACTCGATAAGGTCAGTTAATTTTGGACTACTGTTGTTATCTCAGTATACAAGCGCTGAGGGAGAATCAATTTATTGTCCAACTCTGCCACAGTAGGTGGCGAAATGTCCTGTTCAGCCAGTTGCTATTGAACCTTCTTTTGGTTAATCAAACAAGCGACAAACAAGTGAGCAAGCGGCTGGTGAAATCAGTGTCGAATGGTGAAAATATGGACAACTTCACAGCACTGTACACTTGATATCCAAGCTTTACTTTTTGTCCAAATTCGATGCACACTGTCCCTCATACATTACAGGATTTTTGGTTTTGTACTGGCCTTCTTCTACAAATTTATGCTGTTGGAGTTCTGGGTCAAAGATGCCGCAGGGACTGTCGATCATGCTCAGATTGCTCAGGCCAGTCCGGGTTTGGCTGAGGTGTATACACGCAGGAGAAATTTGACTTTCAGTCACATTATCTGGGTGTGTTAGCTGGACTTTGAGAAATTCAGCGTAGTGTGATTTCTGTCTGGACTACAATGGGGACATGCATTTTAAAAGTCCGGTCCGGACTAACACAATAAATTGGTTTTCTCAACATCATGCAAACATACTGAGTATTTGTATTTTAGGATAAAAATAACAGTCAAACCAGAGACCTAGTGCAGTGAAGTTTAGTTTTGCATTTTAATTTTGATTGATCACAGACTTATTAGGGTGACTTTATCTAACAACACGCTGCATCGTACCAGCCTGCAGAGGAGACACACCCGCAGTGTCTGAACAGGGACAAAACTCTGCCTAATATAATGACTTACTTGCTTTAAAGAATTTCGTTAATTACTTTATAATATGAAGAATTGTGAAGTATCATTTCCATGGGGCTGTTCAGTCAGAAAGTGAGAGATCATAGGTAATAAACATGGCATTTCGTTGTTGCAGCAGAACAAGCGGCAGCCTCACACTCCTGCCTGCCTGCAGCAGACGCTTCATGTGTGGACAACAACAGCGAGCGAGACGCAGCAGATTGGCGTCACAGACGCGCTGCAGAGGTAGAGACAAGATGTGTGTCCCGGGCGTTACTTTGTGAAAGAAGCTTCTGTGAAATAGTGGATACATTATTTGAGCCTTACAATTTATGGGATAAAGACTGTGGTATTTTTATACTCAAAGATTTGACCAGCAGGGCCCCATCTCCAAGACTGCATCCAGTTCTCCTTATAGATCGCTGCCATAGAGTCTTATTGAAACCAATCCAACATTTACGCCCACATGCTGTGATTGGCCTACTGTGCACTACTCTGAGGTGAGAATGTAAGCAGGGTCATGACTTCACTCTTGGCTCACTTCTATTATCCTTTACATAATGATTTCCATCAGTTTCCACTTGGACAGCCGAGTGTAACAGCTTGAATTTCCTCTTAGAGTGACTGTCTGAATATGTACAATGTTGTTCCCATCATCAAATCATTATCTTATCTTGTCCCTCCAAATGAAAGACAGCTATTCTTGTATGAGTGGAACAGTTCTGTAAAAGATAATTCTCTTGAGTTCACTAGCTGACTAACTTCACGTATAGAGAAGATCAAGGCAGGTATAAATCTGCACTGCAGATCACACGTAAGCTGCAATATGGTAGCCTGAACAAAAATTTTGGTAAACAAAAACTGCACAGTGCAATCCTACTTATGTGACTCAGAGTTGAAAAGGTCTAGCAGTGCAGCTCGCACATCAGTTGCTTCCTGACGTTCTTGATGTTCCAACACACAAACAGGTGGCTGCATGTTCTCCATCGCCGATGTGTCCTTCAAGTAGCCGTGTGCTTGTTGTTCCTTGTTTTTATCCACTTTGTTATTTTTACATTAAGTTTAGATCTTTATGTAATTAAACTTTTAACAGGTCTTTAGTTTTGTTGATCTACTTACAAGCACATTTGCTGTGTTTTGTGCATTTGATTCTAAAATTACATAAAGTGCTAATTTGAGTCTGAAAATAACAAAATGAGGTAAATAAACAAGTCACAGAGTTGTTGGGAAGTGTATCTGATGACTTTAGGTGGAGGCAGGCTAGCACTTCCCATTGACTACCAGTATTTGAGCTAAGCTAATTAGCGGTGGGCGAGCTCAGCTGATATCTTCCTTGTTACTGCACGCACAGTTCTATCTTCTTGTCTGGAACTCTGGAAGAAATCAATTAACAAAAAATGGGGGGTGGGGGGGTGGGGAGTTGGCATATCCCTTTAGCATGCAAAATGTCTCCTGTGAAAAATATTCTTTTGTCCATCACAGCTAACATAAGCATGTGTCTTTGAAACCAAACCCACTCTAGTACAGCCAGTAATGTTAAAAGCCTTGGTGAGCTTACTGCCTTGGTTTTATTTGCCATTGAACTATGACATATAAAATATATTTATATGCGTCATTGTGTTGATGAAATGATTTATTGACAAATGCGAGCAACTTGCTATGGCGTGGTGCATCTTTGACCTCGCTAGGCCCACCTTTTAAACTACAAGATAAAAGTCTAAGTGGACAATACGTGACGAGCTCCAGCTGTTAGTTTGTAGAATATATACAAAGAAAAGATTGTTTTCCTTCCATGTTCTTTACTGTATCAACAGTGGTACAGTGTGTTCTCGAGCAGAATTATTACAGAAACAATAGCAGCCAGAGTGCTTTTTGTCCTTTGAGTCGTGCTAGGGTAAAGAAACATCTAAAGAGAGACTCCAGTTATGTATGTTGTTTCTGCTTCTGGAAGCCTGTTCAGTCCAGTTACACTACACAACTTGGAGAGTTAAGGCTTCATTCTCATCTGTGGCTGTATTAAGTTGTATTGCTAATTCAAAAATTAAAAAAAGAAGAAATTTTAAAAACATTTCTTTCATTCAGCAGGAACACACAAAAACAACGTTAATGGCCTCACGGCTTTTTCTGACAATGTATTGTATCAAGCCCTTTGCCTTCCATCTCAAAATTTAGTTTCTTACTCTTGCTCCAAAAGTCGGCACACGTTTTTGTTATTGATTTCCTTACATCCTTTACCCTGGGGAATGTATTAAATGCTTTTCTTCTTTAACAGATGGATCAATATTAAACAAAGCAGATGAATGCAGGAGTGTGAAGCATTTTGAAGCAGCTCCAGTGCTTTGTTTCAGCTGGATATGCAAAACTTCCTTTTGGGTCCCTTCGCAATGATGTGAGGTTTTCTTTGGGTTTTGATTTTCTGCTTACAGGGTGTCTCCAACCAAACACTAACGCCTCCTAGTGGATCCGACGTAAACTGACAGAATTTGATGAAAATTTGATGATTTATTTTAGGGTCATGCTATTTTAATGCTGTATTGAAGTTAAATGTATTGTATATACTGTAATTGTCACCTCTGATCTCATTCCTGTCTTAAAAGGGTGGCACTGTAAACATTATTGATATAAAGAAATGCAAACCTATTTTAATAATTATAGCCTCTGAAGATGTTCTGTTTTTTATGTACTGTATATATTAAAGCTGCTTTAGTGCTGATACGTTTGGAATCTGAATTGCTTTTTTTGGGGCAGGTTTTTCACTGTTGCTCTGGGGCTCGGGTCAAATTGACCTAACTGCAAGGCTTTGTGATTGACCACATGTACTCAGATTTATCTGTTATTTCAAGGGAAACTGAACTTTTTTTTCTTTTTGTTTTATGCCTCCCTCCCAAGTTCCAGACAAGAAGATAGATACCATTCTTTCGACTGTGAGTGCAGTAACAAGGAAGAGACGAGCAGAGCTCAGCTCAAATACTTGTAGTCAACGGGAAGTGCTAGCCTGCCTTCGCCTAAAGTCATCAGATTACTTTCCAACAGCTCTCAACGATCTTGGGTGCCTCTTGTTTATTTGCCACGTTATGCTATTTTTTAGACTCAGATTAGCACAGGGAGGCAAATATAATAAAGACAAAAAAGTTAGCGTAACCCTTTAATGTGAAGACATTCTGTAGTAGAAAAGGTAAAAAGTCAAACTGAGTCAAATCGAGTTACTTGTCTCTGAAAATGTGAAGTCTGTTTTTGAAGGATTTTCCTGTTATTCTTAAGAGAAAAACATTGTTTAAAATATCCTCAATATTCTCCTTTAAAATAGTGCCATATCTGTTTGGCAGTCCAGTGGAAAGAGAGTAAGGCTAAAAAAAAAACAGCTCTACAAACCTGCTTGCTCCATTTCCTCCTCAATATCAATATTGAAATATTCTTTTACGCCAAAAAGTCATTTTAGAAAAAGAAATGAAAAAAGGCAGAGGACAAACAGTAAAGAATTAAACAAGAATACTACAGTTTTAAATAATACTAAATAAAACTCCCTTGCTCTTTTTCCTTCAAACATTTTCATAAGCCATGTGTTTTTTAGTGGGTTATTAGTGCTAGACATTTATGACAAATCAGGGTTAAAGCTTTAGAGCTCTGAAAATGTACAACAGAAGAGATTTAAATGATAGTATTTGGGTTTAAATTAAATTACAATAGCGTTAAAAATAAACATTTAGTAAGCGTACATGACTGCAAGCATGAAGCAAGTGTTTGGAAAAACAACATAATATTAAATGAGTGGGTTAGAAAATCAAAAATGTTTTTTTTGACTGATATCCTTGAACTTTGTCAATTCTCCTAACTAAACCCGTAACAGCATTTCTTATTACGCTAAAAACCACACTTAACAATTAGGACAAACAATTTCAAAAACACAACTTTCATGACAAAGTCTGACAGCAGTCAGGTTTGGGCGCTCTGTCCTACCTTTCAGACTGGGGAAAGGCGTTGCTTTGTCCCTCGCTGCCTTGTTGGGGAGGGCGAGGTTGGACAGACTGAAACTGGTGCCGTGGTTCTTGTAAAGATTGCCTGTGAGGGGAGAGAAAATCACATATTGGGTATCGACCGACTTACATCAGCACTACTGAATACCTATGCCCGTCAGATCAATCAGTGCCAAATGTTGCTACCCAGGACAGAGAGAGAAAGCGAGAGAGAGACTACACATAACGCCAAAGCAATCACAGCGAGCCAAAAGCGGTCTCAGGTGTGGATACCCTTGTTGAAGCTGGACACAGTGAACGCTCGCTGCGACAACTGCAATGCCACAATCAAAGCTGGTCAAGGTAGCACATCAAACTTACAGAAACATTTAGTCAAACATAAGATATTCCCGAGAGCTGAGGGGAGTACGCTGTTTGATAGGCTGAGGGCTCCGGCAGCAGCAAGCATGACCAGCCCAGATGAAACCTCCGTGCCGTACAACGAAACCTTAAGCGATCAACCTCTCTAGGTAATTATTTCTGCTAGTCTGATCAGCTGTCTCTGGAGATAACTGGACTCTCTCACTGTCTGTTTTTTTGTCCAGTAAAAACACAAGATTCATTCATTCATAATCTGTAACCATTTAAGCTTGGTAGGAGACTGGAGCCAACCCCAGCTGACTTTGGGTGAGGGCGGGGTTCAATTTGGACAAACTGCCAGTTCATCACAGGGCGGACATATAGAGACAAACAACCATTCGTGCTCACATTCTCACCTATGGGCAATTTAGAGTCACCAATTAACCTACATGTCTTTGGACTGTGGGAGGAAGCCAGAGTACCCCGAGGGAACCTACATAAGACACGGGGAGAACATGCTCCACACAGAAAGGTCCCGGCCCAACTGGGGATCAAACCCAGGACGTTCTTGCCAAAAGGTAAAAGAATCTGGATTCAAATTCAGAACCTTCTTGCTTTGAAGCAACAGTGGTAGCCACTAAGCCACTGTGCTGCCCTACAAATGGAAATGACGTTAGCCAAGCATGATTTACTAGTATTAGCTGCTTAGTCGACAATGAGCCACCGTCTATACACACAGCGGCTAGCTAGCAAGCTAACTTTCACAAAAAGTAGCGAAAAAAGCAACTGTTTGGTGCTGGTATTAAATTCCAGGTACCAGTATCAGTACCGGTGCTGGTTCAAATGTGAACGCTCCCCAGCCCCAATAATCAGGGAACAAAAATTAAATGCAAATGATCAAACAAACCAAATGTACTTTACTGTATGTAACATTATACATCATTCACATGAGTTTTAGAGAAGCATGCTTACTCTGATCACGACGATGATAATTCAGCCTCTGTATCTGAATGCATGTGTGGGCGTGTTCAAGCTTATGGTTGAAATGAGTCTGACAAGTGCTTTTGCTTTCTGTGCTTCAATTCATCACCCACATAAATCAACCCACTCTCCATGACAAACAACCTGAACTTTGCTGAAAAGAACCAAAATAAAATCCAAATATTCCTACTGGCGAAAGACATGAGTCCTCCGAATCCATCGTTGCTGCTGTTGGAAATGGTGGAGTTTGGCGAGCTGTTGCGGGAGTCGCCCTCCCCGTCAGACTCTCCGGGAAGCCTCAGGCTACTGGGACGTAAAGGACGCTGCGCCCTGAGAAAACGATCAAAAGACATTTACAGTGCGTCATGGAACCAGCAATATATACGTGCTGTGCATGAGAAACTCTCAAGCATTCAAACATCGAACACAATCAACACCACCAAAGATTCAAGATCACCATGAATGGAGAAATTAATCTGACATGCTGGGTTTTGATGGAGAACATTGCATGGTTTGATCTGAGAGCCCATTTGAATGATGCATTCATTCAAGTGATGAACAAGCTTAACACACTTGTTGCCATTGAGGTTCTGGTTGAATCGAGGGGTGTATGACTCCACTTGCTCCTCAGCATCAGGGTCATCCTCTGAGGGGAAGCCATACTGAGGCTCAAAGTATGGGTTGTCATACTCTTGCTTTTTGGTGGCTGGATCCACCAGGCCAGCGTCAGCTGTTGTTCTGAGGAACGGCTGACTGCCCAAATTGGGGACGGGGTTCTGCAGAGCAGCACTTGCTGATGCTTCGATTTCAGGTATTTCCCCTTGCTCCTGGAAAAATGAACACACAAGTAAATTTAAACTGTGAAAATGTCTTCTTGTATTTTTCATAATTATAACGAATTACTATATGTTAATTAGGTTAAGTTATTATGGGATTTTTGCCCTAAGATGCCAAAAATAAACTGTCTACCCCAGTTTTAATCATTAAAAGAGACATTTAGAGTTTACAAACGTTTTTTTTTTAAAGAAATTGAAAAACAAAAGATTTTGACTTATTCATTTAATAGGAATGATTACACACATGGTTGACTCCCTGGATGATGGTGCTGGGACTGGAGCTTGCGGTTGTGCTGGAGCTGGACCGAAGAGGTTGACCATCAGAGGGTTCAGCAGGTCCGTCCCCACCAGGTGGACCCTCTGAGCCACGACCTTCCCTGAAGTCCTCAAAGTCTTGAAACTCAACCTCACTAGCGTCTCCCAGTGCAGCATGGGTAGGCGGGTATGAAGCTAAGACATCAAGGTTGAATATCAGTAGGCAGGAAACACGTGGATCGGTGCCCGTTTTATAATAAACAAACAACTTACTCTGTGAATCTCCCTGGATGTCACCTTGGATCATTTCACTCACAAGGTCACCAAGTGAGGAATAGGACGAGCTGGAGTCATCGTACGCCTCACTGTCACTGCCACTGCGACAAATACAATTTATTACAAACATCTGCCTGACTGAAACTACCAACAGGAAATTAAAATTAAACCAAGAGTTCAAAAAAGCTGATTATTTGGACCTTTATGCTGAAAAGTATCTAGTTCATTCTCACCTGTCTGTGGGGTCGGACTCATTGCCCTCGTCCTCCAAAGGACCAGCCATGGCTTCCACCAGCTGGGAGCTCCCATCATACACTCTGTAGTTCACTGGCTGTAGCTGGTGAGCGTACCACTTTGGCTTGTCTCCGATTAGTGAAGGGTCAAACACATCTAAAAGACAAGAGCGAGCAGGATGTTTCTAACACTTAACTTCACCTATTCTCTGTGATGCATACTGATTGAAATACAGACTTGAATGAGTCTTACTGTTATGTATCCTCTGAAAGGCGAGGTTGGAAGGGTTAAGAGCCCATTCTCCGTAGAACTCCACTGCCTGTGTGTGTGAAAGTTTATCTGCAAAGCCAGAGCGACGTGGCCGAGATGCGAGGAAAGACGATGACTGAAAAGCGACGACGGGCCGGGGGAAGAGGCGCAATGTGCGAGTGTGCATCTGGAACCCCTGGAGGACATTCGGGGAGTTGAAGAACCGTACCATGGCAACCCTGTGAAAGAGAGGAATAAGTCAGTTAAGATTCATATTTTCTTTGATCTGTCAAATTGCTAATTAGCATTACAAAGTCTTTATATTAAAAATAAAATAATAAGTACAGTTAATCACAAACAGGTTTACAATAAATTGATGTATTTATTCTTGGGATGTTGAGGGCTTTTTAAATATTGGTGTTGCATTCAAAAGATTAATTTATCAACTATTTTTTATTTCTTTAGTCGTCCTTACATTTTTGCATTTGTAAGATTAAAATTTTCAGTATCTACAAAGGCTGTGAATTGAAAACAAAAATGCAGATGCCATATGCATCACTAAAGGGTTACGATTTAATATTTGCGATATATTATCCAATACTAGCAAGGCAGTAAATTATTGCATAGGTCTGTCAGTACCCGATATGAGTCCCATGTCATTTTTAGTCATGCATGCGCGAAAAGGTCCATAAGTAGGTGTTAGTGGCTAACGTTATGATACTCTCTCTGCTCAGCGCTAGCTAGCCACTTTAAGTTGAAATGTTAACACAGGCTGTTGCTAGCATCAGAGCTGTTTAAACAGCTCTGCAATGGCTCTGGGTGCTTGGGTGGGGCTACCACTTGCCAGCACTAGTCCCACCCAAGCAAGCAATGATGTTAGTGTGATCAGTTCTGCGAGCTGGCTAGCATCCCTGCTAGCTAGGCTAGTGTCTTAACTTTGCAGCACAGGTAAGTTTGCATTTCCATTCAAGTTTGAATTCTATGTGGGTCTGACGCCAGTTAGAATTTAGTTTTAAAATGTTAAACCTGATTTAGACCGTCAAACTCAGATCCTGACATGAAACTCCGACCGTGACATGTAGTTTTGTCCGACTGGTGTAGCCACAGCTAGCTGTTCAAGATGGTGTACCTTTCCACACATGCTCGACATCGGGTACTGACAAGGTCTTTGTTCTTTGTGCATATGCCAGCATATGTACTCACATCTTCCTGTCTCAGCGGACGTTGTTACTAGAGAAACAGGGTCAAGCTAAAGATAGATCACAACACTGCTATCTGATGGTCGGTTTGTGAACAACACAAAATTACTCACACAGATCTTTGCATCCGGACTACTAAATATAAACTGATAGTGTTTTAAGAATCAATTCAGTGTCACAAGACAAAATCTTATGATACTCAAAAGTATACAGCATTTCTTACATCTGTAGTTATTTTATTAGCATCTGCTCCAATAAGTGGATCATTAATGATTATCATTATCAGCCCTGAAATTCTACGACATAGTTCTTTGGCCAGAGATCCTCACACAGACGATCGTGGCAAACAGCCAATTGAAAGAGAAGTTTGTCTTGCCTGGTGGCTACATCCACAGAATCAACATCATTGCCGTAAATGAGAGGGTTGAACTCTGTGGACGATGGTGAAGCTTTATCGCGTCCAGGTGGGAGCAGGGGCATCTCCTGACCTTCCTGGAACTTCTCCAGGTTCAGAATGGGCTGGGTGTTTAAACTCATACTGGCCAAAGCCTGAAACAAGTGACAGTGAAACAATGTATAAACACAGCAGTGGATCTAAACACAACAACAAAGTGTTTTCTTGGATCACTCCCACGAATGGCATCAACATTTCCTTGAATATTATAAATTTCTACACTTAATGGGACATTACAAAAATGTTTTCCCTTCTATGGAGGGAGAACATTTCAGGCCGAAGTGACTGACTGCTTTATTAGGGACTGAGAAATCTGGTTAAAGGGATTTTATGAGAGGATCCAAGTTGCTTAAATGGATCTAAATGGTAATCCCTTTCACTGTCAAGTATCTATGCATCTCTGCTGTGAGCCAAAGTGAGGTAGGAGACAGAACACTAGCTGAAGGGTTTCAACCCTGGTTTTCCCCAATTTTTGCTGTTTTTTATAACTTCACTTTCTGATCATATACAATAGCTGAAGGATCATTTCTGTGCATGTTGACGCCTGTGGTGGGAGTGTCACTTTGGAGAGAAGGGGCACAAGGGAAGTTAAGTCACTATGCATGGTTTGCATTGAGGGAACTGCTGCAGACTCAAGTGTCAATGTTTAGCTTAGCGTAATGAAACATTTAGTTGCCGGGTCTGGATGAATGTTAAGTTTGTAAAGGTGATTAGCTTCATCGTATCTTGTTTAAGTTACAAGAACACTCACTGATGCCAAGATAGATGCACGCACATTCAGTCATGCTCAAGCCAGAGCTAAGCAGTTTATCAAAAGACTGGTCCGCAACATTCTGTGACACTGTTATGCGTTTTATTCAAGTCTTGAAGAGTAGGAGACAAATAGTAGTGACAAGCAAAATAATGTGAGAGATAAGATATCCGTGCAGGGGCATTACACATTCCACAGGAGGAGAAATGAGTAACCTTATTTTCAGAGGAGAAGATCTGCTTTTGGGTGATCACGGTCAACCTAACCAGACACTAGGGAGGGAATAAGAGAGGTGCGAGGAGAATCACATGAAGGCCTGGGATGATAACTTCGTGACTGACACTGGAACAGCACATGACGGAAGGGTCCCCCTTTCTTCCCTTTCTTTTCTTTGTCTCCTTTCAACAGTACTTCCCTATTTCCTCATTTTCGCTGACTGCGATAAAAAGTGCATATTGGTACCACCCAATTGTGACTAATATAGATTTTACATCATGACTTTATGCTGATGTATTTTTGATTTGTTTGTGCAATGAAAGAGGTCACTTGCCATTTTATAATTGGCATTTTCAATTCTGCAATTTACTGAAGAAAGGAGATAACAAAAGATTCATTGGTGTTTGTTTCAACAAGGACATGGATGGACAGTGGTGCGAGGCTGAGAGTGAAGAGACGGACATTTTGAGAGAGTAAGATTAAAAGAGAAAGAGATGATTTTATGCTGAACATGAAAGACAACGAGAAACACAGACAAAGCAATTACATGACGAAAAACCAGACGTCCCTACAAGATCCAGCCATTAAAAGACACATGAAAACCATCCATGTTGACCAACTGAGCAAAGCCAGTGGTCACAGTGGAGTGGTGATGACAGATACAAAACAGCAGATCTTTTCAAAAACATACATAAAATACTTGCACAATTAAGCACCTGTTGTACCTTATCATTTCTAATTTGCAAGAGGAAATACAACTTCCACTTTTTATGACTTTTTTTTAACAATTAATGAATCCGTAGCCTGTTTGGACTCATTTATTTTAGCTGTCTTGTGTCAAGTGCAAGTATTTTCACTGACTCTCACATCAGCAGCATTCTGCTTTGGCATCACAGTCTTCCGGTAATTAGTTAAACCATCTTCAGCGACATTTTCTCCTTTCACAGTTATCAATATTGTGTCCTTGTTTCCAAATATACAACTGCTAATCTGAGGCTTTGCACACTCCTACACACCAGCCTCGCAGTCACACATCCGCACACGGGAGAGAGCTGCTAATCACACGCGGCTAATGAACCGGCTCTGATTCAAGGTGAATAATTAAATTAAGTGTGTGCAGGGATTTCAACAGAAGTCTACTTTTTCAATTAATTTTAAAAACATGAAGCAAAGTTTGAATGAAACATGTGAGGAAAGTTCTTTATTGATTGTATTCAAAGAGACAAGAATGAAAAAAGTCATATTTATTCTTCTGCCTCCAAAAAAAATTTGTGTAAATCTGCAAACAGCTAAATTATTTTTATTAAAATGGGTGTTTGACTGTTCTTTTTAACAGTGATTTAGAGGGATACGCCAACTTTTTTTTTCCATTTTGTCAACTGCATCCCTCCCAAATTCAGGACGGGCAGAGCTCGCCCACCGCTAATTAGCTTAGCTCAAATGCTGGTAGTCAATGGGAAGTGTTAGCCTGCGTCCGCGTGAAGTCATCAGACAAACTTTCCAAGAACTGTAAAGGGTCCTGTTGTGACTTGTTTATTTACCACATTATGTTGTTTTTAGACTCAGATTAACACTTTATGTAATTTTAGTATCAAATACATACCAGGAGCAATCTGCTGGTAGCATGCGTGCCAGTAGACAATATAACAACAGTAAATGTATTTGATTCTAAAATCGCGTA
>JAQLOL010000001.1:28259138-28285897 GCA_029783665.1 Naso thynnoides
CGAGAGAGAGAGAGAGAGAGAGAGAGAGAGAGAGAGTCTGGGTGGCTCTTGCTTTAACCCAAAGACCTGAAAATGGGAACCACATTCCAGTCTGCTCTTTCCTCCAGTCTGTTCTGCTGCTGTAAATGGACAGTTTGGCCATTTTGAAAATCACATTCAGTAGCTGCCATTTGGGGGCATCAGTTTTCCTGTAGCTGACACCCAGAATAAAAACAGACTTGGACCTACTGTCCCCAAATTGTGTGACTGTCTGGGGGGGGGGTAATGGATGGACGGACGGATGAATGGATGGAGTTTTCCTCATGTTGTCAAATAATTGATGTTGTGATGCAGAAAGGGTACCAAGCCATCCGTGACCGAGCAAACACAAACAGTTGAGATGAAAACATATCACCTTTTTTTTTAGCAGAACAGCACTAAACTCTTGGATCTGCTCTCCACATATCACGGCTGTCTCTGCCTTCACAGTCTAAATGTATGAGCTTAAGATTAGTCCTTTTATTTCTCTCTGTAGGCTCGTGATTTTTACTGTACTAGACGCTCTCAAAGCTGGGATGCTGTGTTTAAAATGTGTTCTTACCAACAAAGGACTCACAAATGATAGTGTGACTGACTCCAGCAGGTCATTGAAGCAGTCACTGTCGGTACTACCATCACAGACTTTATTTATTTTTGCCTTTGTTTTTTTATACAGGTAACTTGTGAGTCGCGGTCTCGTCCTTTGCCCTGACTGTATTCTCAGAAGGCTCTGCATTGTTCCTCATCCTCCCTCTTCCTGATGACTATCAATCTTCATTTAGTTTCATTAGCCTGCATTAATCAAACAGGGAAAGGGGGAAGTGTCTGTGCTGCTCGTCAGCGGGCTCATGTCCTTTTTGTCGTCTCTGCTGCTGCCGCCGGGCTGTTCAGCTTCATCCTATTAACAGGAAGGGTCTTGAATGCAATTCTGCAAGATAGTGGATCTCCCACGGTGTGACCTGCGGCGACTTATCACAACCCAACCCGCAACCTTTTACACCCCAACACTCTCACCGCCTCTGAAACACATGATGGGATGTATTATAGAAAAATGACGGAAAATTACACAGAGAGCTCACACGCAACGCTGCAAGGACATCAGTTCTCCGGGGGGCTTTCCATTAAAAATATTTATTTCATTTTCTCAACCTAGAATGTTACATCTTTTTGTGGGGACAAAAACTGATGACCGGGAGAGGAGTAGACAAACCATGTGACAACCTTTGTGGCTGAAAAAAAAAGCCAAAGCCGCCAAAAACTGCAGTTCCTCAAATAGCCACTTGAGGCTTTCTCTAAAGCTGCCTCGATCCTCAGAGACCCCCGTACAGAAATACTCAACTTTACAGCAGGAATGCACCCGCTTACGTCCTGGTACGGTTTTCGTATCAACCGTAGCTCATTTACGCGTCAAAAAATTAAAACCAAAGGGTGACATCACAGTGGCTCCTTCCTGCATTTAGCAGTAATTTTTATTCTAAATATTTTTTTTTGTATATGATGCACAAATTGGGAAAGTTGGAAAGAAATGTAAGTCCTAGGAAAGTACACCCAAACAAAAAAAATTGATATTTTACGGGGAATATAGTCACACCATGAGCCATAGCAGTATCTGAATCAGGATGAGACACTCTGTGATTTTCTATTATCCTGTTTCTCTCCACATTTTGAATTTTCACATAAAAACTCCAAAGTGTACAGACGTTCTGATTGGCAAGTGAGATTTTTTTCTTTAATCTCGTACACAATACTAATTCGTACGTATGAGATAAAAGAAAGTGGGGTGCTGAGAGAGCAGCAGCATTCCCAGCTTTCTCTGTATTGTTTAAATGAAATGGCAATTAAAATGTTATTACTATAAAACTATTTTTATAGGCCATATTATTCCTTTTACAGCTTAGTAAATAATTACCATGCAAGCACAATTTAAAGTGTGTCTGTGCAAATAGGCACCAGCAGAGTTTAGGCACAGGATTTTCTCCTCTCCTCTCTCTTTATTTGAAGGCTGCAAGTGGAGGCAGAAGCTCTCCAACATATTCATCTTATTTATCTGATTCAAATTATTTTTATTATTAAGTGGGAAAAAAACAGGAATTTAACCATTTAGATCAGTATCATACAAAATATTTTCACGTTGTATCCAAGCTGGATTAACAGTACATAATCATAAGTGCTTAAAGGGGAAGTTTGGTTTTTTGCACATTAAGCCTTATAATGAGGATGTTTACAATCATATGCGATGTTTTACAGTATTATTATGACGAACAGTGCAGTCCTGAGAGCTGGAGTTCATTCCTGACATCACCACTAGCTGAAAGCAACGGAGTTGCAGCGTCATTGAATGTGCCTCGACAAACCATCTAAAAAAAGGTTGAAAAAGACGTGAAAACCACCGAATGTTTAGTGGTGTCCTCTCAAGTGGCGACACTAAAACACAAAGTTAAACAGAGATATATAACCAGGAAACAG
Organism: Naso thynnoides; assembly: GCA_029783665.1. Taxonomy (NCBI): domain Eukaryota; kingdom Metazoa; phylum Chordata; class Actinopteri; order Acanthuriformes; family Acanthuridae; genus Naso; species Naso thynnoides. The sequence continues at coordinate 28,261,623 of JAQLOL010000001.1, forward strand.
CTGTTTGTTTGTTTCATGAAGCAGCTGAAAGAGCTGTTTCCAGCTTTTTAGCTGCCGTTCGATTTCTAGTTTTAGTGTCGGAATATGAGAGAACATCACTAAACATTTGGCGTTTGTCTCAACTTTTAAAACAAACTTTTGCAAAGGATTGTCAAAGCGCTTGAAATGCCCCTTCACCTACATTGTTTTCAGCTCAGTGATGTCAGCAATGAGCTCCAGCTCTTGTGACGCACCGTTCGTCATTATAATGCTGTTAAACATCATATATGATCCTAAATGTTCTTATTATAAGGCTGAATGTGTAAATAAAAGAACTTCTCTGTATGGTACACTCACACTTGACTGACAACTGATTTCACGATTACATTCTCCTGTGGCAGCTCAAATTGACGCAAAAATCGAAACACAATTATTAAGGACAATGCCTGCAGGATCATCATTCATTATGAACAACTGATCAGTGATATCTCAGAAATGTTGCCTACTCAGTGACTAGCTTGTTGCTCATATCTAAACCTACTGTACAAGGTGAGTCAGACAAGTTTGACAAATTTTTCCGTAACTTTTTTGAACTGTTTGCGATTCTGTCAAGGTTATTAGACTCGTTTAAGCTGAGACACCCACCATGATAATACCTCCTTGACTGTGCGCTGTTCAACTTCAGGGTAAAAAATTGCAGCAGGACGAGAGTTAACTAAATTTTCCAACATTCCTGGGACTTACACAACTGATACTATACAGAGATTTTGACTATATCGGCCATAGATAATAATAGAAAATGGCAAGTCCCCCATCCAATGAATGAGATATAAGCAGGCAGTGTGGCGCTAATGATGCAACTGAAGCGATGATCCAAAATAAGATTCAGATATGATGAAGCCACACGAAACTGCAGTTTCTTGGGTTAAACGCTGCGTTCATAAGTTTCTCCCTGAATGCAGCTTTAAAGAGTGTTAGTGGTAAAATTGTATGAACCTAATGCCAGAGGAAAACCCAAATCGAGAGCAGCTGTCTAATGTGACATTTTTATAACACAGAATCTAGAATGCTTTCCAGTTTATCAGAATCCCCAGATATGAATTCAAACACTTGCACATGTGTATTTGCTGTTATTTGTGCTTGTTTATTGTCTAACATGAAAAACAAATCTCTGGATTAAAAAAGAGAAATAAATTGCTGCCAGTGGGCTAAAAATACACGTTGTGTGTTAGCCATTTCAGCATGTTTGTATTTTTTTTTCCTTTCCTCGATGAGAGACAACGCATGAGGGATCTTTGTGCTGTAACTCTTCTTTTATCTGACAGATTACATCCATGTGTCTAATTCTGGATTCAGCATGGTTTGTTATTATGCCCTCCACTCTTGCCTGAATCTGAAGATTAAGCGCCTCTTATATGACATGCATGCAGAGGCCTGTTTTCAGCTACAAATTAACATATTCTGTGGAGCAATGACAAGCATAACAACACATCCCTTCATCCTTTAGAAGCAAGTTATCACTATTTCCAATTGCAGTAAAAAAAAAGGAAATAATAAATAAAAGTTTTTCAAATCCAGGACTTCTGTAGTGACACAAATTGGACCACAGACTCATTATTCACTTTGCAAATAAATTCTCGTCCTTGAACGGGTCTAGGAATCCCCCATTCAAAGTGATTTCCACCTGGCCAAAAACAGGCCGGGCCAGTCACCACTGGTCACCTAATATGAGGCGGGCTTTATGCGATGACTCATTGAGGAGTGCCGAAGAGCTGGCAGCTTCAGCTTCTGTTCTTGGTCGCCGACTTGAATCGTTGGTAGCTCACAGACAGTTGAGTGGCGGCTGACATCACTTTCCCACATGCTGTTAACTATGTAGATGTTGTTATATTAGCTATTAACATTAGTTTTTGTGCTTTTGTCCAGTGTTTTTTATTAAATGTGTTGTATTGTAGCAAGGATGCTGAGTCCCAGACACCACGCAGATCAGTAGAAAGACTCCTGCTAAAGGCACCTATTCTTCCCTAAGTGTAGTAACCACAAATAAATAAATAAATAAATAAAATCCAGTACTTTTGAGTTGTTATCCGTCTTGTGGAAACATTCCTTTTATTTATAATGTGTTAGTTTTTAAAAACGAGGGGGTTTTATGGTAGCTGGTAAACTAGACCCATACTTCACTTTGTGAAAAGGGTCTGGCCACACTCCATTGGGAATTTTTTGCAGAACTGAATCCTAGTAGGCGTGGCTTCAGGTTAAGTGTGAAATTATTGGAGCAGCCTTACACCAATCAGCATTAACAAGACTGTTTGATTTATGTTGTAGGCTGTTCAGTGAAAGCCAATGAAACAGACAGACGAGCGAAACATCCGATCTGTTCAATAACCTTTTTCTGTTATATCATGTTATGATTCTTACCCGCCATGCATCACAGAAAGAGACAGTTAAACTTTAATTGTTTGGAATAAAATCACATTATCACTGAGTAGATGCAGCTACTGGCCGCAGCTAACCGCTAACACCAGAAGCCCCACCCTCTTTACAAACGAGTGGTGACTAATGTTAGTTTTTTCACACGTTGTAAAATAATCACATAGGTGTTGTTAAACTGTGTTGTGATATTGATTGTTTTTGTCAGTTTTAGTGCTTTTTTACAATGTTTTTTAACTTGTTGTGTTCTTTCCGAGGCTGCGTGAGTCTCGTGTCCACATCACACAGATCGGTAGAATGACCTTTACTAAAGGCTCCTATTCTTCCCTGTGTGTAGTAATAACAAAAAAGCAGTGCGTTTTGTGTTCCCAACGCTGCTATCCGTCCGGCTAGGTACTGATTGGTCCAGTCAAAAATTTCTCTCTGCAGTTCTGAGTATGACCCTCATTACCAGACTGATTCTCAGGGAAAACTGAGCTGAGAGGAAGGAGGGCGGAGCCAGGCTTGATTTTTGGTCTCCTGGAGCTTGAAATTCCTCTCAAAGCGAACATGGCTGTGGCTCACCTGGAGTGCGAGGAGATAGACATCTCTGATTGGTTGTATGTCTATTCAACTGAGTCCAGAGGCAGTTTTGTCTGCACTCATTGGTACTGTCCCTTGAAAATCAACAGTGACGTCACAACATTTTTTCTTCCTCTGACTTACGGAACAGTGTCACTCCCCCTTCGAGTAGCTGCAGCTCTCAACATGAGCTGATTTCTAATGGTTTTCACCTCTTTTAATACTTTTCCCCTTGTTCTCGAAAAATGCTGTGAAATTTGCCGAGCTGACGGCCACGTCCATATTGATGACATGTACTGTCCGAGACGAGACGTGAAGTTCACTGAGCGGTCTCACAAAACACGTTTTAATTTATTGTTTGATGACAGAATTCGACTTTCTTTACATGAAAAATTAGCTTTTAAATTGCCAACCATCATATGTGTAATTAAGGGCACAAGCCAAAAGGGTTCACCAAGTAATTTGTCTCTCTTCATTGACAACCGTTCATATTGTTTCCGAATGAAGGTCCCTTTGCCCGGAAGTAGAGAATAGAAATTTTTGCTATTAGATATTTTTACATAAGGTGCATGAATCCCACGACCAAAAAAGTCAAACAATTTTTAAAAGAAATTGTTGAACTGTAATTGGATAGAATTATAGTGAACATTAACTTCCTCTTTTTTTTCTGGGTAGCCCCTCGAGAAAACCCTGATGGTTCCTGGACCCCTCGCTGAAAACTACTGCAAGGCTCCAGACTAAGTTTTTTCACCACCGTCCCGGAAAACAAATGTAACCGTCCCAAAATGAATGCGAACTGTCCGAGAAATTAATTGCCTATCATGCGGTAGTGATGTTACACTGTTAACTTAAAAAAAACAGTTGGCCACCAGCTAACTTACAAACAACTAACAGCTAACTAGCTCTCCTGTAACCTTCTAGCGTTAGCCACCCTCGTCAACAGTGTCATTTTAGCGATCTTAAGTGGATGAAAAAGAAAATATAAACAACGTTTACTTCATTTAGATTAGCTGCATCCTTCCCTCTGACTGGGGCTGACTGGAGCTTGTTGAGAGCGAAGCAGCAGCACTGCCACCCAGGGTGGATTCTGGATTTAACCGCTGCAACATGGTGCTGTACTGTGATGCTGAATCGTCACTGATGAGTGATGGACCGGTGCTATATACTGCACATAAATTTTTTTTTTAAAAAACGGAAACTCGTTCCGGAGGTGTCCCGAGAGATGTCTCTGACCGTCCCAAACACATTTTCTATAGTCCCCGGGACGACGGGAAGGCGTTAGTCTCAAGCCCTGCCCCTCAGTCACAACGAATATTCGATTATAGTCGAACATTTGCCATAGAAGCCTCAAAGTCCTAAAAAAGGTATTCAGGACAGCCCTTAAAGATTGCATGTTTAGTTAAAAAATAAACAAACAAACAAAAAAAAACTTCAAACGTGAAAACGAAGGGTAGGTTTTACCTGTTCAGCAGAGGCCATGCATGTTGGCAGCAAGGGGATGACTGGGAACATGTACTCCAGAGGGTAAATCATGGCCACAAAGGCCATGACGCTCATAGACAAAGCATTGTAATCTCTGGATTGAAGAATGACCTGAGAAATACAAACAAAGAAAGAGACTGAAAACACAGTATACAGCTTGTATACAGAAAATATTAGTTCCTACCTTAGTTGGCTTCTTGCTCCAGTCCTCTATCACATAATTATTTTTCTAATCTCTCCATATTTCCACTTTTTGTCAGTAATGAAAAGAGGTGCACGTCCAACTTTTGCCTTGGACTCATAACCACAATATTAAAAACTGAACTGTTATGAAAAATTCATTTGGCAGCACGAAGTCCTTGAAAGGAAGTCGCTCTGAAAGCTTTCACGCAGCACTTACTTCAGCCTGACTGAATTTAATGATGTACCAAATCTTCAAAAAACTAAAGTTAATAATAAAAATGAGACAGCAGTGTTTCATACAGGTAAGGCATGTATTTGCAGTTTTCGTCCCAGAGAAGGAGAAAGTTTGAGGGGCTGCAGACAACAGAAACACTAATGAATGAGTGCATCACTCAGAAAGACTCTGCCATCTGCATTTTATTCTTCTTTTTTCTTGCCATTTCCACATATACAGCCATGTGTTTACAGATCATTAGGAAAAAAATTCCATCTGCATTTTAAGTCAAATTTTTTGGGGTGGGAGAGCATTTATTCAGGTGTGTAGCCCAAAATGTTATTTCAGTAACAGTGAGTGATGGAAAAGCAGAGAGACTGTCCAGCACTGACCCAACAGTGTGGTCTTTCAGCAGTGGGACTGAAACAGTGAAGCTTAGGTTGGATTTAGGATGGCAGTAATGAGCCTTTGTATCACTTTCATTGTAAACCAAGAGCAGCAACAGAACGCGACACCAGCAGCGGCCAAACAAGGATTTCAATTACTTCCCTGCTAATGCTTCTAGTGTTCATGACAGGAGAGACTGAGATAAAGAGTCTTCGCTTTCAGTCACACAGCGTATGCAGTCTTCTTTTTACCCATAATGCTTTGTCTGCACTGCAGTAAAATGGCTTCAATGACATGCGTCTAACAGAAAATGTCAGATGAAGGTCACTCAGGGCATTTCTCAGGAGGTCCTTTAAAAAGTTCTTTGTCCAGGCAAGTAACAAGCTGTACTCCGGAAGAAACCACCGACCAATCACAAGACAGTAAATACAGCTTTGCTTGTTTATAGAAGCCGAGAGCGGCCACGGTCGCTACTATCTGTTTGTATTCTTTTATCTCGAAATCATTCCGTCACCACAGGATAATGTGATAAATTAATGCATTTTCACAGGATAACATGGCTTGTTCCCTTGTTTACTCTTTTCTAATAGCTTTTATCAGAGATCTAGAGTGCTGCCATGTAGATGGCTCTTGATACCTGTAAGCAGGCTTGCTGAAAATGTTACATAACAGAGTGCTGATTAACACATTAGACTGTACTTCAGTTGAGGTCTGACAGGGGCAGATAATGCACTGTGTCTTTCTGTTAGAGATAACGTCCAGATCAGGACTCATCATTCGAAGAAAAGATGAGCCAGGCTTAAGCTTTACAGACGATCACACTTCAGTGATGCTGCTGGCAGAGATCTCGATAGGCCAAACCTGGGTGACCATGAACCACACCCACTTTCAATCACATGATGAAAGCTCACCTGATAATTTACCTCGTTATCACAGGAACACGAGCCATTACCCCATGATAATGAACCGATGTTTTTTCGTTATCTTGCGATAACAAAATGTAAAAAGACAGTAGCGACCATGGCCGCTCTCGGCTTCCATATTTGTTATTTTTCCTTGAAACAATTATTTTAGCATTTAATTCGGCTAAAAACAACCACACATCTCCTGGTCTTCCAAAAATACGAAGAAAAACTAAGAGATCCTTTGTTGACTGCAGTGATTAATAGAGGACAGTTTGCTTCTTGAACTCAGTGTTTAGCTTGTTCTTACCTTGTGCTCTAACAGGACACAGCTGAGGACCTGGAGACAGGCGTCCACACCCAGCAGCTCCAATGGCAGGTGCAGGGGGAAGTCGACCATGGAGAAGCGAGAGTTGTCAGGCAGGGCAAAGGTGAGTGACCGTTTGAGTTCGTGGGGCAGCACCTCCACATCCACACGCCTCTGACCTGCCAATGGTACCGGTGAACGCAGCAACCGGTACACCCAGGACTCGATCTCCCGCAGGTCGGCCAGCAGCTGGCTGCCTTTCTCTTTCTCTTCCACTGCCAGCGCCCCAGTGAACACCCGCCACATGGTGTCTCTACAAGAGGATCATAACAAAGTGTGTCTTTAGAGCTCACTGTACATGAATGTTTTCTTTACATTCCTTTATTATGTTCATAACAGATTGTTTGGTATTCATTTTTGATTCACAAGTGTCGCAACATGTGAAAAATATCCAAATGTAATGTATCTAAATATTTTTTGTTTCTGACCAGGTGTCAAATATGATATCTTTATGTAATTTAAAGATGTCCTGTACCAAAGTGACTACTTCAAAAGTCTTGTTGCCTCTGACCACCTGTAGTAAACGAAATATAGTTGATTTATAACGATATAAACCAAGCAGAAGAAACAGAAGCTGGAGTCAGTGAATTTCTGGCATTGAATGAATTAGATTTCTTTCTTTTTTACTTCCTGGTGCTTCTCTTGGATGCAGACTTAGGATCTGGTGCCTGATCGCCACATTTTCCCGGACCCCAACCCCAACAACCTGCATGCTGTCATTAGTCAATCAAAAATGTCCCAACACGTCAAGAAAATGCAGGCAGAGGGCAGGCAAGGTCTCAGCAGATACTGACACTGCCACACACATCTAAGGGATCCTTAGTGATGACTGAGAGGAATCATCTTCAAAATTATTGAACAGTTATCAGAAATTGTGGGTGGGAAAAAAATCACGGCACATTGTGTAACAGCATAATTACATAATGACATTATATATAGTGCATCACATTAGCACTTACATAATCAAAACTGTTTCACCAGCATGTAAAGTTTGTTAAGCTTAACAAATAGGAAGTGATGTTTATGGTCAGTGGTAATTTTAGTGATTAAAAACAAATTTAATTTAATTATCAACTCAATTTATTGCTAACAGCTTCCATGATGGCTAAGCAATCATTCAGTAAAATCACTAATATGAGGAGCAAATGAGACGCTCTTAAGCAATTGTTGAAATATTGATGTGAAAACCCTTCCACACACTCATGGTGCCATTAAACCCTTTCGAGAGTGTGTGCTCAGTGTGTAGTAAGGAGGGAGATAAATCATTCGTCCTTTGGAGCCCTCCCACCAACTGCAGCTGCTACCCAAAGGCAGCCAGAGACCTCAATCTGTCAGAGCCGCCATAGCACAAAGCGCTCGCAGCCATTATGCAATGGCTCCCCTCCTTCTCTGTCATTACACCACAACACTTGAATCAACCATGTCAGGATAGAAAAGATTCTCAGGTCTGTTTCCTTCAGCTTGAATGTCCTTTGTCAAGGTTGTCAGAGAAGCCATGGTTCTGTACAAATAATAAAGAAATCGGCTGCAGCATTTCACCAGAGGAAACAGTGTCGAGGTGTGAGATTAACTGTGCATTCCCTTGTTGTTTTGATGGGGAAAGCAGCTCTGCTTCTACTGCTATAAATAGACGACTGAGGAGAAAACGTGCACCTCGGGTGACCAACAATCACACCGGGTCAAAACCAGCTTAAAGGGGCAGTCTAATTAACACTTAGTCACTCCAAATTGCATCCTATTGTGTTACCCATGGCAACGGAATAACCAAAAGTGTTCAGCAAATGCTGCCACATCACAGCACAAACTCAAAACAACATGTATGGCAGTGGGAATTTTCTGCAGATTAAATAAAATATGAATCAAAACAAACCTCGCATTTTGTGGCCACTTTTTCAGATAGTGCAAGTGTTTTTTACAACTTATGGCACATGCGCAACCTTCAACTTTGCAGACATTTTTTCAGTTTATTTTTCAGGTTGAAAAGTGAGAAGAGAGCAAGTCCACCAGCTTTGGCATATGTGTGCAGGAGGAAGAGGGTCTGGGAGCGATTAGTCAACTGTGCGCGTCACGTCATCTACACTCGTCGGTGTGCCTCACTGTCATCATGTCAAGCGTCACAGCTCAGTCAACAATGGTGAAAAGAACCACTGACACACTGATTTCGCCTGCGCCGGGCTCTCTACAGCAACAAATTGCTGAGGTCGAGGAGGAAAAGACAGACAAGTCAGATTCAGCCGAAGCCGATGTGGCGAAAAAGGTTAGAAAACAAAAGCATTGGCTGAGGAGGTGAATTTATAATAAAACAGCACATTGTACTTTATGTAAGTTGTCTATTTATTACCAAAGCATCAAACCAGTTAAAATGGGTTAAAAAAAAAAAGTGTATAATTGTGTTGAAGGTCCATTTAGGGTGTGCCCTTAAATTTTCTGCTCGTGCTTCTGAAATTTTCAGTAAGGGGCTACAGTGCTCCTAGTAAAAAAAAAAAAAGAGTTAGTCTGGAGCCCTGCTGGTTATATCTTCACCCCTTTGATGAGTTAGTGCACAACTAAAAATCAGCTCAAATATCAAAAAAACGCCTTAGGGCTTACCTAATTTAACTCTCTACATAACCATTTTTGGTCACATGTCACAGTAATTACTTCACATGTGCAATTACATAACATTAATTATTCTTAAAAACTGCCTGTGTATCTCATCTTGTCCTGAAAGATGAAATAATAAACACAACCTTCTAAATGCACTGCAGACATTTTTGTTGCCATTATTTATCATTAAGGTGGAGTGTGATAGCATAAAGCGAACTGTGAAAACATGACACAGGCTGCAGATGGCCTGCAAAACTGCATGGAGCCACAGACAAAGGCTCTTGTGTTCATTCTGTAACACAAACATACACAGAACAGGTGGACGATAAGAGAAGCAGATGGGGCAAACAGAAAGCAGTAGGCCCAGCAGACAACATTAGCAGGAGCACTGAAAAAAGCAGCACATTTTCACTATTTGTTGTTAACATTTCTAACCTTGAAATGTCGAGCTCAAGCAAAAAAGGATCGACTCTGTTTGTGTGGGAAATAATTTGCATGTAATGTCATGCTGGCATTACAGCACAGATGCTACTCCACAGCTTCATGATGATTAAGACAGGTTGTAAAACATAAAAAAAGCTGTATTTACCTGACTGTCCTGCATTTTTAGGCAGCGTTTTCCATTCTGTTTACTGATTTCATGGCTATGCATGTACAGATTTACAACGAGTTTGTGTTTAAAAAGACCTGCCTAATAGAGATGTAAAGTTAATTAAATGCCACAACACACACACTGTGTGAGGAATGAGAGCTGTAATAACCAAGTCAAGGACTTAAAATTGACTTGTTAAAGTAAATGTCATGCCTTCATTAAAATCACAGATTTTGTTAATTGAATAATCTGAGTGTACTCAGAAAATTTCATGGCAATCTGCCTCTTAAATAACAAGATTTTGTTATCAAAGTTGACATTTAGCCTAGAAGTGGCTCAACTAAAAAGGTCATGGAGTGTCAAAAGCACTAAGTATTTACGTCTGGGGGGCATAAACGAGCTCGGCAATTTCATAGTAATTGACCAGGCTTTGGTATTCCTAGTGCACAAAGTTTGTTTTGATAATAACATGAAGAACTCAGACAGTACCACCCTCAAACAAAATTAGCCACTTCAATAACAGGCATGTTTCAATGAGAACCACGGTGAAATGGTATTTCTACACATAATCAACAAAGATGAGCTGAGTCAACTTTAAGGCCTCACCTCTGGGTGGAGCGAGGAAGCCCAGCACGCAGCGTTAGCCTCTGACTGCAGCAGTCCACCAGCCTCTTGAGAATATATAAACATTCCCTAAAGGTGGAGAAGAAGGGATAGTGGCTGAGTATGCACAGCGAGGTCAGAGTGCTGTTGCGGTTCCTGGCTGCCACCTTAGCAGCGCTCCGTCTGTGCTGTGGGGACTTGCCGGCATTTAGCTCGGCACCTGGTTGTCCGCTATCTTCTCCAGAGGCAGGCGGCGGTGCTGACTCAGCGTTGTTGGGAGGGGATAACGCAGAGGGTGGGCCTCCACTGCTGCCATCGGACCCATCACTAGCGGTCTCCGCCGCCTGCGCTGCTGTCTCTGTGTGGCCGCTCTTGTCCCCGCGAGAACGGTGATGTCCCCGCTGAAATGAACGGTAGAAGTTGACACAGATTCCGTAGCGGGTGATTCCTGAGTCCTTGTCGGTCAGCGTGAAAACAAACGAGGAGTCGTCACGAAGGCTAACCCTGCGCTGGCGTATGCTTAGGCAACCCTCAGGTTGGCAGAAAAACACCACATCTGGTGGGAGTGGGAAGTCGTGGTGGTCCTCCAGCGGGTAGCGGCGGAGCAGCTGAGGCGTCTGGGCCACACTGTCACTACTTGGTTGCCTGGAGGAGAGACAGACAAACTTTTTTTTTTTTCTTCTGTAAAAAAACAAAGGTTGTAGAACTGCACCTGTCATTAGTTCTATGTTTTGTTTTGTTTTTATTTCTGTTCTCTTTGCATTTTAAAAATAACATCTGATTCATTTGCAAATCTACTTCCCCTCGTGTATGAACGCAGTTCTGAATTAGTCTGAGAGGGTTATTATGTGGGAAGCATTTCATCAATCTAAGGGTTTGCACACTTTCAGCACAACACAATGACTAACCAAGCCCTGACAGTGGCCTCGAGGTTACAGAAGATTCCACGAACCTTTTACAAAATCTGGTCAGGGGAAGTAAACGAACAACACCCATCTGATCTCACAAGTCTGTAACTGCCCTTCGGCGTAACACTGCAGTGGAGACAGATGAGTGGCTAACAAAAAACAGTTGATAGTTCTGTCACTTCCCTGTGTTCATGTGAATCAGCCTTTTCCCTGTGGCTGCTGTGCTTGAGACAATGTGCTACTATGCTTCTTTATGCATGCTACATCATGAGGGAGTGCGCCATGTGAGCTTGAACATACAGTATTTGGCGCTGTGATTGCGAGAGATGTTGAGTTTGTGCTGCAGCAAACGGAACTACTGCAACAACAACACCGCCCCCCCCCCATATAGCACCTTTCAATGGTGTCATTAAAGTCATGGGATTTAGCCATTCTTAGCACAGTTAGCACATTTGTTGGGTTGACAGTGCAAAAACATTATGCAGAGAAAATTAAGGCGTCACTAAACTTTTGTTTTACAAGCATTTATTACAACCTATGTTATGACAGGTTTGACTCAAACATCTCAGTCAGATTACGCTCTTACCTTGCTCCAACCACCACCAGGTAGTCGAGAAGGCGAGGGCACATTTTCTTTTTCTCCATCTTGCATTGACTACGTCCTGTATGTCACGGCATCCAGGATTTAGGTTCCCTCTTGAGTCAGTGGTGCCTCTCCATCACAATAAGGAAAGATCAGGTGCAAAGTTGAAACACAGCCCCTCGATGATCATTCTGACGGTTCAAAAAACACAAGAAAACCACGAGGAAATATTAGTTTTAGTCAAGTGTTCCCGTGGGTACAGTGAAAACAAACCGATGACAAACAACATGGATGTATTGTTGTTAAAAAGCTGAATTAAAATTACTGCACTATCAAAAAAGAAATATGAGTCAATCATGTGACTTCTCTGTATGTATTTCTCATCAGAGTTATATCCTGTCGCTTCTTCCAACTGATGATGGTGTTTGGAAGAACACTAACAAATCTCTAATCTAAATGACAACTCTTTATGGAGAAATGTGATTCACTCCCTCTGCAAAGCACCAACCAGCCACGATTTTGCAAAATGGTGAAGTTGGGCTCAACGTGGTAAAGAATTGTTATGAATTAAATCCTGTGACTTTTTAAAATGTCAGCGACAATAAAGAAGCTGTGCAGACTACTGGTATTAACAGTGTGTTTATGTTTATTTCACCTTGCAAAAACCTTACAAAACACTTGAGGGTAAAACATGAAAAGTACAAGAGGGGGTGCTTTGCTAATTTTATATTTTTTTTAATATTTGGATTACTACTTCAGTCAACATTAAAAGTTTAAAATGGAGCATTTCAACCCTTTCATGATAGATAGAGATTTTTTTTAGACATGCAAGATACTGAGGGATTTTTTTTTCAGTTGCACTGACATAAAATAATTTGTCTTGCTTACCACCATGTTCAACCAACTGATAACCCATCAAGGAAATGGTTTTCAGTTCTTGTCACATTTAGTGCTCTAACTGATCAGCAAAGATGCAAAACGCTGACGCACTGCATTCTCGTTTACTGAGGCTACTGCCTTTAAAGTAACTGGAAATGTTTTGGACTTTTAAAACTCATTTCCTTTTAATTTGACAGTTCATTATTTGTGAATATTCAAATATAGGGAGGTCCCTTAAAACACCACAGGGATAATTAATTTGTAAAATGTTTTCTTGTTATCAGACAGCCTTATCTCTCTGCTGGGAATAATCAATGTCACATCTACATCTTACTTTGCAGGAAATGAATTACAACAATTAGGTCATGCTGATGTTGCAAAGCTCCATTTTACAGTGTCGTCTTTTCCACCAGACCGGCTACATGGCAGAAAATAAGACAAAGCTGGAGCACTAAATATGTCAGACATGGTAATCCTGTATCAGCAGCGATTGTGTTATGTTGCCTCCATTTTACTCCACTAATAAAAAGTAGGAAGAGCAACAAAATAAATGTTTTAGCATTGATTTTTCCGTTCTAATCATTCTGTTAGCTGGCTGTATTTGTCGAAGGAAGACTTTTCAGTAGAGGGTCGCTGATCAAGTAAGCAGCTTAGGGGCCTTGGTAGAGTAAGCACCCTTCCAGGCTTGCACTTTGGTCCTGACAGAGTTGTGACTGATTGGAACCTGCAGTAAACTCAACCAGCATCTCCAGAGGTTGCTGTTACCCAGCGTGGAGCTGTAGTCAATACAAAGCAGTGCAGAGGCAGACTGTGGTCTCAGCAGAGTGTGATGTCCTACCTCCGCACCCATCAAATATCAGGGGTCACATGGGGCATGCCCAAGAGCTTAAGTTAGCCAACCTAGTGCTAAATGCTTACTGAGAGAACCCAACACAAAACTACCTGTGATGAAAGCAGACAGATGATAGAAATGAAGGGCAGCTTGACTCCAGTCTGCTGGTGCTCGAACGCTCTCTGCTCAGGTGATGAACGTCACCTACAAACTACTTTAAAACCAGGCGGTTCACCTTCTTAACTGATGTCTACTGAGACTGAAGAAGAAGAAGTCTTCAAAGAAGACTCTTTGGCCCAATCCCAAACAGGCCCCTAACCCTTCGCCCTACCCAATCCGCCTCCGTTACTGCGTTCTTGCAGAGGGTTCACCACATTAAGGGGCCGTCCCAAACCACGTAGCGCTAGTGTAAGTGGAATGTCAAACCCTTACATTAGAGTTGTTCTGATGCTGAGTATTGGAAAATGCTGCCGATACTGTCAAAAATGCTGGTAACTGTATCTGAGAGTATACCAGCCTGTACACCAATGAGATACCATAGCATGTTATTTACTAGTGGTAATAAAAGGTACCCATCTTCTTCCTAATTAGCTCAGCTAGCTCTGACTGACTTTTACATACCTGAAATCAATTTTTCTTTGCTGCTCTAAAACGGTACTCAGGAAGTTGGGCTGTCCTGCCTCTGGTAACTACTATTTCTAAGACTGGCAAAGAACAGAAAGGGCTGACAAAGCTAGCAAAATTTTTGCATTCTGCAATATTTTACACAGGAAAGTCAAAGGAGATGGGTAAGGAACTGTTTTTTATGTGCTGGTATTGGACTGGTACTCGGTATTAGCCAATATACAATTCTGGGTATCGAAATTGGTATCGGGTAGGAAAAAAATGGTATCAGAACATCTCTACCTTACTGAGCAAATCTTCATCTGTGCAGGCTTACAGCCATCCTAGAAGGAAGTGCTACAGGGGAGTGGAGAAAACAACATAAAAACAGAAGTTTCATCTTTCTCCTTTGTTCAGTAGAACTATTTTACTCAAACCTTTGTCACGCTGACAAACAAAATCACCAGAAATGTGGAAATGGAGCAGGAGTGACAGACAATTAATGTCATAATCAGCCGGTAGGCTGCCTGCTTAGTGCGGTTTGCATGTAACTGACAGGAGTCTCGACAATTACATTTCAGTCAGGACCACTTGCACCAAAGAAAATTAAATTATAATTGCAGAATGGTATAATTGGTGGCATGGCTCTGTTCTGGGACCTCCCTGCCCTTACGTGCTCACGTGGAAAGCCTGAGACAGGGAGCACAGCAGCAAATTAGACCCAGTGCAGAACAGAGCAAGCATCAGTGACAACAGAACAATATTGATAAGTCAATAAAATAAGCAAAGGAGGAGCTGGGAAGGAGAGTTGCAAAAGCGGTGAGCAGAGAGAGCTGCAAACGTAGGCAGGCTAAATGGCGCCAACTGATTACGCATAACGGAATTTGGTCAGCTGACGTGGGCTAAACTGACATGACAACCAGCTGAAGTGGGCTTGCCGTGCATTAAACAGCCCACATCAGCTGATGAGCTGGAACAGTGAGCTGAGCTTGGCTACGTGGCCTGCCTGAACTCAGGCCGTGCTAAATTTAATGGTATCTGTTAGTCTAATTCAATTAATTCATTTAATTCTTGCTGATACAGCAAAGCTGTGACACTTTGGAGACGCTTTTGTCTGCTGCAAGCAGCAGCTATCCCTGCATACTGTAACC
Source organism: Naso thynnoides (assembly GCA_029783665.1). Lineage (NCBI taxonomy): Eukaryota > Metazoa > Chordata > Actinopteri > Acanthuriformes > Acanthuridae > Naso > Naso thynnoides. The sequence goes on from JAQLOL010000001.1 coordinate 28,276,865, forward strand.
TGTGAATAACCGCCATGCAAACATGGTGTCCATATGTTGTCATGGTGATGGCTACTTCCTTATTCCGGCTGAGTGTAAATGGCGTCCCATAGTTTGGCTATCTAGATTTACACCCTCCCCCTTCACGAGATGGGCCCTCATCAGTTGCGAGTGTAACATGATTTAGAGTGACACTCGGTAGTTAAGTGGTAGTGGGTAGAGACCGGTTCGGAGTTGGGCCTTTGCCTCATAGTGTTATTGGAGAAAAGCTTAATGGTGGACTGGGACTGTTAAACTATGAACAGAATACACACTTCTGCTCTCTAAGACTGTGGAAAATTTGTGTTTTTTACATCACAGATGACAAAGAAAGGCATTAAAACATGTCTTGATAGTAAAACTTGCGACTCAGGTAGGCTAATAAAGGATTTCGGTCTGTTGCTGAACTGAAAAAGAAAAGCAAAGAACAGTCAAGTCTTGCCAAACAACATTCTGATTCAGTCCCATAAAGTACATGTGTACAACTGAGCAGCTTTTCCCTGACAACATCACCACATTAAAAGCAATATTTCCACTGCTGCGGTGGGAGGATATTGCAAGTGACCACGCTGTGCTTAAGTCAAACAAAGCCACGGTGACAGCACTGTGGTTAATCATCTCAAAGGAACACTGTTCTCATGTACTCCTGTAAAGATGTCAGATGATAAAAACACGCCACTCAATTTCAAAAAAACAAATAAACACGCAAACGAGGCGACAACAGAGATTAAGCCCGGCTCAACGTTTATGAAATCCACTTCAATCTCCTTGCAGAAACATTGTTTGTTTTCATATTCCCACAGATTTTTTCATGTCATGCTTTAAGACAGGAAGGTCAACGTTGTGTTTTACATCTACAGAAATACAAACAACATCCAAGGTGCATCACAGGCTTTTTCATTTTAAAGAACAGCCAGAGGAAAACTTGGTATCTCTAGCTGGGTTTTCATAATATATATATTACAAATTTTTACCGAAAGAAAATGCACATGTATGTGTTTCCATCCGCTACTGTTAGGCAAATATTAGGAGTAAGTTCATCAAGATAAGCAGCAGGTGGCGCAACATTTTTCAGTCAGGAGTCATTTACCACAGCAGAAGAAAACAGAGCAACGTGATGACGTAATTAAAAAGTGCAAGTAAACAAACGCTAACGGAAAGGAGAGAAGAGAGAAAATGCAACTAAGTTAAGAAATGTTGAAGTTTCCTCCACAGTCCACACGTACCTTGTGTTTTTAACTGCCGCTACCACCACTGCTTCTCTGGCGTGGAGGACTACTGTCGCCGGAGTGACGTTTAAGTCCCGTGATTTCTAAATCTCATCCTTCATTCGCTAAATCTGTTTCCATTGCACTTACTCGCATTTACCTTTTGTCGATATGTCAACTTCTCCACCTCCCTCAAGCGTAAATACTTTTTTTGTGATATTTCGGGATTTTTTCCCAATTTTCTGTGTTTCCATTCAGGTGTTTTTATGCGTTAATCGAAAATGCGCCTAAAAACAGGCTGATGATGACCCAGCTTCTGTCTCATCCACAACAGATTTCTCCCAGCATGATTGTTAAGCATTATAACAAGATGGCAGCTCTATAAAAAAAGCACTGGCTGAAAATAGATATACTTCATGCATATTACACTTTCAACCAGTGACAAAAGTCCCCAAGTGTTAAAACCCAACCGACCGTAGGGACCCCATTAACAACTACAATACAGGTGAGGTGAAATCTGCAATGACAGGATTAACTTTTACTAAGTTCATGTCATCTAGAAAAGCCTTTACTCTAACACAAATAAATAGCGCACACAGAAACTCCACCCTGAAACACAAACACTATACCCAGAGCTGCTTCTCATTGTCACTTAAAGGCCTTTCCTTCTACACTGATAAGCTAATGGGTCTATAATTCAGCCATTGGCTTATATTTACTACATACCATTTCTACATTCCAACAGAATGTGTCACAGGATAAGAATGACTAGTCCTTCCCTTCTTTGCAGGCAATCAAAAAGTATTCTGACTTCAACACGTATTTGTTATCTATTCAACTGAAATAGCCTCACTACAAAAAAATGAAGCTTTATATACTCAGAATTATATGGACACAAAAATACTGTTTTCCTGATTTAATTTAAATATTCCGTCATAGATTCAGTCTTCCTTAGATTGAGCCAAGTCTCTAAAATTAACATGCCAGGCATCAAATGTGGGAGGATTTTCTGTTTCAGGAGTAAATCTCAAAGCTAGACTACATTTAAGTCATGAGTGGGATACTAGAGTCACACATCCTGACTGACACAGGCTAGCAGCCATAGCAGAGTCGGTGTGTGACGCAGCTGTATGAACATTAGGGGTGACTTTATTACAGAAGGCCTCAGATGCATTATGGGTCTAATTATGTCCAATAGCTCAAATTGTGAGTAGAGAGGCCATTCACAGAGGGACATCTGGATGGAACACGATGGTAAAACGGTCAAAATTCTACTTAATTACCCGACAGATCTGAAACAGAGAATGATTATACCATTGTCACTGACACATTAGTATCAAAACATAGTCAGTGCAGTTACAGTATAATTTCTCATCATGTTTTTCATATTTGAAAAAAAAATTAAGCCACTCCGTGTTTCACTGGATTAGCATAAGAAATGAAAAGTATTTGATGTGTGCGGTGCCACAAGAAGACACGGTTCAAACAGCTTTATGCAGGCGGCTGAAACGTGTCGTGCAGAGTCAGCTTAATGTCAGCACTTACCACATTTTATAAAACTATTCAAACACTGCATGTCTGATAGCCTGCTGCTTGCTTTTGCATATTGCTGAACAATATAGCGAAGGTAACCGTCCTTTAACATTATAAGTGATACCTTCTCTGTGAGACTGGTAAGAATACACACCCTTTTGTTGAAAAACTCCCATTTTAAAAACTAGTTCTTTACACACTTCCAGCTATTGCCACATATATGGCACAACCCTGAGCAAGTTGGTGAATGGTAACGACTTGAAACTTCCTCACACCTAGGGATGGGCGATATGGGCGGAAAAGCATATTGCAATATACTTAGACTTTATCCCAATACACAACATAATATATAACACAATATTTTTTTAAATCTCCCCAATAATACTTCTTTAATGTTAGAACTGGGAGACAGAATCAAACATTACAAATTTTATTACCACATTCCCTCTGACGTGACAACATTGTAGGATGACCATTTGTGATTTCAAAAAATAATTAACACAATGACATTTTTTGATGAGTAATCATTAGTAATATAGATATAGTGACTAAGTCGGTCAAGAAAAGTATTTAAAAAGTAGAACTGTCTGATAAGTTGAAAAAAATGACATCACTTTAGCATAATGCAGCCTTTAAAAATGAGGGGGAAAAAAAGATATTTATTCCACATCACATCATAATGATATCCAAATGTAAGAGCACCACCATACAATATTATCATGATACTAAAGTCACAATATGATATTATTACGATATTAAAAATATGTCGAGTATTGTGATATTATATATTGCGATTTTTATTACCTTTTTTCACTGCAAATCACTGCTTAGCACCATCTAGTAGACTGAAAAGTCCTTCGGTCCGTTAGTTTTTATTATTCTATTGCTCAAAAACTCGACTTTGTCTTTGCAACATTTATTAAGAATTTATGGTGTCTTTGAAACCATATATCATCGTGGAAAGTACTGCAATATTATGCTGTATTGATTTTTTTCTACCACCTCTCATATATAGTCTCCTCAATGTGTTTATATTTCCCAGCCTGACTCACACTAATGGATAATTTCAGAGAAGAAATAACTTGAACAACAAAGTATTCTGGGAGTGAGGGCTGGCCCTATGTAGAATACAAATCTAAACCTATTCATCTCGAAAAACCATCAGGACAGTGAAACAGTTGCAGCTCTGGCAAAATGAATGCTTCCTGGTGCGAAGCCAAAATGGGTATTTTATGAAGCAGCAGAGCTGGAGGCAGACTCATCCAGCACAAAGAAACAGGACCACAGCATTATTTTTAGATAACGATGGAAGGACTACGCCACTTCACTGATTGTGTTTAATGAGTGAGCTTGGTGCTGAATGTTGTTCTCCTTGTCTTGGAGATGAAAGATTCACCACACTGAGCAATCTTCAAAGGCAAGATAATGATATAGGTGAACACAACCCAGATGATTCTGGTTAGAGTGGTCTGCAGGCAACACTCACTGGTTACATAAGCACAGAGAGGAGAGAGATATGATTCACAGACCTCCAACATGGACAGCGTTTACTGCCAGTCACAACGAACAGCAGTAACCAGCGAAGGACAAACACGACAGAGGGACGAAGTGAAAGACTGGATCACTACAGCATCACTCTTTGGTTGCATCTTTTTCTTGCTGAATTGAACGATATTTGCAGGATGGATAGATATTTGAATTTATCTGGTCCCGTCAATAAAACTCTCGAATCCTAAAAGAAGGCCACGTTTCCAGAATTTAGCCAGCCTGTGACACCCATTCTGGTCACAAAATTCACAAAACCAAAGCACATACAGCGGTGTGTTGTCTGTTTGTCAACAGGAAAAGAATTGCATATCAGAGTCGGAGTCAGACAATTAAAAACAATACAATATTTTAATAATAATAATAATATGAGACAATGCAGCGTGTGTATGTACACAATTCCAGCTAATTCCATATATTTGGCACAACTCTGCACACGCTGGTGAATGGTACTAACTTGAAACTTCCTCACACCAATGAATAATTTCAGATAACAAAAAATTACAGCAACATAATATATTGTATTGTGCAGGTGTTATTTGCATTCTAGTAGTAGCTTGGTGCAGTGGCCTTGTTGGTTACTTTTGAGCGATATGCCATCAGTTAGCTTTTATTTTTGTCCGGCGTTACAGGTACGGAGCTGAGGTAATGTGTACAACAATGATGACATGCATATACTTTTGTTTGAACTACAGAATAACTTATGCACCTAAACCATATCTACAATTTTAAAGCCACAGATAATCGTGATCTTCGGCTAACACACTCCAGTCAGTGTACTGTAGGTGATGTTTTTGTCCTCTGTGACAATTTGTCATGCCCGCTTGTGTCCAGGCTTTGACATCCACGTCCATAAATGCAGTTACTGTTAAATATCTTCCCTAATAAATATGAAGACAGTACATAACATCCATGACCAATGCCACTTGTACTCAGTTAAAGCTGAGCATTTGCCCCGACTTGGACCCTTTTCACATTTCTGACAGGTCAATATTACATTTAACTGTGATACTATGTGAAGGGTTATTTCATAAGGTGTAGGAATGGTGTGCACCCGGATGACACGGGTTCATTCATTCTGCACCTTGCTGACATCATGACCATCTCTTTAGTCACCACAAAGTCACGGTCACTCCATCTAGCTATGATTACATGAAACATCTTTTTTCTCGTGAGTCGTGTCTTCGTCTGGTTTGACTTTGTGAAACGATGCTAACGCTTTTGGCGTGATGAGAGAGGAGCTAACACTGACACATTTTAAACGGAATGGGTGTCACGCAACTTACAGAGCATTTCAAAATACGACATGACGCACTGTTAGGGGGAATTTATCTACTTTATTACAAGCTAACGTTAACTGTAGAGATTAACGTTAGAGACGTGGGATAAGAGAGTATAATCGCTAACGTTAACATTATTTAAAAAAAAAAATGTGATAAGGCGATGCTGACGCCTCCTGGCAGCTCCCAGAGAGCTGACCGTGCATTTTGTGTCAGTTTTATTGGTTTTTTTAGATTTATAACAGGCTGTCAGGCCTTGACTCGTCCTACATGTTCAACCCGACGATGCATCCTCTCACCTACGCTCTGCTAGCTTTATGCTTTCCTACGTCACGGATGGATTAGCTAGCTAGCTGCATAGCTGCTAACATTAGCTTAACCGATTTCTCTCTTAAATAGTAGCCCGTCGAACATATTAAAAGGCAGCGACACCTTAAAACAGTTCAGAATAAACGCCACAAATGTGTCGGGTGGCTCTAAGCAGCACAAACGCGGAGTAAGGTCACCCTTACCTGCTTACATTAGCCGATTAGCCGCTAACGTTCGCTGCGAAGCCAGCTGCTGATGACGGCCTGGGTGGTGGGTGCCCTCGTCGGTCACCCTCAGAGGGAGGCAACGGTGTTCGTCTGAATTCAGTTTTCTTTGCTTTGTATCTATGGGTGTTAATGGAAACATTGGACAAGGATAGCGGCTGAAAAGGCTTGCTCTTGCTTCTCCGTCTACCCGGGTCGCAGCGTAGGAAACTGTGCGATGCGAGTGACCGCCTCTCTGCTCGATGAGCGGTTGGCTCGGTCAGCTACAACCTGCCTTCACAACATCCTCCTCATCATCATCCGTCTGCAGGGAGTTCCGCATACTCACAGCCCGACCTAACAGACGCGACAAACAAGCCTGACGAAAACCACCTAATGCTCCCTACAGGCGCGACCATTAACGTGTCTGTGGAAGCAGTAGTTACTCATTTAATAATCATTCTTAACAGTTTGCAGCATCGTTATTCGGGATGCTTCGCTGCATAACAGGGCCGGTCAAAGCCTTTTTATGGATCTACAAAAATAATGTGAACAGCTACCCCACCACCCACAAACTTTGCTATTATAAAAAATTTCCAACAGTGAAAGTTGCTAAATAAATACAAATGTCAAAATGAAATATTTATGGGATAATATTTTAACTAAGACAGCTCACATTGTTAATTTATTCTGGGCCCCCTTTTGACTAAGGGCCTCAAATTACACTTGATTTTAGATATTGCTCTTTTGTTGTAGGCTATTATTAATAACGCTTCCTTCACGGGACTATATGTTTAGAAATATGATTCAGTGAGATTATACAAGAACCAGACACTATTTTTGTTTGTTTTTGTTGAAAAATGAACCACTTATTGAAGATGATCCAGAAGGTTTTTTTTATTTAAATGATCATTCTAATGATTTCTTACTGATTCAATGTAGTATATAGGCTGTTTAAGGGGGTGCCAGCCTTTTGCTAGCAAAATGTTATTATAGTCTGCCTGACTTATTGATCCTTTATCTGATCAAGATTTGTGCAAGTTGGAATTGATGGCTCTGACTGGTTCTCTGAAATAGGAGCAGTCTGTGCTGTGTATTGATAAATATGGTCCTCCTGCTGAAGACACATTTGTAATCACACCTTTTCGTCTCTGTCCTGCCCTTCCGTCAGTTTCCTCTTGGATCAAAAAAAATCCACTTAGTACTCCATATGTTTTAGAAATAATCCTCTGAGAATACCTTCAAGGGGTATAAGAAAGAGGTGCTGTTTTCTGAATACCAGACTTGTAACCTCGGTGATAATGATTATGATTGAATGAACTCTTAGGTGCTGGCTCTATAATTTAGACTGCACTCTGATGATGATGGCTTCATATCTCAGTCAGAACACACACACTCTCAATAATGTGTCACTCGTTTATTTATATTATGTAGGTACCCCAGTTAACTGAATATCTGTGGTTACTGTAATAAATGAAAGGAAAATGTAAATTTCATTAATCAAAATGAGCATTAACAATAAACAAAGCAATCATATAAAACAATACGGACTAAATTAGGCTTCACAAATTAGGCAATACAAGATTAATCACATAAATGTGGAATAATAACTGGCATTACCAACATCAGATAAAGGAAAAGCAGTGTAATAGCCTACTAATACAAAAATAAGCACAGCAAAACTACACCGAGAAAGAAACACAGGGCTCAACTTCAAGGGAGCGTCAACAAGGCGCAGGCGCTCAGCCCAGGAAGGCACATATTATCTTCCACTGCTGCTACAGTGAAGACGAAGTTAGAGGCTAGGAACTGCGCGACGGTCCCTAAAGGATGCGTCGGCTCGCTACGTATTTCAAAGGGAATAAAATATGACACCCAGCAATGTGACAAAGCACTACTGACCTACAGAAAATTATCACTACTCATCAACAAGACCCGCCTTTTACATTACTTACAACATCTGCCCAACACGATATGTACGTGGAACTGTCACAAGGGGCTTTTAAGCCTCGTTACATTAAAAAAAAATTGCTTCAGCATGCCGGGCACGCTACTGTGGAGTAATGGAGTGAACAAATACTCACATCCTCATGGACACAGAACGGAGCCTCAAAGCCAGTAGCATGAAAAACAGTTGAATTTTGTCCAGAAAGCTGCCGTGGAGACAGACAGAGTCCAGAGGGAAATGCAGCAATGATATTATAGGCTGTCTCCTCCCTCGCCTGGTATCGACAAATTCCCACCGAAACCTTAGAAATTGATTAAATTAACAGGTGAGAGGCGATTCTGATTAGTTCTGAGGGTTTTTAGGGATAATGACATTGTCTGTAAAGGTGAAGTGCATGTGGCTGGCCTTTTGAACACGGGGCAACTTAAACTCATCATCTAGGCTATTAAATTTAGAAATAGGAATAATATGTAGCTTACAAAAAACCTTGTATATTTTACAGCCCAAATAACCGAAAAGGTTATTTCTAAATATCACAGAGCTTGCAACAAGCTCTCTTTTGGAAGTTTTTCATAAACTCTGTGCTATCATGGTATTTCAATAGTTGACAATTGTTGACTTTTCAACAAATAAAGTGAATAGAGCCAGACAGAAAGGTGTTACATTTAAAGGGAAACTTTTTTCTTTTTATTTGCCTGCCTCCCAAGTTCCAGAGGAGACGACAGATACCATTCTTTCAACTATGTGTGCAGTAATAAGGAAGAGATGGGCAGACCTTGCCCACTGCTAATTAGCTTAGCTCAAACACTGGTAGTCAATGGGAGGTGCTAGCCTGTCTCTGCCAAAAGTCTTCAGATGAACTTTCCCACAACTCTAAATTGTCCTGTTTGCTTGTTGTGGCTTGTTTATTTACCATGTTATGTTATTTTCAGACTGAGATTAGCACTTTATGTAATTTTAGAATCAAATACACTCAGGAAGAAACGCAG
>JAQLOL010000001.1:28291139-28330636 GCA_029783665.1 Naso thynnoides
GGAAACACATTTAAAATGTCAATAAATTAAACCATGTTGCTGACATTAAACAATTTTACATGAAGTTTTGAAAGAATGGTGCAGTATCGGATCTCCTCTGTCCTCTTGCTGCACTGCTGTCTGGAACAGAGCTGCTACAGGAGGGGCTGGTTGTTAGCAGCAGCAGTGCTACACAAGAGGTCAAAAGATTTTAAATTTGTAGCAAGCTAAGCTAAAAGGTTAGACGACATACAAACGGTTTTCTATTTAGCTTGTTTGTAACAATGAGCTGTTAGCCGCTGGGCTCGCGTGCTGTGCTTGTAACTGTCAAGAAACTGATAAGCAGAGATCGTCTCTTGTCAAACACAAAAAATACTAAATATAATACTGGTGGGTGAAACACAGTAACGTTATTTCCTGTTAAAAATCAGCGTTTCTCTGACAGACACAGCACATCAGGAGTGAAAAAGAAACAGACCAGCGCTTTGAGAAAAGCGTGCTTCCACAAACTCTGCTCCTAAACTCCGCATGTTGAGTGAAACGAGTGGCTGCAGTGTTGAGCTCGGCTGGGAGGCGTGGACACATGCTGCGTTCACGGGCCGCTCTGAAGCTCCGACAGAGCCGATTCAGGGAGAAACACATTGAAACTAGTTACATAAAACTTCATGCAAAACCGAAAACACCACAATTTCAAAGTGCGCAATGAACCGTGGATGGCGTGCCGTACGGTTTATTATATTGAGAATTGTTGCATCCCTTACAGAATTGACAGGAGCAGCATTATCTCCAAATATAGTTTCCCTTTATGTCCTGTTATCTAAGGATTCACTGCAAGTTGTGTGTTTTATGAATTCTGACCTGCAGAAAAGATGTTGATGGCGATGAGCAGGGCATACTCCGCCTCATCCAGGTGCAGGTCATTCATTCCTTTCGAGAACTCGAAGATGGGGTTAATGAACTCAATCTGAAGACCTGAGGAGGTGAGAGTTCAGAGAGGAAAAAGGAAATGAGAAGTCACTTTTAAGAAGGAAATGTGATGCAATAACACACCCTGGGCTCAGGGGTTTCCTTAGCAGAAGGAGTGTAATTATTTCAAACAGTAAAGTAAGAACAACAAAGATTTCATTTTCTATACAAATTCTAATACAAAGACACATTCATGGCACAAATAAACAGGCCATTTATGGTTTTCATATGTTGTAATTCATATCTGATGGTGACTGTTTAATTGTTGTAATAGTTGAAACGTGTATGGGGAAGAAAAACTCCACCAACAGACCATTTACTTTTAGGCAAAACATACCAAACTTGGTTTGTGAACGATTTTTAAGCTTTTAAGACTAGGGCTGCCGCAGTGTGGAAATTTTGCCACCCACTAAATCGCTTGTGGCGCCCCCTGTAACACGAGACATTTTACAAGTAAAAATGGATTTTCATCAATATCATCATGTAGGGCACTTACTCTGATCTTTAATATCAGATTTTTTTAAAATCAACCCCTCAGGGTTTACGTACGCGGTATTTGCCGGCTTTTTCAGCAGTGTAGCGTGTATTTGTCCACCAGATGAAAATATCAAAACCAATTTGTCCGATCTGTGAGCATTTCACTGCGCAGGTCCTCCTCGTCTCTTTTCTAAGCACACATGGAGCTGATCTTTAAAATAACCTCATGAATGTAAAATGGATGTTTTTTTTATATTTTCCTTGATAAGCAGGATGCTGCTTTTCCTTCAGCAATGAAGTTAAAATGATGACAAACCTGTTATGATCTGCGGGGGAAAACTACACCGCCTGCAGTCTGTGTTTCTGTGTCTGGTTTGCGATCACCTCGGAGGAATAAATCCGTAAAACCCAATCACAAGCAGAAGTGACACCATCGCCAATACATATTGTGTGTATGCGACATGCGAAGTAAAGAGAAGTGATGTCAAAACCATCACTGCAGATAGTGAGGCAGCCACAGAAAACAGGCAGCCCTACGTACTGCTGCCGACTGTTCACTTCCACACTGTACAGGCACACCACGCGCAGCATCAGATTCAGGACATGTGAAAGAGGAAGACGATGTGTAAAAATGAACCAAACGTGTTTTATTCCTACTTCAATAATACATTAAAAATCTGAAAAAATGGGTGGTGTAAGCTCGACCACCGTGTAACACTGACTACTGCGGCAAGCCTATTTAAGACCAATGAAATACAGGAAGTTACTTTGAGGCTACTAATGTTGATATCATCTGTAAATTTGTCAGGCAAAAGTGAGCAAATCTACCTGCTTTGGCAAAATCCTCCTTATTGTAGCTGAAATCCTTCAGAAATGTGATGCTGTCAATAGCAGGATTGTATCGCCGTGATGTCTCGAGTAGCATAATCTGAGGAAGACAAACAGTGAAATAAAGTAAGGACAAAATTTTAAAAATTGTTAAATTAAAACCTAAAGGCAGAAGAAACAGCATCTTAAGATAACTGATGACTAACCTCAATAGTAGACGTCTTCAATAGAGCGATCTGGTCCTCCCTTGTGAGCTCCAGGAAACCAGGAAGCTGCTTGGCAAAATCCACAATCTCCTGGACCGACATGATAGCTAGCTCAGTGAAATGGGCGAACCGCTGCTGACGCACTTCTCGATTCTGCAAGTCCTGACTCTGTGGCCACGGCTGTTGGATGGAACACAGAGAGAACATTCCTCTGATATGTTTTCAAAGCAGCACAGCAACATGTCGGGGGTTAAACCTGTCCATCAGAGATGCCCAAGTCAACAACATTTGGGATAAGAAATAAACTACAGATGAACGCAGTTAACCTACAAGCATGTCCTGGCAGAATACCAGCTGCCAGCACAGATGACCTGCCCTGAGCGCAATTCCTGTTACTTTATCTTGAAATGAAGACAAGTTCATTGCCCCAATTCACAGTTACTACCTCAAACTAACAAGCAGTCTGACGGTTTTCATGTTTGGTTTCTTTGGCTGAATCTTTAAGCAGGCCAACTGCATTTAGCAAAAGAAAATAAAAAAAGCACTGGTTATAATATGATCAATATTATATGACAAAATAAAAGAACTGACTAAAAACAGCCCAAATCTATCCTGTGAGACATTCACTTACTGTGACTTTGGGTCGGTCAAGGAAAGACCTCTTGTTGCATTGCTTCTGCATGGCCACAAGCTTTTCAATCATCTCCTGCTGCTGTGGATCCAGCGCAGCCATTTCCTGCAGAGGGGTGGGTGTGACCACTGTGGACGTGCGGGCCGTTTCCTCCTCGTGCTGCTTCTTCATCTTCTTCAGTCTGATTTGTTCCTCAGAGAGCACACCTACAGGCCAAACAGGGACGCACATGTTCACCAAAGCTTCATCCCTGACTATATAATGAGACATTTTATTCTTTTTATTCTAACTGTGGTGGCAATTCCACATGTCAAAACATAGTGACATTCAAATTTCCTCTAACTCTGATGCATTTGGCAGACCGACACTCACACTGCTCCAACATGCCCGCCTCCCGACACTTGCGCAGGCGGCACTGCTGGCACTTGCGGCGCATGTACATGTCCATTTCACAGCGACCGTTGTTTTTACAGGAGTACTGGGCACTTTTAATGACGCTGCGTCGAAAGAAGCCCTTGCAGCCTTCACAGCTCAACACATTGTAATGGAAACCAGACGCCTTGTCACCACATACACTGCACACCTCATTACCAAGCATCTTCGGGGCAGGCCCCTTCTTTCTCTTCACTGGCTGACCATCTACACACACACACACACACACACACAGAGGGCATAAAACATATTAGGCACTTAAGCAATTTCAGTCAGGGAAATTCTCTGAGGCGGCACCTTGTAAACAGAGGGTTACCTGGTGTGTGCTGGAGGCTAGACAAAGTCTAAATCCTATCTAAACAAAGATAAGTCAGAGACAGCTCTGTATGCAAAAAATATGCAAGCAAACAATGCAAGATATATAATGCAAATATACTGAGTCACACACATCCTGTCATGTCTGGTGAGTCCGGATAATATGCATAAAGAAAAAAGCAATTTAATCTAAATGAAGAAAGGTTTTGTTACAGAAATACAGATTATTTCATCGAACTTTTAGCAACTGGGAGAAAGTTTGCAACAACAATAAACACAGATTTACCAGTTTGTCTAATCCAATTCAACCCAACACTTTAATTTTGATTTGTCAACCGTTTGTGTTCAACTGCGTAGTATTTTTTAGGCTGTAGCTAGTGGTGGACTGCGTTAAAGCTTCTTCACCTTAATCAACGCACAAACATTTCATAAAAAACAAGAATAACTGCAGGGCTAATGGAAAGGACTACATGAAACTGTACAAGTGTAAATAAACTAGACAGTCAGTGTGTAACTTTTAAGTCAATTCCAAAAGCACATTCAGACATTAAGACACACATTTAAAAGCAGCTATTGAACTAAATATAAGAATGCCAAACAGTGAGGGGTAAAAAAAAAAAGGGTCAAGATGTGTCTGAGATTAGAGATGAAAAGATATTAGCAGAAAAAATGACTGGTTAGTCGAATCTGTGGGCGGAAAATTACAATTAAATACATACATAAGCATATATAAAGAAACACACCAGAGACACACACGACTACATCAGAGTACAGATTTAAAATCTACTTCCAGTGGGGGAGGAAGTGTGTGACACAGAAAATCTCATACTGTGTGCCGAATGAGTAAGACGGCGAATCGTTCTCCTGACATTGTCTGGAGTTCATGTGAGAAAACTGCTCAGGTTTTTCACAGTGTGCACTGGCGCTCCGTCTCGCTTCATGCCGCAGGAGAACTTGTGAGTGAATGAGGGTGTGGTTGCATGGAGAGTGTGCAAGGAGAGGAACAAATAGGTCACGTAGGCTATTTTAACGGGAGCAGTGTATATTGATCTAAATGGTACAGTCTCATCCTAGTTCTCATTTAAAAAATATATAATATTAGGGGAGTAACGGTACGCTGAGGTCACAGTTCGGTTCACACGTAAGTTTGGGCATCACAGTTTGATACGCGTTCGGTACAAAACTTTGACCACAGCACCGTTCTACTTTACCAACTTTATTTTTGCTCCCTGGCTCAGCCGAGAAAAACACTGCTGACACGAGCATAAGTCACAGCTCGCGGTAGGTGATTTGGTAAAACAAAACGATCTGCACAGGGTATTTTATTTTGAAAATTGGCCGGATTTGCTGCAAAGTCTGTGATTCTTGTGTGTAGTCTACGACTGCCGTGCTAAAACTAAATTAATTTTTTAAGCGTCACACAACCTCAGTGAAAGGACTCATTTCACTGTCAGAGTTTAATCCCTGCACTTCAGAAAGTCTAGAGAAGCCGCAAGATTACAAGATTTGAAAGAAGCAGGCGGGTCTACTATGTTAGCTCAATCAGCATACGCTAAACCTGCTGAAGGTTTATCGCTGCCTAGGGTTTATGAGTGGAACTCGCTTATGTGAATTTGGTTATCAGTCTTTATACATTTTACTGTGTATAATTACACCGTGTATTCTTCAAACCGTCACGTGTGGACCGTACAGTTCAACACAAATTGATTTATTGTTACACCCCTAATGAATCTGTCTCAAAGAGTCTGTCCACTGTTCCGTCCTACTGCTCTAGTTTTTATTGTCAGACTGATGATCCATCACACAGCAATGTCCTGTTTTCCCCTAAGATGACTAATGTTGACTAAAGCAGCAACATTTACAGAAACCGCACACTGTTTTTTCCAGACAAGTAACTAGGCACTCCCTTTAGTAAAAAGAAAGTCTTTTTTTTTTTTTTTAGTTTAGTTAAATGTGCTGTATTTGTTTTTTTTTTACTTTTTTCAAATTTGTTAGCTCTGACGAGAAACACTAAATGTTAGTTACTGCAACTATTTGAAGCGAGCACCTTTTCTCTCACCTGTGCAGGCAGATGTGTCACCTGCAGCTGGATCCGGCTTAATGTCACTTTGCTCTATCGGCACAGAGTTACTCATGTCAGTCACTGAAGGGCCGTTGCGGGAAGGGGCGGAGAAGTCATTGGGGTGGGAGAGGTCGGCCAGCGACAGAAGGCCGTCGTGCTTCATTGCGGCGCTTCCACTGCTCTCCTCAACCATGCAGTCCAGCTGCAGCTCAGAGGTCCCGTCGAACACCTTACTCTCATCTGACAGAGGAGGCACAGCAAAGAATACTGAGAAACACACATAGACTTATTAAATAAACACTACTTTTGTGAAACTTATAATATCATACTACTGCTGAAAACACTTTAGTTTGAGGCTGTAGAAATCGAAGCAGTCATGTGCCACATATGAAAGCATTTCAAAAAACTGATTTGGCAAATAACAAAGCACGAAAGTTTATTTTTTATATGCACGAAATTCCTTTTAAGTGAACAGATAACAGAATAAGTAGACCAGGTTAATATCCACTATCACAGCATACGACAAGAACATTGCGGGCAAACGTTGTGGCATATTTAAACAATGAGATGTACTAACAGAACTGAACCGTGTCCAGTTTGATCAAAGTGCACGCATACAGAAATGGTTCTTCTTACCATGACCAACATCTGGGATATCAGTCACAGACAGCGTGGACATCTTCTGCACAGCAGCTTGTCATAACGAAATCAACACGTACCTGTGCAATAAAAATAATCATACAAATTTATGGCGGCAATTTAAACCAACTACAGCCTAAACCGTAAACTTCACTTTTGGTTTGGTGAGATTAAACCAAATTCCAGCCAAAAGATGGTTTCTCAATGAGAAAAGAAAATCTCTTGAAGAAAACATTTCCCCGCTGACACTGTGGTGTCGTATTGTGTATAGAAACCCTATGTAGGTTGTGCACACATTAAAAAAAAAAGGGTTGTGGTCACATCTAACCGACGCCAAGGCAATTATAATCTCACACAGCGTAATGCCCTTCTTAGAAAGATCTAAAAATGACAAGTGGAATTGCTCCGGATGATAAAAATGCATGTACAGGAAAAGGCCAACGGGCTGCAAAAGCAGAAATGAAAGTTTGTCATGTGCCACCGCCACATATGGGTGCATTTCAGGAAACTGATTCAGCAGGCACACACATGCACGATGCTTTGCTATTTTTAAACTGGCCTGCAAGAAGAAAACCCCAGCTTTAAAAAATGTAGGCTTTTGAAAATTGTTGTGACAAATAAAAATATCTGACACACATGGTAAAATAACACGGAACTCCAAATTCATGCGATATTATGTCAGCTGCCAGTTAAACAGACCCATCAAACAAAAACTAATGCAAATGCAGCAATCTGATTCCAACCATCCTGAAATTTATTTTTGTCCATTTTTTTTGGAACCGCTTTAGAGACGCGTTGGTCAGAGACACTGTTTGCTTGTAATATGAAGACTGTGGACGGTAAGCAGTCAGAGCGTTGTGGTATTGGGTATCAGAAATCAAAACGTAGTACATCCAAACTTGTTTTTCAGTTCAGTGCCCAGTATTCATAGCCAGTAAATGTGACAGGGATGTGACTTAAACACAACATAACAGAATGCACAACAGGGCTGCAACTAACGATTATTTTCATTACTGATCATTCTGTGGATTATTTTTACGACTGATCAATTAATCATTTATTCCATGAAATGTCACAAAAGTGCTAAAAATGTGCATCTTAATTTCTCAGAACCCAATGTGACATCTTCAAATCGCTTCTTTTGTCCGAACAACAGCCTAAAACACAAAGACTCCTCATTTATGATTGGAAATGACACTGAGAAGCAGTAAATCTTCACATTTAAAAGGCTAAACCAGGAATTTTCATTACTTTTTGTTAAAAAAAAAAAAAGTCAATTAATCAATAGGGCACGACCAATATATTGGTTTGCCAATATTATCTGCTGTTATTAGCCTATTGCAGATATATTTCTCGGCGTATACGTTCTCCGGTAAGTGCCAATATTAAAGCTGTTTTTAAGGCTGGAAAAAATGCTTGGACTATTTAAAATGGTGTAATCACAAAGTTTGTCCAGCTGGGGGCGGTCCATTATTTCACTGGTATTAAGTAAATGTTTGTTAGACATCCTGCCCTCATTACATATCTTTGTCACATGTATTTAATAACCACATTCAAAATATTAAACATAAAATATCAGCCAATATATGAAATATGGCAATCTGGCAGCAGTTCTGCCAAAAATAGTTTATCAAAAGCTGATTAAAAAAAAAAAAAAGTGTCAGGCTGGTTTAACAAGTGTTAGACCAAAAAGTTACCACTGAGATAAAGGTATTTAATCTCAACACTGTACGGAGGAAAAAGAATACCTGTGATCACATTTGACTGACCTAAATTACTAACCTCTTATCAGATGTTGTTGTGGCCCAGAAAATAAACAGGAAACTAAGCTGATATCTTCCAGACTGGAGGCAATAACAAAGGTGATATTACACTAAAGCAAGGTATGTTAGAACTTTATAAATAACCCTACATTTTTTCCACTAAAACAACTTAAATGTTTCTGCTGTCCGTACTTAGCATTTGGCTCTGATTGACATGAATCTATGCCTAAATAAAAACTTTTTTTTTTTTAGACAGCTATATTAAGCTCAAATTAAACTGCCACATTTATTCTGTGACACAGCATTAGACTGACCTTACCTCTGAAGCTGATGTCTTATTTATCGCCCAAGCATCTCGCCCACATGAGCCCACAACCTCAAGCCTGTCGATATCCTTGAGCTGATGGAGGACCCGCTTGTCTGAGGAGTCTTGAGGATGCAAAAACCCTCTGTGGCTTTTTGGGCGGAAGTTTAACGACTCAATATCTTGAAGAGAGTGAGTAGGAAAGGAGTCGAGTCCCTTTCTACAATGCCCAATGGGAGACAGGAGGGAAAACAGATAGAAAGAGGGAGGGAGGAGGAGGAGGGAAGGTGAAAGAGAGAACACAAGAGGTTACTATTGGTCATGTGCATGGCTCTTAAATCCCCACAGTGCTGCGGCGCTCGAGCCTTTTCCTCTTTTGAGAATTTCAGCACCCATTTTATTCAAATAGTCTCACACCGCACAGGCACCTAAAACGATGCCAACTTTTCTCCGGCTCTTTAAAACATAACCCGTATTGTACTCCACTGCCTGAGATCCCATTAAAGTCCTTTGTCACAAAAACGTCAAACCGCCAAAGACGAGAAAATTTCAAGTCGATCATATCATTGAAAGAGAAAAACTCGAGCCTGGGAGTTCTGCGATTCAGAGCAGCCTAATACTCACAGATTGAGAAACCAAAAATCAATACGTCAAATGCCATGTCAGCACAATGGATCGTAAGTGTAAGCTTGTTTGACTTTTGTTATAACAAGCCATAAAATCGGCTGTTACAGACAGAAGGTCTGGTAATCAAAAGCGCAAGCTTTTATTGGGTGAATTCACATTCGTTGGTTGTAAAACATTTCCACTGCCAGCGAAGTTATGTCATCCCCATCCCGATGTCTCTTCTCAAGTCCAATGTCCCCTGCATCTTATCAGCCGGCCACCTTTGTCCATGTGCATGTTTTCATAAACTCCTGGATATTTAATGAAAGCACCAACAAAATCAATATTGCACTGAATGAAACCCAAATGCTTATGGCTTTAATGGTTTACTCATTCTTTCTATAACTGATTAGAACTCAAAATTCACCAGAATCAGTTCTTATTTTACACATATCAACAAGTCAAACCCCAGTTTGCTTATGATACAAAAAATTATTATCTAATTGCATGGCAAAGCTAAGACAATATCTTGCTGACACCCCAAATTAAAGCCGTCAGTAAATAACTACTGATTTTTAATTTACTCATTCCATTATCTTAAAACTAGAAACACTAAAAGTGAAATGATACCAGCTGCTCAAATGACAACAACTGCTGGTGTTTTTTATCTTCTCCAATAGTTAACAGAACACCTTTGTGCTCTAATCTGGACTACTGGTTTAAGAACTTACAAGTTGCAAAACTGGCAATTTTTCACAATCTAGTGGCGTAATAGACCAAACATTGAACTGATCAATCAAGAACGTAAGCAGATTATTGGGTAATTAGACAAAATGTTAGTTCCAGTCCTGTTCCCAGTCACTGTCAGTTGTCACGTTGGCAGCTCACAGAACGCTTATGAGAAAGCTGTTCATAAACGCCTCCCAGTCTGAAAACATTAGCACACAAATACAGTCAGCATGACCGGGTGGGAAATTTTTACTTTCTCAAAGTCTCCGCGTACCAACGGATGTAACTCTCTCCAGTGAAGCAAAAATGGACTTCCGTACTCAGCAACAACTTGGTGCGAAAGCAAGGCGTCAGTGCTTTCTGGACGCTCAAGCTCCATAATCAATCAACGTTCCCACCGACACACTCGTGGAAGAAGAAGTACATTCAGTTCTTCGAGGCCTTGCAGACCCACCCAGATGTTTTCACTTCTCCTCAGCGGAGACCTCTGCTCAGGTTGACACTGGGTGTGACTGTGCTGAGCATTACGAGGTCACCAAACTAACAAGGATAACACACATTTAAGTTAAGAGCGACATCGCAGGAGTAACAGATGCCGCGTCTGTAGGTTACACAACCATAAAGAAAGAGGAGTGCTCCAAACACAGATCAGCAAACACATCTGTGGGTGGGAGGACCAGACATGTGTGTGTGTATTTATGGGTTTTAATTTACAAACTGGTTACACACTAGAGCTGCAACAACTAATCGAACAATCAGTAGCTATCAGTAACTTAGAAAGTGAAAAATATTGCTGTTTTAGCCGCTGAAATGTGAGGATCTGGTGCCTCTCTGTGTCATTTATGGCAATAGATGAGCAGTCTTTGTGTTTTAGGTTTGTTGTTTGGACAACAGAAGCAATGTGGAGACATAACATTGGCCTCTGAGAAACTAGGATGAACGTTTTTAGTACTTTTTCTGTCATTTCATGGAATAAACGATTACCAGTACAAATAATCGACAGGTTACTCGATGATGGAAATAATTGTTAGTTGCAGACCTATTACTACTACAACAACAGCATCAACGAGGAAGATTTATCGAGATGCTAGATCAGACAGTCACAACTTGGCAGCCTTGGTCATCTAAAATATCTGATTTGCAAATGGCCCTGGTGATTAACGTTGGTTCGTTAGTACCGTTAACCTTGTTGCGCAATCGTTTGTGTAGCTTAAGCACCTGAAAGAGCAAGTGGCGACTTAAAACTAATTTAGCAAGTTCTCCTGTTAGCATTGCTGTGTCGTTGTTGCTTCCATCGCAGACTCGCTGCTAACACCAGCCAAGATAGTTGCTTTACCACGCTAGCTGTCACTTAAGTGGTGGGCAAACAAATGCGGCTAACATTGTTGACGTTTGCTAACGTTAGCCACCAGTTCGGCTTGTAAACACTTGCTAGTGTTAACAACATGCGAATGTTCTCATCGTTCACCCGCTAAAGTTAGCCTTTAAAACATTGCTGGTACTGTTGTGGATGTATAGTTGAGGTTAGCTTCAAAGTCAATCCAAACAAGGCCAGTATCGTTAACGTTAGCCTAACACCCCCGCACTTGAAATGAACTCCCGTAAAGAAGTTCAACTTAGCTAGCTAGCTTAGCCAACTTTACACCGCAGACATCACACACATGACAAAAGGCAAAACTGTCCGACTTGCCCGAGACTTCACGAGTTTTATACCGCTTCTTTTTTACTGGCGGGGTACTCCGTCCGTTCGTGGCTGTTGACAGCTGCTTTGACAACCGAAGCTAGCATGTTAGCTCCCGAGCCAGCGTAGTTATATCATGTGATTCAGCGGCCCCGGGTGGCTCAGGCTGCGGCTCACGCAGCAGGAGGCAGATTTCATCAGGCGCAGCGAGGCGGGGGGAGTTTGTTGCCCAGTGTTCAGCCTTGCAGGCAGCCTGAGCGTCGGCAGGGTCCTCAAGTCAAGCAGTAATGTTCAGGAAGAGATAGAATAAGCTTTAGGTTACAAAGCTTGTGTATTATATGACATATATATATCATGTGCATTGAATAGCCATGCTGTCAAAAAGATGTGGGTATTGTTAAGGACTTCACGATAGGCCTCACAGATAATGGGTCACACAGGGCATATTGCGATATATTGCAATATTCCACATAGTTCACTGAAAATGTACAAGTTGATGTGTATGATCTGGGTAGTCTTAATACATCGCGTCACATCATGCCGATAACTCAGTGAACAAATTGAGTCAAACAAAATCTAGGTCAAAATGTCCTTCCCAGTTATTTGAACGGTATTGGCAATTTACTGAACACACTGAAGCAGCTAGACACACTGAAATTGAAAACATGAAAATAAAATGCACAAGTGTTCTTTTGTGTCACTGAACTTCAGGGGTAGGTATTGGCAGGAGCCAAAACGATGCAGTATATCATGAAAATAAATATTGTGATATATCGCTGTATTGATTTTTTTAGCACAGCCCTACTATCGAAGTTCCTGTTAGGTGAGGAGCAAACAGTGCACAGAAACCAAGAAACTAAAATACTCCAAGGCTAGAATACGGTTAACTGGCTTCTTTATCCAAGGGTCTGAATTATTTATTCTCACTGTCCAGTTGCCGTCAGATCTTGATTTAAAAAATGAACAACTATGTCATATGTGCGGGTCACATGTCATGTGCTGAAATTAAAGCTGAATAAAATGTCTGAATGACCCTTAAACTCAACTGGAAATGTTCCGGGGAAACATATGAAGGTGTTGGTGGGGTTAGCAGTAGAAAAACTACAAAAAACAACAACTTCCTGTTCCATCCAGGAGAAGAGCCAATGAGAAATGTTAATGTAAAACACTCAACTACAAGTGGAGGTCATGTATTTGAAAGTATTTGGAAAAAAATCCACTAAAACACTGATTATTATTTACGAAAAACATCCCCTGTCAGTGAACTGAAATAATGTATTTGTCTGCTGGATAATTATCAAGGTAATTATTTGTCTTGTGAACAGGGTTGCACCATGAAATGGAAACTCTACAGTAGCTCAGCACTGAGTAAATGTACTTTAACTTTCCACACCTGCGTTCTCGCAGCTGCAACACTTTGAGGAAAAGTTTTATAGGTGGTCCTTTTTTTTAAATATCAGGCCAAACATTTGATCGTAATGTAAAATCCATGTTATGTTCATAGCACTGGCATGCACCTGAAAAATAGTGGTTCCCACTTTTTTCCTTTAGCCTGATGTTTCTCTGAGCCGCCACAAGATGGCAGACTCGTCAACGAAAACAGGAAGTTGTGGCGGATGTTCACTTTATGTTCGCCGAGGAAGACGCCGGACGAAAACAATTCCAAATTGCCACCGTTTGTCTCCTCTTCTGTCCGTGTTGAGCACATTTGTTTTGCATTATAGAATAGTTTCGACAAAACGCCACCATGCCCGTTATTTGTGCGGCAATAGGGTGCAACAATAAGTTTGTCAAAGGGTCGGAAATAAGATTTTACAGGTAGGTTTTCACCGGTTGAGTGGAAGTATTTCAGTCCTATCGATTTACCAAACGTGTTCCTTTAACGGTAACGTTTAATATTTGGCACAGCATAGAAACCGACTTGAAAAAAAAATCTGTAAAGTAACATTTACTCGCATTGACATTATCTCCTCCTGAATCCTGGAAGTTTTCAAGTAAATTTTTAAAAAATCGACCTAATTGACCACGTCCTGGTGTCGTTTACCACAATGCATCGGAGCTAACGTGACGTTAACCTTTGCTTAGCTTTAAAAACATTATTCCACAGGCTGTCGACATTATATACAGTGCGTTACTGCTGAACTCTTCCACCATGTGAGGTAGTTGAAACGGTGTCAAACCAGTCGAGTTACCCAAGCTTGAAAAAAGCAAACTAAAGTAAGAGCCAGCACAGTTATCACAAGTTAAAATGCGGACCAGAATTTGACTCGTTTTCAAGAAATACACGTTCAAGTAAAGCAAAACATGTTAAATATTTTACATATTACATTACATGTTACATTTAGGCACACAACAGACCTGCACTCACACTACAGACCCGTTACTTATTTGCTGAGGAGATAAAAACAGAAGTTTTGTGTGCTGGTTGATGCTTCAGGTACATGCACATACAGTGTACACTTGAATATTTACAGCATACCGAAGCGTCTACATTGTGTACAGGTTTGGAAAACTTTTATTTTGTCTGTTTATTTGCACATCAATGAAAATTGACTTTAAAAAAATGAACTGTACACAAGCTGACACAGACATACAAACAATTAAACAAAAAGTAGTTATGTAATGTTGCAGCATACAAAGGCAGGAGGTGAAGTGCCTGACAGAATAAAGTGCCGTATACTGCAAATCATGATGAAGTGCAGCTGTAAAGTGCTGATTATTGCACATTGTAAGTAAATGAATAATAATGCGCATCAGTTTACATCATCAAAGCGCTGATGTAAGTTGCAGAATGCCTGGGTGTGGCGTTGAGACGATTTTGAAATATCTTCATGCATCTGGTCCACTTTGATAGAAAGTGCACTCATCAGGGTGTTAGTCATTGTGTTTCATGTGTGATGGTTGAAATCCTTCATCCTGCAGCCAGGTTTGAAGCTCTGTCCTCCCTCTGCTGTGTATCAGGTTCCCGCTCAGCAAACCTCAACTTGCCAGCAAATGGGTGCACAGCCTGGGGATGAAAAACTTCATCCCGACTGCCAACACCTGCCTCTGCTCAGAACATTTCCGAAAGGACTGCTTCAGGGACTACGATGGCCGACAGTTTCTGAGGGAGGATGCGGTGCCCACCTTATTCACCTCGGAGTCATCAAAGGTGCGGTTTTACAAGATTTTATGGACTGTTTCTCTCAAACAGTTGAATGAAGGCAAGTCACCCTGTTCTGCTTTTTGCATCAAATGAATAAATAACTGTAAAAATTCCACAGATTGAACTTCGTAAAAGAGGGGTGATACCAAAGGAGACAAACGTTGCGAATCAGACGGGGACACAAATAGAGCGAGACAGAGCGAGAGAGGCCATCAGTCTACGTAGAGAAAAAAGAGGAGGAATGAGGGTGAGTTTTCTTTACTGTTTTCGATCAAAAACAAAAATTCATTTTGGAATATTCTTAAGTATATCAGACTAAAACATAAATGGTCATGTTGCTGTGATTATTACAGACTTTAAGAGTGAAAAATTCATGTTCTTGCTGTCAGAAGGCCCAGTGGAGTTAGTCAGAGTGGCATTACGACATGCACAAACATCGCCTGGTTAAATTAGATCATTTAAAGCCAAGATGTCTCTGTGCCGCCTTAAGAGCATCAAACCACATTTTATTCATATGTCTGTTCCTTCTTATGATCAGCTTTAGCAAAAACATATTACTGAGGGGATAATTCACCCTAGCATAAAATGTACTTGCTTGTCTTTGCCACAGGGTGGACGAGGAAGCCGTGGGGGAAAACAAATGTCTGACAGGTGAGACAGTGTGTGGATGCTCATTAATTCTCGCAGTAGCACTGCTGAATTTTCAGCCTCATTCCCAGGATGCCAGATACAGACACTTTGTCATGCCCTTTAGTCTCTTAGACAGGAGAACAAGGCACCCTTCAGGTTCAGGTTACTTTATTTGCACCCGTAGGTAAACTTGTTGTGCAGTCAAAAAGTGTGCAAGGCATCCATGACACACAGTTTCAGACACCACTGACAACGTACAATGAGACAATAGATAAAACAATTAAAGTGCTCCAGTGCCGATCAAGATGCTAAAATGTCTGATAAATACCAGTAAAAACACTGAAAAACATAAATACATAAAAAAGTAAAAGCAAGTAAAACATTCTTAAGACCAGTGAATAAATAAATGATGCATACATAAATACAGGCTCTAGAAGGATTTAGAGCAAATTGGGCAGTTTTTCTTACATCTTGTTCATCAGTGTGGTTGCAGCTGGAATGAAGCTGTTTTCATAACACTTGGTTTTACACGTCGGGACTAAAAACCTCTGTTCAGATGGAAGAAGCTGAAACTCCTTGTGCAAAGGGTGCAGGCTGTCATTTTAAATGGAATCGGCTTTCCGCTGTACCTAGTGTACAGGGACGACGGGTTCAGCTCGGATTCACCGATTAGCATATTTGACCATTTCACAATTTGATTAAATGAGTTCCTGTTCTTTACAGAAAGACTTCCAAACCATGACACCAAGAAAAAGATCAAATTGATTCGGCAAAAGCACGACAAAATAAGGTCATTATGGTTTTATCTATAAGAAAGTAGAACAGTTTCCTCGGACGTTAAAGTCACCGGCGCCCCTTTTCAGACATAGCTGCACAATTTTCTTTGAAGTTCAGCTTACAATCAGTTATGTCCCAAGGTCTTTGTATCCACACATTGCACTGATAGATACCCTTCAGTGTCTATCTGACACACCGAGCTTTAAACAACCCTGGGTGCTCTCTGAAACCCATCTACATCAATGTTAGATGCCTCTAGCAGCTGCTCTGCTGTAGATGAAACACCCTAGGAAGGGGCAGAGTATTTGTTCACACACAAAACTTCACCCAGAGAGACTCGGGCTTGAGTCCCATGCAAAAGCAAAAGTACACCAAACTGAATCCAGAAGTTTTGGTTCTTAAACCTGCCCAACTAGTTCCTGTTTCACAATGTTAAAATGTATTTGAAAGACTGTCTGACAGAAGAGCTTTGTGCACATAACACAGATTCTACGAGATACCTTGTCTGTCTGTATAAGAAAAAGCAGAGTAGATATTTAACAAGCTGGAATGAGAATATGTTGGAATTGTACAATGAAAGTCTCAGGGCACACTCACACTGAGCAATCCGTACCGTGCCTGAGCACGTTTGACCCCCAAAGTCCTGTTTGTTTGACTGGTGTGAGCGCTCCGTTCCGTACTGAAGCACGGCACGCTTCATCGGCCCTGGCACGGTTGGAAGATGTGGACTTCAGTACGGTACGAATGCATGTGCACGAGCAAAAGCACGGAGCGCCGACATCGCTGTGACTGTTTGTGGAGGATTCACCTGAAATTCGGGCAGAAAACAGCAGACAATGTCTGCATGAAAAGCAGTGAAAAAAATCTGTGACCGTCTTGTAGATTGCGGAACCCAGAGAACAATGTAAAAATGTTATTAAAAGGTGAAAAAAATGCACGTAAAAATACGGGTAGTGCTCTGTAGATCAGGTAGCTCAAGCGTGCTCAGGCGCAGTTAGACTGGAGAAAAGTGAGTGTGGGCCAGCAGGGGAGGGGGGACACTCGTGCTTCAGCACGGCACGGAACGACTGGGCCAAGTGTGAGTGCACCCTCCAAGTCTGCAGCTTTTACCTCATGTCTTGACCTGTCATATTAAACTTCAGAGATTTAGAGTGGATGGCTTAAAATGTGATGCAAGATAACAATTAGTCTGTCAGTAGTAGATGAAGGACTGGATGATGCAGGTTTAAGAAATGTTGGTCGCTGCACATGATACTAAGACACTACAGTAGCTGGAATATATTTAAAGTCCACCTGAAACAGCATTTCAAGAATATTTAACTTCCGTCTCGTGACGTCTTTCCAGCATAAATAAGATGTACAGGCGGGATAAAACGTTGGGAGAAATTTGATTGGACCATTGAAAAGTGGGACATTATCTTAACAAACATGAAGACTTAACTTCAGCCTGTAATCACAGGTGCCAACTTTCACGCATTGTGTGTGTGACAAACGCGCTCACACCACACCCTTTATTTCTCACACCGCCGAATCCACAATGTGAAATAAATAAAAGTTAGGGACCTGTGAACAGCAGGAGGAGGTTGTGTCGAGCCACCGGCAACATCGCGTGGACTTCCGTCTGAATTTTTCCGAAGATCTGAAGGCAGCTCTGCCCGACACGGCTTTTATTTTGAAAGTAAATCACTAAGCTGCAAGATAACATGACTTTACCATAGCGGCTTAGTTTATACTCAGCTGTGTCAGATAAAAGACAACTGAAGCAGTAATTTAAGAGCAACACATGGGGTAAAAGTGCTTTAAAAAAAATCAATGAACCTTTTATCTCCTGCAGACAAACTATGGGACCCAAGAGCAGAGTGTACGACAGCAAAGGCCGACTGCTCTCCAACAACAAGGACATGTGTGACTGTCTGGATGTGGATTGCATGGGCTGCTTTTACCCCTGTCCCGAGTGCGGCTCGCGCAAGTGTGGGGTGGAGTGCCGCTGCGACAGGAAGTGGCTGTACGAGCAGGTGGAGGTGGAGGGTGGAGAGATTATACGGAACAAGTTTGCCATTTAGTTAACACTGACTCGGAGCTTTGAATAGCCTGTCGTGACATTGGGGGGGTTTTGAGAATTGAAACATGCTTCTTCCCTTAATTCAGCTGCATAGTTTGGCTGATGGCCTTTCAAGACTTTGACACGTGTTCAAAAGAATCCTCAGTAAAGTCAACTGATATTTATTAGGATTTTTAAGCTGCTGCCTGTGGTAGGAAAGTATGGAGGACAATGCAAGTATTTGCTGAATGTTGGATGTGCATTATGTTGCCCGTGAAAATGTTTTCTTCAAAAGTTTTCATCTTATTGTTCTTTATTAAAATGTTGTGCACTTGCCGTTTTGTGTTAATAAACTCTTTTCTTAAAGTTCCTCTCCTGGCATTGATTTAACCCCTAACACTCATCTTTTTGTTTGTTTGTTTTTTTTTAAATCAAATTTACATACAACATCAGGGTTGGACCGTAACGCATTACTTGGTAATGTGTTGCTGTAATTTTATTACTTTTCCCAGTAACTAGTAAAGGGATTACATTTGCCGAAACAGTAATTAAATTACAATACTTATCCAAGTTACTCAGTCACTGAAAGAACCATCTACATGCCGGCACTGGCGGCGCTCCTGATCTCTGACAAAAATATCTGTTCACTTATTTTAGGAAAGTATTACGAAGTGGATTAAGTTTTGAGAGCTGGCAAAAAAGGTTGTGCGTCCCTTTTTTTTTTAGGCAGTCAGTTGAGTTGCAAAAGTAATATAGTTAACTAGTAATGTAACTGATTACTTTTGATACAAAGTAATAAGTAAATATTACTTTTACAGGGAGTAATAAGTAATAAATGACATTACTGTTTTAGAACATAACATACAAATTTTTGCTATCAAAAAATAAAGAAAATCTGTCATGCACTAAAGCTGAGGTAGGCAACGTCTGGAAATCCAGCCAGATGTAGCAGAAGACTCCTAAGGAAGCAACTCCACTGCACCTTCCCCTCTGCTTTTGCTCCAGCTCGCATTTTGCTTTTTCTTTTAAGGCCAGTTTACACCAAAGATTCACCACGAGATGAAACAGTTGCAGGGAAAGTTGCAGCGGAGTAAACTGCTCCATCTCAGCTCGACTCGAGCGGGCTGACGGTGTCGCCTGCAACTCAGCTTGTCAGGTCACCAGTTTTAGGCTGTAAGACATGTCACTTGTTCTAACAGCCCATCAGCTCACAGCGACATCACCTGTCTGAGTCTGCCAGTGACTGTCTGCCTCGTTGCAGACAGTCACTGGCAGGCTCAGGATGTTTGAGGGGCAGAGGCGAAAATAGTACAAAGGGCACGTTCTGTGCGGCGGGGCACACACTGGAAGGGCACCCAGGTGGACACTTTACCATGTTTCCCACAGCAGGGGCACCGGACAGGGCGCTTTACCATGTTTTGTCCACTAGAAGAGCATCTAATAGGCAATTTACCAGGTTTTGTTTACTGGAAGAGCACCCTAGTAGGCACTTCATCATGTTATATCTGCCACAGGGGCATCCACGAGGGCAGCGTATTTCCAACATCGGCCACACAGGTTACATAAACCCCGCCCATTTTTCCCAAAACTAACTAATATTTATTTATTTTTATTATTATAAGTATTTATTTTATAACAGTTTGTGTTACAACATTAGTTAAAGGGAACATTTGTATCAAAATCCCTCTTCACGCTAATAATTGAGCTCGGAAGGCAGCACTTGTGAGGAACTATTTTTCCAGGCGTAATAACTTTCCGCTCAGTGGCTTCCAGCTCGCCCCTCTCTCGCACTCAGCAATTTTTGACCAAATAAACACAGATGTTCTTTTTAGAAGGGTGAATTACCCATAACTGGCAACTTTCCCGTGTCCTGTAGTGTTTTCTATACCCTGCTTCAACATGAATGACAGTGATTGGGGTTTAAAAATGCAGTCCGAGATCTACTAAAGCAGCGTTTCTCAAACTATGGGCTGGGGACCGACACAAGGCTGTGGAGCAATGCCTGCTGGTCCACAGCAACCCCCCCGAATAAATGAAATAACTGTATATTCAGTGAAATGTCTGTGTTAAAGCAGGTTTGCTTTTAACTGTGCAAAATGCTGCAATACCCAGCAGACTTTGTAAGTTGCAGTGGTACACTAAAAAAATCCTGTCATCATGACAGTTTTGTCACTCTGTCAAGGGCTCTCGCAACAACACTGAGTTGGTCTAGTCGAGCAATGACAAACTTGTACTGCAAAAAGTTCATCCAGCTCTACTAGCTAGCTACAGTCTGCTCTAAACAAAAGCATCTGGATGCTCATTTCAATACATCTGCAGCATCTACAACCGAAGCCTGTCTGTGTAATCTGCCAAATGGTTCTCAGTAATGAAGCAATGAAACCATCAAAAATGCGCAGACATTCAGAGACCAAGAACGCACAACTCAAGAAAAAAACAGGAACTTTTGAAAAGAAAGAAAGATGAAATGGCCAACCAGAGCAAAGTGCTGTAAAGCAATGCTTTCACTGAATAATTACATAAATGGGCCCCAGAGGTTGAGGGCCACACATTACTGGTACCTGACAGAAAAAAGTTTGAGAAAGGCTGTGCTGAAGTATACACATGGTCCAATTTCAACAACATATATAGAAGATATGGGCGATCTCTGCTGATGGTGACACGTCAGACATAGACTTGCATGATCCTTTAAAAAGCAATCAAATTTTTTAGCTAGTTAATATGGTCACATTATTTCCTTACTATGCAACCTGCAAAAAAATCATGTGTCTCTCTTTCACTTGCTTCCAAAACAAACGCACGCTGATCCAGACCTGTATGACAGGAAGCAGCTGTGCTTTTATCGCTTTTGTTAACGGGGGCCACAAGAATCAACAAAAAATTCAAGTTCCTTGTGGCTGCTTTGTCTTTACGAGCAATATCAGTGATGCACCTAATAAATTATTGCCTTTTGAAATATAATAAATTTTATTTCTGTTAGGTCATTTCTGTCTGGTAATCACAGGCTGGACACTCAAGGACCCATCTTTTAACTTCCCCCTGCACACTGGCCAAAGGCCGCAGGCAAAGCAGCATGACACAGCAGTTCATCACGCTGGCTAAAGAAAGAGTTGCAGAACTGCTCAGACAGTAATGTCTCATTTATGCACATCCCACTGTCCTTGAGCTCAGCTTTAGGTCGAGTGTCACGCAGTCTAAAGTTGCTTTGCCTCCATACCCCCTGCATGGCAACAAAGCAGCTGGAAAACATGGTCCTGCCAAATCTGAACTTGAATTTGAAGAGGTTTTACAATAATGGAAATTAGTGTCAATTAAATGCTAATTAGATTAAATGTTAGCCAATCTTGCCGTGCTTTTTTTTTTTTTTTTGCCACTGTCTCCTTTCTGCAATTTAAAGCTCTTAGGGCTAGGGCTTTATAAAAATGATGAGAGCAAAGAGTGAGTCAATGCAAACAGGCCATTCATCAAAGCAATTAAAGTTTTGCTGCAAACTCAAATTTTAAATTAAATTTTAAACATTACTCAGAGGGACAATTTGTGCTGCACCAGCTTAAAGTGAAGAAGATAAGCCAAAGCCGGATATCAGCCGTTAGTGGTCCAGTGTGTAAGATTTAGGGGGATTTAACGGCAGGATATGGAAGTGTTTGAATATAATATTCAGAATTATGTTTCATAAGTGTATATTCCCCCGAAAATAAGTATCATTGTGTTTCTTTACTTTTGAATGATGTCCCTTTCCATGACGTCTGCAATTTAACAGCACCATGTTTCTACAGTCATTCAGAACAGACTATCTAAACTCCAGCTCTAAATACGTCCTAAATACATCCTTAAGTATTTTTGAAGTTTCCCAG
Organism: Naso thynnoides; assembly: GCA_029783665.1. Classification (NCBI taxonomy): domain Eukaryota; kingdom Metazoa; phylum Chordata; class Actinopteri; order Acanthuriformes; family Acanthuridae; genus Naso; species Naso thynnoides. Next base: position 28,313,205 of record JAQLOL010000001.1, read on the forward strand.
CTGCAGTGAAGTTGCTTGGACAGGGAACATGAGCTGAAGGATGGTCAGTGTGCTGCAGTCTGCCACTGAATCTGCCACACTGGAACTTTAGATAATATGGAGCTCCCAAAGGGACATGGCCCCCCAAAAAAACAATCAATCAATAAATGTATAAATGGAAATAAATAAATAAATAAATAAGGATGTAAATATCTTGTGCACACGCTAAACTAACTGCATGTGTATGAGATGCTTCTGGTTGCTAAACTGACTTGTTTCGTGGCCACCCACTGCACCACATTAGGTTCGTGTTTGTGTGAGGAAATGACAGTACAGTCATACAATACTTAAACCTGAGACTTCATTATAAAGTATTTAACACACAGCAGACAAAAACATACCCAAATACGCACAGTTTTGACTGGTCTGAAAGTAAGCTTGCGCAGCACAAAACAACATAGCCACATATGACTACTGCACAGAACTAATGAATGAAAGTTCTCTGTGAATGTTCTCATTGGTCCAGGTCATAGTTAACTGGGCAACTGAATCGAAAGCAACTGGACTTAGTTATATTTCTGTGAAGACGTTTCACCTCTTATCCAAGAGGCTTCATCGGTTCACCTCTTGGATAAGAGGCGAAACATCTTCACAGAAATATTACTAAGTCAAGTTGCTTTCGATTCGGTCGCCCAGATAATGAATGAAAGCTTAGAGGACAGGACGAGGAGGGACTGAATAAATAAAGCAGTTATAAAAACTCAAAAGCTTAGCCATACCAATCTTGCTATAAGTAAGACATGAACTGAAAAAACTATTTTTTATGGACAAATGTAGGTACTATACCCATAAACTCCACATGTAGGCTATTAATAAGCTGACAGCTGTGCGCACTGCTTGCTCTCACAGCTGCTGCAAACATTAATGGTGGCTTACTAACGTTAGCTCCCTCCAGTTAACTTACAGAATGTAGTGTTACTGCTTTAGTCCCACTATCTATTGTCATGTTTTACACTGTCTTACTGTCGGTTTAAAAAATGAGGATGTGTGTTCTCTGAAATACACACCCTCACTGTTCCCTGAAAGAACAACATAGTTGTCTTCTTTTAGTAACACTTTACACAGAATTACACAGATTTTGCAGGATTTACCAAATACGGACTACGATATATTTGATAATAATCGGCTTCCTTCTTTTTTGCTTTGCACATAACAAGAGTAAAAGATTTCAGTTTTACATAAAAGAGTCAGGCCTGCTTATTGAAATGACAATGTAACATTGACAGTTCTTTAGCCCAATAAATAGTAAAATATTCACCTCACAGTCAGAATGACTTCATTACTTAAGGAAGTGAGTAAGTAGCCTTTAACAGCCACGAAGGCCCATAAAGTAGCGTGTGACGGCTTGGTGTACTAGTTCAACCCCTGGACATGGCGCTAGTATGTCGCAGGGTCTCATGCTGCATTCGAGAAAAGTGGGAAGTCGGTCATATCCGACTTGGAGCTTAAGAGGTCCGACCTCTGCTGTGATCCAGAAAACTGGGAAGTCCCAAATTTCACACCTCCGACTGGGAAAAATGCAATGGAATGCCACTTGAAATTGGAGTTCCTACTTGTGAAGTCAGGGTAGATCAATTTGCACCAGCTTAGGATAACTTATCCTAGATGTCCTGCTATAGATTCTTGATGTTTTATAACATATTTTATTTTCAATATCATATGAAAGAGAGCTATATTTAGCGTTTCTGTGCAATTTTAGATCCGGTTTTTATACAGATGTCAATACTGTGTACTAATAGGCTATGTGTATGGTTGATGTCTACTTTTTACTGCGCTATGGGATTACAAGTGTGTGGCGGTGTAATGAATTTTGACTGGAAGACATGACATTCTTTCGTCAAACTGACCAGGTAAAAACAGCTGGACCAAATGAAACCTGCAGACTATGACACTACTTTGCATTGCGACCCATCAGTGAAGATTACCTCACATTTTTTTGTATATATGCAGGTGTGTTTCTACCTGTTTCATGTCTGATGCAGGGCTGCGACCCGAAACATCACATTATTTGGTGAGCAATACCATTAAAATGTTTGGGAGCATCATTTAGTGTGTGGACTCCACTCTTTCTGTTTGTACTTGTGCTTCAGTCCAGCACCTAATATTTACTTTCTGGATGTGCGTGCTTTTCAGTTCTTTTCTATAGGCCTACATTTTTTAGCTACACTGTTTAAAAGTGGAGTCCGGAGGAACTGTCCTGTAAAGGGCGCTAAAAAGTCACATGGCCCATTGCACCCTCAAAAATACAAATTAATTCCCCACCCTCACTTGGTAGTTTATGTGTTATATATTTCAGGAAAATTTAATCAAAAAAAATTATACAATAGTTTCACTATATGCCTAATCTATTTAGTATATTTCTGGCTTCAATCTCTCAGTGCAAACATAGGCCTATCTAGGACATGTGAGTTACCTATGTAGGCCTAAGTTATTTCTTTTATAAATGATAACATATAACCAGGAAAATCCTTTTGTTCATGAGAAAGTGTACATATGTAAGCCTATGCCGTCAAAAAGTGATGAATTTCAGTTTGAGAAGAAAATAACTGTGCTCTTAAACATGGGTACATGGCATGTATTTTATTTTGAAAGTGTATTAATACTAGCTGAAAATCTGTTTGTTTGTTGTGTAGCCTGTAGGCTGTCAATGGTTTGTCCCCATCGAAGCTGCAGCAGTTAGTAGAAATGAATTATATTTGGTCCTTACACTGTTAAATACAGGTAAACATCTGTCAAAATGCGTTATTCACAAAAAGTTTATCTTCTGACTACTTTCACGGTATGCTGTGGGTCTAAAATGTAACGTGGATAGTCAGTTCTTGTCACGGTCGATTAAAATGGTCGATGAGGGTCATTTTCTCCGGAGAAAATTCAACTGCTGAGTTTGTTTATGTTCTAATTATGCACCTGTCTAAATGATGCACATGGAAACAGAACATAGCAACCACAGAATCCTTCACGTGTGATCATCAGTCAGCTTTGTAATCAAGGGCTTTTGTAATAAAGCTTTATTCATCTCTCCAAATATGACTTTTTATGATTTGACTAATAAAGGGATTTTCAACACAATTTAGCTATAGCCTACAAATCTCTAAGTAATATGAGTAATATTTGTTAGATGAAATATTCTAATAAATGGGCTACGTCCAGCAACCCAATACATTATATTTCACACTGATATATAGATAGTCCAAAGCACAAGTGCATGAAATCAGGTGTGGGAATTAAATGTTCACACCAGTAAAGCCAATTTAAATTTGAAAGAAAGAAGAGAGACAGAGATAAAGATTCAAAGATTCAAATTCTTTTATTGTTGCTGAAGGAAAAATCCACTTTGTGCTGGTCCAGGGAGACAGCAGCATGACAACAACAAAAAATAAATATATACAGTAAATAAACAATACAACAATGAACAGCCTACCGCACATGGTCCTGAAAATACAATAGGTTAATTACTGTAACCTCAATAAGATGATAGGCCTTCTTAAAATTAAAGAGAAGCAATGCCTCTGAGTGTTATTAAAACATTTGAAATTTAAAACCATTAAAAAAAGGTCAAGCATTTCCAGAATTTCATTTTTGTTGGCATTTGGCTTTTGAGAAACAACATTTTCACTGTGGTATCGACCTGTTTCGCTCTCTGACTTTCTGCTCACAAGGAGCAGCACTTGTAGCCCATTAAAGAGGCGATCTAACAGAAATCTAACTGCACCATAAATCATATTCATCACAGAAAGTCCATTTAACAATAAAAAGATGAATCACTTGAACATGTTGGAGAGCAGCTTCTGCCTTTAAATACAGAAACGGCTGAGGATACAATCCCGTGCGTAATATTAACCTCCTTTAGCCAGTCTAGCAGCATGGTTTGAGGTGTGGAGGGTTGGTTAATCACTTTGTTTGAGACTGAGATATCTCACCTACTACTTGACAGCATTTCCATCGCCCTTTAATGTAGTTCAGACATTCATGGTCCCCAGAGGAAGAAACAAAACGACTGGTGATTCCTCTAGTGCCACCATGAGGAAAACATTTTTAATTTTAAATAGAAATTTGCTTGTTAACTACCGTATGGATCGCTTTTAGCTTGAACACAGGCAATTATGTTCCCCTCAGGATAAATTGTAATAACTTTGGCAATCTACTACATTTAGTGACCCAGTGTTATGATCAACATACCTGCAAAACTAATGACATTCACATTAGCATTTTGACATTAGCTCAAAGCACTTCTGTGCCTTTAGGGCCTAACAGAGACACTAGATTCTAGTCTTGTTACAGGCTACATGATTTAATTTGCAAACACAAAGCAGCCCTGCTGCTGTGGGAATGAATAAATTACTGGTCGTTTCAGAGGAGGGCTGCAAGCTATGATTTTTAAACATTTTAGTTGTGTGAGCCTCACTTACTCAGTGCTCTCACTGGCTTAAATATCATCTCGGTTTTACTTAAGGTGCCAAACCAGGGTGCTAAAAAAAAAAAAAAAGCCTATGGAAACAAATGCTGAAAAACAAAATTCAGAAGAGTCACTTCCATCTGAATTAAAAGAGTGTTCTCTGTGACAGAAGTGGTGATATTTTGTCATATCTTTGGGTCAGTGTGAGGACTGCAGGCTGGATATCTGCTAACAGATTTCAGTGTGTTCAGGTCATTGGTGTCCTTTAATAGCGGCTTGTTTTTATCCAGTTGCTCCCTGGAGGTCTGTGCTCTCCTCTCACTAATGACGCTACAGCCAATATTTAGATAGACCTTTTATCAAGTTTATAGAGTTTGTTGCTCTGCTGCAGGGAGGAGATGGGCGGTTATGCACTGAACTGAAACTAAGGACAATAGATTTTTTAGAAGGTGTCAGTCCAGAGCAGACCATTATCACAGTATGTTTTTGTATGAGACTGAATGGAACTAATAGTGATTGCGTCAGAGAGAGTCGTGATGTGAATGAGTCACACCAAACTGAAATGTTTAATGTCCGTTTATCCATTTATGCTCTCTTTAAATCCATCAACCTCCTTTGAGAAAAACAGTAGTTTTACCTCAGAGAACATGAGACATGCTGGTCTACTGCTGTTTGTACCATATTGATAGAATTACTATGTCATCAGAATTCAAATCCTCACTAATTCATTTTAAATAAATGCAGTAATACATGAAAAAAACAAACATACTTCCACTGTTTTTGAAATGCTTTTCCCTCTGACCCCTCTCATTGGTGAATTCAACTTTTTGATTTTCCGAAGCTCTAGCCAATAAGAAATACTTGTTAAAATTTATGAATATCGATTTGAAAAAAATCGATCAGCCTGGTTTTTATTTGAAAGAGGTCCTCTGCTAACGTCATCATCCAGGGTCAAGCCTTGTACAGGCTTTGCTGTGGAAGCTGAGAGGGCTTGAGTGGCCTTATTTGTTCAGGATCTTAGCTAAGTTTGAGTTTGGCCCTTCTTTTGTTAATTGGGTCAGTACACTTTACAAAAACAACTCAAGCGAGAACTGTAACCCATGTACAGTTGCCCACTGACTTTCCTCTGAGTAGATCTAGCAGAAAGGGTCACCTCTTGTCTACTCTTTCTGCTGCAGCTGTTAAGCCTCTGGCAGAAACATTCAAGCAAGAAACCGACATAAAGGGCAAGACGAGGGTCCAACAACCGATAGAATTAATCCTCTAACAGATGATATGATACTTTATCTGACAACGCCGTGCAAGTCCCTTGTTAAATTACACACTTGCTTAGATGCTTTTGGGGCCATGAATCTTAAAATAACAAACAAAAATTATCCCACTTACACATTTAGATTATGTTGACTGTTTTAAAGACCTGTTTGAATCATTAAATAAGGCTTTTTCCTTCGCTGTCAAAATCGTCCTTAACGGTTCAGACTGTCACACAGAGTCCTATTGCAAAAAATGGCTGATGTGCCGAAATTAGTTCATACAGGATCCATAAACCATGATAGATAACATTATCTTCCTGACATTGTATCTGCAACAACACCCAAACAATGTCCTGCATTGTAAGAGTCCCAATGAGATGAAGATTTGCCGACTGCGCTGTTTCCAAATTAAGTGCTTCCTCCTGAAGAGAGCCTCGGCCAGCAGGCACTTTAGTGGAGCTGTTGGAAAACCGCAATCTCTATATTTTCATTTCCTCCTGTCAAAAAAAAAGAGGTGATGCCTGCTCTTTTTCTTATGGAATGACCTCCTGTTCTCAGCATGAAAACCCGAATCTCAGGATTATTGAATGCTGCGGGTCAGTGACTCTAGTCAGGACCACAGGGGAAACTACTGTGGGGACAATTAATCTCTCGGTCGGCCTTTTATACCTTTAAAGCCACTCTGTTATCTTGCTGCTACAACTGAAGACAGTTTCTTATGCTCTGACTTCCGACATTTCCTCTGTGTTGGAGGTTTTAACAACTGCAGAGCAGGGCGGGCTTAAATGTGCTGCTATAATAAGAACTCACTGGTGATTTTATTGAAGACAGATGTGCGTTCTTGCAGTTTCTGTTGCTTAAAGATGTAAAAGGACAAGTTTAAAACAATGGAGCTTATTAATAAAAGCCACAAATGTAAGATATATCTTTTTATTTTTGTACCAATGCATGACAGAGATCAGTTTGCTTTAAAAAGAAGAGCAGCTGGGCATGACTCCCGGAAAGCGCCCGCAGTACATGTCTCCAGAGGTACACGAAGCACACTTGCAGTTTCTGGCCACGGGGTAGGTGATGCCCACCGGACATCCGTCAATGTGTTTCACCTCGTAGGACCAGTCTCCGCTGCAGACCTCTGGTTCACTATAATCGCCATAGACTGGATCCTGTCACAGAGACCAACAGATGACATTTTATGATTAGAGACATATCAGATAATAATTACTTTTCCCTCAAGATAAACCAGCACCTCTCCAGCGACCACTCCACCTCCGTATTGACTGGGCTTGAACCGGTCATCTGAGCCAATTCCCTCTGGACTGAGCTTTTGCCACTTGTGAATAAAAATGCATCGAGGTGATTTGTGATAACAGGATAAACCATTACAAAGAGGAACTATATCATAAAGACAAAACAGCTCCCTGCTACTAAAACTCAAAACACAGAATTGTACTGATTATAGAGTGCTTAGTCCCTCCCTTCTACTTCCGGTCCATGTAACCTTAATTACGAAAAAAAAAAAAAGTACAGTAGTCAATGGAGAGAAAAATTATTTTTCAACTGTGGTTTAAATTGTGCCCTCATTCTCAAATATGATGTTTGTCATTTTAAAAGATAGAATTTTTCCAGTCAATAAAGATTCAGTTTGTCATAAAGATGGTTAAGTACCACTTAGTTTTTGTGAAACTGCTCAGTGAACTACGTCTCTCATCCTGCACAATATACGTCACCAACGCTAACATGGCTGTGACTTTAGCAGTTTCTTTTGCTCCTTCAGAACGCGGTTAAATGGATTCAAAGACGTAAAACTCATTACAAGCATGGGCATGTTGAGAGCTGCAGCTAAACAAACAGAGTTAGTCTGATTTGAGAGAGACTGTTGTTAAGAAGTCACTTGTGTGACGACTGGATGTGTAGTCTTATACTTCAGCACTTTCTTTACTTGCAAAAATCATCTTTTAAATTGACAGAAATCATATTTGAGGTTGGCGGTACAATTTAAACAGGAAATGACAATAATCTGCCTCCTTCCATTGAATACAGTTAATATTTTTTTCGAAATAAGGTCTCATGAGGTCCACCAGAAGAGGCGAGACTTCTAAATCTAGTCTATGCTGCAAATGTTTATTTCAATCATGTTTGTAAATGCAACAAACTGGAGGCTGTTTCAAGAAGCAGGTTTACAGAGATTCATTCTTAAAACAAAACATGCAACAGCTCATTTTGAATGAGTGCATGAAAAGATTTCAGACTATATAAAATAAGGTAGTGAGTTTTTTTTACATGTTATATATATACTTTAAAAAAAATTTTGTTCAGTTTAACAGTTGAGAAGCAAACATGCTATTAGAAAAATAATTGAAATTACTGTTCTTATCTTTTTTAAAGTGTGAAACTCTGATAAATCAGTAATAAAGTTGTACGACATCAACTGAGGTAAAATCAACTAAGTGGAAACACTCAGATTTTAATCGGAAACTAGAAAAACTTCTTATTTTACGCTGTAAACACTGGAGCACGATCACACTCATGCACATAAGCTTTGAACTTCGAATCCTCCGTTACCTTGTGGTAGCACTGTCCTGTACATATGGTGGTGTGGACATTTTCGGTGATGCCACAGCCCTCCACTGAGAAACTGAAGTTAGTTAGACGACAGTTGCTGCAGTTCCGCTCCGCCCCCGCCACTGCCAGCACTGCTGCCATGACAACCAGCTGCATCATCTGCCGGGTGCAGCACAAACTTCTGCCACAAGAGGGGATCAGATCTCACATCAGATACTTGAAACCGAGTCAAGAGACCCAACAAGTTGTTATGGATAAAAATGAGGCACTTTGTCATCACGTTTGACTTTTTCCAGCGTTAGGGTAGATAAATAATTTAGAGGCTTGTGGGGTCATTGTGATTTCAAACCTACAGAGGATATTAATGTTTGACTTCTATGTCTTCTTAAACTTACATCTACTTGAAATATTTTTTCAATTATGTAGACAAAAAAGATCATCTGTGGTGGACGAACAGCACCATGTTAAGATACGAATAGACAAGATATAACAACTTTATTAACCCAGACAGAAACTTTTGTGCCAGAGATTGCTCAAAGATTTTAGCAACAAAAGATTGAAAATAGCCAAAATATAATGTAAAAAGAACTATGTGTAAATTATAAATATATATTATAAATATTTAAAAAACTAATAAAAGCATTTTTAAAAAATAAGTAAACTAAAATAAAATTAAAGAAGAAAAAGTGGTTTTAGCAATGATATTTAAAGTATCATAAAGTAAAATCGTACATGATGTTTTAAAAAAAGCAAAATTCTGATATTATTTTTCTTTTCTTCACCCTGTAGACTTTATATCAGAAGTTACAGCCCTAAATTACTGAATTAATTATTAAACACTTAAATTATACGTCTCTGGTGGTTCAAATAGGTCTGGTTTATTTGAGACATCAGTCTCTGAGATTTCCACCACAATTCGATTGGAGTGAAAGAAATGTGGCTTTTGGTGCTTAAAGCCTTAAAAAACTAAAACTAAAACTAAAAAAATAAAAAACGTTCATCTGTATCTTTTGGTAACTGTGTCCTAATCTGTTTCATTCACAATGTATGCTAATAAATTACAGTTACAAATATGTACTAGAAAAAAAACAACAACAACAACCGCCCCCCCACACCTTTAGATACAGCCTGTACATGACGATAATATAACAAACTATCTAAACTTGACTGTTTTATCCTGTTTCTTAATAGAAAAGCATAACTGCATAACTCTACATAATCTTACAATTTTATTACAAGATTTACAACAGAATAATTAATACAATTTAATACAATACAATTTCTGCATGTAATTTTCATAACAAACAGAAAACATACCTGTAGAACGCTGTTTTTTCTGTTGCTCTTGAAAAATCTCAAACTGCTTTCAACCTGGGGATGCCCTCTCTGTACTTAAATAGTGCTGCTCACAAATCCTTTTAATCTATTCAACCTTGGGCTCGCTGCTATTTTTCCTACCTGTTTGGACTTAAAAGCAAATCCTCGTCTCTTTCCCTTGACGATTCGGGGATTGCCCATGGCTCAAGGCCCTTCCTTCTACACACGAGGAGAGATCTTGTTTAGACTACATTAGTGGAAGGCTTAGAGGGAGCATGGACAACATGAATCTGCCCCCACAGTGAGATGGAAAACACTGAGAGAGCATCGGTAATTAATTTGCCACTTTCCATCTTCACTGCTGTCATGGAACATACTCAAGTTTATCTGTGCAGAACCGACTCAAGCACCATCTTTATTCTGCTTTACCAAAAACCAGATTCCATTTTTAAGGATATTTAATGTGTTCAGTTGGACTGTAACATTCTTTTGTTGATCTATCTTTGATGTCTTTGATTTTGTTTAGCATTTTTCCACTGGCTGATACTCCGAGCCCTTCAGCCTGACAGGCCACGGGGAATTCTCCGGGCAGCAGTTCCGAGTCACATGACTGCATATCAATGATGTGCATTGGAGGGGATTTAGAAGTCTGTAAATGCATTGCTAACCGAAAAATAAGTAATACACCCTGCACTATTACACTACAAGCAAGGTATGTGGTTGGCATTTACAAATGAAAAAAAAAAAACATTACAGCATGTTCATTCTATATTTGAATGAACTTAAAAATGGAGTTGGCAATTCAGTCTGTGTTTCCATTTATAAAAATATAATGTCTTTTTATCTGTCAGTGGCAGACACCTCAGTATTTGAGGAGTCTCAAAATTTTGCCCAATCAAGGCCACTCTGCCCTCTCCACTCTGCTCTGATTGGTTGAAAGGCTTGTTGCTTCCTCAGTTTCATGAGCATTCACAAGGAATTTGAAACAATGGTCGAAACTATAGCAACATCTACATTGACTCTTTTTCTTCCAGTTCCTCCATTGCAAAGAACTGCATGTATTACAAAAAGAATGCCAGGCTTCGCGCACAGCTGGTATGATGGACTCACATGAATGTGCGTCAGTCCTATTTGGAGAGATAAGCTGCAGGAGGAAGGATCCAAGTGGAGCAAGATGGGAAGGGTTGGGATATTTGTGTGCAAAATCTCTGTTGAGACTGCCCCAAGTTTCTAACCCCAGCTCTAACATGCTTTGTAGAAAACCATGAGATGCCTTGCGCATGAAAGATAAAGGAGCCGTAGACTCTTCTTTGTCAAATCAGAGCTTTTTGTGATGATAAGCACAGTCACAACAGTGAGAGAACAGGTACAAAACAAATAGTTCAAAAGAGCACAAAATTATCTATGAATATTTATTTCTGCTACCTTAAAAATGAAAGTGCAGTTGAAAATGGCAGATGTGGACGAAGCGGCGAAGAAAAGAATATAAAGTCCCAGTGAAGTGAAAGAGCAAGTGGATAAAACTTGTTCCAGAATAAAAGTGAATCTCGCTTTGGCTTTCAGTCGCATTTAGGTGACACAGAGTTGGCCTGCTTTCTGTTGGACAGGTAGGTGCCAAACGTCAGCGGTTAACTTGCGCTAGCTTACTAAATTATCGACTTTTCCATTAAAACAAATGTAATTTTCCTACATTGCCTGCTGAGAAGGTACAAGCAGTATAAGTACACACCATGATACTTCTGATGGCACTGAGCTGGAAAGATGTTTACAAGCCGCAACAAGTAAATGCTGCTGACTCTACCTTTAAACCAAATATGTTTTTTTTTTTTAAACTAATTTGGATGTTTTTTCAACTAAAAGTAAGAGATATTTAATGTACAAAAACAGTAAACAAACAAAAAAAAACTTCAATTAAACTACAGTTTAGGCTATGGGGGCAGTTTTTAAGATTCTGAAAAATGTAGCAGTTCTCACTTCTCCAAACTTTGAAAGTATACACTGGGTGCGCAGAAGAAGCAGTAATCAAAAATACACAAAAACTCCGGCACTCAAAGAGAATTGCCCACAATGAAATACTACAGTTATTTCCTGTGAGTGCCAGAGTTTTTGTTTACTTCAGTTTTGAAGATTCCCCATTCATTAGATTTCCCACCTAAACTATATCCCAGCCAGCCCTGTTGATTTACCTCAAATAATGCCACAAAATATGGCCTTTGGAATATTTAATGAAAGAAATAATGGAAAAGGTGAAGCCAACAACTCCAACAAATATTTGCTTTCAGAATTACAAACGACCTTGCGGTGGTGCTTTTAGAAATATGGGCATAATTAAGACTACACCCTCTCCTCCAGGCACCACTACAGCACCGCCTGTCTGCTTTTGAGAAACTCCGTAGTCTGCCGCATTCAGTAAAAAGTTAGCACTGCACCATGAGCTGGACAGTCTGCAGTGACAGTAGAATATAAGTACTTGGGCTGCAGCCACGGTTCATCCAGCTGCTGCTTCGTCTGCCCTTGCACTCACCAGGGACTCAAGTTCCAGCGTCCTGCTGAACCGAGATACCTGCCTAACAAGGACCTTCACAGTGTCGCCCTCGTCCTCCAGCACCACTTCCTTTATTAGCGTGCATCTTGTTTTAAATGAACACCAGTCATGGTTGATTAATCTTGTATTCAGAGTAGGGCACACCATTATTTATATTCTGAACAATCTGAAGAGAACCTCGTAATAGATCTCACACACACACACACACACACACACACAGCACATTTTCCTCTGACATCACGCTTAAGGTGGGACGCTCAAAGGCTGTCATTAAAAGTATTTACTGTGCTCGTGGTTGAAAGTCGTATAAACAAAGGGAATCCGACAAATCATTATGATTTAATGTTTCCTGATTAATCAGCAGCTGAAGGAGAGCGCACAGTGACAGTCTGCAGGGACATCAGGCCATATTTCAAGATGAAACAACATATTTAATAATCCAGAACCTACTGCTTGACAACAGCTAACATTAACATTCAGCAACTCCCTCACGAGTCCTATTGTCAAAGAGTATGACAGAGGAGGTGTAAATTAATTCTGGTATATCGATGCACATTTTGGAAACATTTCCTTAGAGTTGAGATGAAATGAAAATGTATTTTTAACTCTTTTGGATCGTATCCCTGGTCGTAGTGTGTACCTATTTAACAATGTCTGCCTGAAACATTACAAAAATTAAATGTCTTTGTATTCTAATTTTAAAGTATCATTTTTTTTAATAAATGTTCAACTAACTCTGCTGAATTATTACGTAGAGGAGAACCAACCAAATTTAAAACAATCATAACATGACATTTACCTGTTAATCATAATTTATATTTCAGGAAGCTCAGACCTAACATTCGTTACAGAGAGCAGGACAAAATGAGACAGAGACAGATTTAGACAGAAATAACTAGACGGACAACTTTAAGCCCCTCACACACTAGATGCACTTTTTTGTCCAATTAATTCATTTAATTCCAAGCTTTCTAACTGTGAACAACGGCATCAACCAATCATGAGGGTTGTGCAGAATGAATGTTACGCCTGTCTCTCGATGAAGAGCGTAAGTTTACATGGAGGGCACCATGTTATGAGGTGACTTTCAGACTGAGCAAGGGGACTTGCGGACCAAAAAAACATCATGAGCTAAAAAATACGCAATATTAGAGGAGCAATATGCAAAATTTATCCTTTGTTGGATTTTAGGAATTCCTGTCACTGCCAGCCTGAATAGTTTCAATGCGAAACAATTGCTGATGAGTTTTTTGCATTTTCATATTTTTTTTGGTGACACTCCCAGTGTGTATTGGCCTTTAGAAAGAGAGATAGGGAGATTTAGAGAGAGAAGAGTAGACTGAGAGAAACAAAGTAACGTTATCTGTGACGTTACTGGTATGGTAGGTAGGTAGTTAGCTAGCTAGGTAGTTAGCTAGCTAGGTTGTTAGCTTCACTAGCAACAGGATGGTGAAGCAGTTAGGTATGGTAATTGATAAGATTTCATTGATACAAATGCCAATATCAATTTGCTCATCAGTATCATCCTTTATTGATTCCCTTTGATTCCTGATCAGTTTTCTGTGTGGAAAAAAAAGGTAGGTCTGCACAGTATCTCAGTATCATCATCATAACTGTTTTATTATCACCACTGTTTATGCTGCACTGCCCTTGCACTTGAGTTCCGTCTTTTTCATTTTAGCATCGCATGCCTGGGCATTGGTGAGAGGAAAATAATAAGCTTGGAGGCATACGATATGATAGGATATGATTCCGATTTCAATTTGTCATCGGTTCTCAACTGGAACAGGCTCTTGATTCCCAACTCCAGAAGCGATGTGTGTTATGTCCCGCCTCTACATCCTGTCAGAAGCTGTTTTACTCAAAAATACGTCACCCCATGGCTCCAGGGCATCCATAAGCCTGGATGCAGGACAGACTCTTACAGTTTTTCTGTTAGCTTTTCCATTTAAAAGTTCCAAAAGGGGGAAATTTTCCCCCAAAATAAAGATATTATAAAGGTAAAATGAACACACCTGCTCTGAAACATTCATCAAGTTTGAGGTTGACACATCCATGCATGCATAGCATTGATATGCAAAGTACACGACCACCTTATTTTTTATTTACAGGAGGGCAGGGAGGACTTTTAAGCTAACAGAAACAGCTTTTATGTGCTGCAGCAAGTCAAGAGAAAACAGGACTGAAGACGCATTAAAACAGATGTGTGAGTGAGCTTTCTCACAGCCATAAGAGGAGACGCCTGTCCTGTAATGTCCACTGAGAATCAATTTGGAAATGATGGACGAGGTGGTGGTTTCAGTGGCCAGGATGATTTTCCGGCTCATAACTCAAAGCGCTACTATAATACAAAAAAAAAAAAAAAGCTCATTTGGGTGTAACAGCTCAAATGTGCTTTATATGAAGCCACACATAAAACAGTTCACAGCCGTACATCTTGCTGACATCACAGATTTGAGTCATGGGTCATTGGTTCTGAGCTCTGGAACAGAGTCCTCTCACTTTTATTATCAGCTCACCGTAAACACGGCCATAACAGGACTGACAGCATCCACAAACCCACTCAGTCACACCTTGCTGCCCTCTCTGCAGAGCCTCGCCTCCTCTGCCGCTTCCATCTGCTGCCGTGCACGTCTGTTATCAAAGCCACGGACAGAAACAGACCCCTTTAAAAATCATCATGTGGCATGAAAAAAAAACACTGACTGCGGCCCTGAACGCATCACATCACACGCCTTCCATCAGGTCTAACAAAACGCCTCCACAGCACTGCCAAGGACAAGACTTTTGTTTGGTGACTGTGTGGATGTTGCTGCGTGCAGGCTGTGTGGTCGTAGGTGGTAGGTGTGTTTGTGTGTATCGACTGCTGATGATTATTCACTGTCTTCTGTTCTCTACTTTCTCTGTTCTCTTTCCATTTTTATATCCAATCTCAATCTGTGTTCACTTGTCTGTTAAATATCTTATCACCCCATAAATCGGGACATATGCAACTCACTAGCTGTAGTCTTGTTAACCGTGTCCTGCAGCCTGTTGCATCAGCTGTGTGTAAGTTCAAACTTAGCAATAATTTACATTAAAACTAGGCTAAGTGGTGATTTATGCATTGCTAAAATAAAAGCAGCTGCACCATGGACAACAACCACTATCTAACTGTTTCTACTCTATCACAAATGCCTGTAGGGCAGGTTTAAATCATAGTGTCACAGAAGTTTACTCACTAATGGCAGCAACAGTTTTTCAGCCCCACGGCATATTATTTATTAATTGCGCGCTATTTTGCAACACAGTAATCCAGTACAGACCTAATTTAGTGATATTTTTCAATATTGATCAAGCTAACTATGATGTACTACAATGCAAATGGGGCTCCTGGGGAATGCATATGTTAACCAGGATGATGGAACACTACCATTACACCTAACCAGCAGTGTGCGACAGCAAACAGCTGCAGCAATGTGTTGCTTGTCGGAAAAATCACTCGTCCTGGCTCTACTTGAGCAAAATTTCGGGCACTTGGTCCATCTCCAGTCTATTTTGATTGGTTTAAATTGATAATGACGTCTGTCCCCTGCCTTCAACAATCAACACGGACAGTGAGAGACTCACACACGAGGTTGAAAGGCGGAATATTTTAAATTGATTAAGGACATCCTCTCTACAAAGATATCAAAAAGGACAGAGACTGGAAGGATATTGGGGATATGTTGCAAGTTACAAGTAAGTAAACTGTCCTCCAAAAAAACTCAACTGCTCCTTTCGCTGGGACATTGCTCGTAGTCAGTCTGGACGATGTATTGCGCTCCATCCAACTGGAGGTCCCCTGCATCGTGTTTAGTTAAGAATGATGTTAGGTGTTTTTGGAACAAGCATTTTCAGGAACTCCTTGAGAGAAACTGTCCACTTTGGAGTTCTTGGTAATGATACACTTTTAGGGGCTTTCTTTTGACTGCCATTCACACTGCCAATACAAACCACCTGAAGCGATGTAAGCTGGGTGGCAGCTGTTATACCAACGTCACTTCCACGTGACTTACATCGCAACTTTTGTGCAACATACAACCAAAACAACAAATCGATGCTAATGCTTCACTCTTTTGTCGAGAATGTGCCAATGATGTACCTTGAACTACTCACGAAACACCATTAAAATCTTAGGCAAAAGGAAAAGAACTGCAAGATGGAGGACGTTCTCAGTATGAGCTCTTTGTGTTTTGTGTCACCTTGTTACACAGCTGTCAAGTTTTTAAAAATGGCGGTTGCCGGCGCTGACTCCTGTGTTCGACCAATCAGCGTACAGTTTCGTCACTCACAGTTCCTCTGGTTGATGTGAAAGGAAATACTCTGGAGTTGGAGGTAAAAAAAAGATCCTTAAAATATAGCTCTCAGGACTCCAATAGTTCTCGGTTTCTGTTGTGTGGATGCGATAAAAGCGGGGATTCTAAGAGCTATGAAATGGCTCCTTTGGACTGAAAACACTGATTTAGTGCTGACTGTTCACTTGCTTTAGTTTTGACTTTACGTCTAAACTAAGGGTTGTATGCTTGGCTGTACCTGTAATCACACCAAACAGTGATGTCACGTCCTGGAGTTCACATGTAAGCTACTTCCCTGCAGCAAATGAAACCTCTGGATTTCAGAAAAAAAAAAAAAAGATTTTGGAGAGATGACAAGTTACTCTTTAAATCTGACTACTTCACATTTGCCATATCATAATCTATATCCACATAGAACAATATTCATTATATGACGGATAATGGATGTTCTCATACAGTAGTGGGCAATTTTTCTTTGGGAATCTGAACCCGAATGAGTGAAACTTTCCTGCTGCCCACTGATGTAAAACTTGACTTTCAATCAATCTGACAATTTTAAAAGGTTATCATTGTGCCAATAACGCTTTAGTGTCAAAAGTCCTCTTCTTTTCTTACTTTATTAGCCAGATCGGCATGACATTCTTGTAAAAATGGCACAAGGGAAATGAGCTTCTATAATATTCATAATTACTTTTGAAAGTGCGGCGTGCCTTTTTTCCTCGGCTAAAAATCTCTCAGTGTTTTGATAAGATGCAGGAGGTCTTTGTAAACAGATGCAACTTTGTTTGCAGCTCTGGCATCAGCTCTAAACCTGCATCCTCCATCCTCACTCTATCACCTCTTATTATTACTGACCTCACAACTCCCTCTGGTGCTGACTGAGGTGAATGCTCAATGAAGTGCAAGAGGTAAGTGTGCTGATGTGTGTGTGTGTGTGTGTGTGTGTGTGTGTGTGTGTGTGGACCTGCTGGACTGAGAGTCAGGCCGGGGAGTTTGAAAACAGG
>JAQLOL010000001.1:28346258-28357794 GCA_029783665.1 Naso thynnoides
TCCCCATGAGGACTATTGATCCACGTATGGTCTGTGTTTATGCCAGAAAAGGTCCTAAATAGGTAGTAAAAACCAGTACACACACACACACACACACACACACACACACACAGTTATTTTACGGGGAAAAAATCATTAATCAAGCAAAATGACATTATGGAACAACATAATAATGGCAGATTATTTGAGGAAATAGTCTTGTATGTGCTATTTTTAGTAATTATAGTGAACAAACTGCTCATAGATGAGCTTTTATTACTATCTGATAAAAATCCTTCCTCAGGAATAACACGCGCAACATGAAAGAAAACAATCAAAGAAAAAAAAAAGACTGGAATTTCATGAGACTGGAATGTCTCTCCATTCATCCGTCTTGCTGATGCATTATTCAGGCCTGATAAAAGGCCGTCAGCTAGCTGCACTGCCAACACACACAACAGATGATCCCAGTTGTTGTCATGGTGTAAGTATTTATGATAATTGTCACCCCTTTAAAATATCAGCCAGCTTGAGCTACCTTCTTGTAAAATCATTAATGACTGTTTCAAAGAGGACGGCACTGAATCATCAATTTAAACTCAAGAGGACCGCTGACTCTGATTATTAAGAAGCTGCTGTCCGAGTCAGGAAGTGAGAAATGAGATAAAATTATCTGGTTTTAATCCAGGTGAAAGTATTATTAGCATTTTCTGGCGCTGATACTGTTGGGTCAGCTGAGTCGCTGAACCTCTCCACCTGAAACAATGTTCCCAGCTTAGCGAATGAGCTAAACGTTACAGGCCTGCGAGGCTTTAGATTTTAAAGAGTTTGACCAATGGAGTCTTTAGCCTTTCCAAAACCAACAAACTAGAAAGGATTGTAAAGCCTCCTACACACCGTGCGATTTTTGGCTGTCCCAGATTAAAGATCACAACATGTGGCAATATCTTCGGCTGTGACTTCAACACAGAGGACTGTTGTCCTGGTCTTGCGAACAAGACAGCCTGAAAATGCAGCGCTGATCCACATGATACTGGCACCTAACCTGAGCAGACAGAGTTAGCATCCTAATAAATTCTTACCCCAGTCTCTCTTTACAAAACTGGCAACCCAAGTTTTCCGTTACCATGACCAAATCCACATTCGCCTCCGCTTCCGCTTCTTTAGAGTGTATTCCACACATAAATACTCAGATTGCAAAGGCTTGGTTGTCATTTAGTTTCATTGTTTTTTCTGCCAATATAGTTGTGTACATGTATGAAGCACGCTAATGCGGCACATGCTAAAGGCATTTTATTGACATCATACTCAAGTTAAATAAAGATAGATGTTAGATAAATGTCACACAGTGTGGCTTGCAATTAACCTATAAAACTGCTTATATCGCACAGTGTGTGGGAGGCTTTAGAGAAGGATTAAAAAGTGTGTTCATATGCTTTTACATAAGCTGCAATAGTGAGCATATCCAGCTAATGGGTCCAGCTATTTTGATGGGAAAAACAACTTGTGGGGCAGCTGGTCCTGGAAGCTTTCAAAATCTAGGCGAACTTTAGCAGCTGCCTTGCCCTTAATTGGATATTAGTAAGTTTACACTTCGGCAGTATTACCCAAGATAACATTATGTTTGGAAGACACATTGGTTCATTCATATCTTTAAGGGATATGCCAACTTTTTTTTTCTCTCTTTGTTATTTGCCTTTCTCCCAAGTTCCAGACAAGCAGATAGATGCCAATATTTCGAGTTTGTGTGCAGTAACAAGGAGGAGATTGGCAGAGCTCGCCCATTGCTAATTAGCTTAGCTCAAATACTGGTAGTCAATGGGAAGTGCTAGCCTGACCTGAAGTCATCAGATAAACTTTCCAACAACTCCAAACGATCCTGTGGGCTTGTTGTGACTTGTTTATTTACCACATTATGTTATTTTTAGACTCAGATTAACACTTTATGTAGTACTTTATGTATTTCTTCTTCATTTGCTGTTCACTGGCACATACGTGCCCTGCTGTTTACTTCTGGTACGTATTTGGTTCTGAAATTACATTGTTCTAATCTGAGTCTAAGAATAACACAACGTGGTAAATAAATCAGTTTTCTCTTGTTAAGTTAAAAGTAAAACAAACTGTTTGAAAATATGAAAACTGGAACAAGCTAGTGACTGCATCACAAGAACAATGTTGTTTCTTCATTCTGTTTCATCAGCTGATGAGGATGTCAACATTTTGCTTGGAATCTGTTAGCCTTAGCCTCTGGGTTTTTTTTTTAACAATATCATGTAAGTGGCCAACAAATCTTAAATTATCAAAGGTCAGTCTGAAACAGTCTTTTCACCTCAAATCTTAGAGCTGATGTCAGTAATGGTAAAATCAACATCGACCAAATAAAAATAGGAAGCATGGTTTTGTCTACCTTTGGCTGAGATCTAGGAGGTGTTAGTGTTCAAAAATGCTCTAAGAATTTCCATCATCATTGTAATCTGCTTACTGTGCTGTTTAACAAACAGTCAATTGGAAAACTTGCCCTTTCATTGACCAATTAACTGCTCCATGGCAACATCTTACTTGCTCCAGGCCGTCGTGTACTTCACAGAGACTATCACCTCCCATTTTCCACATACACAAAATGTTCACAGCCCAGTCTGACAAGAGCAGTTAATAAAGCACTCTTGAGATTACAGTGCCAGTGTAAGTTTAAACCAGCTCACGGTTTCCACGCAGCAGTTACATAATGTCCCTCTATTGAAGGATAGCAACCTGATTCCATGCACCCTCGACTGTATCTCCGCTTTCTAATTGGCAACATTAATCTGACAGTATCCCAGGCTTTATTATGTTACTTCATTCTAGACGTGTAGATTGCTTTGCTAATTACACATAGGCCTCTGTGTTGGGTTTCTCCACCCACAGAAAAATCTCCTTCTTTTGTGTTCTTATTTCATTGCTTCAGTTATTAAAAAACAACACTTGTTACAAGTCATGCTTTCAAAGAGGAATGCTGATTTAGTATATAATAAATGTGACAGAATTTAAATTACAACAGCAATGTTTACAATACTGTATTGATTTGTCAGGTTATCTACAGTGAAAGCAGAGGCATGTTTGGTCGAAATGTTGATTAAGTTGCTGTCACATGCAGACAATCTGGGGCAACCAAGGATTACAGATTTGTTATGGCATTGGGAAAGGTAAGCATTTCAAAGATTTGTCATATCAAGTTTAGGTTTTTCCCCCCTCATTTTCCAGAGTGCTACCTAAAACCCCACAGCGCTGCAGCTTTTTATGAACGAGCCTGAGATTTGATTAAATAGAGCAGCTGCTCGACCATAGAGAAGTTTTCTCTGCCGCTCCCTGCGAGGATGAGCTTGTGAGCAGCGGACAGGCGTCCTGCTGCTCCTGGAAACTTTTGAGGGGTCGCAGATGCTGATCACACTGTGGGTATCTAGATACATGCAAACACACACACACACACACACACACACACACACACCAGTAAGTCTGGATAATCACTGGAGAGTGAACTCAACCGCCATACATGCACTCAGGAGTCATATATTGTAACATGTAATGTAAACAATAAATACAAAATTTTAAAAAGCTTTTCTTTTCGTAAAAAAATTCTTGGTTTACACTCTCTGGATTTTAGGATGTTTAGAGTGTGAATGTATTCTTGACAAAATATGTGGTTTGAAAATATATAGATGAATAGTAGGCATACTATCAGCGTCTCCAAACACCTCCACAGTAAGAAGCAGCACCGGAGTCTTCAAAATGAAATGGGGACAACAGTGTCTCCAAGCTGCTCCATCTTTGGGCTGCTAAGACGCCAAATTAGTGAGGATGTCAGGCTGAAACACAGCAACATTGATGCTTCTTCAATTTAAAACTAATGTGGAAGTAGACTTGGATACATGTTTAGTGTAAATGTATTCTGGATTAAATATGTTTTGAAAATATATAGATGGATAGCAGGCATACTGTCAGTTTCTGCATCATCTCCACAAAAATTTACATGAATTTGATCATTTTATAAGGCAGTCTTGAACAAAAGGGTTCGAAAAAGGATTAAAGAAAACAGCAAAGCAATAAAATTAACACCGACATTGGTAGCTGCGGGTGTTACACAGAAAAAGCTGATGGTGTTTGGGTTTTGTTTTGTTTTTTTGGTCACCGTTACGTGTCAGAATTGTGTGTATTATGTCAAGAAATTGTGTCAGGTGGTTTATGTTTGAAGTAAGGAAAGATGACCTGTAGGTCGTTGGAGCAAACCTTGACTGTATACAGAGCAATGGCTTAGAGAAGTACAACAGAGAGTTCAATCTTATTTAAGGCACTGAAATCATAAACTGAATGTTGCGTCCAAGTTCTGCTAAAAATAATGTGCACAACAAACATGAAAACGCTCCTGCACGAGGCTGTACACTGCTGCTCATCAGGTTTGTTTCTCCTACATATGTCCATCACGTATATCAGTAGTCTCAGCATGAAAGCTGTAGCACTGAAACGCACTAAACTGAAGGCAAAACAGTGAGTTTCACCACGAACTTGCACTTTGGAAAGATGTAGTCACATCCTGTTC
The DNA here is from genome assembly GCA_029783665.1 of Naso thynnoides. Lineage (NCBI taxonomy): Eukaryota > Metazoa > Chordata > Actinopteri > Acanthuriformes > Acanthuridae > Naso > Naso thynnoides. Next base: position 28,350,811 of record JAQLOL010000001.1, read on the forward strand.
CTGCTTATGTAATGTTACATGAGGCCCATTAGAGTCATATCTGTTTGTCTAATCAAAGCTGAAATTACTTTGTAGTATGCAACCTTATGTCCTATGACTTACAAGTAGTTACTTTCTTATTTGGATACTGGAGGTATGATTATTGGTATAGAAAAAGTTGCTTTTCTGTTGCTTTTCTCAAACGTTAGCAGTCAGCACCATGTCTTCGCCTGTCAGCCAGATCAGGCTGTTACTCCTTTATTTGATTTTACTCTGTGTTCATAATCTCGCGCTGGATCAGTGGCAGTCTGAACTAAAATGAAATGCAGACAGCGTGCTGTTAAAACAGATTAGATCAGACAACAAACAAATTCTCCTTTTCCTGTGCACCAAGGACAAAACCTGATGACACGGGAAAGGTGTCACAGCAATGTGCTGTCATTGTCCAGAGGCGTTGCATAACTCACCTCCATCTACCTTAGGCCACAGACTTATCAATCACCCCTCTCACAATGTTATACAAATATACTTGTGGGTTTGTAAAGACTGTAGTCCTTTTTTCCCCTTAAAAAAAGAGCTGCTCTGTGGGCAAACACTGCTGAATAAAATCCAAATAACAGAAGTAGCCTTTGGAAAGGCTCTAACTAATGACGAGTCAAATTACATTATTAATGTAGTCCTGCTATATTAGGCTGCAGCATACATCTCAAGCAGCCTTAGCTTTAGCAACATAACATCCTACGGGAAATTTCTCATTAGATTTAATTTTCTGTGATCAGACTGCTGTGGAGTCGTGTATTTGTCTTTGTCTTTCTGGACCCTCCACTTTCAGAGTATTTAATATACTGGTGAGAAATATTGCTAAACAAAATGAAAGGTCCAGTAATGAATGTAGTTTGTATCGACTGAAAGTGCAGGGTGTACTCATGAAGTTGAAGGGAATTATCCTCCACTCTGCATCTCTATGGAGCTCTCTGAGCTGCGAAATGACTCTACAGTACTATTTTACCGCGTTCATTGATCCCATTTACAGCAAACAAGGTCTGATAAACTCACTGCACAACACATGTCCTGCAACAAACAGACAACGTTAACATCTAGCTGGCGAATAAAGTTTAACGCTCAGGAATTTCTGTGGAGTTCTTGGAGCACAGTAAATGATGGCTTTTTAGGCTCTTTCCTATGTAGTTGGATATCTTTTATAGAGTCTTAATTATGACTCAGCAAACCCAGCAAACATTGTGCAGACACCAAATAGTGCAACGTGGCTACAAAGCAGCCAGATGATGTCGTTGTTTTCACATCCAGTAATGGTCCAGTCAGACCTACTCTCACAAACAAGGAACAATGATCATATTATTGCTATGGGAAAAACAAATGCAAAAAAAAACAAATGTCCTTATGATTTTTTGTTGTTGTTGAATAAAATGACATTTAATTGGCAAATCTTTGATTGTGGAATGGTTGTGATCAGACGGCCACACGGCATCCACTCCATGTACAAAGATTTTTTTTAACTTTCCCTAAGTCAACATTAACCCAGAAGATCAACTTTTCTTGTTGGATGGTGTTTGCCTCAAAACATTCAGTCTTCCTGAATGCCTTTTATGAAGGACATTTTCTTTGTTTCTCTTTGGCTTAGATGGTTAATGTGCTCGTCTGGAGAACAAGAGGTTCTGGGTACGAATCCCTGTGGTGTCTTTTTAATTCAGCTCCTCTACGTAACCTTCCAATGCCAACATCTTGGCGACATACTTTTTATTTTTTCATTTTTTGGTGTATTTTCATCTTTACATATTGTTTATTTTTGCTGTCTGGATTGTGGTAAGGGCATATTTTGACATTGCTAGGACAACCATACATCCAGCTAACGGGCAGGTAACATTCCAGTCGCGGCATGATTCTATTCTGGAACTATTTTTGAATGACGATGGGACGTCTTGATTGGACATTCAAACCTCGGTCTTTCACGTACATACTAATTGCTTTTGTGTGTGTGTAAGGTTGCACAGGCGACCAGCTGTCTTGCTATGAGCTGATAAGCTGTTGAAGCAGGTGAGGTGCATTAAGGTCAAAAACCTGCCACTGGCAATTTGACAAGGTGAGTCTCAGGAGACGACATCAGCTGGCTTGAGTTGTGCTGAGATGAGCCAGATTTTTGTCTCATCCTGAATCTTTGGTTTAAACTGAGCTTAAAAAGTACAGCCGTTAAGAGGTCATTGTGTTGCATTTTAAACTTCCTGTTAAAAGTGATTCAGCTACACAGAGAATCTTTACAGATGTCTGTAAGTGTCAGCGTCCTTCTCAAGGTGCAGAAACTGTGAGGTCAACCTCACGCACACCAGCTGGACTTGTAGCTTTTGTTAAGCAGTTAGCTATATGGCTAACTTTAAGGTGTTATTATCAAAATGTAATTAATTACTGCACCACAATAAAAGTAGGATTTACAAGAAAACAGCAGCATGCCCTAACGTATACAGTGCATTTACTGCGAGTCTTTGTATTCTGTTCCTCTGCCTCCATCCTTTCCTCTCAAACCTGTTTGGTTTTCTTCCATTCAGATTTTAGCTGCTCGACAAAACGTTAAAATAATTACAGTCTTACACAGTTTGATAGCACTGTCAGGAAGCAGTATATCAGTGTTATCTAACAGACATGGCACGGTGCATTACTCACTGGGGCTGTTTAAGAGAGACAACTTGGGATTTAATTCAGATCAAATCAAATCATCATTTAGTGCAATATAAAAGTGAATGCATGCCTTGCCTCCAAGAATTTTTTTTCTTCGTCCCTCTAGTTCTGGTCAGTCTTGACAACCGTTAATGTTAAATGCTGATAGGTAATAGCTGGTTATGTAAGTCCCACGTGTGCAGTCAACTTCTGTTACAGTCAGACGACCTCAAGCTTCACCCAATGGTCAGTCTAGGCCAGCGTGGACATGGAAAACACAAATCCTGGCTGAGCCTGGATCAGGGGGCGTCTCCTCGTGTATCGATCACTGTTATGTAAAGTTGAGTCCGGCTCTCCAACATTAAAGCCTTCTCGGCTTTTGTCCTGCCCCAGCAGTGACTGTTCATGTTGGAAAATGGCTGCCATGACCAGACCTCTGCAGACCTCGTCTCCCACTCGTTCTCTCTGCTCTCCTGCTTTGGAGTGACTAGATGCTTTTATGTGGAGTGACTAATGCTCACTCTTGGGCCTGGGGTGTATCTCGCTGTGTGTGCATGTGAGCGATTATGTGCATTTGTGTGTGTGCACTCACAAATGCTCCACGCAACCAATCAGCACCAGGGGCTCGACTTGCTCACATGAAGATGAGTCAGTTTCATGGTCAGCAAAGACCGAGATCCCCCACGCACACACTTCATCAACATCCATGCAAATGGTTTGATTTGTATTTGTGCATAAGATTCAGTGTGTAAACGCTGAAGTGCCAATTAATGGAACGTTTGGAGAGTTGAAGTGAGAGCAGAAAGTCAGAGGTGAGACTGCTGAGAGCACATCGTATAAACAGTAACGTTCACCATGGGCCTGTTTGTAGTAAAAGAGTCAGAAACGATGTTGTTTTTGTGCCCATTAACGATGAAAAGAGAGAAAGAGCAGAGGGACTTTTGCAACTGTCAGACCGCAAATGGCTGCTTGCAAATAGATACACATCAGTCACATAAACATGCTTATGATTCACTGAAGTAAATACATGTTCAGAGAAAAATCCTCATCAAAACGTCCCTCAATTAAAAAATAAATAAAAATTGTATTTTTTCCAGTTGATAAAATGATCATTTAAGATTTTTTTTTATTTTGATGTAAAAAATAATGTTGGGTGGACAGACCCAAATGCACTGAAAGCGATTATTATCGCATCTAATTTGGCAGGAGTCATTTGATTCCCCTATGGAAGATTGCAGGCATCAGATCTGAAACACCAACACCACTCCTGTGCTTCCTCTCTCTGTGTTACCGTAGCTTTTAAATTATGGTAGCTCCCTCCAAACAGGCACTGCAGCTGCAGAAAAAACAGCTTTGGTCACTAGGTTTTCGTTTGACGCTTTCAAAATGAAGATAAAGTTAGAGTAGCATCAAAGCTCAAGGTTTGATGCGCCTGTTTTAGGCTGTTGGTGCTTATTTGGCCATTTTAAAAAAAGGGAACAGAGGCTTTCAGTTGGTTTGGACCTTAAACTTTAAGCTTTATCTCTGACTGAAGTCGTCTTTTGCCTTGTTTCATTTATTCTCTGGACAAAATAAATGAAATATAACTATTATAACGATTACTGATATTGTCAGAATTCATTGCAATGTCAGTAACTGATGGAGCTCCTCACCTTTGGCCTTTTATGTTACATATTCATCTGTGCGTGTGAATGCACAAAATGCAGTTATCATGTGTGGTGGGACGTCTCAGTGACTGTGTTAAGCACTGTCATTTCACAGCAAAAAGGTCTGTGCTGTGGGTCTAGATAGTGAATGAATGGATTGAGGTGAGTTACTCGGCAGTTACTGGTTTGCCTGAGAAAGCATGGTTACTACGTTTGTGTTGGTTTTGTGTTCATTGGTTAAAACTGTTAACCAAAAAAAGATTGCTCAACACCTTAAGGAAATACTTGTGTATTTTTGAAGTGGGGTTGTTTGAGGCACTCATGCATAGTCAGTCTGTTAGCTTCTGCAGATGGTGGTCAGTGGTGTCACTTTTAAGAGAAAGGCAGAGAAATCGCTGCACCAGAAGTCATCACTGCACTGTTGCAGACAGGATCAGCAGAAAAACTTTTTTTTTGCCACATATATAAATGCTTACCTAAAGAATCAATATCCATTTAATTGAACGCTAAATGTAGGATTTGTTTGACTGCTTCAGTTTACGGCCAGTGAACTGTTTATTTTGGCACAAACCAGAGGAAGCCGGGGCGAGTGGGCATAGTATTTGGGGATAGGAATGATTAATCGATGAATTTCACTATGGGATAGCAGTGAGACATCTTACCAAGTATTTAGCTGTTTTTTTTAGGAGACAGAAAAAAGAAATACTTAGCTTCCTATGAGCTGCTGAAGATGTCAAAGGTAGACATTAAGAGGTCAAGGCAAAGTTTAGCATGGGACCATGTCAAACTAAAAAAACGACGAATTTTATTGTAAACACTGCAAATCCGTGTATCCGTGTATAAGTACAACATGACTAACCCTAACCCTAACCCCAATGACGTACCACTTGAACAATGTACATCCAACCCTGGCTAACATCAATGCATCCACCTCTCAACCTAACATCACCTCAGTCTGAACAGAAAAAATTACCCAAGAGATCTGCAAAGTGACTGAGATGGATATGCTGCCCATAAGTATCGTTGAGGGCAAAGGTTTTCCAGATCTGATTAGTTTAATTGAACCAGCGTATCACATTACGTCTTAAAAAAACATGATCTGTCTTGTATTCTCTGCCATTGGCATTTTTAATATAAAAATAATTATTAACTGATAATTGATTGTTAATTTTCCTGATGATCAATCAAGGAAATTTCTTCAAATGCCCATCCCTAGTATATATAAGGAGGGACTACAGTTAAAAAAATTTACAGCCAAAATGAATGGCTCTCTGGCAGCAAACTAAAGCAGTGTAAAAACACTTAATTTAGCGTACAGCTGGAAGGATATTGATTTTTTAGGTGAGCATTTAGATATGTGGCTAAAAAAACCAAAAACGTTTCTCTGCTGACACCATCTGCAACATACATACAATGCTGACTTCAGCTGCAGCAATTTCTTCCCCCTTCTCCTAAAGGAGACACCGCTGATCTCCATCTGCAGAGGGTAATAGACTGACCATGCATAAATACCTCACGCAACCCCACTTCAAAAATACTGAACCTTTGATAAGGTAATCGTTGACTGGCTAGTTGAGATTAAGCTAGCTTTCTAGAGAAACATCAAAGCGGCTGTTGCACGTTGTCTCTATTGCCTCTCTCTACAGGGCACTGTCACTGTAAACAGAAATATCGAGCTGAGGGGAAGGAAGAGCATTTTACAGAAATTAATTCAAAGCAGCAGCTGGCCAACGGGTGAATCATTGCTACTGAAATATCTACCAACAATTCTTACACACTTTATCTTCAGCAAGTCTATTTCTCAGTGTCTGTTTTTCAGCTGTGTCTCCATGAAATGAAGTTTATACACCTCTAATTTGTTTTTCCAATATGGTGTTCGGAAAGGTAATTCCTGCCTTGATTATGTTGTGTTTCTGAATGAAAGAGGTGCTCCACTTTTATGCTGCACAGACATCATAAGGAAAATGTTTTGAAGCATGTTGGAAGTCCTGAGTACCGTGAGCTCTTAGATTAAAGGAACAGAAGCACCTCAGGTAACAAGGGAAAGGTAAAAAATGTCAATTCAAACACTCATTGTCTTTGCTTCATGCTTCAGGTTGCTGTTGTCATTTTCTGCATCAGCTGAGTGCTTTGAGTGCCAGAGCATAACTGCAAAAACCAAGATCGAAGGAGAAGTTTCACATTTCGGAATATTTGGTGATTCATTTTCTTACCAAGAGTTAATGACAAAGACTGTTTTGGTCATTCGATTTCATTCAGTTTCTGTAATGAGGCATCAAACAGTTTGGGGACCTTGGGACAAAATCTTAAAATGATGCTCCGTCAGTTTAGGGGTCCTTGACTTGAAAAAAGTTCCACTGCTTAAGGATACTAAAATTGACATTTTTTCTGATGCTTTAGTGACTAAACAGGAAGCTAATATATAAAAAAAAATAAATAAACAGCAGATTAGCTGATAAAGAGAACAATATGAAGAGCCACTGGAAATTAGTTGTTCATAAATGTAAAGGGATGTTTGAAATAGGCATGTTTCCTTTGACATGCAGATTTTTTGCAAACGAAGCGTGCATTTAAAGGAGAACTCCGGCCATTTTTGACCCTTTTCTTGTTTCCCTGAGGGTCACCCAGTGTTGGAGGTAGCAAAAAACGCGACTAAAAATGATGCGACCAAACCGGAGTTATCCCTTGG
>JAQLOL010000001.1:28372583-28384434 GCA_029783665.1 Naso thynnoides
CACTTCCAATTGACTACCAGTATTTAAGCTAAGCTAATTAGTGGTGGGTGAGCTCTGCCCATCTCTTCCTTGTTACTGCACGCACAGTCGAAAGAATGGTATCTATCTTGTTGTGTGGAACTCAGGAGGGAGGCAAATGATAAAAAGGGAAAAAAATGGCAAATCTCTTTACAACCCTAATATTTTTCACTATTTATATATTGTCTTATATCCATCTATACAGTAGCTTTTAAAGCTGTTGCAGAAGATTAACAACCATCTCATGCCACATAATTTTTGAGGTTTATAATCACATCTCCAAAACACAACTGCAATGGTTCAGTTGTGCAAAACAAGCTCTAGTTTGGAATTTAGTTTGCTTGTTGGGGAATGTGTTTCCAGCTCCCATCATCAAGGGGAAACATGGTAATTTTTATGCATGGCAGCACGACTGGCAGGCATCTACATCTGCTGTTGGTAAGTGATTGTAGGCGTTTCATTAAGTCTCTGTTGAAGCGCACATGTGAGAAATGCCTGCGGGGGCATGAGATGGAGAAGGCTGGTTTGGAGGTGGTACGACTTGACTGACGGGGATGAGCAGATGATGACAGTTTTCGTTTTGGGTAAACGGCTCACTGCTTTTGTTCACACAAATTATGAAATTGTGCTAAATGTGCCGCAGCCCCAGTTAAAATCTATAAATGTAATAAATAACATGCAAAGTGTGACAGATTAAAATAATGCATCTGTGTAATGGGAAAAAAATTGTACACAAAATACCCCCATGTAACAGCGATTGCCAACTGGGCTTATGTGGAAAGATTGCAATGCCACGGATTTGATAAAATTTAAAAAATATATGTACTGAGTTGTAGCACCTGAACATGTGTTGCTATATAGTGTGTGTAAATACTAACAGGCAAACAGAAAGGTCTAAACTGTAACTGTAGCTAATATTAATAGATGAATACTTAAAATGTCCGGTTCCACCGCTCTGTGTGATCAGATGACCTAAACATTGCCAGTTTCTGCAGTAAATATGGGGCAAAACATTTACACACTCATATCAAACAATGTGGCGTCATGGACAAAATTTGCACATCTGCAAATCATTATGTGAATTCTTGCAATGAGAGTGGCACACCTGTAGAATATTTTCTCACAAATAACATTCTTTTTCTTGGATACTTTTCTAGAACAAGTTCAAGTCAATAACTACAACTTGAATCTTTAAATACAACTACTGCTTGAATCCGCTCCTAAGAGTCTCAAATGCTGTTTTTTGCTCACAAATGTCTCACAGTGAGATTTTCAAAAATGTGTTTAATATCATCAGTCCCTTGCATCTTCATCTTACCATGGTTAAAGATTTACTTTACTGGTTTAAGAACAGTTCCGTTGAATTAAGCATTAAATTAGGTTGGACCCTCTTCTATACCACACCCAAGCTTTTAAATATAAGACGTTATTATCTATGTAAGAACTGACTATGGGTACTCTTCCAGTGCAAATTTTCCATTTTGGATAATGTGATTTACTTTAAATCATAATGGGAGGATCTTAGGAGAGACAGTGATTTATTCAATATTGGCTTGACTCAAAAGCTACATTATGTTTTACCCAAAGCTAACTTAATTCTGCTTGTCACAAACACATTTTGTAAAGTATTAGAATTAACGCAGGCAAACTTGGACAAAAAAATGCATTAACTTACCAAAGAGGCTCGTAAAATGAGAAGTATTGTCGAAAGTACAAAACGTTCCCCACCACTCTACGCGACTGTGCTGACTCACTCTTTTACCATCCACTTCCGTCACACAAGGGGTACTTCTAGCATGCCAGAGGCTTTTGTCACGCCAGAAGCTTCTGCTCTGTGGCTGAAGCTATACGATCCTGATATTTTGCCTTGGATTATGTTCCTCTAATTTGACTGGGAGTAAATGCAACTTTGAAAGCTTTTTCTTATTTAAAAGTGTAAAATAAGAACATCTTAGTGCTTCTTGGCCATTGCCAAAATTCTGTGGCCAGCCACGCAGACAATAAGTGAAGCTGTTACTGATTAAAAAAGGAAAAAAAAAGTCTTTCAGTCTACCATCATCAAAAAAAAAACAATTCTGACATATAAATTTACTTTATTGTATCTTTTGTTAGATGTATTTCTGATGTCTGCCACTTTTTCTGTCATTAAACACTTTATTTTGACGTATTGAGAGTCTGTCTAATGCGACGTTATTACATCTCCACTGCAAAGAAAGAACCACTTTCTCTACTTTGAAAGCCATTTGTGCTGATTACTTCGAGCAGAAAGAAGTAGGAAACAGGTCAGTTTTAGTTCCACGTCCCACATTAATTTATGCTGTTTACAAGGATAATTATTAGAAGGTAGGTCAGCTCAATTCCATTTCCAGTGAACAGTGGTAAAGCGAACACCAGTTTAAAAGCAGGTGTTGTATGGTAGGGCCATGTGGTTTTACATGACAAACTTTAGGTACAGCATCAATTAGACACATCTGGTTTGTTTCTGTCTGCAAGCACAATCAGCTCACGTTATTTACTCAGTAACAGATTAAATGACCTTGGATTAGTAATTAGTAATCGTTTGCAGACAAGCACTTTTCACTGGCTGTGTCGACCCGCTCTGTGGATGTTCTGATGCCACAGATCTCTTCTTTTTAAAAATCGGCACCCAGCATTGTATTTCAGTTTCATTTCTTGTTCTGCATTTCCAACCTATTAATTTCAGCAGTCAAGATGTGTTTCCATGACTGCAGACAGTCCTAACTGACATTTTGGACTCCAAACCATTCATTCTGTCAGTAAGTTAAGGGGCTAAAGGATTAGATAAGAGCTGCTGTCTCTTTTTATCAGTGTCACAGAAAGGAAACACATCTAAACTTATAGATTTCTTGGCTGCTGGCATTGAAGTAATTGGTACTAACCCAGTTTTCAGCAGCTTCTGCTGTCTTGTATCATGCTACATATACTGTACATTGGTTATGTAACTCAAAGACCGAACAGTACATTTGGGTGATGGTTAAGTTCTCATTGAAGGTATGCTTGAAAACAGCCCTGACTAGAAAGATAAAATGTAGTTTTGTTGTGTCCAGTACACTGCTTACACTGCCAGCTTTGTGGCCTGCTTGGACTACTCTATCATGGCATTAATAGGCGTTTGCGAACCAAACAGATAGAGGTCTCCGGGTCCCCCCGAAGTACTGAATTTACCCAGCAATGCCCTGCCTCAAACTGGGTCTCGGGGGCATTTTAACAAAGCGACTCCAGGTCTGGGTCAGGTTCGGTGCTGTTTGCCATGGGTCTCGGGGCTCTGACTTTGAAATCACAGGTCTATAAGATCTGAGTGACATCACCCTAATGCCAGGGACACACCGGAGGCGGAAGCGCTGTGAAACGCCATTTCCTATCCGAGCAGGCACCTTGCTGTCCACACCAGAGGCGTATTTCTCCGCGCCAGTCAACAAGCTCCTCTGCTCATCTGCCCCTCTCTCTTCAAATATTCAACTCTCTCTCTCTTTCTGTGTGTGTGTGTGTGTGTGTGTGTCGGTCTCTGTTAACTGACAGATACATATGTAGACAGGACAACCACACTATCATTAAACAGGGTGTTTTGTTTTGACATTTGTTTTATTTTGAAAATTGGCCGGATTCTTTGTGCCTTTTCTCTGTGTGACTTCCTGTCTAGTACGATTTGCTCTGATCTGCTCTGTTCAGCTTGACAAAGTAGCTCGCAGAAAAAATAGGACAGATGCTGAAACAGTCGCTACAGAACGCTCTTCGCTGCAGCGCTCTGCGGCGCTGCAGCAGGCAGTGTAGACAGTCAGATTGGATTACATGGGCACCGAATGGAAACTGGCTCCGCTCCACGACTATTCGTAGTGCAACTGCATCCAGTGTGTATTAGCTGTAAGGTGACGCACCTATTGTAAAGGTACATTCACAATCACGACTGTTACAAAAGCATTGGCAATGACAAGCCTTGACATGCATTTTCATGCCAGGATTGAGAAATTGTTGGTTCCACTGGGGTCTTATGGACCTGTGATTTCAAAGTCAGAGCCCCCGAGATCAATGTTAAAATGCCCCCAAGATCTGATGCGGGTTGGGGTGGGACTTCGGGGGGGCCCGAAGACCTCCATTATGTAGCCTAGTGTTAATTTGGCAAACAATGAATTTGGAACCTTGGGTCTCTGTCCACCTGGGTCGGCTCAGGGCTGCTTTCACTAGGTTCTATTTGGGTCTGATTCAGGGCCGGGTCTGAGACACATCGGTGTCATTTGGAACCGGGTTCACACTTTCTAAAAATGGACGGGTATGGGTTGGTCTCGGGTATTAAAGGTCCAATGTCTGATTGGGAATCAGTATCACTTTTGGACCCAATGAATAGCTCTACAAACAGCTCTAGGAAGTCTTAAGAGAGGAACTGTCCACTGTGGAGTTCCTGGGAAACTAGACACCTTTAGGGGCTCTTTTTAATTGGCATTTGCATCACCAATAGGAACCGCCAAAGCTACGCAAACTGCCCAGCAGTTGGTATACTAACGTCACTTCTTTACGACTTTTGTAACTTTTGCGCAACTTACAACAGCAAACAAAAGCTGCTGCAGTACCATTACACACTTGTCTAGTGGCAATAAATCTCGGGCTAAATGCCATTGAGTCTCAGAGAAGATATGATGACACAACAATGACGTTTTGTGTTGTCTTGTTAATACAGCTGTCCTGAGTTCGACCAACCAACGAAAACTTACATAACTATAATTCCTCATGTACTGCGAAAGTACCTACTCCGAACTTAGAGCTAAAAGACTTCCTCAAAATGTAGTTCTGAGAACTATAATAGTTTACAGTTCTGCTGTGTGGATACAATAACAATTGGAGGTTCTTAGAACTAAGTTCCTGGAACTAATAAATGGATCCTGGGTTCCAGAAATGCCCAGTGATGTTTCCTGACCACTGCTTCCATTTGATGTTCTGCCTTTAATTCACGGTGACAGCCTGTCATTGTGTAATGTGACTCGCTGTGTTGCTCATGTGCTTTCCAAACTGAACCTCTCACCCTCAGACACAAACACAAACAAATACACAACACCTGAAGCTTGGCTTGTCATGCAGCAACTAACACATCTAATGAGTACCATGCCAGCCAAAAAAAAACAGCAATGGGAGCGCTTGAGTTTTGGCTCGGTAGAGCGCATTCATGGACACGTCTGCCTAAATGAACAGCATCAAATGAGCAGATGTGTGAGTTTTTGCCCACAGAAAATTGCTGACGGGGAGCTTGGTGGCAGGGCTGAAATGAGCACAGTGTGTGTTATGTCCCCGGTGTACAATGTGCTGCACGTACCACCGATCCTGGCCTGAATATTTATAGTCCATCATGTGTTCATCTGTGTATGTTTGTATGTGTGTGTGTGACTGGGAAAGCCAGTGTAGATCTGAGAGCCCTGCAGGGGTGTGAGGCAAGAAGCAGCAAGAGGCAGAAAATCCCCGCTGCCTTTGGATTAGTGTCAGCAAGCAGGAAGCCAGGCACTGTGCTACATGTGCATGTGCCCCCTCCTAAAGTCAGACCCTGCAGGATTATTTATCATATTTTATTTGTTTTTTTTCTGTCCGCAGCTGGAACACAACCCCCATAATTTAGTGGCAACTTTGCTGATATTGCCTGATGTTGATGTGAGTCATGTTGATCAGATTGGTAATTGCTGTGTGATTACAGTGATTAGTGGAAATTGCAGTGCAGTCCTTGCCTTATGTGGTATGAATACAGCCAGCATCTCTCGAGGTTCAAATTTTGAAGTGATTTCAAAAATACAGCTTTTGGTTTTCAAGGGTGTTCATTATCTGATCTTTTCTTGTGCAACAAGCCACAACAAATGACGTCAGAAACCCCTAAGTAGAGCCAAAGTCGTGTCATTTCTGTTTCTTGGACAGCTTTGTGGCTTCCTTTGAAAACTGTAACAGGTGACCTGCCTGCGTGAAACTCTCTGTTGCTTTGATGATGATGGCTCTGAGCAGTCGTGACGCACAGATCAGAAGATTTAGAGGAGAGTATTAACAAAAACACTTCAGTGTCACGGAGGATATTCTCAAGAGAGGCAGAGCTTAAGTTTTTTTTTGTCATAATCATGCAGTTTCAGTTCAAATGAAATTAAACGCTGAAGAGTGAGTTGACAGTTTTCTACCTGTAGCAGACCCATTTTTTGTTGTTTATTTGTGAAGCTGGAGTTGTTTTGTTCCAAGCTGAAAAAACAAGGTGCATCTGAAGTTTAAAGCAGAGCACAAATGACACAGCACTTAAATAATGAATAAATTCTATTAGAAATGGCAAGTGGCACAGATCATGCCTCATTGCACCTATTCACCTGTACAACCAACAAACTATTCTCATAGTTTAAAGGACCAACCCAGTGTTCCTACACGTCATTGTCCTTTGTCAACATCAGCCACATAGGTTGCATAAACCCTTCCCATTTTTTCCAAAAAAGCTTTATCTATGAGATATTGTGTTTGTTTACATTTTGTCCATATTCATTTATGTTACAGACCAGAAAATGTGTGTCAGCTTAGTAAAAAAGAACACCTGCGTCATAATCCTTCACGCTAATACTCGAGCTGGGAAGGCAGCACTTGTAAGGAACTCTTTCTCACTCAGTGATTTTGACCAAATAAACAGATGTTCTCTTTAGAAGGGTAAATTACCTATATCTAGCAACTTTCACGTGTCCCATCGTATTTCTATAACCTGCTTTAACATAAATGGCAGTGAATAGGCTTTAAAGTAAACACATGGTTTAATTTTAACAACATTTGTGGATGAAAGAGGCGATCTCTGCTAATGGTGACAAGTCAAAAATAGACTGAGATAGTCCTTAAAGCCATTACTCATCATGTCTATAATGCCGGTTGTATCTCTGTCCAGATATTTGTCTTAAGTAAAAAAAACTCTGTCCAGAGGGGGAAGTTGTTTGAGCATCACACATCGCTCTTTCCTTTGAGACTGTGTCAGACTAACATGGTCCATGATGTATGGAAACAGATTCGTCCTTTCACTGCAGTGCAGAAAAGATTTACCTCAGAGGTTGCAGGAGGCTGCAGGGTTGATATGCAGGGAACGGTAACGAGTAATGAGAAGCTGTTATGTCTCATTTCCCAACTTGATTCAGCAGTAATGGTATTTACAGCCAATGTCCTTACCTATTTGCCCTCTTTAAAGAGTTTTTTCCAGGCTGAGGTACAGACATTATTGCTCTCTCTATGTGGGAACACATTTGCTTCACAGGTCTTTGCAGAGGCAAGATGGATGAAATAATGTGTAGGTATTTGACTAAAAGTAATGCTGTGCAAAGATGTGTTTGCGTCGAATAAACCTTAAACATTACGAAAGTCGGCACAGATGCATCATGAGCCTGATTTCCACACACATTCAACAAATCACCTGTTTGTACATCAAATTCCCTGCAGTCTCTAGGCCTGGTGGTGTGAGATCCAAAAAGTACAATTTCACGTGTTGTGTGTGCTGTATTACTAATGACCTAACACAAGAACAGCTGTTCTTATCCAAAGACAGAATGCATAGCAGCGGCTATTAATAGCAGATATATTGCCAATAATATCTTATAGGGTTGGCCATGAACTCGTAAAACTTCTAATGTCAAATGCAAAGCTGGACAGAGCAACACGTCTAACCTGAGGAAACAACTTGTCTAAGTTTTATTCACAATACGACGATGCCTTTGAAACATGTAATTACAAAAGATTAGAAATATGACATATTTAGCTTTATTTGTTGGCAATAAGCAGATTTAACTTGCTTATATCAACCATAATTCATTTGCTTTTGCATTTCTTGCATGATGATAGACGCTTTAGTAACGATTGGGTCTTCAAACGCTTATGAAATTCGAGTGAATTTCTGCTGGTTTCTACTGGTGCGCTTTGACCAAACTACACGCATGTGTGCCTGTCACACCACGACTACCAGAATTAAATAAAATAATAATCTTAACCTCCCTTCACCCAAAACAGCTTCGAGCTAAGTGTCTGTAAAGTTTCTCTCTTTGTTTGCGTCATGTGCACAGGTTGACAGGATATGGTCACAGTAACCTTCACCTCTTTATGCGGTGCTCATTGGCTATTCGTGGGCGGGGATGTGTGTTAATTACTGACCAGTAGGAAAGTGCTGTCAGTTTACAACTGACTGGCATTCATGAACATTCACGTGCGTGGTGGGTTTTTAGTTCTGAGGTTTTTCATGTGCAAATCTACTCACAGATTTACAAGCATTCCATGAATGAGACCCAGTGAGTTTTGTTCATACAGCTCACTTCTCAGTTTCTTTCAGTGGCTCTCTGAATGTAGCTAGATAGCAACTAGGAAGATGATTTTGATCCCACTTTACTACGATGCACCAAGGATACAGAGACAATAAGTAGGGTTAGTGGGATGGAAACAAACAGTAAAGTGAATTTCAGAAATCAGGTGGAATAACTGTTGAATATAATTTTGTGCTTTGGGGCTGCAATCTTCCCCCACATAATATCACGCCTGCAGGTTCTCTCTTTTTCAGTGGAAACTAGCCACTTTCTGCAAACACTAATAATTTTAAATCCGGCACCATGGATGAGCAGCCCCCAGGCTTTTAAATAGTGAATAGTGAAAGCATCAGGGTAGCAGGTGGTTTTGTAGATCTGAACACATTGAACCTGGTGCTCTTAGCTCAGCCCTGAGGAGGCAGTGCCCTGGAGTGACAGGCTGGAAAATGAATGAAGTTCTTCTGCATGTGGCAATAAAAAAATCCACCCTCCTGTTGGGCAGAGGAGGTAAAAAGCATCTAGGTGTGCATGCAGCTGAGTGCCAGGTACATGACTTAAAGATATATAGTTATTTCACAGGTTATTATTCTATTGTATTCTCCCGTTTCACTCTTAAAACTCAACAGACATAATGCTTTGCTATGAATTGTCAGAATATTTTACTTTCCATCAGTTTCTAGTATTCAGAGCAGAGGTGAGGTTTAGTGTGTTACATGTTAAATGTTAGGAGACATCTTTGGATATATTGACTTTATCGCTGGCAGACTCAGATGAGACTCTGTCCCCTGGATATGGGCGGACTCTTCTTTTAAGAGAAATATGCATGTAGGGCAGCTACATGGGTGATAATCCAAAATGAACCTGCAGAGATTTGAAGATGAAACTCTCTGCAGGTTTTTTCTCTTATTCAGTGTAGAAACTGGAAACTTCTGCCTAAGTAAAGGTCAAAAAGTGACATTTGGTGTGGTTATAAAAGAATTTAATGAAATTCAGACACAACTCTGATTTCCACAGCCTTACTTATCGCCTTGAACATAAATAACAGAATATTTTTTGACCATAAAAGTAAAAACAGTCGGAGGAGACAGAAGAGTGATGTGTCAGAAGTGCCGTAAACCTGCATACCTCTAATGGCAAACAGAAAGCAACTTCACTGGTTGCAAAAAGAAGTCTTTGAGAAAATGACCCGACTTCTCACTTGATCAATTACCTCAGTAACAGTAAACATGTGTTTATGGCCTCAGTTGCCAATTAAAGTTTTTAGTATAGCACATTCATTGTGAAAGTAATGATCTTATTAATAGTAAAAAAGACAATAAAGTGAAGTATGCTTTGTTGTCTATTTTACTACTACTCTACAGATCCTCTGACAGATCCGATCAGGACAGAGGGGTTGAAATGCTCGTCTTCCTCAGCTCCACCCTCTTGTCCAAATATGGACTCTTCTGGTCCAAAAAATCACCGGTATGAAAGTGAACAATTTTGTTCCGGATTGAATGGCTGAAAAATGGTCAAAATATTTTCCTTTTTTTTTTAAACAACGGATGATTTATTTTTTGTTAAGCTATTAAAATTTGGCAAAGCTCCTGGGGCCGTCAGGCTGCTCCTTTTACATTTATCATCTTTGCAACAAAGCTCTTCAGACAACAAATGACTCAGTGTGGTATAACAGCCTCCCATTAGAAAGAAATTAGGCTTGTTGCTCATAAATTTAAAGGTGCGCATTCTGTCTTATTAAGGACCTCTTTGAACCTCAGATCACAGCGTGGGTCACCTGCAGCAGCACCAGTCTACCGATGAAGACACTTTTATTCAGTGGGTGTTTTGTTGCTGTCGTGTGCAGTCGTAGTAAAGCCCCGTTTCCCTCCAGCTGTAGGTTGCCTATTTTAAATTGTGCACACACAGGAGCTGCTTTGCAAACACCTAAGAAAGAGGACATGAGAGCAGAACAACACTGTGTTACACTGTAAACAACTGTCTTCATTTTCTTTACTCAGAGTGACATTTTAGCCTCAGAGGCAAATAAGAGTGAGGTAACAGGCACTTAATAATGTTAAGGATAAACTCTGATCTCACATGAATTCACCTCGTCGCTGCACTTCAGTCATTTCTAACACTCTGCATATTCACTGTTTATACTGACTTGAATGTTGAATTCTGCATGTCCTCTCATCATTACAGACACAGGGATAAATACAGGACGCACGACCTGTGCCTATTCAAGTACCTCTGCAAAGAAAACAACAACTAAAATGTGAACAAGCACAGGTTTAGCTCCAAAGTCTTAATAGGGGAATTAGATAAGAAAAACACTCAGTATTTTTGTTGTAATTGCCGTGTGCTTGCTGCAGCTATGGTTGCATACAGAACGGCTAAAACTCCGGGGATACTATGTGAAAATCCTGAAATTATTGAGGTGGAGAATTATACAACAGCTGCTCTATTAAAAGAGGACGCTTGTCTCTAATAGTCTGCATCTTAATAAGCACAAACAGCAATGTTACAGAACAGTTATTCTGTGAAATGTTTCACTCTACAGGGGGCAGCCAGAATAACAAACACTTCATGAAGAAGAAATTCAAGTTTGACCTACATTAACACTACAAACACATCTACAGAGGAGGGTGACATCAGACTGAATGACACTTAGCAACAGCTGTGTGTGTCCGTAGTGATTCTCTGTGTCATGGAAGTTTGAAATTACAGTTTACTGATACATTGCAACAATGTTTTCCCACAATTTATCTAAGAACAGTTGTATTTTTCTGTCCCTTTTGACTCTTTTGTATCGTTACATCTGCAGTTTAGGCACAGATGACTTGGACTTCTTGAAGCTCTTCTTTTACGGCCAACATATGCTGCTACTGTACTTTGCTTTTTCCCAAATATCAGAGGTGGCAAAAGTACACACATTCTTTACTTGAGTACAGATACAGAAAAAGTCTCTGATGGAAGCAGAAGTACTGACTCAACTTCTTTACTTAAGTAAAAGAAATAAAGTACAGGTTCTGAAATGTACTTAAAGTCTAAAAGTAAATTTATTAATCCGAAGGACATTTCTACCAGCCATGTCAGAATCAGTGGGATTTGTCTGATTTGTCGTCCTTAACGCACCAAAAAAATGAACTGACTGTTGATTCTCACTCCCAGAATGTCAAATAAGATATTTTGGGTTGGTAAAGTATCTTGAGCACAACCAAAAAGGCAAAAGCATTCAAACTAAAGTTAACAAGCTGGTTTTGAAAATGTTACGAGTAGAAAGTTGAGATATTTGTGTTCAAATGTAGGGGAGGAGAAGTAAAAAGTTGTCAGAAAAACAAACACTCAAGTACAAATATTTTAAAAATCTATTTAGACTAAGTACAGTAACCAAGTATGTGTACTTCATTACTTTGTCTCATACCAGTTATAACACACACGAAAAAATATCAGTTCAGCTATAAAACAAAATATTGAAATTATCTAAAGAAAAACATCCTGCTTCCAACCATAGACAGTAAGAAAAAGAAAACTGGATTAATCATGCTAGTAAACAACAAATC
>JAQLOL010000001.1:28384534-28407268 GCA_029783665.1 Naso thynnoides
TTGGACTGAGCAGACAGGGCAAAGGCATTGTGAAAGACAGGATAATGATCTCTAATCTGATGGTTACAGATTTCTGATGGTCTGATGGTGTAACTTGCTCATGTAGGTAAGATGTGAGACATCAGTATTAAATTTAGATGCTTCATAACCAGTTAAAAGTTCTTCGCAGTGACTTAAGACAACAAAATATGTCACGCGTACCTGCCCTCAAAACACAAAACAGAGAAGCAAATCTGTTTTATGTTTTAGGGAAAGATCATGATTAGCTTAAAATATCATTGTTGTTGTTTTGTCACTTTGGTCGAAGTGATTTACAACAAGGGCACCGAAACCTATAGGAAAGAAGCTAGATGACATCGAACATTTTACATTTATTCCTCCCAAACAACAAGAAGTGTTTCAACACTGAGATGCAGCTATAAAAAAAATCTGGAATATTTCACTCAATGTAAGCATATATCCACAATTAAGAACTTAAACAAGCTGAGAGCAAATTAATAATAAATTGTTTCAGCATAATAAAATTGTTTGGACAACCTTTAAGCACTGAGGCAAAGGTTAAAGATACTAATCTGTGTAACTATGGGCCATTTTGGAGAGCAGGAACCATTTCATAGTTGTAGTAACTTAGTTCTGAGAACCTTTTGTTTTATTGCATCCGCACTGCCAGAACCGTGAACTTTTATAGTTCTTAGAACTAGATTTGAGGAACTTTTTTAGGTCCAACTCCAAAGCAGGTACTTTCACAGCAGATGAGTTTAGTGACTTAACTAACTTAATTGGTCAAACTCAGGAGCCAGTGTTGACAACCGCTGTTTTTAAAACCCCCACAGCTGTATTAATAACACAAAACACAAAGCAGAGCTCATAGCAGGCCTGGGCAATACAGCTGAAAAACCTATCACAATAGTGAAGTCTCAAATTGGCTGACTGATAATTATTGATCATGTAGGTTGTGAGTGACAATTCGGATGTATTTTAAGGGGTGGGAGCGGCTAAGATGATAAAATGTGTAAATATCACAATATTTTTGACCAAATACCTTGATACTGTGACAGTATTGTAAGGATGACTATGATTTGGATGATTCAAAAAATTTCACCCAATGACATTTTTTCATCAAGTCATCTGTAAGGTGGATAAGGGGTTAGCGGTAAATAAAGGAAAGGCGAGAACAGTCTGGTAAGTTCAGAAAATCACATTACATTACTGTTAATGAAGCCTTTTCAACCAGGAAGAGACAAAACCTCCGCCATATCAGGATGAAATGATATCCAAAATCTGTTATGATATATCGTATCACATATATCATACCAGGACACATTACTGATATATTGCCCAGCCCTAGCTCGTAACAAGATCATTGTTGTGGTGCAATATTGCCACATACCAGACAAAAGTGTAACAGTGACGTTAACCTTCATATTAGTCTTAGAGTTGTGTGGAGCCAGTTTACGTAGCTCATGTAGGGGGTTCGTATAGGCGGTGCGTATGCCAACAGAACAAACGTCCTTAAAGGTGTTTAGTTCCTCAGGAATTCCCCAGTGGACACTTCTTCTCCAAGAGTTCCTACTGTTTGGTCCGAAAAAGCCTCATGCTTGTATGTAAGTGGTATTCCACCATGAATGTGCCAAACAAACCTCAGACCTCCTCCCTCACGAAGGCCCTCAGAAGGAACTGCTGCTTAATGACCCTGATGATTATCTTTTGTGGGAGGCTTCTTGCCAACCTCTGGGTGGGAAAGGAAAATATGTGCAGTATCAGTTTATCATTGGGGCAAAGTGCTCCATGTTCAGGGTGCCATTTTTTCAGTAATGATGACAGATTTGCATTGGTTTCCTGTCTCTCTCTGTTGCAGCGCTGCCAGTTACAGGGAGAGGGAGTGTCCGCCACACATCTCTGGAAAAAGGCAGAGAACAAGCAAACCATCATGACTGGCCGTCCCGAGCACGAGTGGAGACTGAAAAGCAACAACAACTGAAGGGGACTCGTTATTTGGACGAGCGGGGAGGAGAGCGACATCAGTAAACAAACCCTCGAGGGTTGAGACTGGAGTTGGCAAATGAGTAAGTCGTGGCCCAAAATGATTGCCTTAATTACAACACATATACAGATGTATTAAGTGACGAAACTAAGAGACTTATAAAAGTTCAAAGATGTTTTCTTTACATGTGAAAAAAGTGTCTTGTAAGGAACAGATGTGAATATTTTAATATGATAGAGATAATGTTTGGTTGTAATGTCGACATAATGTTTTAGTTGGGTCGGCTTCGTAGGTGTCATTGGTTCCTAAATGGTGAGTTTGCTCTCTGCTTATGTGCAGTCAGCATTACGACTTAATCTATTTTTATCTTGTTTCATATTGTCAACCAAACAAGGCTGGCCTGAGTCGCTCACTCAAATGCTGGCAACAAACTTTTAAGTCACATTGTGTCATAATAACACATAAAAATCCTCATTCAGAACGTGTATAGAGGGTTGGGAGAGAAATATGAGACATATATTGACTGGCTCAATGCAACACACTGAAATACATCAGAAGAGTATCCTCTTACATTAAGATCCACTTACACTAAAGCAAAGATGTCAGGCACATAAACACCGTCATAAATATCTGCCACACTCACTCAGTCACAGAAAAACAGCGGGGCGTTTTTGACCCGAGAATCATTGAAGCAAAGATGAAACACCTTCGGTTTTTTTCTCAGATGCAAATTTAGAGCTGACCAGCTGCTTTGTTGATATGTTTTCACTTTGAATTTAACTGTATGCAAAAGTAACATGGACGTGTGTTCTATATTTTTTTAAACCTAGCCTTGATAATTACATAACCAAAGGTGAAACCCTGAATTTATTGTATGTTGTGGACTTCTGGAAAATGTTGTGATATAGATGCACACTGAATAGGAAAAAAAATGTAAATAGCAGACATTTATACTTGTGTGTCCTAAGATGTGTTGCAGATAGAGTAATTTGAGACTTTTTACTTTCTTTGACTGTTATGACCATCAACCATATCATCTGTTTGTTTCGTCCTCGCTTACACAGTTATGTTTCTCATGTTGTTGCGAATGCTGCTCCAAACATTATTCATTTTCATGTTTCTGGAAGTCAGTCTGCTTTTTCTTTTTCTTTTTTTTTTTTTATTCTACATGCTGTCCATTTAAAATCCACTTACTGATTGATTTGGCAAACACAAACATGAGGTTGCTGATGTTGCTGGTGCAGCTTTGCCAGACAAGCATTGAGTTTTGTTACCTCTCTTAGAGCTGCAATGTTGCCCATGAATTTAGTGAGAAATGTCGACTGACATGCCGGTTTCATTCGTCTTTTTGGAAGTAGTAGTAATTTATTATCCCATCTTTAGAGAAGACAGTGTTTTATTGTCCTATATTTTCCTTCAAAAACATGCTTTTTGTACTGTGTCAACTATAACGGCACAGATCAAACTTAGAGCTCCTTACCTGAGTGTCTTTTTCCTCTACTCGTAATGAAAATCCAAAGTTCACTTTCTTGCTCTTTGTCCGAAAATTTGTATCTGTTATTACCTCAATGATAGTATCCCTCAGAAAAGCTGTTTACTGAATGTTTCAGATATTTCCTTAATGTCGGAAAAACCTTGTAGCCACAAAATAGCCACATTAGTGTTAAAGTAGATGTCAATAGTTTACCTGGGAAATCTTTGAGGGAAGGATGTTTTTAATGAGAAGGAGAGGAGACAAATTAGGTTTGTCATATTAAGTTTTTTTCCACGAACACCAGAATACTTTAGTTTATTGAATTTCAAAACTGCAGAAGAAACAAAACTGAAACTGAGCACAAGAAAAGGAGGACAGTGGATTGTAATATCAGGTTGTAGCTGTCACTTAAATGTGTTTGGCCACAAATCTTTAAAAGTCAAGCTGACACAAAGATGAAGTATCAGTGCTAGCAGTGTGTGGATAAAATCATAAAAAAGGGGAAAATTCACACATTTTACATTAATTTTTACATTATACATTTGCTTTATTTGATAATTTAACAGATTGAATGAAATGGCTGAGCCACTGAAATGACATTAAAGTAAACATAGTACTGCTGCTTCATCTTTCAATCATTTGCAAAATAATAAACTACAATTAAAAAAACTGTTGACAATATGAAGATTAAAAAAAAAACCCTACAAAGCAGCAGGAATTTGTCTTACTTTTAAACTTTAAGACACAGTTTTGGGAAATATTCTCATTCGCTTTTATTGCCAAAATCAATAACACTTGTATGTGGATACAATAAATAAGAAGCCAGCAACCAGCTAAATTAGCAGAAAGACATTTATTTTGGCTTATTGTGTCAATATTGAGGCTCTTAGCTTAATATTTCAGCATCAGCATGAGCAGCACTGCATTTGGATCAGGTAGTTTTTTGTTGTTGCTGTTGTTTTTTTGCAGACATGAAAACTCAAGGAAATTACAGAATAAATGGAGGGAACATCCAGGAAATGGTTTGGCACATACTCTTTGTTAAGACCATGGTTGTTGTTTTTACACTTTGGTTAAATGAACTGAATAAACAAGATACGTAACGTGCCAATTAGTAAATTCTGAAAACTACAGATAAATGGATTTGTTACCTTATGACAGAGCAAAGAAAGCTCTCCCCCTTTATTCCCTAGTCTTTATGCAAAACCAAGCTGAGCTAAGCTAAGCTAAGCTAACCAGCTGCTGGCTTGAGCTCTTTGTTTCACATTAGCAAGTGTATTTCCTAAAATGTAGGAACTATTCCTTTCAAAAATAAATTAAGTAAGGGATAATGTCAAGCAGGCAGGTCATTATTGTGAAAAGAACCCCGCCAGGGTGATGCTGGACTGTGATGTGAGGCGGTGGACGAGCCACGTCCAAACAGCATCCTTGACAACGGCCTGTTATTCTTAGCAACAGTCTGTTATTCAGAAATAACAGACCTCTGAATGCTGTGATTCACTAGTCGCAGTCGTGTAGTCAACAAAGCCATGTAAATGAAAAAAATAACCTCAGTTGAAATACATTTCCAGAAGTGATTCTGTTACACTAATCTTATCAGATTACCGGCCTCCAGCACAAGCTGTTCCAAACCTGAGGCCTGAGTTGTGGCCGGATGTAGCAGCACACACTGTGGTGCTATCACACCAACAGCAATAGTGTCTCGAAGCTGTGCTGCAACAATACAGATACATTTGAGTGAGGCAAATTAATCAATCTACTGATATGTTGGGAAGTAGCTCGGGTTTATCACAGAACAGCACATAAGACGCTAAGCCAAAGAGTAACATGCCCACAGGTTAATGGAGAGAACAAGAACAAGATCAGCCAGAGAATTGATCCTTGAGGCCACCATATCCAATCAGGCAGAAGAAACATGCACCCAAGGAGACAAGAAATCTGTTTAACGGGACTGTCTCTAACCCATTTCCCCCGATCTGCAAATTAAAACAATTTATTTGGTTAGAGGCTGCAATTATGTCACGTTGCACTGATGCAGCGCCATGTACTTGAATCCTCTGTCATCAGGAGATCAATAGTAGGGCAGTGAACTGTAATATATGAAGCAAGAAGACAATAAAAGTCAGTGGGCAGATTTTGAAGTGGAATTAATATCACACATAGAAAAATTTGACTCTGACATTGAATCAAAGGGTCATAATTCACATTTAGCTATATGGATATTCATCAGGTCCAAGTTGTGTCATGAGTAAAAGAAGGACGAGTTTAAAAATACTGTAAAGACTACACAAGTAGTTATAATAGTCACCGATTTACCAGTAAGGAGTGATATTCCTGTGTATTCTGATTCTGTTAGAGGGGTTAACAGTGTGTGTAGGGACATTAGATAACGCACAGAACAGGGTAAGATGAGAAATTTTTAATTATGATCACCTCCAAGCTGGAAAACTCAGCAGGGCCTCATGTTGTTTCTGAACATAAGCAAAAGTCACTGTTGTTATTGCTACTGGCCCGAGGAGGAAGAGGAAGAGATTTACCCGACACAGTTTAACTCATTTTCAGTTCTGATGCTAAAAAAAACATCCCGTCAAATGTAACAGATCAGAACTAATTAGAAAGCAATCTCTTGTTGGGAATTGATTTCACATTAGCTCAGTGTGAGAAACTGCTTTTCTGTGCACGCTCACATATTTCCGAGGCCTGAGTATCCCGAGTCTCCTCCAATCCTCCACACTTTCCACACAAAAACCAGGCCGGACTAACTTTGAGACGAATCCCTCCTCGGATCAATAACAAAGGATTTCTTCTAAAAAACAACCAATTGACTGCAGACATAAAGCCTCGCAAAACAACAGACCGATGTTGAGATTTACTGATGTACTAAATTTAAACCGCTCTCGGTGTTGCCAGATTTGGCAGACACAAACATCCATTTGGATCCTGAAGCACAATTTTTCGTTTCCACGTTTAAAATAGGTGCTGGAAAAGGGCCTCAGGATGTTCTGTAATATTATGTTATTTTACTTTTGTTGGTCATCTGCTATCCGTCGTTGCATGTTGAGTCCAGCCTACTGACCTAAACACCCTGTCAACCTCCGTCATACTTCACAGAGAAGGGGAGCAGCAGATTCACAGAGAATTTGTCACATTATTTTTATCAGAGGCAACCACAACAAGGATACAAAAAATGGCCCCAATCATCACAAGTTGCCCTAAGCAATTTTTATCCACCTGATCAGATAAAAAATAGCAGATGGAAACAGTCCAACCTGGCAACACTGACTGTTTTTGTTTGTAGGGGTCGGGGTTGATGTGTTGAAAGACAGACTCTTCGCACTAGAGCCTGACAGATGTTTGAGGCCAACGCTGAAATTAGGGAGCAAGAAAATTCCAATATATCAATCAATATTATATATTTAATATCCACTCGATGTGCTGGCAAATACTTTTTACAAAGATATGTAATGGAGGCAGGATATATTACATTTGGACAAACCTTATTCTGAACGTCAGTGTACTGAAAGTGAACAGTAAACACTTCACTTATTAATTAAATAACAGAGCGCCCTCTGCTGGATAAACTACGTTATCACTCTTTTTAAAATCACTAGTCCAAGCATTTTTTCCAGCCTTAAAAAACAGTTTTAACATCAGCGTATATTGTGGAGCATACACGCTGATACCAATATATCTGCGACAGGCCAATACTGTCTAATAATATTGGCAAACAAATATACAAATTTGCACATCCACATTTGACTGGAAAAAAATTTTTAAGGGAAAAAAAAACTTTTAAGGGATTTTTTTGTTGTTGTTCTCAGAAACGGGGGACATCTTAAAAAAACAACTGAAAAAAACAACAACCCAGTATCTTTACATTGCACCCAAGCAGCACTGCATAAGTCTTCATACGGCTCAGTTTAATGTTACGCACCACGGACACACGCACAAAGAAAAGTAAAGCATTAGTCTGAGGATAAAAGCTAGAGTGTTTACTGTAACATCCACAGCGTTAGGTAACACCAGGGACCCATTTTATGTCTTAATCTCCTCATAAACAAGGTGGCTTATGAGGAGCACTGCAAAACTGTTGAACAGTGACGCAGTTTGTGTTTGTTTAGCACTTGTGCTATTAGGTGACTGACTGGATTTTGGGCTGTTTTGCATCATCTGCCTCCTGTAGAACAGTATTAGTGCTCTGTGCTGCAAATACAACGATTACTGTGTTGCCTACTGAAATCTATATGTATGGAGATTTTTTCAGTAAGGAGACAAATAAAGTGTTAAAAGGTTTTAGTATTGACAGCTAAAGTCAGCATTTTGCTCGGATTAAAGGGTCAATAGCAGGGTTACCACACTGCACTCGAACTGAGAAATAATCAATGGTCACTACTTAAAGTTGTCATTAGCATAATAATTGAATGATCATTCATTCCATTGGAGATTATGATATTGATTAAATGATAACAGCTCTCATTAAGTTAAATATCACTCAAAGTTAACTTTGTTACTTTGGAAAACCTTTCATTTTCTCACTTTTGATGTACCAGTGCTGTAAGGACAGACTACGGTAAGAGAGGGAGCATGTCAGCATCTGTGAGGTGACACAGTGTTGTGTAAAGTGTGATTTGAAAATGAAAACAAGGACAAACACACACATGTATACGCATCTCGTGGTCAGAGCACCTGGAGAGCAGCCAGTGAGAGCAAAGAAACCTCAGCCTGCTTCAGAGCGGCTGCAGTCTGTGCTCTCCAGGCGTCTCAGAGGGACATGCGAACGCTGATTACCCCAACTGTTGATCATCAAGCTATTGGACATTCAAATATGAGCTTTACAGTCAGTCAGTACGTTTACATGCACCGTTTAGTCGAGCTAAGGTTACAGGTCGATTAGGCCATTTAATTAGACTGCTGCCCTTGTCCCAGTATACAAGCACTGAGGGAGAATTGATTTATTGTCCGACTTCGCTACGGTGGGGGGCGATATGCCCCGTTCAGCTGGTTGCTTTTGGGCCTTCTTCCAGTTAGCCAAACAAGCTACAAAAAAGTTAGCCGTCAGCTAGCGGAATCCACGTCGAACAGTGAAAACATGGACAACTTTACAGTGCTGTGCGCTTCATATTTGCGCTTGACTTTGGTACAAATTTGATGCACGCTTCCTGTCATGCGTATGAGTTTCTTTTTCTGTCTACAAATTTACACTGTTCCACATCAAAGACGGCCGTGAGGACTATCCTCGTGCGCAGATTGCTCAGGCCAGTCCAGATCTAGTTGATCCATGTACACATGCAGGAGTAAGTCGACTCCTAATTGCATCATCTGGATGTGTTTGCTCAACTTTGAGAAATTTGATTCAGCACAAAATCAGTTGGACTAAAATGTTTACATGTATTTAAAAAGTCCACTTTTAGCCGGACTGACACAACAAATCCATTTTCTCTAACCTCATGTAAACGCACTGAATGAAATCAGAAAGACGTCTTGTATGGATGTAATGTAGAGCTGCAGCATTATTGATTCAAATAAAATAGAATTGACAGCTGTCATGATTATTATCATTTAACAATAAACAAACATTTTCTGGCTCCACCTTTTACACGTGTGGATTTGATGTTTGTATATGCCACAGTGCACTGAATATCTAAGAGTTCAGGACTATCAAACAATCTCACTGCTTCTCCTTTGAGTGTGTGAAATTACAACTGGCTTTTGTTTTTCTAAAATTTAACTGACAAAAAGATATGATTAGTGAACAGAATAATTATCAGACTAATCAAAAATAAATATATTATTATTAGTCGCGGCTCTAATGGATTATAACCGGAATTTTAGGGTATTACATAACCTCCTCATGCTCTGTGACGAATGCACAAAGCTCTGTTATATTACAATATAATGCATAATATCACTTTTGGTAATAAAAAGGTCCATGTGACACGGCCAGCGAGCTGTTGACCTCTCATGGCTCCCGTAATTCTTGCATTAAAATTATAAATTGACAGCCTGCTGACAGTCTTAAAAATGCACATGGTTGTTTTAAAGCACAGAATATAAATGAATTAGCCTGTATGGACCAATTACTCCTGTGACACTTGGTAACCGCAGCAGATCCTCTGTCATGTGACATTTAACAGACTACATGTGAGACATGGCACATTTCTGCTCAACGAGCATCTAAATGTAAAAGCAGAGAATCATTGCACATAAAGAATTTTTTGTCATACAGCGTGTCAATGGGCATTTTTTTTTGCACAAGATGTCTCTGAATTATTAATCTTTGTCATAATCTGCATTTAGATGATAAAGTGTCAAGTGTTTGCATCATTTTCTTATAGATTTTTAGCTCATGAGAGCTTGGTGAGGGAGGGCCTCTGGGTGTTGGTTACAAGAATACACAAACACAAGACAATAATACAAACAAATAAAAAAAAATATTCACAGATAAATTTGAGGGGTCATGTAAGGGATTTAAACCCACAATAATCTGGTGTCTATGCAAGCTGGTGCAGTTTGGTCAGCCAAGGCCACGGTTACATTTTTACAGCGGTTGTAATCCAGTTTATCTACAGTAAGATTTTCTCAATCGTCTCACATGCAGAGAGGTAAACTATCTACATGCAGCCAGCAGAGATGCTGCTGCGCTGCTGCTGTGCTGTATCAATGAAGTGTGGGTGGTCGTCAATAACGGTGGCTATATAATTGCTTTTTGGGATGAAGGTGGTGGGTTACGGGGCGTACATTTGTTTTAATGTCAGTGCTTCACTTATGAGTATGTTTAATATTCAAACAGTTCATCTGCTACTGCCTTTTCACTCATAACAAGGGAGGGACATTGTTATCAATCAGCAAAGGAAAACTGACAGATAATTAATGAACATGTAAAATATTTCTACAGTTCAGGTGTTGAGAAATATCCATGTGAGTTTTGGCCAGCCTTGCTTTTATTCTGCATGATGCTTTGTTTTGAGATAAATGCATCCTAACCCAAGGAATGTGTGTATTCTTTTCCTGAGGGTGCTCCTCTCTTTCTCTTCCATGACTCTCTCTCTCTACTCTCTCTCTCTTTCTTTGTTTCTCTCTGTATCTTTGGAGCTTGTCACTTCTGACCTTAATTCTCCTTTTTTGTTTTCTTCTTTATTTTATTTTTGGTAAACCTTCCAACTTCTGGATTTTCTACATTCATAACATTTTGTAGACAGCAATATGAGATGTGATTGAAAATGGAATATGTGCAATGTTGATTAAAGAAAAATATAATATATTCAATAAAAATTCAGAAAGTACAAGTGCTTTGATGTACTTCTTTCCAAAGGATAACTAATGTGTTTCTTAAATGCAATGTACTTCTGTCCTTGAGGAATGTGTTCCTCAGACTTCTGCTCAGTTACAGTCCAGTGCAAGTGTATTCAACTCCAGCAAAAGGCAAAATGTCTCGTGTTTTTTAATTATTAAGACTCACATTTTAATGCCTTTATCAACATGAGTAAAGTGAAGGCTTCAGATTTCCACACAGAGTAATACAAAGTGTGTCCTTGTCATAGTTCAGTGATTAAAAACAGTTGAGTGCTGAAGAGTCAGTCACAGTGGACGGCAGGAGGGAAGGTCGCACTAGTGTCTGGTTCAATAGCCAACTTCTTAGTGAGAGCATCACAGCAATACACAGAAACAAGCCGCACTGTTGTGTCATACTGACCTCAAAAGTCAGAAATTGCAAGTCAAATTACAAAAAGGCTTTGCCATTATGCAATTTAGGCAATTTTAAGAGAAGACTGGGGGTGTTAAGGTTTATAGCCTTCTTGTGGTGCTGTCTGTACAGTCACAGCTAAAAATATTCATGTAAATGTTGATTTTACTGAGAAATCAGACACATTTTGACCAATGATTGGAATTAACTATGTTGAAAGAGCAGAACTGTTGCTTTCACTTCCATGTTATGTTACTACAGAGCTCAAAACATACATTACATAACAAATTAGTCCAGTGTACAAAGTTATAGCTTATTTGCAAGTAGGGATGTGTGATATTGGTGCCTATAAATTATTGGCAGATAATTCTAAGTTTAAACTATTGGCTATCTACACGCCGTGTAGACAAGAGGGACAAACATCATAAAGGTAAACATCATATTTGGTCACACATAAACCTTACTGTGAAACTTGGCCTCAGCACTGTAGCCCCTTATTGAATAAGCGACCACACTTAAAACTGACCCGCACCTCCGTATTTGGATTATTTTACCAGTTTAAAGAAATTATTTGTGCGTTGAAAATTTCACCCCTCGCTTAAGGACAGTTCCAGAGATCCAGAGCTTTGAACTCGACAGAACAGACTTACACACGTTTCTGATGGTGGGGGAAGACGGAGCACCTGGAGGAAACCCACACGAACACGGGGTGAACATACAAATTCGACAGTGCTAACCACTGAGCCATGTCACTAGTTGGGATGGTTTTTTTATGGTTTTAGAGAAAGATAACATGATTACAATTTGCAATATATTTTCTGCACATCCAGGAGGAGGTGAAAAGGAGTGTCATTTAGATTTCAGGCCAGGCTTTGGGAATATTAAATCATCCATCGATGCTAACTACAACTTAGCTTCTCCTGTGTCTCCAATGAGAAGCAGGAAATTATTGGTATTGATTTACAATAATTTGTGTTCTGCTATTTGTCGTCCTATTTGAAGTGTCACTTTTAAAAAGTTGTGATCACTGTTTGGTTATAATCTACAAAGTCAGAGTGAAGCAGGTTATTCAGGTTCTTTACTAAAAATGTCACCATCCTTCTGCTTGACCCCTTCTTCAGCACCACAGCAAACATCTCTGCTAGAAATGGAAATTTAAACATTGTTTCACTCTGAAATAAAATCTGTTCTGCTACGGAATTCTGAGTGTTTAAAAAAAGAAAGGAAAAAAAAAACCCAACGTCATGCAACCAGACACTTGACGTCAGCAAACAGAGAAGCTAATTTGCTAAAGCTTGACATATCTTCTTCCCTCACTGTAAATATCTGTTTGCTAATGGTTAAACGGTTGCAACATGTTTATGCACATCACTCATGTCCCTCGCACAGAATCAGCCCTGTCAGCAGGGGCTAAGTATCACATTGACAGAACGTTTTCAACCACAGCGGCCTTTTACGGTGGTTGTTTTTGAAACTTGATGCCGGAGCCGTTCATGTTCAACACTGTTTAAATATTTTAAATGGGTCCGTTGTGGTGCAATTACCTGACTCATGGACATGGGTTGTGTGCTCTGCCTCCTCGCTGCAGAGCACACAAATGTTCTGTGAGGATGCAGCCTGTTCACCTTCAGCAACTTCACAAACCACTTTGTTATTCTTCTTAATGCTCCACAAACCTTTGAGAAACTAAAGGAGTTTGTCATCACTTTGTTGTCCAAGACAGTGACCCTGAAAAGGTCGAGGCGTGACTCAGGGATCAGACCAAGGTGAGGAAAAATGAGGTCACAGCATTGAAGATATATATATATATATATATAGCAGCTCACCCTTTACAGCCGTCTCCGCCTATGCTACACGATCAGAGATGCATGTGCACACACAAACACTGACAACGCTGCAACACACACTGACAAGCAATAAATGTTTGCTACACACACCCAGGCCAACTCATTCAGATGACTGCCTCGTCATTGTGAGCCAACCTGAAAAAGCAGTGATGCAGAACATGTCATCGGCTGTTTTGCTCTCATGGCTGAACTTGCATAAACTATGAATGTGAACAAACGTGTCAATCTGAAACAAAACAAAACATTTCTGGATTTCCTGTATGTGTTTTTCGCTTATTTTGGTAGATAACATAAACCGGAATGCTGTTGTTCTTTCAGGTATATTTTGTAATTCAAACAGTCTTAAATTATTTTCTTCTGGTATTGAAATTGCAGTGTGAGACCAAAGTTTTATTTGATATTTGAATTAATTTGGTGTTTTGTGGAAGTTTATATTAAAGCATCCCGAGAGAGGATAAACCTACCACCATGAACCAGCATGGAAAAATGAGTAAGTCGTCCGACGTCAAAACATTAGTTCCATATGCTACGTTTTCTGAAAATAAAAAACAAAAACAAACCAAAAAAAGGCAATCACACGCTGCGATGCTGCCATGCCCCCCCAGGAGGCCCCACAGTTTGAGACTCACTGAATTAAATGGACCGTGCCACTGTTACTACATGTCCAGGGGTTCACACTAAGGTTTCAAAAGCACTTGCCCACAGGACAAACAGAGGTCACGTTCTACTTAACCAAATGTCACTTGCAAGAAAAAACAACAACCTCTCAAACAACAAACAGCAAAACTGAATTATGCCTATAACAAAGCGAACCCTTGTTTCTTAGGTGAAAACCCTCCTAAACACATCTGGACCACCTGGGTGTCACGTGGGCGGAAAGATTTTTTTGAACATTGCAAAGTGCCAAAGTGTGCCCTGCCGGGACGTTTCTATGTGTCTGTTTATCTGCCATCATCAGAATGACTCTTGAGGCCTAAATACAAACTACATTTGTGCACAGTGATGGAAAAGGAAAATGTCTGTCGAATTTCCACACAAGCTTTCTCAAGATGTAGGAAAAATGCTGATTTATTTGGCATAAAACTAAAACCAGCTAAAATATAGGCCTAGCCTTTAAAACAAGTAACAGTTGCAGAACAAATGCATCGCTTGTCATTTAAAACGTATCTTAAAATTCAAACGTGATTTGACAAACAAGCTATTGGTTCATCAACCGCTGTGACCCTTTACATCCAGTGGGTGCTTGCTAGCAGCTAAATGTCCTTGTGTCTTCCAATTTTTCATTCTTAGCTTTTTTCATTCGGTAACCTGCATCAACATTGTTGTATTAACAAGTGGTATGACCTTCAAAGTCATGTTCAGGGATAAAATAACTTACATTTATGGCAATCTCTTATGAATCCTGTCTAAACAATTGTTGATGACAACTTTAGTTACCAAGAACATCTGTGTCAAAATCCTTCTTCGTGCTAAAATTCAAGCTAGGATGACAGCTCTGGTAAGGGACTAATTTTCCAGGCGTAACTTTCACTTTCACACCTTCTGGCTCCCCTTGCTCTGCTATTTTTGACCAAACAAACACAGGTGTTCTCTTTAGAGGGGTAAATTACCTATACCTTGCAACTTTCATGTGTCCCACAGTGTTTCCACGCCCTGTTTCGACGTAGAAAATGCAGTCTGAGATCTGCTTAATGATATCCATCCAATTCTGGTCCAGTTTTAACAACAACACTTGTAGAAGATAGGAACAATCTCTGCTAATGGTGAGAGGTCAAAAATAGAGTGGGGCGGTCCTTTAAAGGTTTTACTTTTCCAATGCTTAAATTGTTCAGAAAAGACCTTGATTGCACAACTTGTAATGGTGTAGGGGGAAGAAAATAGCTTCCACCAATGCAATGTGAATGTGGAAAATTTTGCATCATGTCACCAGTTTTAAAAAGAACTATTCCCTGAATGTTCATTGATAACACAATGTTGACAGTTTGAGGAAAAAAAGGGGAATTTGACTGCGACAGCAATACAGCTGTCGGAAAATTTACATCACGCATGCACTACACTCTTCACAAAAGACAGCGGCTGCAAGCATGTTTGGATTTGAGCAATGAGCACAACATTCTTAGTTAAATTATAAATGTTACATACAGACAGAAGTAAACAAGTCAGGGTGCTGTCACTGCACCAGCTCAGTCTGACACTCGTCACAGCTTCTCTTGCTTCTGTCAGAGTCTGCTACTGTCTTCCAGGAAAGGACCCCATCACTCAGAGGTGTAAGACAACACCTGACAGGAAACAATATCTCGGCACATGGCGTGAGGCTGCTCTCATATACTCATGCCAGTGAATTTGGCGTTCGCTGTTTCCCCTCTGCATGGAAACCCAACTCCACCGTACTGCGTGCTGCGGCTCCCTGAAACCCAATCACCCAAGTCCCAAAAGGTACCTGCCCACTCCTTTACAAACAACGCTCCTGTCGCAGGGTAGTGGATGGAAAAGTTGTCAGCAACGATTGAGCTTGCTGCTATAGACAAACTGTTCTTTTACATTCAAAAAACGCCAGACAAATACAGCATGACTCAGGCCACCGACCTCCCCAAGGGAACACTTATCAGCCGCTGCACTTAGATCCAGTGCCACTGACCTGAGACTTACTCCCCTTTCACTCTCAATTTTTTAAATTTGACAGTCAACAGCAAAAGATGGATGTATTGTAAAGGATAGATACAGTTTTTTTTACAGTATTGCTGTCATATTTATCAATGTCTGAGATGATAGATTGACATAGACACAGCAATATTGAGATAGAGATAGACGTCAAAGAGATAGGAGGATGAATAGACAGTTAGAAGTAGACATTTTTAATAAATGCAAACAGCCTGACAGATTTCATTTTAAGATCAATTCAAAGGAAAAGTGAGTGGAAAAGAGAGCTAGAGGAAGAGTCAAGAAACAGCAGTGCAATCCCAGATCAACCATGTTACATCAAACCATCAGCGATTTCTGGATTTATCTCACAGCCCAACAGCTGCTTTGAAGTTGGGGGGCTTAAGCAGCTTGTTAGGCTTCAAATCTTTCTGCACACAAAGTGAGAATAAATCACAGTTTGGGTTGTTGGGATAAGGTGCTATTAGTCCGATAAGACCATCCGTAGTGTGAATTCTATCCAAATGTGTTTCACTTCTCGCAACTTCCTTACAGTGAGCAAACGGATACTGTTAGATGTTTGCTTTTGGTTTAATAAGAACAGTCTCATCCAAATATTTATGGCTGAGTTTAGGAGAGACAGAATAGCTCACTTTACAACGCTATTGCAAAGCTTCACCCACAGTAACAATGGCATTTTGATATAGTGATTCTGTGACAACTGTCTATGATACATGTCTGTGTAACTGAGGAAGAAAATAAAAAGGAAACTGCAGGAATTGAATGTTTTTATTTACTGCATTCTGGTATCCAGTCTCACAGGATTTGTCAAGTGAGATGCAAAAGTCTACAAAAAAGTGTTAACGGTCCAACAACTGTAGTTTTGTGCCTCTTTAACACAGACACAAACACGCTGTCTGCAACCTGTCCTTGTCCATGTGTGCCATCAATCAAATGCAAAATAGCCATACACTGGCAAAAGGCCGGACAGAAAAATAAGGATGTATTTCATGATATGAGTTAATATGACAGTAGCTGGCAGATTTCAGACACACACACACACACACACACGCACTCACACACACACACACACACACAAAAAAAAACTGACTGGCCTCTAAATTTGAACATTTATTTGTGTTAATTTCACACCCTGTTACCATCCGTTGTCAAAATGTCAAATCTCGGATGCTCTGAGCTTCACCCAAAATAGAGCCTCTGACAGATCTTCATCCATCTGACACTTCAAGGTGTGAGAATAGAAAGAGGTCAAGGGTCAAAGTGTCAAAACAGGCCCAGGTTTGGTCTGGCATCTGTACTCAGCAGGTCGGGCATCTCGGTGTCAGGACCTCCCAAGACATATCGGTGTAACTTCACTGCCAATCATCACAGGCTGTCTCCAGGGTAAGTTGGAGGTGAGTCTATTTCTGTGAGGAGACCGGAAAAATGTGTTTTTTCTGCGCTCATGTGGTGGAAGAGAGCAAACAGGTGACTGATTGTGTCCTTTCCCCCTTGCTCATCCCTCAACTGCAGGCCAAACAGAGCGTTTCCCTGCACAGCTTCCTCAGACGGTGATGCACGACTGCCCGACATGGCCGCACAGCTGGCTCGCCGCTGAGCACCTTCCCGCTCTCACACGTTCATGAATAGCTGCTCAATCCATTCTGCTGCAGACTGTGCAGTTCAGTCACCGCCACAGTAACTCGCTCTCAAATTGATGCCGCTTGAAATGCGGGAAGAAACGAGCAGTGATCTCACTGACATCTGAATTAGTCATGTGATTGGTCTCGCTCCGCTCGTCTGCAGGAGATCAATCGAAGTGTATTCCCTAAACTCCCGAGAATGCTGGGAGAAGAGGAGCGGGTAGTAACTTCAGGGGAGTGAGGAGGGAGGAGAGAGGAGGATGGTTTCACTGTAGAAAAGCACTTGGGTGAAGTGTACTGTATGAAGGGAAATTTCTGTTTGTTGTCATGGTAACAAGCAGTGTGGTCTGTAGCAAAAACATATCCCTAGCATAGAGGCTTGATCAGGATCCAGCGGCTCCTCACAGCACAGCTCCCCTCCTCCATTTTGAACGTGGGTACACTGATTGTGCTGCAAATGTTTAATGATCCTTGATGCTCTGAATCACATGAAACGTACAGATCAGCAGAGCTGAAGAGAAACAGGGACAGTTTCATATGTAAAACTCGGCTGTAGTACTATCAGGGTCGATGCAGGCTTCATAAATGGGGGGTGAGTCACTGAATTGTTGTGGGGAGCATGAGGGAGACGTTTCTTTTTACGGTGAGTAGGATTTCAATGCAGCCATGCATAAAGGTGAGAGAATAGAAATGTCAACAACAGTAACATTTACTGTAAGGGTGATACTGGACGGGGTAAGAGGCACATTTTATGCATCATCGAGTATAGAGATTGTTCTGACAGTCGCAGGAGTAAAAACACATAAATATGAATATTAACACTTTTAAGCGACACCTGCATACTTAAGCAACTTCAGTGAATGTAATTAACTTGTCATGGTTACCAAAATGATGTATTCTGATTACAGATACTCTTAGAGGTACTTTGAACAGGCCATTTAAATGATGGCGGAGGACATTGCGAGATGAATAAACAAAGAATCTCTGCGGTGCTGCTTGATCCCTGTTGGATTTTTACATTCCTGCAGGACTAAAATCAGAAGGATCTATCGCTTACTCTCTCTGCATTTGCAGGCTCTTGTTTCTCAGTTTCAAATTTAAAGAGGTCATATTATGCTTTTATGTCTCTTTCAACCTATAAATGATGTCAAAGTCAGATTGCTGTTTAAATGATGCCAAAGTCTGAAATAATGAGGTAAGCGTAGCAGTAATTCCTGTGGACTGTTTCTAATGACTTCGAACGCTCCTTTCTTATCAGTTTATTTAATCTCAGATCACTAGTGTGTGAGTGTGTGATCACAGTGTGCTAGGCTTCTCTACAGGTTCATCTGCAAGGTGTGCGTTTGAACCAGCCAATCAGAGCACAGTTAGCCCTTAGAGGCGTGGCAGGAGCTAAAGCATAGCGTCTCAGAGGCAAAAATCCTGGAAAAAACAGGACTGCTGCAGTCTATGAGAAAACAGATGAGTTTTTGAGTATCAAAGCATGTAAACCTGCTCTGGTAGTAACCAAAAATAAAATCTGAACCTCAAAAAAACATGCATAACATGGCCTCTTCAAGGATATTGTCAGAAGTGTTCATACTGTGCACTACTCAGAATACATCAATGAGGTGGAGTAAACTCATGTTGATGATTATCCGAATGTGATGCAACAAGTAAACAGCTATCTTGATATCATTATTTTTTCCCCCATACCACTCACCTTTGGGGTGAGGGGGTTTTGGGGTTGCATGGGACACTTACACCCAGTCTGTGTCTTACCTGCCACAGACAGTCAGCTCGCTCTCTGTATGGAGAAGCAGCACGATGCATCGGCAGGAAGCAGAACATAGCACTGCTGTAAATGATACCAACAGCAACACATCTTTCAGCCACCGACAAGACCACCCACCTAAATTATACATGTCCTTCCACATAAATGCTGCGCTTTACAATATTTAGCGCTCTACTCGCTTTTTCCTTTGGGACTAACTACAGTTATGTGCAGGAATACAGATGTTGTGCTGCTGAGGGAATTTAGTCCCTCAGCTGCTTCTCCATATGGAGGGAGAACTGGCAGTTACCTCCAGCAGGTAAGACCATGACCAGGCATACGTGCCTCAGAAAACCCCACATCAAAAACAAGTAAACTGTCACTTTGAAGTTGGAATGAAAAACGTTTGTGTTGCTATCTTATAGATACATTTTAAATAAATTCCTAACAATAAAAATAATTGTTTTTTTGCACAGTCCCCCAATAGTCTTAAGTGGCAAGTGAGTCACTATAAACATGATTGCAACGTGGGATTTTTGAGTCATTTCAAAAACAAAACAAATCATTTGTCCTTTAATGGCATACCAGTAGTATCAAAATTTTTCTTTGCAGCAGTTTTCAGCCAGCATGCAGTTTAAAATAATTATTTAAATTACACAAAATAAAATAAACTCCAAAGGTAACTGTAATTATTGATGCAATCACAGTATGATCCTATTTTATTAATTATTTATAATTAATTTTTTTCCTTGGACTGTTTGTTTGCACACTGGAAGCTACAGGAAACAAAGAATTTGGCTGCTTACTGTAACTGCTAACACTAATCAGAGCCACAAATTACAGAAATTAAGCCGTACTTTGACTTTTAAAATTATTCTACGAACACACGAATTTACCTCAACAGACTGTTGTCATATTGGACTTGCTGTAGGTGCACTGTGGAATGTAGAATCGGAGTTTGGTAGTGGCCACTGTTGGCTTGCTACAGTGCCATTGACTTGTGCTAGCATCAGCAGCAGTACGGTGAGTCATCCCAACTCCATACTGCATAAAGTGAGCTGAAAATGATCTATCAATAGGAATAGGACTGGGGAAGTCAAAAACAAGACCCTATGTCAAAAATTCCGAAATATATCTTTAAGCCCCTGAGATAGACCTGCCATCCATGGTATGCCTCACCTCTTGCTCAGTGTGAGCAGGTAAGTGTGTACAAGCGATGGATAGATGGATGAAAACAGACCTCAGACAAGCGACAAATATAAAGTGAAGGGCTGAAAAAGGAAAATAACCTGCCAGATGACAGAATTAGGTTTAAGTTCAGGTTATGATGGGGATTATAAGTGTGGAATTAGGAACATGCAGGGATTTAGGTTACAGTTTAAAGAGTGAATGTTGTCAGTGAAGGTCGTCAGAAGTGTAGTAAGCTGACAAATGTGTGTGTTCGGGTATGTGTGTGTGCTTTAGGTAGGAGGAAGAGGCAGTGTATCAAAAAGCAGGAAAGCCGCCTTGTTTGTCTACAAAGATCCTGTGTGAGATCTGGGACTCTCCACTTCTGAATCTGACACCTTTCAGACTTTACTGAGAATGTAGCAGAAAGAGAGAGACTGAAAGATCCCTGCACATTCACAATACCTTTTCCTTCAAGGTACACACTAGAAAAACACACTCTTCTGCTTCATTCACACGCACAGAAGAAGAGAGTGAGTGAGGAAAACAGAAGCAGACGTAGCATATGCCTGCCATTCACTCCTGACTGTAATCCCCTGCACAACACGCGCCGCTGTAAACTGTCAGAAGTCTGCTTTGATTGTCTGCGCGCGTTTGAGTGGAAAAAGCCACACGTCTCACTTTCCGTCAAGAAAACACGTCTAAAATTAGCACGACCTTTTTAAAATCTTGTTTTTCAGGCACAAAAATAGAAATCAAATGGCTCGCAGGGAAACAAAAGCCTCCCCCTACTCTGAACATCACACAGTCTGCGCCTGGGAGCTCAGGCTTTGCATAAAATGAGCATTGATAAATTTAGCTGTGCTTACGTAACTCACACTCAGTTTGAATCTTACTGATGAGGCAGAAAAAGACGTTTATTTCATTTCAGCTTCATCCTCTGCTAATGAATTTTCTGCGGTAAAGCCGCAAACAAGCATCGGCAGCAGTGACGGCAGCGCTTGACAAGGAGCTGACGGATGCCACGCTGTGAAGGTAATGTAACTGACATTTTCATCAAAAGTTACATCCACCGCCTCCACATGAACATCTGCATCCACAAACTCCAGAGGAGCTGTCAGTCTATTTTTTCAGTTACCTGCATTCAACTTTCACAATGTAGAGTAAAAGCTTCTAGCAGAGACGCGCCCCCCGCTAAAAAAGGAAGTACACATTGCTAATATTCAAAGAAAAGTTGTTTTACAAATAGCTTTGACGGTAAAAAGAATAAACCCTGTCAGTTCTGCTGGATGCGTTCTTTTCTCTTCACTGCGTCTGGAGGCCGGAGACGCTCCGATGCACTGAAGCACAATGGTAAGAGATACCCATCAAAGAGTGCGTAAGCCGAGGAGAAGCCACTCTCCTTCACTTTGGATGAACACTTCTGTATCAATCTGAAAAGCACTGTAGACATCCACAGTCACAGACCCATTTATTGTATTAATTCAAGAATCAGGTGACACATTTCTGTCACACACACTGTGTTTGGTGAAGAGGGCAGGCGACGACGAAATATACAGCACCGCTGCAAAGGGAATGTCAATTCATCTCATCACCAGGAAGCAATTACCTCTCTCTGGACTGTTGCTTAGCTGCTTCTCAGCTCCACAGAAACATCCACTGACTCGAAGGGAGAACATACTGAAGGGCTGCACACAATCTCTTCCAATTCTCCCCTGGCAAAATGACTATCCAGCCATGCCAAATGTGGATCAGGAGCCAGAGAGATGAGCATAACACAGGCAAAGGAATTCTGGGTAATACAATGCCAGTGATAAGCCTTTAGATACTCCTCTGTCCATTTTGTTCAACATGAGCAGACACTGTGATGGTAGTGGGCCTGCTGAACACTAGGTGGATAGAACAATTTCTCCACTGCTGCATCTGATGATGCAACACCAACAGAGCCGTGCAGCAGCAAAGTGGAGCGAGAGGAGCTCGTTCTCGCTGCAGAATAAACTTCGGCAGGAAGATGATTTTTTAAAAAAATATCTGATAGCAGATGAACTTACAGATATCATCAAAAACAGTCATGACTGAAATTAGGCATTCAGTGTGATTATGAGTGTAGAAATATAATCACAGTTATCCATGGCAGTGTATCAAGGAGGGTGTTCTGTGCTGCTAAACTGCTGTTTTAACCCACACCTGTTTCAGATCACAATCATGTTTAATTTTTTTTTTTTTTACACTGGCAATTACGGCTGCATAATTAACCAAAATTTAATTGAAATCACAATACGGTCTATTGCAATTTTTAAATCGCAGGGTGGTGGAAAATTTGTTTAATTTGAATAACGCGTGTGGCAAATACTGTTGAATTTGAGTCTTGTGGTGCTGCAGAGTTCCTCCTGGCCCACACTTAATATTCCACAGACTACAGAAAACATCTTTTGTTTGGTACAGATCCCTGCAAAAATTACACACACATATATATCATTTGAATATGTTTTTCAAGCAGCCCTCTAATATCACAAATCATATTGCAATTGCGGCATCAGTT
>JAQLOL010000001.1:28409744-28431165 GCA_029783665.1 Naso thynnoides
GCCAGATTTTTTATTTGTTTAATGTTTTTATTTGTTTACAAGTTTAATGTACTTAAGTCTCTGCCTCTGAAGATGAGTGAGAGCTGCTGTTTACAACTCATTCAGCAGATAAAGAGGATGGCAAAGGCAGAGAGAGGTCGCCTGACTGAGTCGTAATTTGTCGTGCTATAACATCATCTGACTTCTTTTTATACACTTTGCACCTTGAGTGTAGATGGAAGTTTTGACTCTGATGAAGATGCAGTGGGCGTAGACACGTTAGTCCTTTCATTAACAGTTGTCCAATGGCCTGGGGCCATTAAAAAAAAAACAAACAAACCTGCTGGGCAAGCGTCAAACGGTCAGTACAGCATTTCCACACACTCCCTCCTGACATCCAGTGTCTGTCGGAGAAACGCTGATTTTTAACATAAAACTGCGGTATTTTGTTTTTACCATTTTAATCAGGTCTTTTTTCTGAATCTAATATGCAGAATCTCTCTGCCCTGCTTTCATACACGCACACAGGCACGCACGCATGCATGCATGCATGCACGCGCACACACGGGGCGTCACAGCAGAGCAGTGATAAATATGTAACCTATGTAAAGACCTATGTAAAGATTACATGAGCTGAAATGAACTAACGCTGCGCTCGTAGTTACTGTAAGTAAAGTGCAAGAAAAGCTTTGCAAGCAAGTCAAAACTTAATCAATACACCTGATCAACCTGCATGAATGTAAACATGTAGAGCATGACATTTTAATCTGCTTTGTCTGTCCACAGACGCACAAGCACAGCACGCTAGCCCAGCAGCTAACAGCTAATTGTTACAAACAGAGAGCAGTCTGTTATGTTATCTAACTAACTCTGTTACACCGCTGCTGACTGACAACCATACCGATACATCTGTTGGGCCCTAGTAAGTAGAGACCAATGAAGTGATGTCTTGACGTGGCTCTGTTGTGGTTCTCTAGCCTGTGGAAAAACAAATCGGTTCTTAGAAGGTTTGCAAGTTCAACCAATTACAAACCAGCTCTAGCACCAGCCCAGAACTAGCATTAGGTTCATCTTGATAGAAAAGGGGGACGTGTAATGAATGCATTATTCAATGTTAATGTAATTTCAGGAATTTTTTAAATAGATATTTTTAATAAAAAAAACTGGTGGAAAAGTTTGAGTTTGAGCCCAGATTTGATCCTGTACGGATCGATATAAATGTACACAGCTCTTAAGTTTTGTCAATTTCCTTGCAAAAGCTCAACAGTCTTGAGATCTGACACACAATAGAAAACAGACTTCTTTGTTTGTTGTTATTCTTCTTTTATTTACTTATTTCACAGTATCTACACAATATTTTTTTCCAGTGCACATGAATGCAAATGCTTGTCAAGAAAATCTTGGCAAAACAGATAAAGGGACTAAAATTTTAATATTTATAAATGATCTACTGTGTACTGAATAACTAATGCGGGAGGTGCTGCAGAGAAGAGATGAAAGGCTGAAAGTGAAATGTATGGATGCTGAGAGGTTTATGGGAGAGGTTATTTGAAACAGACTGAGATTAAAGTTGTTTTCTTCACGCCAGAGCTGGTTTGAGTTCTTGAATGCCGCAGTGTGTTTTGGTCAGCTGGTCTCGTTGCCCCCAAGTGACAAGATAACTCTAGAACTTAAAGTTCTGGCCTTTTTGTTCTGTCAGCATTACAATATTAATGTTTAAGAGAATGATTTTTGACATTCGTAAAGTGATGCAGAATCTTCCATGTTGCAGCATAATGCATCTAAGAACAGATTTTTTTCCTCACCCCTAAAACAAAAGAGATGGTTTATGTCGTGTTTATGTAAAAAAAAGAAAAAAGAAATGAAATAAAATCCATATCT
This sequence comes from Naso thynnoides, assembly GCA_029783665.1. Classification (NCBI taxonomy): domain Eukaryota; kingdom Metazoa; phylum Chordata; class Actinopteri; order Acanthuriformes; family Acanthuridae; genus Naso; species Naso thynnoides. Next base: position 28,411,605 of record JAQLOL010000001.1, read on the forward strand.
TTGTTGAATATTTAAATTGGTGAGAAAAATATGATTATCAGCCTAAAATATGCAGTATCAGTTGGGCTTGCCTCCTATTAGGTATGTTGAAAATCAATATGCACTGACACTGTGATATATTTGTGATACTGTACTGATTCTCAAACATACTGTTCGTTTTTAATTACAGTTTCCATGCAAGGGTTCACGGCAGTGATTCTTTTTTTTGGTTTTTTTGTATGTTTTTCAAACGCCCAACTGCTATTGCATAAACAGTATTGCTATGATATTCTGATTTAATAGAAAAATGTAAAAATTAGATTGAAAACAAACTGCGATTTATCGCCTTGCTTACAGTATTGCAATATCACAATATAATGTGTCAACTTTTTTTTGACTCAATGTTTTATTTATTGTTGGTTGTTGTATGTGAGCTTTTTGCTGTTTTATGTATTGCCTTTACTTTCATGCTGCACCTGGACTACCCTCCATAAACACTGAAGGTTTATTGAACTGAATAACATCTGTATCTTGATCCATATCACATCACCAGATTCTTGCCTCCTTTACTGAAATATACTGGCACACAGTTGCTTGTAGCTAAAGCTCAAAGCACATTTCTCCACTGCACATCACCTGCCAGTAGGTCAACAATCAGCAGCTTCCCAGAGAATAAACTCAACCAAAAAACTCAGACCACTTCAACTCCTTTCAAACCGAAGAGCACTCGGGTGGCATTTTAACACAGGTGTTACACAGAGCTTTTTTTTCCATGGTGTCAAACTCCTGAGCTGTGAAGGCCTCCCGTTCATATTGACATCTCCCGCCACAGAGACAGAGGATGACATATCTACAGTGATCGTCCCTTTTTCAGACACAATGTAGTAATGGAGAGAGAGACAGAGATGGTAAGACAAAGACAGAGTGAGACAGACAGGGAGAGCAGGGAGGGGGTGTTGCAGAGTGCTGTATGCCTGCAGCGAACATGACCCTCCCCGTCTAGACTAAACCAAACACCAATACACACCAAGTCCCCGCTGGCTGCTGGAAGATTTAAATCAAGCACATAAACAAATGCAGGCATCGCTGGTTGTTTGGCAATGATAAACTCTTCTTGCTGTGTGCACATTTGCCTTTTTCTTTTTTCTTTCTGCATTTGTGACCTTTTTTCTGTTAAGCTCATTAGAAACTACTAAAAGCCCCTGGATGAAAGAATGGAATTTATTAACAATGCATTTAAAGATATGTTGCTGTTAAACCCTTATGTACAACTTTTATTTTAGATCAACAAATCAATATTTATGTGACCATTCAAGACAAGTATAACGTCTGCAGATAAATCCACTGATATTAGAACTCAATCTCTCTGCCTGCTGTTTAAATTGCTGAATATGTTTGCATGGCTCCACAAATGTTTACATTCTTGTGAAATGTTTTATTTTATTTATTTTTTCTACCATTTAATTTGCTCATTTTAACATTGTAGTTGTGTTCTTGTATTCCGTTTCCTTCACTCCTGCTGAAACCCATTTCTTTGCCGCTGCTACTGCTGCTGCTGCAGTGACAAAATTTCCCCACAGGGATCAATAAAGTTTCATCTCATCTTATCTTTTATGAATCTGTGCACAAGGGCAAAACCCTCAGTAACACAGAAGACAGTGAAGTTGAGAACAGAGAGGGGACCAGGGAAAACACTGCCACCTTATGCTGGTGCTTTATGTTGGTGTGCAGACAATCTGAGGTAAAATAGAATTTTTTGACATTGCTATTGTCAAATGATTAAACATTCACATGAATATATTAGGGCCTGACCGACTTGGAAATTTGGGAGCAAGAAAACTGACACATCCAACATATCGGCTGATAGTATTTACTGAAAGAGGTTATCAAATACTTGTGACAACGATATCTTATTACGGCAGGATTTCTTACATTTTGACAAACTTTATTCCAAACATCAGTGCACTGAATAGCAAACACTTAACCTGTTAGTTATTAAATAATGGATAGCCCTCTGCTGGACAAACTCTGTCATTACACCATTTTAAATCACTAATCAAAGCATTTTTTCCAACCTTAAAAACAGTTTTAATATCAGTGCATATTGGGGAGCATATGCACCGATATCCATATATCTGCAATATAATGGTATCGGCTGATTACAGTGGCAAGCCGACATATCCGGTCTTTTAAGTCGTGACACAAAACTTTCTCAAAATACTTTTTTTGTGTGTCAAGCCCCATCTTTTCAGTAAGCTGCAGTGGTGTGTACCATGTTGTTTAAACAGATGAGTACGTTAAACGAATGAAGAAAAAGTTTGGGCTTTCATGAGTGTGTACTAAGGTTAGCTAGCTAATGTTTAGCATCCATTTGCTAACAACAAACTGACCCTGCGCGAATGTTTCAGTTTAAGGTAACGTTACTAGTTTTAAAACATGTTTTGCTTTAACCAAGCAAGAACACAGTTGATACTACTGTGTACATCCACTTAGGATTAGGGTCTCCGTTATAAAAAACATAACTTTGATGAGGGTCGCTTCTGTTCTAGTGAACACTCGCAATTAACATTTAAAATACTGGTTTATAAAATGTGGGTCGAGAAAAAATATTAAAGCATGAAGTTATTTTGAAAAGTGAGATATTTCAATTGTAAAATTCAAAGCAGCTGTTTGTTCAGTTCTGCTTCCTCTTTCTGGTTCTTTTTTCATTATCAACTGTTTTGACTGAATTGTGTCAAAATAAAACAAGAATCAACAGAAAAAAGTTCATTTGTAAGTTTAAACATATTTAGGGCATTTTGCATTCACTTTTCGTCACTTTCTTTCCTATATAACGTCCATTACATGCAAATTCCTTTTTTTTTTTTTAGGACAGCCAATAGCCACTTTCCTCACTGAGGAGTTGGCAATAATAGTTGGCAGAATGAAAGTTCAATGGTCTTTTTTTAAACTCAGATCTGTTGAAACAACACTGAACACGGAACTGCAGCATATTGAAAAAAAAACCAGGACTTGGACCCAATATGGGATTTTGAAAGGGTGTTACGTCAGAAAGACCGGATAGGCCGGGCCTCAGAATATATTGGTAATAAATCCTCAGGTTTTTGCACCTGCTGTTTCCATCAACATTTTAAAATGTGATCTTCAAAGTGAGCACAAAGCTATATTGATGCATACACGGCTAATACAATACACCCCCGCAAAAAACAACAACAACAACAACAACAACAACAACAACAACCTAGAATTGTTTACATGGAATTTTGTGTTGTTGTCTTTTTTTCCACACCCAAAATTTACACCAGCTTAAGTTGTCTTCAAAACATCAACAAAAAAAACAATGTGCCCATACTACATCTTGATCTATCAGCCATCTAATGGTGAATGCTTTAAACATAAATCTAAACAGAAACAGGATTGTTTGACAGTTTTCTTTCTTTTTCCATGAATTAAGATACTATCCTCAGAGGTATCAGGAATGTCCTCATTTTAATTGTGCAGGCTGATAATTCCTCAGCTGACAATTTTTTTTTTTTTTAAATCAATGATGAATAGGATTTAGCAAAGGCCAGTAAGATTAAAGACTAATTGAGGAGTGCCAACCAAAATGATTTGGCACACTCCAAAAGTTTCGAGAAGCCGGATTCCACTTCCTTCTGTTCACTGCTATTGATCATCAGAGGAGACAGACTGGCAGGATGTACTACAGTCGTGGTGTGCTGGTCCAGGTCCCCAGACTGGCTCAGCAGAAGAATTAATGTCTCTTCCTCCTTATGCATGCACCATTTAATGAGTTCTGGACTGTAAAGCACTGTACGTGTTTATAGCTTCAGCTTTTTCTCACCTAGTGTGACTGTTTAAAATTAAAATTTCAAAGGTTCATCTGGGGAAACACATTTAGTGTGTATGATACAGCATAATTAAAAACATTGTGTTACTAAATGCATTTAAACTCAAGTTTTATTTAAACAGAAGGGGATTAATGCACTGAAGCAATGAGTGACATGACTTTAACGCTTTTTAAACAATAAAAAGGTACTTATTCACTCATGCCTGCCTTATGGTACAAGTAAAGTATTTTGGGGTGAAAGTGAAGCATGCACAGTGCACAGAGTGTAAAAGCGAACATTCTGCACAACCTGAACCATCCTATCTTCAATGGCTCTCTGCGGATTGCCGAGTGGTGTAGTAGCTCTAATATGATTCCATTACCTTAAATAGTATCTTTTTTTTTCCTGCTTGCATGGAGAAGCCATCACCTACAATAGTCACCCAAAAAAAAAAAGTCATTCAGTGGATACAAATAAAACAGGAGGCTTACAATCAAATAAATCCTCCTTTTTCAACTGTACTGCGAGGGGAGAAGAGCTTCAACTCTTTAATGAGATGTACTTATGAAGCTTTACAGCAGAAGCCAGAGGGCCATTTCGAGCAAAATTTCCTTCTGGAGAATTTATAAACATATGGAATGCAACGTGTGCCATAAAAATAAACAATGACCACGTACACATAGTTTCAAGAAACCTCCCAGGACAGCCTGCATGTTACTGTACAGCTTCTTACTAAACACACTTTGACTAAGAGTGTGTTTGTAACATGTTACAGGGTACTGTAAGAATCTCTTTTTCTAGTTTAATGTTACTGTATTCAGCACTGTCAGCTTTAACATGACGACAGGAAGGGAAAATATGATGCCAAAAAAATTAAATGACTGTCTTAGTATTTTATGGCACAGCACAAACTGCATCCAGATAATTGGATCTGCTAAATTCGTTTGGGAGTTGTAAGACACATTTGATTTTTGCTCTGAAACGACATGATTTAAAAACAGCTTTGCTTGACTTATTCTCCACTCATGGCCTAAACATCAGTGACGTGAGCGCCCACCGCTACACCCAGCATCACTGAGCACAAAGTGCAAAGATGTCACAAAACACAGCATAAACAAGTCATTTAGAAATATGCTTTATTAAGATAGTTTTGGTATTGGTACAGTATGTTTTATATAATTCAGCTTCTTTAACATCAGTGTTTACTATTTATCTCCACTAGGTCACATTCAATGTAGAAAAGGTACATTAGCAAGGACTTTGAGTCCCATAAGACTGCGCCAGGCACCTGAACACAAATTACTCTTTGGAAACTGCTACACGTTTATTTAGGGATAGGGTTAGAGAAACTGCACAGACATACAATATTGAGGATGTGCGATTTTATGTAATTAACTATTTAATTATCTCATAATTCAACATTAAAATCTTTAGTAGCTCTTTCAAGGCACACATCTCAAACATACAGAAGGTATAAGGGTCAAGATGAGAAACAAAATCAGAGGAGGAATTTTTTTTTCATCATGCACTCTGTGAAAAAAGTTCAAAACTTCAACATATCCAGAATAAAGTCGAAATTTCTAAAATAAATTCAAAATTAGTGAGATTTTTTTTAAGATGCACTTAAAAAAAATCCAAATTTTGAGAATGATGTTGAAATGAGGAAGATTTTGAGACAATATCAAACGGTACATATGACTGCCTCTACAAATAGCTTTCTGTAGTTGAACTGGTGAAATTGTACTTTAGCATCGACTTCAGTAACAAAGAAATTCTCTCTCTTTTAGCGCATAAATATAGTGTAGTTATCAGCATCAGGACTTTTGTGCTGAAAACTGTCTGTTCAGAAGGAAAAATGCACAAGATTGAAACTTTGGTCTCCTGCAAAACTATTGACTTTTCTTTCAACGATCCTGATAAAAGAATCTTCCTCACTTTGACTTTATTTTTGAAATTTAAATTTTTTTCCTGCAGTGCAAACCTCTTCCTCTGATTTTTTTTCTTATCCATGGCCCCAATACTCTTCAATGCAAAACTCTGTGTTGTAACAATGAGATTTTCAAAGCAAACAAACTGTTGTATCTGCAGAGTTTTCAGGTTGTGTTGACATGTTCTCATACCTCAGTCGACCTCTACATTCTTATGTGTCTGAACAACCACTAAGCATGGCTTCACACCAACTTTTTTTTTTAGCCCCTATTTGTAGCCCCTAATGGAAAATTTTTAGGAGTGCGAGCAGAAAATTTAGGGGCCACACTTTAAATTGACCTGCTACACAAATTTCAACTTTCTGCATTTAATAAACATAGTTATGGATTTAAAGTAACACTATGTAACTTTGACCATGACCCACAACTTTGAAAAGCAAAACTAAATGCACGTTAATAAGTCGCACAAAACGGCAATTTTGGTGAATCTAGGTCATATTTTATAGAGAAAATATCCTTTAGTTTTCCCTCAACTCTGTTATTCACTGAGGTTCCTGAGAGCAACATGTAAGCTGTCTGCCGACCGAAGCTGCAGCTGCAGCACCGGGTCATTGTTGGTGACATGGGCTGCAGACAGACAGAGCAGTGGCAGGACATCAGAGGGAAAACCAGAGGACATTTTCTCTATAAAGTATGACCCGCTTTCACCAAAATTGCGGTTTTGTGCGATGTTTTAACGTGCATTGTTTAGTTTCACTTTTCAAAGCTGTGGGTCGCAGTCAAAGTTAAATAATGTTGCTTTAAGTGTGGGCATTTCCCCCACTTTTTTTAGGGGAATCCGGTGTGAACCGAGGGGACAGATCTGAGGGTCACTTCCCAAAGATTTCACCTGACAGGCATTTCTGGACTTATGGCCCAGTCAGGTGCTTCACATGTGCTCCCAGCTGTTGTTCCCCACATGCACTCAGATGGCATTTTGGGAGCGGATGCACCTAGTGCAACACATCTCAGTGTGATCCCAGCCATAGGCCTACACTGAAGGACTCTCTCCTTCCTCGTTTTTCAACATGAAAAAAACAAAAGAACGTCAGCAAATTTGCAGGCTGCGCACACGCAAGTAGTTGTAAAATTTACTTGCACTGCCTCAAAAAACAGTTGCAAAACACGAACACTTGGTTGCAGGTTCTGGAGCCCTGCTACAAACAGACTCAGGATTCCTGCTTAAAGCGGCTCAGTAAATTGTCCAGACAAAGTTGCACTTCACCTCACATCCATTTGTATAAGCTGAGGCTGGGTTAAAGATAAAAAGAGGGCATTGCATTCTTAATGATTCAGCTTTGTGAAGGGCTCTGATTAATATTTATTTTTCTTTTGCTTCCCTCCATATTGTCTTTTACTGAAAACAAGTGCTAATAGGGTAAGACATGCCTGAAACAATGCGCTCAAACATGAAAAAACTGCATATTTTTTCCATCAAATCCTTCAGCAAGGGCATTGGGGGGTATTTTTTCTTTTTTACAGTGGATTTTGTAAAGAGACAGTTGTCATCTTGTTGAAATGAGGGATTATCTGCTAGCTTGCATTGTGTTTTTGTGTACTTTGCATGTCTTTTTAGCCAGCACACAAAAGATGAATTAGTTGCAGTTAACAAAAGCCAAAACTTGTCAATGGGGAAAATTCAACATGGCTAATAGGCTTTCAGTTTGTGTTTGAGCTGGTTCACAGCTGCCTGATTCCCTACACAAAGTTAATGTCACAAATACAGCGGTGACTTTAACATTACAGAGATATGCTTTCAAATTGATGCATGTAATTAGTGTCAACAACCCAAACACTCAGTGACACAGCTTCTTCTGGTGTGGTCGAGGTAGAAGGAAAATGTAGCTAACCAGAATCTTGATATAAGAGCTTCCAGTATTTGAAATAAATTCATTTATTTTTATATCCACTCCCTGTTTTCACCCAAGTCATGCTGCACGTCATATCAATACCTAACACACTTACCCAACAATCTGAGAACCCATTCAACAATCATTCCCAAGTAGGACTTGTTCACAGACCACATTTTGACTTGTCATATTAAGAAAAGCAAGTGCTACGGAAATTAATATAATTTATGCCTCCGTTCTATTTGAGTGTGTCAGTAAGTCATGACTGAATCAGCTGAATAGAAATCATTGCTAAATTCTATTCATTAATTTACACCTCTGCTTTTCCCACTCTGATATGCCAAAATGTTCCCCCGACTACTACGAGACGGGAGCTGAGAAGCCATCACCCTTCAGTTAATGTGAACACAGTGTGACTTTGTTTTATGGGAACCTCAGCACCTTAAAACCTCTTCACCAGTCCTCCAACAGCAGACTCGTGGTGGCGCTGAGACGATGATTATCATTCTGGCCGATAAAACTGACCCACATCTGTCAGCTGCCAATGTATCATTTGCTGAGCGAACTGCACCAGCCGGTGATGAATGGACCTGCCTCCTCTGCTCAATATGATGCTGGCTAGCTTGCTGTCCAGCAGCAGGATGCCTGACAAGAATCCGTAGAGCCAAACCACTCTGCACATGTCCGCCATTTGGAAATGTATGCAGATTTTCAGCATGGACTTTATTGTAAAGGAGTGGTTTTCACATTGTAATACAACAACGGGGGGGCAGTGGGCTATTTGTTTAAATCATTATGGCAGCATTGACTACAGTTAAGTTTTTGCAAAATCAAATTAAACTGATTCACAAGAAGAAAAAAAAACTACACGGTCTATTTTGTGCTTTTTCTTTTCCTACAGTTTTCATCCACATTAATGGTCTTCATCAGCAGATGGAGTTTGCTTGATTGTAATGAGTAAAATCCTGACATGCAAAATGCTAGCAAGAAGACTTTGAGTCAAAAATACTCAAATGTTATACTGTTTAGAAAAAACTCAGTCACACATTGGATCAGTGTGCTTCACATACTGTGTCCCACAATGCAAATTCCCTTTTAGTCACAGTCACGTCAACAACAGGAAGTCTCTTGTGGGTTTTAGATGCTGCTTTAACACGTAATTCATTTCTGATTGTCTTTAAGCAAGGAATCTGAAGTGTTGACTTTGAATACTTTGAACAATACTTTTTTTGTTTGTTTGTTTTTGTAATTGATGAAAAAACAAATGTTTCTGGAGTTGAGAAGTCATCCTCCTCCTGAAGAAAGTCGGACAAACACATTCGGGTTTTCCGTTACTCCTCTCTTGCTGATTGACATCGCATGGCCTATTCACTCATCATTTCATCATTTCCACAAGGAGATGACAAGTGCGAAACGCATTCCCCTTGACTCACTCAAAGACATTCAGCGCACAAATATGTGGGGCTTATGGGAAATGAAAGGTTTTTTTTGTTAAAGGTTGATGAAAACCATATTGAAAACACAGTGATTTTAGATAGTTTAAAAAAAAAAAACCAAAAAACTACAAAGCTTAACATATGAGGCCAGCCACATCATAAACTGTTGACAAAGTCCTTGCTCTAAATGTGGATTTTCATTTTTATATTATTTATCAGTCAGTTTTTGAATTAGCTTTTCCTGCCTCTAGAGCAAAACCTCAATGTTTCTGTTTTGGTTTTACATCAGCCCTGTATAAAATGTTGAAGTGCTGTTGTTTTTTTTTTTAACCATGAAGCTGTAGAGGCTTACAAAAGAGTTAGATCTATCAAAAAACAAACAAACAAAAAAAACTGCAGCAAAAAATGTTTTGCCCAAAACAGGTTTGAGGATATCTTTGAAGGAAGAGAACTAAGGGAATTTACTGTGAAAGCCCATCAAACTTACTCATCCTCCTCATCTTTTAATACACTGGAGCTGAGCTGCCTGTTGGATGAAGTGGATTCCCCTTAGGTACTTTTTCTGCAGCGTGACTAAGTCCCTGTTATTTCTTCCCCCAACTACAACAATAACAGCATTCGTTGCTGCTTTGAACAAACAAAAAACACAGAGAGGGCAGTGGGATGATCTGCAGATCACCTGCAGGTGGTTGCCTTCATGAGCACAGTTTGTTTTTTCACCCTGACTTTTGGTTCCAGGATCTAAATGTGCACGACATGGAAAACCAAAGCTCTTAAAGTCACATCCGCCCAGAGAGTCACAAAGATGACAGGGGACGAATAACCAATCCATTCTGTGTGACGCAAGGTGGATGTCATCCAAGAAAACTGATTATAGTTCATTGGTGGTCAAAGAACACACATACAAAAACGCTCAGTTCATATTTTTAAGGCAACTCTGATGTCTCACTCAAGTAACTCTCTGAGCTGCAGCAATACCAGTTTGATTTATTTGTGTGCTTAGAAACCTACTATGTCACACCATTTATTATTTGAGCTAATAAAAATTTATGACAACAATGATGAAAAACACATAAACCTGTGAAATAATTGTCAGTTTCACACATACTAGTGAGTTCTGGATGGAAAAAAAAGAAGTGCAACTGGCAGCTGATGGTTTGACGTCATCCAGCCACATCTGTAAAGAGGTGCACGCACTGCTGCGCCTTCTCCTCACACTCACATAACATTTCAAAAGCTATAAAAATGCTCTAAATGACTCATATAAACAATGAAATTTTACAGGGCTCCGAAGTTTGCTCCGTTTGGCACCTGGGTCAGGTTTTGTCTTATCTGGTTGCACATTCAAAAATGCAGCCAGTGATTTTTAAAACCTACTGTAAGGTAAGAAAAACAGAACAGCCAGTCTGATAGTTGATAGCTATTATGAACACAGTCCATTAACTGTAATGAACGAGACTTTATGATGGTAAAGCCTGAAATGTAAAATAGCTAAATCTCACTGAAATGGAAGGAGTTTCTGTCTGTCTCTATGCATGTAGGAAGATCTGCCCTTTAACTTTCTCAAACCATTAATCCAATCAACGTAAAAATTTGGTGGGTGTATTGCTGAGAATAAAGCGCAGCCAATACAAATCAGTTGAACATAGCCTATTTATCAATTGCAGTGTATTATATTTTGTCATGTACTTAGAAGGATATGATAACTTTTGTTTTCTTTTTGTTGTTTTCCTCACTTCCTGTGCGTGCAGTAACAAGGAAGAGACGAGCAGGGCTCGCCCACCGCTAATTAGCTTAGCTCAAATACTGGTAGTCATGGGAAGTGCTAGCCTGCGTCCACCTAAAATCATCAGATAAACTCTCCATCAACTCTAAACAGTCCTGTGTGCTTGTTGTTACTTGTTTATCTACCATGTTATGTTATTTTTAGTCTCAGACTAGTACTTTTTGTCATTTTAGTTCATTTTTGTTTACATTAATTACACTTTGTTTTGTTGATCTGCTTACAAGCACACTTGCGGTGGATTGCACAGGTGCCTTGCTGTTTACTTCCTGTAGTATTTGATTCTAAGATTACTCATCTGATTGCTCATCTGAGTCATAAAATAACAGAACACTGTAAATAAACAAGTCACAACAAGCACACAGGACTTAAGTCTTTACTTTAGCACTTGAGCTAAGCTAATTAGCGGTGGGTGAGCTCTCTCCATCTCTTCTTTGTTATTGCAAGCACAGTCGAAAGAACATCCCTTAAAGGTACATTTAGAACTGACAGTTTAAAAAGTGTGATTAATTTACGATTAATTGCGAGATAACTGTCAAAAACATGCGATTAATCATAATTAAATATTTTAGTCGATTGACAGCACTAGTTACCCCATAATAAGGTTGTTAGTTTGCCTTTTTGTGTCGCTGAACTAAAAAAACACTTCAATCATGCGGGATTTTAACCTTAGAAAACATTTATGTGCCCAGAAAAATTCTGGTTCCAAGTTACGAGCTGTTTGCAATGACAGCAGCCGGGTGATTAGCTCATGTTGGCTATATTTTTAAAAAATGTGTTCTGAGCATCACAAGGAAAGAACGCTTGTGTGAAAAAACAGCAACTATTTTCAGTTAAGAGGATAAAGAAACACAAGGTCAAGTGTGAAGCTGTTGGGAGGAGCGCTTCTCAAATGAGCTGCAAGCAGCAACACCAGAGGTCAAGCAAACGACTTGCTCTAAAAAGGGGCACAGCAGAAGAAATCCTACAAAAACTATCCTGATAAGTACATTTGTCAAAAAGAACACTGTGGGAAAAAAGATGCTGCTTTACAGAGCAAAGGTTACAGATTCTTGCTTTTACGTTTGTGGTTCAGCATGAATACAACAAGGTGCCCGAATGGTAGTAATGTTCAAAATGTTCAAGTGAAATTATTCTCTGGATGCAACTCTGTCAAATCCCAGTACCCTAAGTGTCGCTTAAATCTTTGGCTGTGCAGAGACTTGTTCTGGAGGCGTCTTCGGTGCTCCACGTGCCCCAGAATCAGCATGACAAGCTGTTAATCATGTCTGCTCATTTATCTGTCAAAGTCCGCCCTAGTGTCGCGCAGTGCCGATGGACAATGCCCCACAACACGGGCAGACAGTCACCTCCAGCTGTCTGGCTGAGTGGCTGACGGTGTCTTAAAGCCAGTGTTCACATTGGGCCCTCTGACTCATGCATTTCAACAGAGGACGATGTCCCTCTGATGACTTTAACAAGCGGTGCAGTCCAACACCTGACGGAGTCTGAGCAACACTTCTTCTTTCATTCGCTGAGTTTTTTTGGCAGCCTCAGCATTGTAGCCGCCTGCCAGTTTATTTTTACAGACATGTATGACAGCTTTAAGGGCAAAAACTGTGTATCTGCAAGTGAACACAGTTGTGTTTTCAGCAGAAACCAGTGCACTTAGAGGAAGTGAAGCAATACTTAGGATATCAGACTATGAGGATCTGTAGTGTTTACAGTAATGCGATGAACCCTCAAGATTAACATAACTCATTGTTGGTCTCGTTTTCGTCCTGGAGTTACTCTTCTTTGTCTAAATTTCAGATGCTCATTTACCTTTATTAATTAAATTATATAAAATAATGATGATGTTACATTTGAATAAAATAAGATACACTTACATTAATTCATTAAGGGCTATATCATACCAGATAAGAGTTATATTAGAGGCAAATTGATTGTTCAACTAATCCCTGTTAGTTAAAGGATGGTTTGAATTACGTTTGTGTTACAATGGAATAACTCAGATGACATTAGATACAATAACATTACATCAGAGTATCAGGCTGACTACATTCAAGTTTATTATGCAAGTTATCTTCAGTTTAAATTCGATTTGATTAAATTAGATCACATTACAGGCTGTACAGTTCGACATATGTGTCACACGTGCCATGGAATAATCTGTCTGTGCCATAAATGAATTCACTTCAGTAGCTCTTGTGTGACAGCCTGTGAGAGAGATTTTTTTTTCGTTGCGCCATGCTATTTCACTTGGCAGCTGCTTTCCTATGATTCCCCATATGCACAAAGTCCACACATTCGACTCAAAATCCCACAATTCCCAGCAAACAATCCCCTTAACCTCAGTGAGTCAAGGGAGCTAACTGCTGGTGTTTCCTCTACCTTGGCATAGCGACCGCCCCTCCTAACAAGAAACGCACAAAATATTTTATTTCTATATTAAATGTACATTTATTTTATTTTAGCAAAGCATGAGTGTTTATCATGCATTTCTCTGTGCTGAGTATTTGCTCTGCTCTCTTGTTCCTACCGACAATGTGGTTTATTCATGCTTCACACAAACAGGTTTGCACACGCACATGTGCCTACTTACCACTAACGTCACTTTGTTTTTGTTTTAAAAGGTAAGTTTTTTGCTGTGGAATGGACAGAGATCTTTTTAAAATGGAAATGTAGCTGCCTCAAAGTAAGTGCCAAGGAGTGGAGACGGGTTGATCGACAGTAACAAGAGCTGAGGACAAAGTCCATACGCTCCGAAGTTAAACAGAGGAAGGCTTGTAAAACATGACTCCTGAGTGTTTGGTGATTCAGGTTCAAATTTTCTGTACTCTTGTACTCTATCATCAAAACATAACACCTATAAGATGAAGTTCCCCCTACTCGCTGCGTCAAGTACACCGCTGGACGCCCCCCTCCAGATTAGTGACCAACTCCCAACCAATAAACCTGGGAGAAACACTAAATTAAGCTAATTTTCAGATTTTAAATATGGAAAAAGGAGAAGTAAACCATGAACCTAACAAAGATTCACACTCAAACTTAACTGTACTACTTGTGGTTGCTTTTAGAGATTTTAGATTTTATAAACCATCAACCTCTGTAGCACCAGTGCTATGTACAAAAAAAGTTAATGTACAGCCCTGCATTAGACTTCTTTAAAATTATACATAATGAGTAAAATTATGATGGAGATTAAATACCCAACTAATGAGCAGTTTAACTATCACACTGATTTTGTGGAAGATAGTGAAAAAAGTGAAATACTTAGATTTTAGGAAAAAAAGCTGACTGATATGACAAGCGAATTTGCAATAGCTGTGACCAGCAGTCCACGATAAGTGATGAGTTATAAAGGGGGGCAGGGCTAAAGTTCAGGGGTGGGGCAAACTATGATGAATGATTATGTTTGTGTGTTTCTACAAAGTTTGGCCATATTTCATGAACCTGTTTAGAAATTATTCTGCATTTTGTTACAGGCCACTCCCATTGCTACGCCCTTTTTTTTGCTAGTTGGCCTGAACAGTTAGTGAGCTGTCTTTTGGCTCATGACCAACCTTTACACTAAATCTTATGCAGGTCTGTGAATGCATTTGGAAATTATACGCCTTTTTTTGCAATCGGACACTCCCACTGCCATGCCCCCTTTTGATCCAATTGATATGAACACAAACACACCTTCACACACACTTGCCAAATTTCAGCCTCCTCGGGTGAAAACTGTGGCATCCAAAGAGTGGGAAATTTTTGTGACCCAACCAACTGACTGACTGACTGAGCCACCTATAGAGCTGCTGGTTGTAGCTAAAAAAAAAAAAAAACACATAACAAAAGACGGATGCAAACAAACAAACTAAAGGACAAATCAATAAGGTGAATCATTATGTTCCACACACAGCAGAAAAACATTCTGCTGAGGATGACCCTCTAGTTTATTATAATAATCAACTCTGAACCTAAAACAACCCTCACACAGTGCATCAAAATAAGCTTCATTCTTAGAAGCAGAGAAGTATAAAAACAGCCATACACATGAGAAAAAAAATAAAAGCAAAACACCCACGATGCCTCTGTTGCTGTGGTCCACAAATAGCAACTGTAAAAATTGCGCTCATGCTGAAACAACTTGTAATCATTTCAACACATTGTTTTCTGTGACATGTAAATCAGAACTGTCAGAACAATCAGAATGCCTAAGATGCTTCGTTTTCCCTTAAACACTGTGAGTCAGTACACATAAATAAAACACTGATCCAAAACTCATAATTGTAAACATGTGTACAACTCAGCACACATCAGTGCTTATCAGCAGAGGGGCCAGGTAGCCCGGGGTAAAACTAACATTATGTACGTCTGCACACATTATCCAGTTACTGTTAGGCCTTCATACACACATTTAGTTCTGCATTTAGCCGCCTAGATTTTGTGTTGCTTTAACGTTCTGTGAAAAAACTCCAAACATCCAAAATTCGTTCAATGACATTCAGGGTTGTCAGAAAAAAAGACAGAAATTAACCACTAAGTAAACACTGATATTGCCAATGTTGCTTTGCCTATTTGCAGTTGTTGCTATTGCTGGAAGATCAACTTTTCCTCCTGGGTTGTCCGTCATTGCATCAGGCTTTGACTAGCTGAGGGGACATGAACTAGAGGTCTTCAGGAATGTCTGACCCCCTCCCGAATATCTGAGGTTCAGACCCAGACCCAGCTGGGTCTTGGAGCCAATCATATAAAATTACTGTGGGTCCAGTTCAGGGTCAGTACCGATTGCCAGGAGTCTTGGGTCTCTGGCTTTGAAATGTTGGATCCATTTGGACCTGCCACTGCTGGTGACTTTTCATTTAAATCCAATTTTGTGGAGTTATCCTGCTTTTATTGTGTGTGTTAAGTGCTATAATGGGAAACTGCAAGCAAACGACAGTGCATCTGTGGCACAAGGTGGTATCACTGATTTAATGTTAGTTACGTTATCGCTTCCCGGTCAGAGTTCAGAGAGAGCAGAGTGAGTTGTGAATCATAATTCTATTTCAACAGGGCAAACAACCAAAGTTATATTTTTTTTATGTTAGATGCATCAGACTGCACAGCTGATTCTTAAAGAGTCGTGTTTGTCATTCATCACAGGACAGAAAGTAGACTTTTAAGATGAAATACCGTCATTGAGTGAATTAGCCATTAGCCTGCATGCTAACGTTATTTCTATCAGCAATAAGAAAGCTGAATAACGTTAACAGAAAACCTAATGGATGTATCTTTAACAAGGAGGATGGATTAAATGCAACATGCAGGTACAGAAGAAGGCTAACATTACATTAGGTTAGACACAAAGTTTTGATTTACCTCACAACTTCACTTGTTTATAACCCATGCAGGCTAGCTACGTGTCGTGTAGCAGTTGTTTAAGCTAACTTGTCAAAAGTAATCAGCTGTGACATCAGTGCAGGATGGGTCTGGCATTTCAAATACTAGGCGGGTGCTGGTCGGATCCAGGTCCGGCATTTCTCAGTTCTGCTTGGATCCAGGTCTAAACCTCCTAATAGTAGGCAGGTCCAGTTCGGTCCAGGGCACTATATTTTTTGGGTCTCTGTGGGTTCGGGTACGACTTTTTGGACGCGTGAAGACCTCTAACATGAATATGCAGCTACCTTTGAAGCACAGCCACTCTGTGAAATGACTCATGATTGGCTAAAAACTGTCCATTAGTTCTCATTTACAGAGTTAAGGAGAGGTGCAGAGGTCTAATGTTCTTTCAGACCACCTGAATTACTATATGCTGAGAGGCTATTATGGGATTTTTTGCAAAAAGTCACCAAAAATAAACTACCTACCCCAGCTTTAAAGTAGACCTACTTGTACATTTTTATTTATTTATTTATTTATTGTAAAAGATGCTGGTCTGTGTCATTGGTTTTAATCATCTTGACAGGCTACTTTTATTCAGAAATCTCCTCTGAACACAGCTTAACCACTGTTGTAAAAAAAAAAAACAGTTACTGGTGAAAAAATGCAAACACAAGTAGAATTTTTCTGCTGATAAAGTAAAAAGCATATGCAGGGACAATCTCAGAGTATTTACTATTATTTGTTTATTCAAAGGCACAATTAACTGATATAGTTTTCTCTGCAGTGCTGCCTCAGTAGCCTGTTAACTCAGACGTGTCCCGTCACACCACATTGGATTCTTTGTGCAGGCGTTTGTTCTGGCCAAATACCAATTGATTTTTGGAACGACAAGTGGCCGGCGCCCAGATGGTTATATCATCATTCATTGTTTCAGACCTATCCAGATTAATTTGATCGCAGCAGGATGAAAACAGTCAATCGGGCTGTAATGTAGCTATAATGTTGTGTGTGACACGATACTCCAACCCCACAAAAACCGACAGAGAGGAGGGCCGCTGAAGTGACAGGAGGCAGATTTCCAGCAGTGAGAAGTTTCATCAATCAACAAGCAGTGTTCTGACAGCATCTGAAAACCCACAGATGTCTGAAAAACAGTCTTCTGTGGCAAGACAACGTGGAGATTTGATTAAACTGAACATGCTGAGATGTGATCGCAAACACAAAACATGGGATGTTTTTGCTTTTAACACAGACTCTTGTAGATATGCTTCACAGCAGACATCTTGAAGACAGGTGTGACCAATGAATGGTATCGTTCTATTAAGTGTCACGGCACGCCAGGTCCATGAGTGAGCATGCACAGTATCAGAGCTCTGAAACAAGCTCACTAATAACCTGATGAGTCTCATGGTGGTCATTTTGAGTTGTCAGAGCAGAAAAAGTACAGGTGAAAATAATGATATTAATGATGGCTGTTTCAATTTAGGTGAGCTTGTTCCAGAGCTCTGGTACTGTGCACGCTCACTCAGTGGCCTGGCTTGCTGTAACACTTCACAGAATGAAGCCCTCGTTGGTCACACCTGTATTAGTCCTCAAGATGTCTGCTCTGAAACGCATCTATATGGACAGAAAAATACTGCTCTCCTCTTCATGAAGGAAAAAGGTCAACTCTATGAGAGGGAAGCACACAGAGCTCCTACTATATCTGCTGTGTTTTAGTCATCCATTTTAATACAGTGGTTTAAGTGCTTTTGAATAGTCTTGGGCGGTATTGCGGTTTTACGGTATACTAGGTTCTTAAGAAATCCCCATGGTATGATGTCAAATACCATCAAGTAGCTGTGGGCTAAAGGGATGAGCCAGTCTAATTCAGTATCGCTACCAGTATTGGTCCAATACTGTCCAAAATCCATGGATCTAATATTGGAGAGGGGAAAATGTATAATCCAACCCAATTTATTAGCCTTAAATGCTTTATCAAACTATGCGTGCAGCGTTTTTTTTTTTTTTCCTTTTTTTTTTCCTTTCTCCAAGCATGTTCTTAGTACACCAGGCTAAGCCGGACCTTTCTATACGGTCACGCTGCTCCATGCACAGAGTTATCCCTGCCCACCCCACTGTGCCTCAAAAGTTACACTGCTGTGCTCTGCCTCACTGTGTGAATGAAGGAACGTTAAATTGTTTGGCTTTCCTAAAGAGGAAGGTACCGGACCCTAATTGATAGAGTTCCTGTTTCCTGACCAACAAAATTAAAATACCTCTGTGTGTATTTGTTCATGTCATTTCACGTTGGACTGTTTCTTCAACATGAGCAACATGAGCACTGCAGTGAAGTTGATTTTTTTAAAGTTCTTTTTTTTTTTTTTTTTAAAGAGGTTGTCACTGTAAAAATGAAACTGGTTGTTAATGCTAACAGAAGCCAGCGTCAGCAAAACAGCCTGCAGGGCATCACTTCTCTTCAGTCTTATGCATTAATAATGCCAACGTTAAAGCTAAATGCAGCTCATTATTTGAACACAAAGCTGTTTTATAGAAAGTTAACCTTGATTTAAATGTAAATTATCTCAGATGCACAACAAAATGACCTTGACTTGGGGTGTACAACCTTCGTTTCAAATTTTGTCCCCATTTGACTGGCGGAGGTCGAGCAGCCATCAGTAATCATTAAAGACAAGTTCTGTCAAAACTGCTACAACATTCAGGCACCAGAGCCCGAGCGATATGTTTTTCTTTTGTTTGTTTGTTTTGTTTTTTTGAGGCTGATAAGATATTTTAGAAGGGGAAAATTTGTGGGTTAATAACTTTGTGGGTTAATAATTTTACATCATCACTAAATCCAAAAAACTTTGTGACAGATATACAAACAAGCATTATTTCGATAAACTGACTGCATATTTCAAATCTATGTATAAACATAAAACTTAATAAGGCGATATATTAACAGTTCTACGACAATAGAGCTGTTCCCTGCTTTGCTCCATGGCTGTTGCGGAGACGAGAGACAGTTGATGAAGTTGGGGTCCAAGGAGGTGTCAATCAAATCGTAATGTGCCATGCCCATACAGTCTTGAGAAAGGGTATTATCCCCAAAATAAGCTCTTTATGAGCAGGGGTTTTTTTTATTTTCACCCAGACTTTTGTAGATACTAAATGAGATGCTCAACTTTAATATAATATGAACATTCTTACTATTTCAAGCCACATTTCCAGAGGCTTTAAATGATGAAACTGGTCAAACCGTGAGAATGTAAACAGTAAATGGACTTTCTAGTCTGTGGCTTCTCAAAAAAGCCAGCATTCGTCTATTCACAAACACACCAATGGCACAGCCGTCGTAAGCAGTTTTGGGTTCAGTATTTTTCCCAAGGACACTTTGACATGCAGA
>JAQLOL010000001.1:28435627-28450784 GCA_029783665.1 Naso thynnoides
ATCGAGTCCGGGTTAATAACATCATCCGCTAGTCTGTTAAGTTACAAACAGCCACAATTGGGACATTAGTGTTAGCTAGTAATGTTAGCATCGGGGAGGGGGGGGCTGACTGTCATAAACTACAGCCAGCATAATCATCATTTCTTCTCTGTATCTCTTGTGGAAGTCTAACGTTGGAACACTAACCATGTCCTGTCTGTGTTCATGAAATAATCCTGTGGCGATAAGGTCGTGTTGTAAGAGCTCAGTGTTTTCACACACAGCACTGTTTTGACGGCCGTGTCTGCGCTCGATGGGCTGCTGGGTGTTGGAACGTGTTGCTGCTGAGGTATGCCCGGATCTGGCTTACTGATAAACGCTGGTATTGCTTATTTGCGTCACACAAAACTGATTTAAGCCCGTAGACTGGACCAAACCAGTAAAACCTGAAACCTTCTCAAGCCTAGATAGTACACTAATTTAGTAGTCCTAGCTACATTTGTAAGTTAGCAAAAAACAAATAAGCGGGCGTAACGTTGAACATTCGAGCTCTGCCGGGCGATGCCTCTCCTCCTGTGTTTCAGTACAGGTCAGTGTAATCACACTGTTATTGGTAATTATCTATACAACTAGTAATGAAAAGAATTAAATTATATAAAAAGGCAATATGAAGGACTGTTTACCTGTCTCTAGAAGATAAATAGTAGGAATGTCTTTGTGAAATTACTTGTAATGTGATGTGATTTTGTCGTATTAATTTCAATCATAGGAATTTACATAGCGAGCAAAATAAGAAAGTGCAAGTCCATTTAAGGACAGATCATCTATTGTTTGAAGCCTGAGGGATCAATCTCCCCAAGGTGATTATTGAAAGTTACTTCTTTTGTGCTTAGTTGTTAGTGCAAACAACTAAGTTGTTAGTGCAAACAGCTAGAATACACAACAACTCGTCAGCATGGCAGATTTCAGTTACACTGGCTTGTTTTTACTGTTTGCACTGTTACTATCTGTGCGAAAAGCGAGAACAGGGTAGAGCTCGCTCCGGATGACATATTGCCGGCCTGATGTATAGTATGAAACACAAAGTAACGTACAAACGTACAATGTACAAAACGAGGTGATACAGACCCCACCATATGCTAAATTGTCCAAACAGTGTGTCTGACCTTCAAGTATAGGCCTTTATGCAGCTGCTGCTGTTTGGACGGAGCTTGCAGAATAAAGCCAAGGTTCAGTTTTGGAATTCAGCAATAAAAAGAAATTAAATTTTGGGAAATTGTGATCATGTTTCCACAGCACTTCTTCCAAGCATTGAAGCCCTACGAACCTTCATTATGGGTCCTTCACCCTTAACATTATTCTCCCTTGCACACGCACACACACACACACACACACACACACTTCTCTTACTCTATCCTCTGTGCTATAAGCAGTCAGAGCTGGCAGCTTCAACCCCCCCAGCTAGTAAAGGGTTCGGGGGGCAAACAAACAACACGTGCACATGCGAGCGACGATCCTCGCTGGCTGCACGCACTGACTGGCTTAACACACAGTCACATGGCACAAGAGCTCCCTATCAGACAATGACCGAGAATCTCTGTGACTCCATTAAAGTCAGAATAAAAAAGATACAGGAGGTGTTGTTGTAGGTTTGAGGCACTTTAGCAGCGAGTTAATGGGATGTGAACACAGTCTGACACATTTGGGAACCCCAAGCTGACCTACAAAGTGGCAAGGACTTCCCTTGTGATAAACAATTCTCCACTTTGCTGTCAAACTGACAGATATCCATCCTTTCGATTGCATTTAAAGTTAAATTGATGTTTCCTTACTGCAAAAATACTCCCTCAGTCTGTAATCAAGCTGGAAAAAGTGCAGGAGTCTCATTTGTGCTTCAGGACAAATCCAAAACAACTGGACCAATACATCCACCAGTACTAGTCGACTGATGAAATTTAAACTTCTTAAAGATTAATGCGACGATTGAAAAACAGTACATTGACAGAAAATGAATCCACAACAAATTCATTAAACAAGCAAAAAATCCAAACATTTTGCTGCCGACTTAATCCGATTAACATCTTTTTTAGATTACAAATATATTTATATATGCTTGATTTTTAATATAATTTGACAAATAATCCTATTTGAAGATGTCCATTTGAGATCTAATAACTAAGACTCGTGTTTTTCAAATTTTTGTTATTTATACAAAAAACAATTAAAGGAATGCTCCAAAAATATTAATATTTAAGCCATTATAAAATGAATTATGGGTTTACACACAGCTGTAACGGAAAGCCAGAACTGATCAAGCAAAGCTTCTCTTAAACTCTCCGAGTTAAATTTTCTGTGGGCAGTTTAGGTGGCTCAAAAATAACAACAAAGCATTTAGTCAAACCAAAAGAGCCACAGTAGAATCTGTAGGTTTAATAAAGATTCAGTGATTCTGAAAAGGTCTTATTTTCTGCAAGATCAAAAAACTGGGAGCGAGACTAACTCATAATGACCTTTGGAAACGATACTCTTTGAAGCTATCTGCCACCTCCATAATCCTCAAAAGAGCAAAGTCAGAATGCAATTCTGAATAAAAGGAACCGAGCTTGCACCCACACATACACAAACACACACACATGTCCTTTTCCACTCCCTCAGTTATATAACCTTAATGCAAGAGACAGCTTGACTAAGACATCCTGGGCCCATCTTGTGATCGCCGTTTACTTCGGCATGCTGTGGAATTCATTCATTCGTTACTATGTTAGGCTGATGACCTGTGTGTCAAGAGAGATGAATCATGTGGAAAGGGAGCACTGGCCTAATAGAGGACCTGTGTGTGTGTGTGTGTGTGTGTGTGTGTAATCTGTTGTGGACAGGAGAGCATGATGGCCATCTCCATTTCTGCCTGCTGGTTTACATAAAGTAAATCCAAAAATCCCCTCCTAAAAACACTCAGCCTATGTTCTCTTCTTTGTATTCCTCTTAACGACCATCCCAACCTGCAAGGCGAGGGTCATGTGACCAAACAGAGAGCATCATGGCTTTAGTAGGCTAGTTTTTGCTAGCCTTGCAAACATGTCAGCTACTGAACAATAGAGGGAGGAGATGAACACAGGAAAGCCACATGAAGTCAATGGAAATTTTGTCTAATTTAAGACAAAACATTATATGGCTTGTTCATTAATCTGCCTCGCTTTATTCTTACACCCCTAATAAGTTGGCTGAATTAAATTGAATATTAGATATATAAAACAAAAGACAAAAAAGCTTCATCTCCCTCCAGGATATGGCACTATTTTTTCACAAAAAATATTCATGCAAAGTGAAAAAGACAGTTTTAAAGATCTCCTCTAAATAAGTGACACTTTCATTGTAATCACTATTTTTTACAGTTCGCATTAAAAGAGGGTTTTCCACTAAAGTCTGTGTGGGTCTGTCATCCAGCACTTCTGTTCACCAAGTCTAGAGATATGTGATGAAGAAGCACAGCATCATTACCAATGAAATTATTAGACAACAAGTGGAATTTTTAATAGTCACATCTTAATGAAAAGTGTCCATTCTACCCACTTCAATTAAAGTCATTCTTAAGGACAGTGTAGTATTTTTGAAGTGGGGTTGTTTGAAGTACTTATACAAAGTCGGTCTATAAAATTCTGCAGGTGGCGATCAGCAGTGTCACTTTTAGGAGAAGGCAGGAGAAATCACTGCAGCTGAAGTCAACATTGGACTGTTGCAGATGGGAGCAGCAGAAAAATGTTTTTTAGCCACATATATAAATGCTAACCTAAAAAATCCATACGTCCAATTGAACACCAAATTTTGGATTTTTTCACTGCTTTAGTGTGACACCACACTGCTGTTTCTTTTGGCACTACATTTTTTTCAGCTGTCGTCCCTCTGTGTATTACTACGCCCACTCACACCAGCCTCTGTCATGCTCCGTATCACTTCTCAAATCAGCTGTAGTGCAAAAATAAACAGCTGTCTGGTGGCAAGCTTAAGTGGTGGAAGAAATCCTAAATTTAGTGTACAACTGAACCAATATTGATTTTTTTTAGGTAATGGCCATCTGCAGAAGGTACTAGACTGACTGTGCGTAAGTATATCATACAACTCCACTCCACTCCATACTGAACTATCCCTTAAAAGCCTCATGCAGAGTGTGCAATTTTGGCAATCTTATGAGTTCATTGCATGCGACACTGTGTGACATGGATCTCATTAACTTGGGTACAACATCAAGCAAAATATGTGCAGACTGTATGATGACAGCGCCTGACAATCGCAGGCGACGACGTATGTCTATGGGCGAGAATAAAAAATGTCATCGACGTGCGACGCATCAGCACGCGTCATCCATCTACACCACCAGTGCCGTGACGAAGCCTCCATGGCGTGACGCTAACTGAGTGGTTTTTTTGGGGGTAGCGCCGGTGTCGCGTTGATCGTTGTGTCATTTCTTGCTGCATTTCTATTGGTCGGTAAGTGGACGTAGGTTGTAGCAGCAGTCACACTGTGAGATGTGGTGAGACGGTCGTCCTAAATTTCTGCCACTGTCAGAAGATTATCTCAGGCTATCTTTGGTCGTAAGACTGTAACAACGGCTGTCTGGGAACCTCAGGACCACCGTCTTAGAGCCACGACCAAAGATACCGCCACATTTGGTCATCTTTTGTCTGGGACAGCCCAAAATCGCACAGTGTATACCAGGCTTAAGTCATTTCTGTCAGTTAAATGATACTATTTGCATCGGCTAACAGCGGGTAGCCGTTCTTTGCTTGCACATTTTGCTACCTTGGCCCTATTTGGTTGCATGACCCTTTTCTTTGCAGATCGTAGCAGCCCAGTGAGAGTTGCCCTTAGATGACACAGGTAGATAGTTAAGGCTAAGCTTCTTTTTCTTCATCCTACCACTCAAAAACACACACACACACACACACACACGCAAAGGGAGCAACAGGCGTTAAGGTTGCTGCCAGGCAGATGCATGCAGGGAAACGCAGGACTCCCAGAGGCTCTTGGTGCATCATGCAGGCAGGCGCCCCTGACAGCCAGGCACAGAGCCGATAGTGACAAATAGTAGTGGACTTTTTGCGCCCCAGCAACTCGAACCCTCCCACAACACACTCAGCAACCCCCCTCCCCCACCACCATCTCTTTTCCCATCAATGACACATCTGCAGAGACTGAAGGCACAGCCCATCAACAGCTCCTGGCTTCTCGTGCAGAGAAAAAAAAAACAAAACAACACCACCAAAAAAGAAAAAGCAAGAGCTGCAGAAATATCATGCACTGTCATATTTCATCCAGAGTGGATTTGAAGGAGGAAGGAAGTATCAGGGGGGGCTCAGCAAGGTGAGTTAAAACACTGAGGATTTACAAGACTCTTAGTTACATTTTTGCACTTACACACACAAACTGAGAGCCAAACAATAAGGTTTGCCCAACAGTCCACAGCAAGTAAAATGCAATGTCAAGCCAGTAAGTCTCACAACTCACTGGCCATAAAAGAGCCATCAGCATCTTAGTTGGTGATATGACAGTGAACTTTCAGTGAAGTTTCTGTTGTTATTTGATGAAAGATAATAAAAACAACTGCAAAGAGGCAAGTAAATTTGACAAAGAGGAATCATCTCTGGAGCATGAAAAGAGCTTGAATGACATGAGATGTATTTCAGTTGAGGTGAATATTACCCAGTACTGTTTGATCCAGAATGCCATAAAATACCTCTTTCACCACTGTAATAAAGCTTGTTTTCCAGTGAGAAACTCACCCCAACAGCAACAACCAAAGGAATGATATATTACAGAGACAGGTCAGCCTAACACTCACACAACAGTTCTGAGTATTAACGTTTCACAGGCATTGCAAGACAGCATTGTTAAGAAAACAACAACCAAAAGAATTTAAGCTCTGCTACTGCGCCAATGTAAATACTAACAGTACAAACAAATAACACAAAAGCATAAATTAGCAGTTAACAGACATCAGTGCAATAAAGAAAGCCAGCAATGTCTCATCAATTTTACTGATATAAGATAACGTACATACCGGCACAGAAGCTAACTTTACCAAAATAAATTAAACGTACAAAACAGATAGCAGGGTTAACTAGGTTTTAAGTAACACTCAGACATTAATTTGAACTCAGTGGGGGAATTTTTACCATAAACGGTGCTAAAATGCTACATACATCACCCATAATCAGCTCAACAATTTGACTAATAGCACCATCACTAATGTTAGTGCTTACCTTCATCCTTGATGAGGAGTTTCTTTGAGATAACATTGGCTTCAAACTGCCGTCATGGTGGACAGGAAATATCCTCAAACTTGTAGCAGGCGTACTGCTGATGCCTTTTAAACAGGCCGCCATTTTGAAAAACGTGCTGGATAAACCTCACAGCAGGTGTCCTTAATTAACCTAAAATTAGAGTACAATTGGTGACCGGGTACATTTTAATGTAGAAGTTGGCCATTCACAATACTTTTTACTCCCACTTCACTGCTATTCAGAGGAAAATGTTGTGCTTGCCATTGTATTATATTGAATTCTCTAGAAAACAAAAACAAAAGACAACAAACAAACAAAAAACACTTGTGATTATTTTGCCATGATATGTGATTGAGTCACGTATTTAGTCGCAATGTTATATAAAATTCAGGATTATGTGATTTTTAGCTGGGTTCTTCTGTAGGCACATCAAACAAACATTTTCCTTTGGCCGAGGGCCTGATTTTAATTTGCCTTTGTTTTAAGCCTGGGCATATATATATATATACATACCATTAGTTTAGTTACCATTAGTTTTATTTTATCAAATAGATATCTGTTTTCATCTGTTTTATCTAGTTGTTAGCCTTATCCTTCATAACTTTTACTGTCTAAATTCTGTCCATGTTTTAGTTTTTTTATTGAATTAGTCTTCTTATGATTCCAACCTACTTTAATATTTTTATTTTTATTTTATTTCATAGCCTTCATGCACTGGTCTCTAAATTGTTCAACTTTTTAATAGTTTTTGTCTTTTTATTAGATTTTCTTGTCTACATTTTCTTTGTCCTGTTATCGACTTAGTCTTCTGTGAAGCATTTTGAACTGCACCAACCTGTATGAAAAGTGCTATACAAATAAAGTTTGATTGATTTGATGGATGGTTTGATTGACCGATCTGGAGAACTTTGCACATTTTTCCTGAAGGCTATTCGCAGCTCCTGTAATTTGGATATTGCACACTGCCATATTGCAATTTTGATCTTTTTTTTTCTGTAAGCCTTTATTAGGCTTATATGTTTGGTAGCTGTAGTTACTTTGCAGATTTTGCACAGAAACATTGCATCGTTAAAGAATAAAACAGTTGTTGGCTGTGACTCCTTTTAATATGCATTTTAATATTTCTCCCCCAAAACAGATTATGAAGTAAGTTCATGTCAGACTGAGTACTTTTATGTAAATGTATTTGCGCCTTTACCTAAAAGGAACTGAGAAGCACACTGGGTTACTTCTAATGCTTTAATTACCTTAATCTGTGTTTTCGGAGATCGTACTGTACATGTAATCACAGTAACTGCGTGGTATGAGGTCATTGTATATTGATCTGTGAATGAGCAGGGATTAGATACTCACCTTCAGTGTGTGTGTGTTTGTGTGTGTGCGCCCTCCCAGTAAGATAAAGACCAATCTTTCATAATCCCAATGCAATCGCCTGCTGAAAAATAGAGAAACGTGTTCTTGAGCAGGCAGAAAGCCCCAGACCATTGACTATATTATTGTGCCAATACTGTTGCACATTCAGGCACCCTCAGGGGTCTTTGCATCACTGCTGCTCAGCCAAAAAAGTCAGACAGAAAATGAATGAAAAAATATGTGCAGATATTTACAAGCATCTTGAAGCACTTGTGTCGAAATTTAACTGAGTTTGGTATTTTTTACTGGTTTGTATTGTGATGTTTTTACTGGTTTGTATTGTGATGTTCTGTCCATTTAACGGTGGCATGGTCAGAATGAGCAGTAGATCTTCGTGGATCTCCTTCTCTCCCTGCACCCAGCACTTATTGCTCCTATAACAACACAATAGCTTTTGATATAGACCCTGTATTTTGTATTTTTCTGGGCCTGTGATCCTATCTTTAATTATTATTTTACCTGCATGAGCACATTTTCTGATTGAAATTTAAGGATATCGAAAAATGAATCTACATCCCCATCTCACTCTGTAGCCTAAGGCAAGGAAGTCGATAAGCATTTTATTATCCACTTTAGAAAATCCTTTAATGCACCTTTAATGTCCCTGGTGTTTTGATCGGGGCATTGACCCTCAACACCATCGAGATGATATCAATTAAACACATCAAGTGCACATGCAATACATTCAAATCTATGATATACATAACCACACACATAGACTACACACACAAGGAATGTTTGCTGATTTATACCATTATGACACTCAAGGGATGGTTGATAAGTTCGTGGCCTAAGGTAGAAGGAGATGACTTACAGCTCTCACCGAATTCGTGCGCAGTTTAGTTACTTAAGAAATCATGCAGAAAGTTTGAAGTTTTCTAACCTTTGTGGTGTTTCTAGTTCAGGTGATTGAAAAGTGCAAATTCATACTGCACAAAAGCAATTTTCCATTTTTTAGTCAAGTTAAAATCATGTAATTTATTACATTAAGTCAATTTTTGTGGGAAGATTATTTTGTCAGACGTTCAGCAAGTTAGTCTTAGAAAAAAGTGCATAATGGAGGTACTCTCTTTCCTTTTTAGACTTCACTGGGAAATCAAATAAAAACCATGTCATCCTTTCAAATCATATTTTTCTAATTTTTAAAGGGAATTTATCTTAATTTTACAGTCAAATGAAAAATATCTCCACAAAAGAAATTTAAACTATACATGGTCTGTCTTCTGAAAAAGGTCTGTTTTTCATGGCAGATGAACAGAAGCTTAATATGATGATTAAATTTGTGTTTTTTAACAAAAAAAGTTTAAAATGAACACATAAAATGTAGGTTCCAGTTGTACATAAAGCAAAACCATGTTGCCCCTTTAATTTATGGCCTATAGACATTTGTTTCTCAGATCATCTTCAGCAGCAAAGCATCCACTGTGACGTTATTTATCAGAATGTGTCTGCGTAAATGCTTCCCAAATGCAAATTTTATGTTAAGTGTTTCCTAGATTACTGATTTTACAAGATAATGTCACACAAAGTGTAGTGGCGGAACATACAAATGTTTTTTTTTTTAAATCTTGTATTATCACATCCAAAGCCATGGCCTCCACAACTCCTTCTGATTTCCAACTACAGCTGCAACCATCCCTGGGGACACACAACCCCCCTCTAACAGATACACTCCAACCCCCCCGGAGGATCAAAAGCCAGCTGGTCAACCACCTTGGAGAGGGTCTAACCACCTCAGGACTCAGAATCCCCTCTGTCTGAATGGGATGTGACCCAGAAGAGGAAGAGGATGGAGAGCCAGATGTTGAGGCGCTACGCTTCAGGGAGCCGGCGATGGCTGAAGTAAGCCCGAGTGAGCGAGTGAGTGACAGACGCAGTGACGTATGGGGTGTATCTGTGGTACTGTCTCTGCATGCCGAGGGATAAGAGCCACATGTGAGCATCCTGTCAGCACACAGGAGCTTTACCCTGATGTGCGTCGTCGTAGTCGCGCCTCCTTTCAACAGATGCACCGGTGACATCTCCTAAAAGCTGAGAGGCAGCTCAGTGAGGGGTTTTATTTCACACAGCTCTTCAGTATTAGTCTGAGGGGAGCTTGAAAGCTACCGGGGCTCAAAGTCTCCCACTTCGCTGAGCCAGTCACTCTAGAATTGGAGAAAATGTAAATGACTTACATAATCAGCACCCCGCACCCCAAAAAATGTGAAGTCAGCGCTTAATAAGATTGTTGATAACTGTGTAAAAATAGCCAAATATAATCAGTAATGTTCAGCAAGTCCATTTACAGTTTGACCAAGTGAGTAGAATAAAACTGACATTTTATTTGGCGTCCTCAGCCGCATAATGGGGCTTAACCCTGACCCACAGTCATGATCATCATGTGGCTGAAGTAGAAGTCATAGCTCTGTATCAGCATGTTGTGGATTTTAATAACCTAACATTGATATGACCGTATCCAGAGTGTGACTGTGCATGCATGTGGCCTGTATGTGTGCACAGGTAAACAGGGGATGACAGTGAAACATCTCGTCTTGGTAGCATGTGGATTTTTTCCGTCACGCTGGATTACTCCGATTAATTTCAATTTTAGTTGGCAGCCCTTGACCGCCAAGACAAAAGACCTTTTTTCTAGTTTATTGAGACAGATTGGCCAAGAGTGTTGCTGCCATCTACAGACTCAAGATTACATCTGTTTGCCCACAAACACACACACACACACAGATACACAATGTAAACACCCGAGGCCTTGAATGAAAATTAAATGACCTGACGTGTCTGTGGCTGCCAGCAGAGGCGTTCGGGATGCAAAGCAAACATACAGCTAAACATGGGAGCAGATTATATTTAGTCTTCCTGTGTTCACCTGTTGTAGCAGCACTGTGTTCGCTGGCAGGCAGCATTAAAGGTTCAGAGCCCTCATCAGACATTTTCACACAAAATTACCTGAAAGCCGAAAGCTTTTTATGTAGCACACCAAACCAGAATCCAGCAGGTGGTGAAACTGTCAGGAAATTTCCTCAATAAGATCCAAGTACATGCATGAATTGTCCATTTCCGTTTATGACACTCAGCATAACTTCCAAATGGAAAATTGGTGTCTGTGTAAACATGCTGTCAATTCAATTCTGTGACAATTACACTATTTTATTACTATTTAAACTTACACGTTACATCGAAATGCCTAAAAACAAAACAAAATACAAAACAGACAAAACACTTTGTTAGTTTATAACTCACGTTTAGATTGTTCAGAACAATCCAACTGGCTATCGGACACACCCCAAGGACTGATCAACCTTGAGGGGGCCTCCCTTGGGGGGGGGTCTGGTGGTAATGGCCGAAACATCTGAAGATACCAGAGACCGCTGAGAGGAAGGAAGTCAGCAAACGTGACTAAACATGACTAAACATGACTAAACATGACCACATGTAACATTATCTCATATGTGAACATTTCTGCCCCGGGTCAGTCAGTCAGATTTTCATCTACAATGCTGGCTGTTAAACAAAAAAGAGCCATGATCCTGCGCTACTTAATGATGTCATCAAACTACATTTTGTTCATTGTTATGATGGAGAGACCTCTAGCCTCAGAAATTACATTTTGTGCGTTTAACCTAATCCCAATTTTCCCCTTAATTTAAAGGGATAGTTCACACTTTTGGAACCCAAGCACTATTTCTCAATTAGCAATGATATTGTTGATTGGCAGAGTCCTTTCGAAGCACGACACATGCTGTTCCTCATAGTAGCTCCAGATACCTAACCAGGAAAATCAGTAAACTGAAACTTGTGTGCGACATGGAGTAAATTTCAGTAAGCCTAAGTGTGACCCCATCGACTTTGCACTGGTTTTGCGGCGAAGTATTCAGAGCCACTACGAGGAACAGCACATGTTGTGCTGTCTCTGCTAAGTAAGAAATAGGACTTGGGTTCCAAAAAA
Organism: Naso thynnoides; assembly: GCA_029783665.1. Lineage (NCBI taxonomy): Eukaryota > Metazoa > Chordata > Actinopteri > Acanthuriformes > Acanthuridae > Naso > Naso thynnoides. Next base: position 28,447,241 of record JAQLOL010000001.1, read on the forward strand.
GTGGACTGTCCCTTTAACCAAAGTGAATCCTGCAGACCACTTCACAAACTGAAAAGTTGTCCTAACCTGAATCAATATGCTCGTTGTGTTTAAACCTAATCACACACTGGACCTGAAGAACCTTGGATTCAGGTGTCAGGGCCCTGCACTTTGTACACCTGCCACGTTTTATCAATCGTCCAAACACTGTGATGGAAAATATTAAAAAATTTGTGCCCAGGTATGCAAATGCTGTGATGCTATGTTGAAAGCACACATTGACATGCTAAGTAGCTTGTAACCTTGTGACCTCTTGAAACCATGCGACAGTTATTAGTGGCACTGTGTTCAAGGTTGCATAGCTCACTGTGGCCAGAGAAGAAATGATTTTTCATTTTCAGACTGATTTATTTGCATTAAGGGGCCGGGAAAAAAAAAATGTTGTACACAAAGTTGTTGCTTCTCCTCCATCTCATTGTCGTTTATCATGAACCTGTGTGATTTCTCATATGACCTCTCTGGGTGGTCCTGACCCACAGGTTGGGACTCACTGCCACGTTTATTTCTGGGGCCTTGCACTCATTTCCTTGTAGGTAACACTAAACTCAACCATGACAGATACCTATCCAACCTTAACCTTTACACGACCCCTGTGATGACAGGACTTGTTTTGGCTCATGATAAATGTTACTGCTATGAAACCAAATAAACAAATAATAAACCTCAGCAAACAAACCGTCCCCAGTCCACTCAGTTTAAGCTGAAAATCATACCGACTAAACCTCAAATCCACTCACACTCACACACACACACACACACACACACACACACACACAGGTTTGTGTACCCTTGGGTTCCGCTGCCCTTGGGTGACCCTGAGAACGAATGCCAGCATGTTCTTGTCACGAGCTGCAGACAAACTATAGCACAGCTCTCTGCTGTTTGTCCTGTAGGCACAGAAATCACATTACCTCCCCAGAAAAAAAGGTGCATGAAAAAGGGTGCACAAGCCCACCCCCGACACTGAAAATAGCATACAGTACCTCTGCTGGATGGGCCAACAGGCCGACGTCCAGCAGGTGACATGTGCACTGAATGGACAACTGCGTGCGGAGTATTGGAGGAGATATTTTGGAAATGTCATGCACTGGCATTATTAACATACCCCTTGTGTTAGCCTGAGCGCGAGCTGTCACAGTCACAGAGCAGAGCAGGCAGGCAGGCCTGCATGGCTGGCGAGGAGGAGGGAGATTTATTATGGTTTTCATCAGCAGGGCACATTGTGTGGGACACACTGCATGTTCAAAGGCCTGTCATAATTTCTGTCATCTATTTAAAGTCAAACTCAGGCAACAAGCAAAGGCTCCGGCTGTGTCAAGATCAGGGCAGACCACTTGCATTCCACAGATGTCTGCTTCTTGGAAAAGCGCCCTGTAAAAATTGCCATGTGCTGAACTACTTTCACTCCAGTGGAAACGTTAACTGCTAAATCCCCCCCATGAGGGAGGAAAAAACCTCACAGGCTCATTTTGCCAGGGATGACTCAGCGTTCACAGGGTGTTCTTTGAGAGCACCTTGAAGTGGTAATATGACAATACACATGGATCTCTGTTGTTTCATTTCACCATGTGCGCCTGTGACACAGAGGGGAAATGGTTTTACGCTGGCGGCTTCACCAACTGAGAAATGACTTCATTTGCATCGTTAGCACTTCTGATGGGAACCAATTAGAAGTCTGTAGCTGTGAGCTGACCAGTTGCCATTTGATTTTATGTTGGTTTGTTACACAGCACACTGAGAAGCACATTTTTTATGACTGAGCTGCATGTTCATTCACACAGGTGGAGTTCAAAACCCCAGAGACGTTTGTTATTGTGAGCACATTAAAAAAGCCTCATTTTTCCTTTTTTTTCCTCCTGAACGCTTTGGGAACACATATTACAGCTTTTCTGCCATCCTAAATTAGAAAAGAGTGTGAATGTGTTTTGGGAGGGGGGGGGTAATCCTCAATAGCCTCTGGGTGTTATGCACACACTCTCACCAGCTGTTTTCATCAGTGTGGTGTTGTGGTGCTGAAAGCCTGGCAGGTGCTGCCTCCCTGTGTTTGCTCTCAGTAACTGCTGCTGCTCGCAGTGGTGACACTGATGCAAAGTCACTCTCAACAAAACAAGAGGTCAGATGTGCCGGCGCTGCACCCAACAGCCAAACAACTCCCATTACAGGTCATATAGCTGTCATTGTAAAGGTAATACACTCGGGCAGCAGCTGTCAGGAATATGGCTCACATCCCAGCTCTTCATCACCACAGTACAGTAACATTAGGGAATTGACTTCAGGTTAATACACTAATGCACCTGTAAGCTGGTGCCAATAGTGTAAGGTCCACTGGTTACAGGCCCGTGCTTTTGTCTTTACACGAGATTTTTTAGCTGTTTTTTGGGATGAGATGTCCTGATAACTGTGCAGTGAGGGAGGCTGCTCAGTATTTGTGCAAAGCTGCAGTTTTTACAAGATTTTTTTTTTTTAAATCTGTGGGTGTTTTTACAAATCATAATCTTTCACAATGAATATAAATTCAGATGCTCCTTGTTTCGCCGCCAATGTTGCTGACTGCTTCTTGACTTCTGCTGAGAAAGCAAACACAGCCAAAGCAAGGGTGTTGTTGATCAGAGTTTATTCAAACTAGAATGACTCCCGGATTATCACATGGACAGAAATACAGCAGATTAATTCAGTGTCGTCTTTGAGGCACGTAGGAGAAAGATCATCGCTAACAGAGAGTGAGTATCATTACCGAAGATGTTTCTGTTAAATACAATAATATATTTATGGTCCACAGAAAAGTAAACAAAATCTTCATTTATGAAAACAATCTAAAAAGAGAGACATCAATAGATACAGTAAGTAAATACGACAAGCAGAGACACAGTTGGTCCTTATGCAAAGTTACGGTTCACGACTTTGGCATCAGTGGATAAATCCCTTGTATAAAAAAGAAAACGTGAGGCACTTTCTCATGAGCAAAATTAGTGGCACTGCTTGTGTGTCATTAACACAATCACAAAATCACTTCATTAACATCAGTCTAAAGTCTTCACACTGAGTTCAAATGCTGGCGCCGCTGTTATGCTGCTGAGCAAGGTACTAAACACTGTGTCTTTCTCAGCAGATCTTTAAAGGGATATTTCACAGCAAAGCTATTTTTTATTATCAGTTACTCACCCTTAATTGTCTTGAATTGAGGAATGTATTTTCTCCTTCCAACGTTATTCCACGATAAGCAGATTTTTTTCTAAAAGTGCAAGCCACTCACTTTAGCTGCTTTTTCTGGCAGCTTATGGCGACACAGTTTCAAAACATCAAGAACCATCTAAAAACATCCATCCAAAAATCTCAAAAGCTTCGTGTGGTATAATCCAAGTCTTCTTTATCGTGTCGTAGGCTCAGTACTTCCAAAACACTGATTTTGACTAACAGGCTACAAAATCCAACACATGCGGTACAAGGCTGCTTGTCTTGTGCCTTTCCAAGCGCGTGCAAACAGTGAAATAACAGTGTTGGAAGC
>JAQLOL010000001.1:28450884-28462618 GCA_029783665.1 Naso thynnoides
CAGTTTCAAAACATCAAGAACCATCTAAAAACGTCCATCCAAAAATCTCAAAAGCTTCGTGTGGTATAATCCAAGTCTTCTTTATCGTGTCGTAGGCTCGGTACTTCCAAAACACTGATTTTGACTAACAGGCCACAAAATCCAACACATGCGGTACAAGGCTGCTTGTTTTGTGCCTTTCCAAGCGCATGCAAACAGTGAAATAACAGTGTTTTGGAAGCATTGAGCCTACAACACAATATCTCCACTGGATCTCCTTAGACTGCCGGCAAAAGCAGCAAAAATGAGCAGCTCACATTTTTGGAAAAAATATGTTTACAGTGCAATAATGCTGGAGGGGAAATAAGTATTTGTCAATTCAAGACTTCTTAGGGTGAGTATTGATATACAAAAAATAGTTTTACGGTGAAATATCGCTTTAAGGTGACAAGAGTATTAAAAACATGATCAGACACTGAATGATCACTAACATGTCACTATGGAGACACATTAGACATTATAGCCTCGCAGCTCAAAAGAAAGCCCCTCGAAAGTGTTGCAGAAAATAATTTACAAAATTCATATCCTAAAAGGTCAAAAGTGTAAAACGGCTAGTTAGTATGGAAATCAAATCTGCTGCGGTTGAAGGGGCCCAGAGGTCTGCTTGTTAAACCACGCTGCTGGGTAAAAGGAAGCTGCTGCGACCACGATTAACATTTTCTGCAAAGTGCCGGATTTACTCCACTGATCTTTATGCAGCTCTCGGGTGCAGCACCTGGCTGACAAACATAAACGCACACACAGGGAAACCGAGTGGAAGAAAACTACAATGCTTTGGTCCCAAAGAGGCTGTCCCACACTAATTTAAACATTCTGTGTTAAAATTCCCATCAGTTTCTCTCAGAGGCTTGTTTTGCCTCACAGTGCTGTGATTTTGAAGATGTAGCTGAGACGGCAGTTTGACTGCTTAATTACCCAAAGATACCTTGTAGTGTTTTTCCACCCTTTGTTTGCCAAAATTAGATGCTCTGATGTGCATTTTGAACCAATATTTCTTCCCCTATGTGCGAGGCAAAGAAAAGAACCTATAGGCTATTTGAGTATGAATGTGGTGATGAAGGTACCTCCTCACCAACACACTTTTCTTCTTCTGCTTCTCTTAGTACGGCTCTGCCTTCAGATTTCGGTATAGGCAGCATGTAAACACCATCCCTATGATCTGGGGATTGAATGGAGGGGAAGGGAAACATAATTTAGTTGCAGTCTCCTCAGATATACATTTATTTAATCTGCTTTTTTTTGTGAGCAACTTGTGGGGAAAGTTGAGTTCTTTGCTCACCTGGACACAAGCAATCCCAACACCCACTGCTCCGATGATCTTCAGATGGTCCAGGATGAATTTCTCCAGTTTAGTGATGCAGCCACCCTAAATGAAAAACAAAGTGTGTCTTTATGTTGCATCAGTTGATGTGGGAGCACAGCTGAAGCCTCGCTGCAAACAAATGTTGTGTATATGACAGCTCCTCTTTCCCTGCTACGGGACAGAAATACTGATCCAGCCCCCTGTCAGTCCCCAGCGACGCCCCCAGCACCCTTCATCCTCTCACCTCCACCTTGTAGATATTGGATGGGTGGTCCCTGAGGCCGCAGAGCTCAGTGGGAGTCTTACAGCAGCTGTCAGGTACCTTTCTGGTTTTTGCGTCTCTGGAGCGAATCCAGACACTCGCATCCCAGTCGGATGAATTGTTGCTGCCACAGCACTTGAACTGACAGGAGACAGAGGAAGAGACATCTTAAGAGGGGAATTTGATACAGTAGTAGAGAAGCAGTAAGAAAAGTTAAATATGACACATTTAAACTTCAGGTTTTACCGCCAGATGAAAACAAAAGCTCATCGGTGATTTATGTAATAATATATGAAATAGTTTCCAAATAAAAAGGAGATTTGCTTTCCTACTAGTGGTTAAATTAGAAGATTGATACAACTCCAAAATCTGTACGACAAATATGAAGCAAAGTGAGCGGCAGCTTAGCTTAGTATAAAAGCTGGAAACAGTGGGAAACAACAAAGTAACGAAGTATGAGTCCATTTCTTTGTCTTTCCAAATGACTGAATGAATGAATGAATGAATGAATGAATGAATAAAAGAATAATTGAATAAATAAATAAATGAATAAATAAATATCTAGCTCGTTTCTATAATGGCGCACTTGAAGCAAAAATCTTTTTTGATTTTTCTACATGATTACATGATTCATGCAGTTTTTCACACTTTGGATAAAACCATCAGTTAAATTACGTAATCGCAAAAGCAAGAAAGTGTGTTGCAGAAAGCACCAAATTGATTGAAAAGTTTAGAATAAAGGAAACAAAAATTGAAGTTGACATTTGATACCCTTGGAGTATCTAATCCTCCAAAAACTAAACATTAAAAAAAAATGAATCCACTCAAAACTGAACTGCAGGTCAGATTGATTTATTTCCTCGTGTGCTGTCAATTGGTGAGTAAAACAGGGTAAGTTACAGCAGAGAGGACAGACACGTCCATCATCCTTAGCTGAAGTCAGAGGGACTTGGATCGGATTTGTTTGTCTCGGCCTCATCACCAAAGTCTCTAATCTGTTGGGATGATAAGTCACCAAACACTGTCCAATCAACAGGCCACGTGTCGTGTGAGTCCATGTGACTTTTGTTGGGAACTCTGATCCACTTACAATAAGACAGTGTGGATGCAAACTGCTAGGAGAACATATCCAAGACAAACCGCACTGTTAAAGGCAAACATGAGGTGTCGCCTCACTTTGTGTTAAATTAAAAATTTGTAGTCGTGTCTGTTTATCTTGTGCAAACACTTACCTCCTGCTGCAGCTTGTCTACAGCCCTGGTGATTTGCTCATGGGAGGGCTGTTTATACTTCTGAGTCATGGTCTCCCTCAGATTCTGCTTCAGCTCCTCATTCAACTGTTCAGACACACAGGCACAGATACAGAGATCAGCTACAGCACTGAAACGAGAACTGTGCAGGTCTCCCTCTGATCTGTCGACAGGAGACCTCTGAGGGTCTTTTGTGGCATCTGACATCAATACATTAGCAGCTCATCCTTTAGCTGGAGTGGGCAGTTTATCTTTGGTGTTATCGCGCAAAAATCCAATAATAACCCTTCAGCGTTTTGGGATTCAGGTGGTCTGAAAGAACACAAGAATTCTGTACCGCTGCTTGGTGACAGACTGATACGGTGACAGTCACTTTCCGGCCAATCTCAGGTCATTTCAGGTAAAGGTAAAGGTACTTTATTGGTCACATTTACAGTGTACAGAGAAATGTGTTCTCTGCATTTAACCCGTCCCTGAGGAGCAGTGGGCAGCCACAGTGCAGCGCCGGGGACCAACTCCCGATTCTGAGCCAGTACCTCTATCATGGGTACTGACTGGAAATACACCTAACATACATGTTTTGATGGTGGGGGAAACCGGAGAACTCAGAGAAAACCCACGCAAACACGGTGAGAACATGCAAACTCCACACAGAGAGGCTCTGCCCCAGCCGGTGGTCAAACTCACGACGTTCTTGCTATGAGGCCACAGTGCTAACCGCTAAACCACTGTGCTGCCCAGAGAGTTCATGTTCCCACTGGCTGCTTTATGCTGTGCTTCTTAGCAACAGGTGATGCCATCACATCAGCTGGTTGGCAGTTAAAACAAGTGACGTACTTTAATTGGCCAGCTAGCTTGATTTCCAGATGTGGCCTACCACACCTGGAAATCCTGTAATCTGTGAGATTGGGCGTCCATAGGTTGTATTTTTTAGCACATCCCACAGATGCTAGAACTCTTCTTTGAACCATTCCTACAATATTTTTGTAGTGCAGCAGAGCGCATTATTCCGCCTGCCTTCAGGGAATATTGTTATGAAGAGGTGTACTTGGTCTGCAACAATGTGTAGGTAGGTGTATGTGTCAAAGTGGCATCCACACTGGTGCCAAAACCCAAAGTTCCCAAACGAAACAGACAATCAATGTTATTCGCTTCACCTGTCCATGACTCAAATGTTGTGGTTGTATCTGTGTGTGTGTGTGTGTGTGTGTGTAGAAATCTCAGGCCAGCACAAACCATGAAATTAGTTGCATTCGTTGACTCGGTTACTGATGAGATTTATAGCACACAGGCTTTAAATGCTCTCCTGGTGATACATGTCATGGACAGCGGTTCTAACAACAGAGGAGCAGACGAAAACCGGGGCCGAACACAGAGGAAGTCGGGTCTTTTTTTTTGTTCTCTAGGCCAGTGGAGGAAAGGCTCATTTGAGGAGCGGGAGGTCTGAGGGGCTCAGTTTCTATGGCAACAAGCCAGCTGGGAAACCACTGTAAATCAAAGCGTGAAGGAGATATCAAGGGAATGAATGATGAAAAGAGGAAGGGAGGGCAGAGAGAGATAAGAGATGGGAGGTGAAGACAAAAAAGGAGAGGAAAAGAGAAGGAGGAAGCAGGAGGGACGAGGGAAGGGCTAGCTTTTCATTTAACCTGTTGACTGTTTGGGTTAAAAGAAACGAGCAATTCAGGACTTGGAATCGCTCAATACGTAGAAAAGAGCCGGTGTGAGTGAGCAGCATTCTGTGGGAATGCATCAACCACCAATAAAAGCAAACAAGAGTTCAAGCATCTATTCAGGTAATGGCTGCACACTGTGAAAGCAGGTTCAACAACTATCATTTAACTGCAGGACCTGGACCATCATTAACGAGAACATAAACAGCAGCAGCTCAGAAGTGCAGATGTTGAAACGGAGACGTGTGCCATCTGCAGGCAAAGAGGATGATCAAATCTGCTGGTGTGACATCAGAACTGTCTTTACTGTTACTCTGTTGAGGGAGAGAAATTTTTATCACACTTTTTATTTGACACCTTAGGCCTATGTTCATTACATAGCATCGTCTATACAATAAACTATTATTTAACATCAATTTTTTTGAGCACTAAGAAGAGATATTCCAAATGTTGTTTCTGTACGTCATAATCATCTATAGTTTTTGCAACCTTTGGTACATGTGCATTTATGATTTCAGTGTGGACCTGAAACTTGGGTCAGTCGCTACAACCCCGGCTACATCCACGAGATGTCTCTGATTGGTCACGCCCAAGTCATGTGACTATTTTCCGGAAGAAAACAAGCCTGTGTAAGTGTTATGGATGTATGTATCTGTGAGCCTCGACTGCCTGGCATTATTTCGACATGGATAACGAATCACAGGCGTAGCTGACTTTGTTGTCTCTGCTACAGAGTGTTGTGCATTTTATCGTGCTGCTACTGCTTACATGCGCAGGAGGCGAGCTATTATTTGAATGAGCGGTGACAGTTTTTGCGTTCAGCGCACCATCAGCCATGCACTGATTGCCAGTTCTGGATGAGACTGGGAAGAACAAGCGCATGGCGGACAATTTTATCAACAGAGTTGTGGTTCCAGAGTAATGGAAAGAAAACTTTCACAAGTCCAGATCGGCCCTGATCGCCCTCAGTGAAAAACTGCATCCACGTTTGGAGGGTGCAGATTAGAGCACATTCTATTCTAAGTGTCGAGGGAAGACTCCAGAAAAACACCGATGTGTTTGGACTGACCTGAGAAGTTGTTTCTGTCATCATCCGACAACTTTGTCAGGTTCTCACCACCTTCCTGGGGCCAGGTTACATCAGAACACAACGTACCGAGGCCGAAGTGTACAAGCTTGTCAACAACTTCTACCAAACACAAGTAAATTATGCCGCAGTGCCTTTGAGCTAGAGACTGCACACACATTGAAATGAAACGACCCTCCGCTAATTCCACAGACTGGATAACAGAAAGGGGAAACGTTCTTTGAAACGTCCAGGTGCTGTGTGATCACAAGCACTCTTTCATGGATGTTGAACAGTCATGTGATATGCGTTTTAAGGCGTGCAGTGTGGCTGGAGATTAGAGCTGCTGCAGTGATTAGACGCTCATGTGGACGCTGACTGTCTTTGTTTTAAGATTCCCTCTCAAATCTAACATGAAGCAACGTGGATGCAGCCACAGAGACCAAACTTCATTCTGGCAAACAGAAAGAAGTTGCAGGGAGAGAAATCTGTCACATATGGGGGGTTGGGAGCAAACACTGTGTTACAAACACTGTTGCCGGTGAGAAACTTGCACCTTTATCATGTTAAAGAACCCAGTCACCATTGTGTCGCAGCTTAGTGCTCAGCTTTGACAGATTTAACCAGCTAATAACTGTTTGCATCCCTAATAAATATGTTTTATGAGTTAGTTACATAAAAGAACAAACGGAGAGAAGAAAAGTGGCTTTAGAGAACTAACTGATTCATGCGAGAGTCTTTCGAAGCGAGTGAAGGAGACGGAGCTTTAGGAAGCAGGAGGGAGCTCAGTGGCTGCTCATGTTCAGAGTTTTGTATTATAAATGAGGCAGTTATAATGATGGCTGAGCCCCTCTAGACTGAGAAAGTCTTGTTGCTGAGTTACAAGCCACCAGGCTTTGAGACTGGTCAGGATGAGGCTGATGCTGGTGAAGCAAAAAGTCTGGTTAATATTACACAGACAAAAAAAAAAAATCAAAATTAAGACAGGCGGACAGAAAGACCTATAAACAAATGGCAGGGTCCTCCAAACCTCTCTTGTGGAATTTCCCACTATGTTAGGTCTCTCCGGGACACACACACACACACACACTCAAAGTAAAAGCAATACCAGGCACACTGTCGCTGCTGACGATCACTTGTTGGCTGAACAGTTTGTATTTAGTACACATGTTGTTGTGCTAAGCAGTGTTTCACTCTCCGTAGGCATTTAATTATTTATTTGTGTATCATTTTGCTGTTTCTCTAAGTAAAACATCATAACATAGAGCTGCAAAACTGCTGACACAGTGCATTGAACCATGTCGTCTGCATTTGCCATTCTATTTGGACTACATATTCCACAAGAGACATGGTCAGTCTGATATTTGTATTTTTAATGGGCTGTCCTTTTTTTATTTCCTCCCTCCGATCTCATTTTTCATGCCGATTCTGTCGTGGTTAAAATTAAAGTGCAGCACATTCCACTCGGGAACAGAGACGGTCGTCTGTGCTTTATTACAACCTTTTTGACTACGTGCTCAGACTAAGAGGCACAAAGCATCTGCAAAGCACACTCTGTTGATGTTTTAGCAGAGAACAGCCCAACTGTTACACACATACACATCAGCTTTTAATTTTAAATTCTGTTTTTCTGTAACACATTGAGGCTGTAGACTGCATACCTTTTTTTTTCTCAGTGACAAACAGGATAATTTATCAAAATTACACTTGTATGTATATCAGAACAGTGTCAAAGAGATTCACTATGATCAGAATTCAGATAAGATTTTATTATATTATTATTATTGTTGTTGTTGTTGTTGTTGCTGTTGTTGTTAAAATCAAATCCTAGTCTGTGTCAGATTTATTTTTTATCTTTTGTCATTTGAGATCAGTATCTAGTCCTCCCATATCTATCAGCTGCTCCTCTGTAATTCCAAGAATACAACCTCACATACAAATCTCAGCGTCTGTTGTTAAATATACTTGAAATCTTTTTTAAGAAAATGTTTTGGACCTAAAGGGAATTACCTGCTGGTAGTAGATATAAGCCAGGACGCCAGCCAGGATCTCCAACAAGAAGATACAAAGCAGCAGGACAAAGTACTGCGGAGGAGAAGAAAATACAGTTAGTGGACGGAGATGTGATGAAGTGAAAGGTGGCTTTCAAATCTGTTATGGAAGTTAAACATGCAGCACTGCAAAAAAAGGTTTTCTGAACAAAACCCAAACATGTGGTGCATAAGGTCACATTCTGCTGAGCTGTTAATAGTCCGTCTACTGCACTTTTGTATTCAGTAAAGGAACAACAGTTAAAAAAGTCGCATCAAATACAGCTTCTTTTTGCTTTGTGACAACACAGAGCCACACTGTTCTGGGTCCAGGTCATTTTTATCTCTGTCAGTTGATCGGTCCACAAAAATTCCCCACCTTTCGGCAACCACAGTTTTTACCCTGAGAGGCTGAAATTTGGCATGGAGGTCAAGTGGGTGTGTGCGTGTGGGAAAAGGTGTGTCTGTGTTCATGCCAACTGGCTAAAAGGGGGCGTAGTAATGGGAGGGTCATACTGCAAAAAGGTGAACAACTTCCAAATGGATTCACAGAATGTAGGTTGCTCATGAGCCAAAGGACAGCTAATTAACTGTTCAGGCCAATTGGCAAGAGGGGGCGTGGCAGTGGGAGTGGCCTGTAACAAAAAGGCATATAACTTCTTAACAGATTCATGAAACATGGCAAAACTTTGAAAAAAAAAAACACAAATACACTTCCAATGGTCATGGTTTGCCCCGCCCCCACATGTTAGTCCCGCCCCCTTCCATAACTCATCAACCATTCGTCCAGCTGGTCATAGCTATTGCAAATTTGCATTTGTATCATCTGGAAGTTTGTTCTCCTGTTTTCTTTCACCTTCACACATCCTGCTCATTACAGCTGCACCACCAAGTATTGCCTGACCAAGATTCACATAAGTAGAACTTAATTACAGGATTTATGGTCATCATGTTCAATCTCAGTACAGGTGTAATCAATAAACTGTTTAAAAAAAAAGTGCATATTACTTGAACACCTGTGCCAGCCAATAAAAAAGCCTCATAACAGATGACAAAATGTAAAGCCGTTAAATTTTAGGTAAATACTCCTGTGTGCTACCTTGTGTTCAGCTCTTTTGCTCATATTCGGTTCATTAAAGCTTGAAGCTGCCAAACTCTGGGTTATTCTGTGTCCTCAAAAGAGGCTGGCTGTTTGCAGAGTTTATCGTCGGTATCAGATTCGTGACCAGGCCCATGGGAGTTTAAGGGAGGGTCTGCTTTTCATGCCAAGTTTCTTCAGAATGAAAGACAAGAGGCGATTTTATCAGACCAAAACCTTGACCCAAATTCCTCTGGGCTGCTGCTATCAGGGAGAAAGAATCAACCCGGTAAAGTGGACTTAGTCTTTGATTTGATGGCTTGTGCTGATTGGATGTCTGAGTGGCTGCGAGCCTGAATGCTGAACAGACTCTTAGATGCATTTTGATGTCGTTTTGGTGGTTTGAAGGGAAGAATGGCGACAGATACAACAGCCAACACATAAAAAGTCAGATTCAAAGAAAAAAACATATGAAAGTAAAAAAGTTGTGTGAAGATCTGATCCAACTGCAATTTTATATCACATTCTGCATGTCATGATTTGGTACAATGCAAATTTTACATTCTTCTCACGTTTCAATTAATTTTTATTTGATTAATTACAATATTTCAACACTCAGTAACTAAGGTGATTAAATAATAATTAGCTAAATGTCAGCTCAACTTCTGCCCCAAATGATAACTGCTTAATAAATAGTGCTGCTCATAAAGCTTGACTGATACATTTCCACAGAAGTTCTGGTAAATTTACTTTTACACACATACTTAGTAATAGTTTAAATGTAAGACGTTTTGTTTTTGGGAATGTCTTTATCACAAGTCTGATGTCTCAACTAACTCTGATGCATTTCTTCCCTAAAAATTTAGATCCATGGCTTTGAAAGTGTAATAATGGCCAGACAGAAAATGGTGGTTTAGAGACGGACGCAGACCAGAAACATGTCAAAGCAGAAGGACAACCGTCGGCAAATGACTGAAATTAACACATTTATTTTTCAGTCTCACAGTGACGTATCTACTGATCTAGCTGAGCTAGTGTCATCGCATGAAAAAACAGATTTTCCACCATATGAATGCCTGCAAAACTTAAAAAATTTTCTAGGGGTGAGGGGGAAATCGTTACAATGTAATATCACATCATTTTGCATGACAACGTATCAATTTATAGACACCAAGTGTCGATATTTTCATGACATAAACTCTTAATAAATGTTGCAAATAGAAACTCAACTTTTTGGTTTATTGAAAAATAAAAACTGATTGACTTTTCCGTTCACTAGATGGTGCTGAGCACTCACTGTCCGGTGAGGTAAGAAAAAAAGGTAATAAAAAATGATTGAGGTGGACTGAATAGAGTGAAAACTTTATGTGTAGTTGAAAAAGTTGAAAAAAAAATCACAAAACCCAACATATCGCAATATCGTGATAATACTAATGTATCGTGGGGCATCTGTCAATTCCCACCGCCAACAACTTTTTTCATCAGTTAGCAGCAGTTTACAGCCTGTGAACTCCCTGCCTGCTTGTGAATGACTCTAATTAACATCTGACCAGCAGTGAATCGTGGCCTGGCTAACCTCGTTCAGACATTAATAAGATGGAACCAAAGGAATTCATGAAGAAAAATCACTTGTAATTTGTAATTGGTTTATAGTTCTGCTGCAATTTGTCACCTCCCGGCTCACTCAGACTTTTATTGGCTTGACTTGCAAACATCTGTACAGAAAATTGTTGCAGTTAAAGCAAAAAAAAAACAACTGATAACTGAGATAATCTACGACACTTGGTCTTTGTCTTTGCTCACACACGCACACACACGGGCTGATTCCACATGGACAGTGATGTGTACAGCGTGTGACAGAGAAGCCGTTGTTGGTTTTACAGACGGAGGCTGTTGAATTTACTGACTGCAGTGACTCAAGACGACTCCTCATGATCTTATGATCTCTCTCTCTCTCTCTCTGACACACTCATTTTACGTCTGAACTGCCACTCTTCTCCCAGGCGACTTCAGGGCACAGTGTATTTACCGCTAAAATGACTCTGCAGGTCCATACACACAAAGCCCTTTTTTTTTTTATAGCTCCTTTGTGGCTTCAGACTCAACAGCGCTGCTTCCCTGCTTAACTATAAAAAATGTCATGGTGAACTCAGACTCATCTTGCTGAGGATACTGGAAAATATTTGAAGAGTTTCTTTGTCCTTTGGTGTTCAGCTACTTTTCTCCAGAGGATTTTTAACTTCTTTCCTCTTTCACCTTTGTGCACTCTCACCAGCATCCACTGTATGTACAGAAACACGTAACTGCCGAGAAGATGCACACATCTGTATGCAGCTCTGTGTCCCACTGTGTTCCTGTTTCAGACTCTTTTAGTGGCTTACTGCTGCCTTTACAATTACTGAGCGAGCACTGACACTGAAGGTGACTTTCATCAGATAACGGTCGGACACGTGTTGGGCTTTTTGAAAGGAGTCGTCCTGTGACCTTTTGGTTATATGGGGGACTCTGCGGCCTCATACAGCTAATCAATTAGAACTTTAAACTTGGTGCAGAATATATTAACCTGAGTCCAGCAGCAGGTCATTATCAAATTAACTTTAGCCCGCAGTCTGACTGGCACTGAGGAGTGTTTTTTATGGGTAAAAATGTATTAATTTCTTCTGACATTAACAGATGTGAGCTTGACATTTTATGAGAAGTTTTATTTTTATATTAATAAACTATTTTGCTGATTGTGTTCTTGAATAATCAATTAATCCTTCAGACAGTAAAATGTTCGAAACTCCTGATGTCTTTAAATTATTTTGGCCACATCCAAAGATTTTTATTCCAAGCAAATGTAGTAGGATGTAGCAAATATGAATAATTTAATAAGATGATCACTTCATTACAGATTAAAAGCGAGAGATGTCAGCTGTTGTTTTTTGTGTGATTTGAAATTTATTAAGCAAAAGATTTTTAACCAAGAGTGTGAACAAGTTAGAAATGTTAACACTTCCGAGACAAAATGATATTCAGTGAATTTTCTTTTTCTGA
>JAQLOL010000001.1:28467718-28473731 GCA_029783665.1 Naso thynnoides
CTAGCCATGACCAATGAAAGTGTGTGTATGTTCCTAGAAAGTTTGGCCATGTTTCATGAATCTGTTTAGAAGTTACTGGCCACTGCCACGCCCCCTTTTCAGCAGTTTGGCCTGAACACGAACACATACCTTCACCTTTACACACACACACACACACACACACACAGACACACACACACACACTTCACCTTCATGTCATGCCTAGAGCTAAAACTGTGACCAACAAGAGTGGGGAGTACTTGTGGACAGATGGACAGATGGACGGATGGACGGACGTACGCACAGGCAGGCAGACAGACAGACAGACAGGCAGGCAGGCAGACAGACAGACAGGCAGAGCGGTGTCTGTGTTTGATGTGGTGCATTCACACAGGAAAAGAGAAGTCTGTGTTTCACTCAGATTTACTGAAGTCATGCTCTGGACACGAGTGAGAAGGTCCGGTTAACATGAACAACGTTTGAAGTCTGCCACCACATTAGCACCATGAGCTCTACAAAGAAGGAAACCTGCTCCTTACTGCACCTCATGGTCATCAAACATTTAAAGATTTAACTCTTCTGATGGATTTTAAGCTCCTCGCGTCAGTTTGCACCCATAATGCTGTAAAACTTTGATTCGTAACATCCAGCACATCTGCGATTCTTCGCTGGAAAAAGGCAGGAAAAATGAAAGGACACAGGAGCTGTGTCTGCTGACATGGACAAAACAGACAACAAAGCAGAGGTCCCCACCCACATGAAGGGGCTTATGGAGCGAAACAGCAGAACATGTGACATCACGTGTTGTCTTCCGTGGCGGCGTGCGACTCACCCACATGCCAGAGCGGCAGGATGATCGGATTGAGGGAACATTCGGATATTAGGCGACCAACACCTGAAACACAAACCAGACTCACGTTCACGGTGACAACAAAGGATCTATTTACAGACAAACAACCCTCCGTATTCATCCACCTTTCTTCACCGATGTCTCAGCAGCGTTCTCACTGCATGTGCTCAGCATGAACCTTCAGAGACATGCACTGTACTCACCCCACTTTAACCGTATAAACTCTTCTGTCATGTTGACTTTGCCTGTCCAATGGGAAACAAGACAGCAGGAGCTTTATTTCCACGTACAGCGATGTCAGAAAGTTTCAGAGCAACCTGAGAAATGAAACGTGAGGTGGAGCGTCGACACACCTTCTGGGAAAATGTGCACCCACTCTCCTCTGTTCAGCTTCTCCAGAACGAAATCCATCCCTCTCTGATAGACACCGTCGCCTGCACACAACACATCGTGTGAGCTGAGCGTCAGAGAGACACGCAGACAGACAGACAGGCAGACAGGCAGGCAGACAGACAGGCAGGAAGACAGACAGACAGAAACACAGTCAGACAGGCAGGAAGACAGACAGACAGGCAGACGCACAGGCAGGCAGGCAGATCGACAGACAGGCAGGAAGACAGACAGGCAGGCAGGCAGACAGACAGGCAGACAGACAGACAGATCAGAGGGGATTTAGAAGTGGGCGTACTCCGTATACCTGCGTATAATCTGCACTGCACTACTGGGCAGAACCGAGGAAACTACAGAAGCACTGACACATCCTCCTCATTAATGATATGCAGTGAGTTTGTTGAAGTCTTAGGCTACACCTACATAGCTGCGATTTAAATAAAAAAGTTTTGCTACGTTTGAGCCTTTTATCCTCGCTAACCCGGCGTCTTAGCGGCTCAAAGACGGTTGAGTTTACGAATAACAAATAACAGGAGATTGACCTTGTTGTCTCTGCTAGCAGCTGTTGCACAGTTTACCTGTCCATTCTCATGTCCCCTAGATGGGCCGTTAAGGGTTCTGAATGGTTCTTAGCACTGTGCATATTGATTTAAATGTATAAATTTAAGTCAACATGGACATGCTGTAATTGTTTTTTATATTTTGTTAAATACAACTTATTTTTACAGCTAGATACTCTCCTAACTCTCATATCTTTATTTTTGGGGTTACATTTTCTCCATTAAAGAGCTTTAAATCTGAGTATTCCATATAGGCCCCACAGCAAAGGAGAATGTTAAGGCGTTAAATTCTGCATTTCATTATCATGTTACCACTGCTTACATGCACAGGAAGAAAGACGTTATTCAGTGAACTGTGAGGGGTTCCTGTGTTCAGCGGCGCCATCAGCCTTGCATTAACTGAAACAACTTTATTAACGGAGCTGCGGTTCCAGAGGAACGGCAAGAAAACTTTCACACGTCAGCCCTGATCAGCCCTGATGGAGCTGAATGAAAAGTGCACCTGCACATGGAGGGAGCAACAACGATGCAGGCGCTCGTGCATGTTTTCACAAAGGTGACCTGCACATTGTATTAACGTCACATAAGAAACGAGAAAAGACTCCGGAAAAACACCAATGCCTTTTGATTATCCTCACAAGTTCTGTCTGTCATCACTGAACAAGTTGACGGCCGTCCTCATCTTCCTGAAGTCAGATAATAAGACGTCAAAACACTAATCATCGGTGAGTTATGTCGCGCTGCCTGGGAGTCACCGACTGCACAGACACATCAAAGTAAAACAACCGCTTGCCAATTTTCACGGACTACAGAAGAAAAAGGGGAAGTATTCTTTAAATGAACAGGGGCTGTGTGACGTTGAGCGGTCATGTGATAGATGCGTAGTTTGGCTGGAGAGGAGAGCTTACACCACGCATACGGACGAGGAGCGTCTCTGACTTCAGACGGAGTAGCCTGACAGCAGATGCTGCAGAGTATCTGCTGCTGCTTTGGCCGTGTCATCGTATTTGTGGTTTAAACTTCAGACCTTTGGGTTAAAGGAGAGTGTTGTCAGTCACTGCTGCTCCTGCGTTCTTTGAACAGGTACCAGGCACTCACCACATACGGGAAAACATTTACTCGGCCTGTCTCGCCCCACCATCGCCGCCCTTATGTTCGCCCTCTTTAACAAACCCGATAGCATCTCTCCTTGCCGACATTCATTTCTTCCCTGTGATTTATCGCCCTAATCTCAGCTCTTCAGGATGCACCGAGTGTTTTAGAACGACGCAACACCCAGGAGAAGAGCTGCTGCCCACAATGTGATTTACACACAGGTGTAGAGTTATAAATCAAATAATCCGGACAGGGTGGAGACTTCAGTTATCTCGTGGAATTCTATAGACTTTTCAATTATGTCTAATGCCTGGAAAAAAAACTCACCGCACTGCCTGCCCTGAAAATCTCCAGGCAACGCGAACGTCTGAGCTCCAGACGGCTCCTAGCAAATTATTTCCATCCAACAAAAAATAAAAAGCCAATTTTATTTTTATGTTAAGATTCAAAATCATCCACAAAGCAGAACATCGAGTTTTTTTAGCTGAATGAAACTGCTTTGCCATTTTACTCTTGAAAAAAAAATCCAAATTAAGAGTAAAGCAGCAGTTCCACTTTACCTCTTTTTTTTTCTGACTACATCTATTAATACACAAGAAATGAGTACTGATATTGATGTATGAGGCAGACAGCTGCTGCATATTTTGAACTTACCTGACAGCAAAAACAACTAACAATGTTTTTCTAATTTTCCTCATTTTTAAGAGCTATAGATCATCAATTTAAAGGACAGAGCTACAGATGTAAACGTCATCCTTGTACTCATTGCTACTTCATGAATGCTGCATGTAAATACACCAGGATTTCCGTCGGCTTCTGCCTCATCTCAAGGTGAAAATATCACCGTGGCTTTATATATGTATCGGCTTTGTGGAATTCTTGTGCGCTCGTCTCTCATGAGAGGAAGATAACGGTAAAAATGACACGTTCTTGTGATTCTTTTGATGCGAGACAAACATTTGAGCTGAGCCCATGCATAAAGTCACCGTGTTGAAATGTGTGGATGAAGGCCTGAACTGTGTGTGTTTTGGCATTCGTGTGTAAACAGTACAATGCTTATGTGATTTTGAATTTTGAGCCGGTTCCGGTGAGATTAAGAAGTCTGTGTCGGTCAAACTGTCCCGGATCAAACACGGGCACGCGTTTCGTCTGACCCTGAACTAAGAGTGGATCTGTCGACACACGTTCCAGTATATTCGGCAGTATTTGAGGCCGGTACTGTAACTGTCTAGAGTGTGAACACAATCAAGGTTGAGGTCGTTGCCATGCATGTACTTCTGCGTAGTTGTGGTACTGCAATATCCCTCTAACAGATGTACATCCTACTGAAGAAAAGGCAGGTATATTTCACGCACACGATCAGTCTGTGTTTGTCATTTACATCCTCTATAAATGTTCATTTGTCAGATTTTGTTGCCTCACATCTGCTCAGTATCAACACATAAAACATGTTTTGCTTCTTCTAACAAAATGCTAGTTAGCCATCTGGCTGCAGACAGGACCAAGTTTCTGCTTCGTGTCAAACAGAAAACAGACAGCGAATAAAAAGCCTGTGTAGTACTTAAGCAGTGTTTTCCTCCGGTGGCCAGATGGGACAAAGTTTGAAAAGAGCACAATACCTGAAGCTAATTTACTCTCAAATGGGGAAACCTTTGGCACTTTAAACATTTTACATGAACATGATCTTTATGGTTTATGGTCTTTGTAATGATTTGTGGTATTTTGCAATTTAAATGTTTGACATTATTTGAATCTTGAAATGCAAACCTTTGGAACTTCAAGGTGAATCTTGTCTCTAGCTGACTTTGGCATTCTGTTTGTTTTGAAACGGTCTATAATGTTTTTATTAGCGCGCGGTGAGCGCCCTGACGTGATCTCTTACCACTCGCAGTAGCCTCCTCTGCTCCTTGAAGGTGGCACAGCAGCCCAGCACGCCTGTTACCATGACGATGGCTCCAGCCAGGACCAGTATGTAGGCGGAGGCAGCGTAGGTCTTGGAGGACAGAAGGCTGATGTAGTCGCTCTTCTCCACCAAGGTCCAAACACCCACCGCCATCACAACGCCCCCTGCCAGCTGGGAGAAGAATACATGATGAGAATCGGATCAAATCTGTCCCTGAATCAGCCGACGAGGCAACACAGAGGAGACAAAGGCAGAGTGACAAAGAGCTTTAAATTATTTATCACCCACATCAGCTATTGACGAAGCCAGAGCTTGAAATTAATGCCTTTCAGTGGCTGAATGTAAAGTGATTGAAACTATTTACCACTATCACACAAACTGGTCTAATCTAGAGTTGCTTGATGATGCATGTAGGCTTTAATTTGTGCAGGAGCACGCCGGAGCGTCCAGACCTCCCAGAGTGGGACAGGAAACTATTTGAGTCGATCCGGCACCTCAATATGTTTTCTTCTCTGACACTTTCATTTTTTTTCCATAAGTTACTCACAAAACACTTGTTTGTCCATTTGATACACAGTTTAAATCAGATTTTTAATGTGAGAAGGACAGACACGGCTGCAGAATGTGAGTGTTGTTCATGTCGAGTGAGCCAAATTTAGTGATGGTGACTTTAAAGTGACTACGAGCAACTTTTAAGTATTTATGAAACAGTCTCTCGATTCCTTCCTGTTACAGCAAACGAGACCCTCAGCAAAAAAACGGCTATTTTCATGTAGTTACTCTTAATGCCCGTGATTGGCTCTGAACTCCTGCAAACTCAGATGAAACATATTTTTTAAAGTTTTGTTGTTCTGTGGAATGACAGTAATTATAGTCTATGCCTACGGCTGTTAGTTTGCACCCCGACATGGCACGTTAATGCAAGTGGTTGTGTAACGTTAGCCTACAGAAAACAGAGGTAAAAGTCTCAGGGGACATTACAGCCGTACAACTGGCTTTTGATTTATTTCTCAGTCACATATAAACACATTACCTCATCGCGATCCATCCTGCGGTCTCTCTTTCACTCACGTCCAAAAGAAATGCACACATCGCCGGTGTTATGCCAAGTTCTGCCTGCCTGGCACACGCTAGCAAAGATCTTTACAACAACAGGCGCATGTGTCACCACAGCTTTTGCTAGAATAAACAAAAACTGAAAGTTCCTCGTAGTCACTTTAAATAGGATGTTACTGA
>JAQLOL010000001.1:28478486-28489574 GCA_029783665.1 Naso thynnoides
TCAGCTCACTTGCCAGTCAAGCCTGGACTCGCCTTCCTCTTACTGCCTCTTATCACACTCCTCTTCCCCTCCTGACTCACCCGAAAGCTTCCCCACCCCCACACACTCACTCACACACACACACACACACACACACACACACACACACACACTGCCGTCAGTTCAGATGTGAGCACGACATGCACGAGTGAGTGTGTCTGGGCTCTGTCTGCCGACCATCTGGCGTGGTGGGCCCTCTTAGAGCGACCTTGTTAATGAAACTCCAGCAAGACTTAATTGACGACTCCCTGTTTTATTGTCAGAGCTGGAGAGCAAACAGCTGAGTCAGGAGAAAGAGGGAACTGTGAAACGTTTACAAGCTTCTTTTTTGCAAGTGTAAGAGCGCTACCGGAGAAATAACCCTCCTGCATGCAGGGTTTAACTTAAACCCGGCCGCTGAGTTCCACAATTGTGCATATTTTTAACTTTATTTTACTTCAGGATGTGACAGCTCGACCCCAGGGCGCATTAAACGAGATGGTAAATAAAACTGAGGTGTGCCACACGACACACTCACCGCAAATCACGTTTAGTGAGCTAACGGCTTCCCCGTCTGGTCCAGGAGGTTTCACTGATGAAATACTACAGGTCCGTGAAAGTTACTATAATCTACACATGCTTACAGGTTTCTCTCTGCGTTTGCAGTTCCAGACGATGCAGGTTAGTGTTGGTTAGTGAGGCGTTTTCAGCTGAGGCGGGTATGGACGTCACGATACGATATGTATCACGATACGTGGGGTCACGATACGCTGCATTAGGATGCATGTCGCGGTTTATTGCGATATACCACGTAGGTCACTGAAAACGTAAAAACAGAGCTACAATACGAGTCGCTGTGTTTGATCTGGGTAGTCTTAATTCATCACATCACACTGTGCTGATGACTCAGCGAACGGATCGAGTCAAAACAATTTTATTCACAATTTCCTTTCCAGTCCGTTTGAGCCGTATTTGGCACATAACTGAACACACTGATGTAGCTGCCGTAACATCACAATGAAACGCGAAATTTCAGCGCACTCACTAAATCAGCGGACACACGGAAACTGAAAGGTGAAAATAAAGTGCATCAGGGTTTTCTTGTGTCACTGACTGTACGTAGATCAGCGGTGGGTATCGGCAAGGCTGGGTTTTTTTTGTGATGAGCACAAACCCCAACAATTTTCCATTTACATGTTTTCATTTTTAATCTGCAACATATTAAAATGACCAGTGTAACAACTTCAATGAAGTCAAAAAATAAAATCAGGAGATGCTTGTTGCTTCTTACATTCATCAATATTTAAACAAAGAGGAAACATTTTACAGAAACGTCATTGTTTGTTCATGTTCTCGCTCTGTCGTAGCAGGTGGCTGTATTGGACCTTATCATTGGTTGCCATTTGCCATAAAATAAGAATAATCAATTGTTCTTGTTGTATGCTTTTGTAAAATCTTTTCCTTCAAAAACTCAGATTTTTTTTATGTAACTCTTTTGCCAAAAAAGAGACAAAACGAACATCAATCAGAGTTAAAGATGAATTTGACCGACAGTCATTTTATTGCCCACATATCTCAGTGACATCACAGCTGTGAATTCCTCAGGCTGAGATACTCGTGTGGTGAAAATCGGATCGTGGCAGCTCTGCCTCAGACTACAGGCAGATCCCACTTCATTCTCAAACCCAATATTTTGACTTGCCTGTAGCTGAGGTCTGCTGTCCATACTGTTATCTACAATCTGATTAAAAACAGAGCAAGCTGCTAATTTAAGTAGCCACAACTCTCAAATATTGATTCAAACCGGACTTCATTCTTACATGTAATACCAGAGAACGATCTGATTCCCATTTAATTTAATTTCTGCTTTAAAGCCTCGGGGGACGAGCATGTTACAAATACACAACAGTGAACCAGTGAACCAAAAGCGGCATCATTGTCGCTTAATAATACGTTTTACTAGGATGGTGCTAAAAAAAATCAATACCGCAATATATGGAAACATTTATTTTCGTGATATATTTCATTGATTTCCAGTTATGTATCGTGATTACTGCTGGACAACATATCAACATTGTATGGCATCGTGATATGAGACAAGATATCGCGACAGATTTTTGGATATCCTTATATCTTGATATAGTGTAAGTTTTGTCTTTTCCTGGGTGAAAAGGCTTCATCACAGGAAAGTGAGGTGATTTTCTGAACTTATCAGACTGTTCTTGCTGTTCTCTTATTGACCCTTTACCAATTCATCCACATTACTGATGACTTTTTAGCAAAAAATGTTACTGGGTTAAATTTTGTGAAATCACCAACAGGCATCCTGACAATACTGTCTCAGTGTCGAGGTATTTGTTCAGAAATATTGTAATATCTACTCGTTTTATCACCTTAGCTGCTCCGACCCCTCACACTACACAAGTCATCAGTCACAACCTACATGATCAATAATTATCGATATCGAATAATACGAAACTTCACGATCGTGATTGGTTTTTCAGCTGTATTGTCCAGGTCTAATCGTGATGCGTATCATATTGGGACATCCTTACCAATTATTATATTATAAATTATTATAAAAATCTGAACTTACTTTTTATCCAGATTTACAAGGATCTGTCTGAACTATAAAAATATTTGATATGAAAAAAATTTCATGTGTTGCTTTAAGTGTTTTCCAGAGGAAAACTTTTAGCTGAGGTGGTCAGAGGGTTAGACACACACACATCTTGATTCTGATCCCCTCATGATCATAAATGTCACACTCATTGATTTCCAGGCTCAGACTGCTCTTCAGCGCTTTTTCCTAAAAAACTTCATGTTTTATTTAAAACGTGATGAATGCTTGTTGAGCATGACCACGCAGAACAAGGAATCTGATACGTGTGTGAAAGCGGTCTGGACGCAGTTTCCCATCTTGACGAACAAAGTTTAAAAACAAAAACAAAAACCTTCTGAAATCAGATTTATCCCACCTGTGACCTGACCGGAAAACACCAGAGGGGGGGGGAAATGGTGTGTGGCCGGCTACTATGTCAAAGATACGCCAAAAAACGAACAGTGAACGAAGGTGAATTTCGTACCTCACGAAGAAAAGCTGCGCAAACTGACGTAAACGTTTCCATTGAAAACCACAGAACCGAACAACGGCTCAGCAGTAAACCGTGGAAGCGACCCTCCTCCGCTGTTTTATGAGGGTTTCATGATCACAAGAAGCATCTACACCGAGTCATCGTGTCTTTACAGCTAACTTCTATAACTTCGCGTCTTAATTAAAAAGAAAGCCACAGTCTTGTTTATCTCCTCCACGGTTTCCAACTAACACGAAGGTCGCAGCGCATCTCTTCGCCAGTGTAACGTAGACGTTAAGCTAACGCCAAAGTTCTGACGTTCGTCTTCCCGGGCTGCCGCCTGTGCTACTCTTTTATCAATACTACGTAGTCCCAAACACCACAATAACGTGGCGAAAGACTTGTCTGCTAACCTTGCCCTCATATAAACCCAGAAAATGTTTCGGCTGTATCACAGAGAAGACAAACCCTGCCTCGTCTGGCCAATGCGACACCGCAGTCAGAGCTAACAGCACCGAGTTCACTTCCGGCTTTGTCTTACCTGCCGTTTCTTTGATTTTTACCGATGCGGATAGATTAAAGGTGTAAAAACGGTATTCCTAGATGTGGTTTGTTATCATTCCACTTCTCCTGGATGAAGTCTCTTCCGACAGTCGTGTGACGCTGGAGGCGAAAACAAATCGCAGAGCTCACGCAGAGGCTGGAGCTGCTGCTGCCGCTGACTCCACCCCGGGCCACCTTACATGTTTCTGGGATTTTTTTTTTACTGTCCCGGGGCCATGATTCCTGGATGCAAGCAGACACCGAGACAGAGGGGGGGAAAAAAGAAAAATAAGTGTTTTTAGCCGTTTATGTGCATTTTTTAGAACACTAAATATGCACTTTACGACCAAACAGATATTCCAAGGAGTGGAATGAAAGTAGTCTGCATTTACTCAAGTGTTTTTGTTAGCCTACTTGAGTATTTCCTTTTTATGTTATTTTATTTATACTTTAATTACACTATATGTCAGAGAGAAGTAACCATTTAAAAAAAATCTGTTTAGCCTAGTAGGTGTCACTATTTTTCTTATGCAAACATAAAATGACAAACATACATCTGATTCCAAAAACAGGACAGAAAAGACAAAAACAAAATGACAAAACACCAAAAACAACAACAACAACAACAAAAAGCCAGGCTACCAACCACACAACAGTGAATCAGGTTAGCCTGTCAGCAAGAAAAACAACAAAGCATGAATATTTCAAAATAAAGGGACAGCAACTAACAGTCGGGGAAGTTCAGGAATCGAATATTCGGGCCCCAACTACACTCAAAGTTTTCATGAGGGCCCGGTGTGTTGCTTTGAACCTTCTCAAGCTCGACCCCTGACGCCATTTCTCTGAGCCACCCGGAAAAACAGGAAACATTTGCCACCTTCGATTCCTTAAGAATGATACTTTTTGCCATCAACATACCAAACATGAGGGCAGTGCAAGAAACGCATCAGAGCAACTGAACAACATCCTGCAGAAAAAAGGAATCTTCAGACAAAACCAAAATGTGACTGAGAGTGCCTTTTGAGAAGTTACACCTGTCACAGGAGAATCCATTTTCTTCATCCTTACTCTAGAGTAACGTAATCTATGCGTAACTTTGAACTGAATCCACTGTGATCTGGCGTTAATGGAGCCTACAGTGGATGGATCCTCTCCAGTCCAGATGTGCCTCCCGAGCAGATCTGATATGGTTCAACGATACGGACTCTGAAACAAGATGTTTAGGGTCAGGGTTTTGTTTCATTAATTCATAAAAAGAATCTTCCTTGTGTAGGTTTTGGAAATTTTTTCAATTACTTTTAACAAAATGTCTGACTTGTAGGTGATGAAAAAATGGGCTTGAGGAAGAGAGAAAGTTTCTTTAGGTTCCCTGCAAGATGCAAAATGATTATTAATGTCCAAGTCTGCAATGGTCATCAAACCTTTACGCTGTCAGTATCCAAAGGCTTGATCAGATTGACCTGTTGTTGTTTTTACTTTACTATTTGACAGCTTAAATTACAAGTTAATTGCCAATGTAAGATGAGTGATAAAGAGTAGTTTATAATCTGAGATTTTAATGATTATGATGTGTTATTATAGGTTAACATAACACAAGATAAAGAGGGAAATTCAAGAGCTAGCAGCGAAAAGAACAGTTCTACCTCCACCAGATTCAACATTAATGTGATGAACACATCTACCGATAATTAATCTGGTAGTCTATTATAAATACATTGCTCTTAATGGGGCCATTCTGATAAATTTATACTAATAATTTTGGTGGTAAAATCACAGCAGTATCCTTTGCTTACTTGACGTAGATTAAAGTTCTGAGCACTTCTTACACGACCGTGACAATTTAATCAAGAGGATTTTTTTTATCCACCATCATCTTAAGTGCATGACAGGTGGTGCTCGAGCAAACACATGTAAAAAGTTACACCTTTTCTGCTCAGGTAGGTCCTTAAGGATGCTGTATTTGTAACTGTGTGAGTGTAATAATGGACATTCACCACTAGATGGCAATGGTTTTCCTTTGGCTTGACTCCAGATGCCTTTCCTAGAAGCATTACCGTAATCCTCAGTGGAAATGTGACTGAAAAAGCCGTGGAAAAAGCTCAGCAGCCCCCACTCATAACCCCATATGAAGCTTTATAGTTTCAAAAGCTTTGTAAACTTGTTGCCCTTTGTAATATATATCTGTCCACTATGGAAAAAACTGACTTCACAGGACAAAGTATTTTTTTCAAAGGAAGGACTGGCACATGTCAGCAAGAGAATCTTGATATAATTTTGGTTGGAAGTAGTCAGTATCGGAAGACATTGTCATGTGTAAGAAATAAAAGATAAGGCAAATAAAGTAAGACAAATTGCATACCAGAAGTGAGAAATTCAGTCAAAAAAAAACAACAAAAAAAAAGCCACCGTGTCACACATAGATCCAAACAAAACAGGTCAAACTACTTTGATCCACTGAGCATCACAGGATGCAATCACTGCATCAATCCAGTTTTTCAAATCGGGAGGGAACATAGTCTTTTACATTCAGTCACTTTTGTACGCTTCTTTGTGTATGTAAACAACCTGGGCCACAGTCATAGCGTGTCATGACAAAAATCTTGTGCCTGTCTATTAGAGACGTGGGGGCATAAAACCTGTTTCTAGGACAGACACAAGCTGTCAATCTGTGCTGGACACTGTGTTGTTTGTGGTCACACTTGGACAGAGACTCCTGCGGCCTCGGGACTCAACCTTCATTTACAGGTACACACTCTTTTGTGCATTGGCAGCAGTTTGTCAGTAGTTGATATTCCTAAATAGTAAAAGGGAGGATGTACTTTATCACTTCTGCGTAAAGCAACAAGCTGTTTGGGAGTTTCCTAAGAAGATTAACTGGTTCAGTATGAAGAATTACGAATTGGAAGGAAATTAACAACAAATGCTTTTTAAGTTACACCACTATATTTATGTCAAAGATATCTAAGAAACTGATATTTTTTTTAAAACAACAATTTATAAGAGAGTATCAAATTTGATGACTGTCTCTAATGTACATCTATAAAACTGGAAAACCTTGAACAGGATGTTTTTCTAATAAGACTCCAGTATAATATTCTGCATTGTCTGTTTCTACAAACCCAGAATCTCAGTGAGAGAGCTTTCAACAAATAAGTAGGTCTCGTCTTCTGCTTGACACTCTGCTGGCTAGAAGGAGTCTTAATCTTGCCCACACCTGCCACAGCCGTGCCAAGCTATAAATACGAGGGTCATAAGCGGATCCACCTGGCGTCAGTGTGGAGGAGAATGTTAGATAGTGATCCACGCTCGCAAGCGGCCAGAGGATCCTGGATGAGAAGCAACACAGAGGAATGTCATAAAAAGAAGCTTTTGAGAGAGAAGTTTGTCGTTTCAATGGTAAACGGATAATGACACGTTTAAGTGTCTTGGTGTTTCGTTAGTTATAATAGTTATAATCAGTGTTATAGATTATTTTGAGATTAGCCAGGCCAATATGTTTTTGTTTGTTGTTTGTTTGCAAAAAATCTTTAAGTAACATTGATTGAAGGTAAATGTTTATTGCGCCTAAAGGTTTGGTTCGTTGCATTTGTTAAAAAATATAGTCTCACTTGCTCACTCACTTAAGGCGTTTGGCTGTGCTCATAGTTTGTGTGTTTTTTGTCCAGATTTGAGACACCTGAGGCTGGAATTCATGCCAATATGATGCAGGTGAAATCCCAGAAATTGAAATCCCAGTCACTCAGTTTTGTTCACAGCGACTGTTCCTTTCAGCAGGAGGTTGTTCCATCAGTAACTAGCGAGAGCAAGAGAGAGGCAGAAATTTCAGATGGGTTTCATAAAATGCAAACAAATAAAAGCTAAACTATCTGCATGCAGGTCAGGACCAATCGTTTTGCAGGTCTAGTTCCTCCTTAGCAGCCGAAATACTCTGCTTGTGTCAGTACAGTGTGAAGTGGTCAGTCATCACCTGTTTGTGGTTACTCATACTCAAGCGTGCAGTCCCTCCCTTTGGAAAGTGTGATTCACCAGGTGAAGGTTTATGTGGTCATCCACTTCCTCGTAATCCTTCTGCAGGTCAGGTGACCAAACATTTGATGCAGTTTTCAGGAGCTCCTGTCCTTTAATAATAAGGTCTAAACTCTTAGAGAAGTGTCACCATCGGGCAGTTAAACAGATTTTCTCAGTTGATGATTCGTAAAACATCAAGTCTCTGCTTTACGTTCATGTAAATGAGACTCACATGGTACAACAAACTCAGTTTTTCAGTGTGATGTGTTCAGTACTGATGTGCCTCCTTTGTCTCCGTCCACAGAGTCTCTGCTGGAACTAACTGGGTGCAGATGTTTCGCCAGTTGTGATGTGACGGTTAGAGAAAAATTTTGCGACCGCAGGTTTTCACACCAGAGACTCTGCTGTGCAGCCACATCTGTTCATGTTCGAGCTGTGAAACTCCACCGCCGTGACATGTTGAAATCTGTGACTTCCGGGAAGCTCATCACAAAACCCGACTCCGTTTCCCGTTTTGAAAAGACTTAATGAGGCCCTGAAGTTTTATCAATGACACTTCATCTGCATGTGGGGGATTAGAGTGGAGCCACCAAACGCATCACGAAGACCTGAAGACAGTCAGGACTTTGATGTTTCTGTGTAGTGTGTGTGCGAGTGCAGTGCAGCCTTGGATCCATTGTACAACCACGGTCCGCCCGGGCGCCCCGCCTTCGGGCCGGAGACGCTCCAAGCCAGCAACTACTCGCTGGTGTTGCTGATTCAGCTCAGCCTGCTCTCCTTCGACCTGTTCGTGAACTCCTTCAGCGAGCTGCTGAGGGCCGAGCCGGCCGTCCAGCTGGTTCTCTTCATGTAAGTAAGAGTTCCTCATTGCTTCAGCTGCCAAGCATTATCTTCTGAGGTAAAATTATCATGCTCTGTTTGTCCATACGGAGTCATTTGGGATGCTGGAATGAAGTGGAACAGCACTGTGTGATGACAGTCATCTTTCTGATCCTGCCTTTTTGTTTCTGCTGCTTCCCCAACAGTATCCAGGACATTGCCATCCTCTTCAACCTGATCATTATTCTGTTGAAGCTGTTTAACACCTGCGTGTTCCAGGTCGGCCTGGTTGCCATTTTGTTGGAGCGGTTTAGAGCTCTGTTAATGCTCTCTGCCCTCTATTTGACCTTCTATATCATACCCCATTCCTGGCTGCGCGCTGTGTGTGCACAAACATGCAGTTATGTACTGTATATTCGTTTTGTATTAGTTCTAATGAATGTTATTTTGTTTTGACTCCATAAAACAGAAGGCCTACATGTTTACTTTAAAAAATGTACATATTCTACAAAGGTTTTCCCTGCCCATCTAAGGCAAAGGTGGACTGCCTGAGTGATTTTGGTCATTGCCTTGGTTGAAAAACAGCAGACAAGATGATTTCCAATGCCCTTTTTTCAATGTTGAAAATTCAGACCTCTTCCCCTCCGTCCACGCGAGATTTCCCCCAAAAAAGTGAGGAAACACCCGCAGGAGCGCAGCATTGGGGCTGAGGGACTGGGAGGCTGTGCAGTGACATTAACAAGCGCTGCTACTCCGCATTTTCAGCGTCTTAAGTTTAATTATTATTTTTTAACTTGTATGTGCGCCAAAGACAACAGTCAGTTTAACAGTCAGTTTAACAGCTGTTTGAGTCTGCACACATCAGTACTGTAATATTAGTCAAACAGTTATTAGAGTTTCCCTCTGTGAAATGTTAACTGATCAGTAAACATCTGCACTGATTAAAAAGCTGCACGCTGTATTCAAACTGTGCACTGTGTCAAGCAGAGACACACAAATAAATTCTACTGAAAAGAAACATTTATAGGCTATATTTTATTCATTAGTATTGTCTGTTATTATTGATGCTCTGATTTTGGAGTCATTATTTAATAACCCAGAATATAAATAAGACGTCTTCTGAACACTGGAATTTATTTATGAGGCTAAATGTTTCAGGAAAATTTAGATTTGGTCACTTCTATCAATGCTCAGTGGTCAGCCAGACAAGTGACTTTTTATTTGACTGACAAACAGACTCACCTACTCTCTTTGACTTTAATCCATAAAAACAATCCAAATCCATAACAGTTCACATGAGAAGTAGAAATTTATGAAAAAAAAATTCTAATGAATGCAGAAAGTTGAATTTTGCGATGCAGGTCGATTTAAAGTGTGGCCCCTAAATTTTCTGCTTGTGCTCCTAAAAGTTTCAGTAAGGGGCTACAGCACTCCTAGTCGACAAAGTTAGTCTGGAGTCCCGTAAGGTAAAGGTAAGAGATTAATTATTTGTGAGGCAAAAATATTTTTTTTGTAATACAAGCTAGGTTTTATTGGAGTGAGGTAACGAGTGTAACGTTAGTTCTCAACTTCATATGTGACAGGCAGACAAAACACGACAGATCAGTCCTCCCACTCACACTGAAAGAAAGAGGGACGGGAGGAAATTAGATTGGAAATGAGGAAAATAATGGAAAATAACTTTTTCATTGGTCAAGTGATTTTTCACTTAACACACGACACTCTAAAGGTGGGCTCACAAACTTTGCACACCGCGCATGTCACCCAGGTTCTCCAGCCTTTGCCTCCTTGGTTTAATAAAAACTCAGGGAAAACCCTGATTCTACATTTACAAGAATCACTGAGGGGCAAAATCCCACAAACTCACAAAATTAGGTTATAATGTAACTACCAGAATAACATGAGACTGAGAAGTTCATTAAATTTGCCATTTAAAGCTTGGGTAGAAAATTCAGTGTCTGAACACCCTCAAACAGCCCATCATGCCCTTTTTTTCCCCCCATCAGTCTAACTTTAGTACCAAAATTGGAATATATGGTCGATTGTTGTGCATCTTTTGTTTTTTTGTTAGTTTTAATAAAAGCTGGGACGTCACAATGACTTTTTTTCTTGAAAAATCTTCCAGAATCTTCAATGGCTAAACACAAAACTGATTTATTTGAACAGACGGCCTTCAGGTGCTGTTTGTGTTCCAAAGAACAGGTAAGTTAACATTGTTTTTAATGCCAAATGATTTTATTTTGAAAGTCTCAACGCAGAAGTCTACATATTCACAATACAGCAGAGCTTTGGTTTTTTCTTCATGTGGGTGTAATTTTCATACACGTATAAACTCATGAGTGGATAAAAGGATTTACTGTCTAGCTGCTGTTCTCTGCAGGTGATTGCTAATAAAGTATGAGGACAAAGTGTAGCCATGTTTTTCTGTGCTACCCACCCGGATGGTTACTCAGAGTGTGATTCAGTGTTTACTTTACTTTACTTTACTTTACTTTATTCATAATGCCACACAACAAAGTTGGTGGTAATCCAAAGGTACAGCATGGTTACTCAGTTACATAACATTGAGGACAGTAGACAGTGCATCAAACATTTAAGACATACAAGTAGACACCAAAAACAACAG
>JAQLOL010000001.1:28512750-28527333 GCA_029783665.1 Naso thynnoides
CTTTTTATATACAATCAAGTCGGTGTCAGCGGAAGTTTCTTCATCATCTCCACATCATCACAGTTTGAGAAACTACACTAGCTTTACCCTTAGCTTCAAATCAAAGCGAGAGACAGAAATCTATTTTATGTTACTCTTTGTTCACCACTCCCGCACAGCACCTTTTCTCTTGCTTCTGTGTTCTGATAGATTAGAAGTTGAGCTCTGCAGTGTGACGGCTCGGCCAGCAGGTGTCACTGTTCGCAACGGAAACTCGCCTGGCTGGGCGACAGTTCGTTGGTGGCGACCGTGAAAGCAATTTTCTCAGTCATCAGATGAACGAGGTGGTCCCACTTCAAAACCTCCTTATAAAGTTTGGTCATTTCAGCTGGAAGAAATGCGTCTGAGTATTTTGAACCCGTGTGGTTTACAGTGGGCGTGAGGGAAAATTTAGAAATGGTTATGTCTTCTCCATCATATCTCTCGAATTTCTTAAATTTTGTTAGGCTTGCATAAGAACATGGCCTGTTTGGAAAGATCCTTCCAGATTTTGTATAGCCAAGCTATAATAATAATAATAATAATAATAATAATAATAATAATAATATAGATTTTGAGCAGAATAGTCATATTTTCTAGTCTCTAATTTTAAATGAAGTGGGCTGCGTCACTATGTTTAAGACTGGGACAAAAGTTTTTTTCCTCTTTTTTTTCTTTTTGGACCAACTTTTCAAATTTTACTGAGATATTTAAATATGTGTTCAAGTCTGTTTCCTCCAGACAGAAAAAAAAAAAATACGGGTCCAGGCTATTTTTTACTTTCACTTTGGGTCCTTGAATTTTTTACTTGGGTTAAAGTAACAGCACAACTGTGTAGAAATTGTCCGTAACAAATGTCCAGCATTCAAAGTTACGGTGAAGGTAGGCCTTCTGGGGTTACTTATCCTCGTTACTTTCCATATCAGAGTAGTTTGTAACCGTCGGGAGCATTAGGCCTCCGCAGCACAGGGGGCGCTCCAACACTGAGTCCGCTGCCGTTTACTCTCTTTGCTCCATGCCGTAACGGCTTAGCTGACTACTTCCGGGAGTTTACCACCAATGATTTTGTCACTGTTGTGCGATTAGAACACTACTGTGGTGTTTGTCTTTTGTTGTTGTCAAAAATGTCGTACAACTACGTGGTAACAGCCCAGAAACCCACGGCAGTCAACGCCTGCATCACGGGTAAATATCGTCTGTTTGTTTGTTTGTCGCGGTTGTAATGACACACTCGCCACCTGCGTGCTAGCTGAACTCCCGCGCTACAAGTATAGTGCTCCAGACGGGCCTGTGGTGGCCGCTAGCTTTTGTTTTGCTAAGTTAAATGTTTCCTTGCAGTAGCGGGCATACTCATCTGTATGCAAGGCAGGGCTGACGCGGTTCTTATCCGTGAACCACGCATGCAGAAACGCACATTTGATCCGGTCAGCCTGTGGTTGGATCACCCTGTAGGTCTCACGCTAGCCGTTGTCGTGTCTTGTGTTGATAACCTCAGATCAAAATAGCAGCTAACGTTGCGTTTCGTCTCGCTGACTAACATTAGATCGCTCAGTTGCTTTTGCAAACGGCGTGAAACTTGCATGCGGCGTCTTGGCTGTCCGTGTTTTCCTCTTCGTGCGGCCGATCGGAAACCTTTTCCCACGTTTGGTCTAATGTGGGCCACGCTCGGTACATGTAACGTTACAGACAGTAAAAGTAGGACACAGGTAACGTTGGCGGCAGTGTTAGAAATCAACACGCAGTTTATGAGCAGCACAGTTGACACACACATCTTGTTAACAATCATAAATAGGTAATTATAAATATTAAGGTCTCCCTGCACCAGTAAAGGGTGCATAGATGGCGGTGACCTCACCCCGGTCTTTTTCTTCACAGTTTGGACTGGTATTAGTCTGGTTACATTTGCACACGTCTGATGCTATTATCCCAATCATGACAGTTCTCCATGATATAATAATTGTGTGTTTTTTTTATCCTGATGACACATAAAATCGATTATTGACCCATCTCTACCAGCTCTCTCATTTAAGCTAACAGCATACTGTAGTGATGTAACATTAGAGTAAAAACTGCTTGACCGACTGACTGGCTGTAAAATCAATGAAATGTTAAAAAAAAATAAAGTGCCATTAGTCAGCAAATCCTAAAATGATTTCTTAAATTGGACTTCTGTCGTTTGACCAAACAGACAGAAAACACAGACTATTGAATTTACACATTTTTATTAACAAGCAAATATTAACATTTTCTTGCTTGTTTTTGTTTAAAATAGTAATAGTGACATAGAATGTAATAGTGAATCAATACACAATGAGGCTTGGGAGATTAGTGGTGAGAGTTTATTATTTTTCACTGGACTAAAAGCACTTGATAGCTAACGCTTTAATCCTGAGTAAAGAATAAGTGTTAGTTTCACGCCCCGCTCTGAATTTCTTTGACATGTGCTAATAATCATTCCCCAAATGTTGCCACACTATCAATAAAAAAATTTGATCTCGGAAATTTCTCCCCAGCCTCATCACTGGCATCTGTCCACCTTTCCCAGCTTTCTGTTTCGCTGCCTTTCTGATCTCAACCATTGATTAATATAGCATAAATATTTCTGTGTCTGCAGGCCACTTCACCTCTGCAGAGGACCTCAATCTGCTCATAGCTAAAAACACGCGGTTGGAGATCTATGTGGTCACGGCGGAGGGGCTGCGGCCCGTCAAGGAAGTGGGCATGTACGGAAAGATTGCCGTCATGGAGCTCTTCAGGCCAAAGGTTCGTGTTCTGGGCTGTCGTTCTTTATGGTGCAAACAGCGCTGGGATAAATATTGAGAGGGTAAAATGTATTTGTGGTTGACCCATTAAAAGATCTCTTGCCCGTTAATTTATAGTCCTGTAGTCCACATCATTGTGCTCTTTTTTTGTTCCTGAACAGGAGTGGTAGTTGATAAGATTTTATTCATACCAGTGGCATTATCGATTCTGCTTGTCATCCCAATTCTTTATTAATTCCTTAATCGATTCCTTATCAGTTTTCTGTGTGGAAAAAAAGAAGGCCTGCACAGGTTCCCAGTATCAACACCACAACTGTTTCATTATCAACGTTGTTTATCGATGAGCTTGCATCAGGCTGCTCTGCCCTTTGAGTTCTGCCTTTTTCATACCAGCATCAAATGTCTGGACATCGATAAGAGGAACTGACCAACTTTAATGCATATGATACAGAATCTGAGTCCGGTTTGTAATCGGTTCTCAACTAGAACCGGCTCTCGATTCCCATCTCTACTCCTGAATCATCTTTACATTCAGTTTTTTTTACTGGAAATTTCACATGCTGCAAAATACAATGTTGTTTTTTTTTTCATCAGAACAGTTCTTGCCTCAAAAGTGTTGTTTATTCCTAGTAGAGCTGCAACAATCGTTTCAGTCATTTTTCAGATAAACAAGTAAGAGAGAACTGCTGGTCTTGTGTCTAAAATGTGGGGATTTGCTCCTTTTCTGTGTAATTAATGAAAATGAAGGAGGAGTCTTTGTGTTTTGGGATGCTGTTTGGACAAAAGAAGCCATTTGAAGACGCCACATTTGACTCTGGGATATTGAGACAAGCACTTTTGTGACATTTCATGGAATAAACGAATAATCAATTAATAGTAAAAATAATCGGCAGATTAATCAATGATGAATGTAATCGTTTGTTGCAGCCCTAATTCTTGGTGGATGTTCAGACAAGTGACAACAACATTATGTCTCTTAATGAACTGTTGGGCCACAATCTGCTGCCAGAGCAGCTTCACTGCGCCTTGGCATTGATTCTGTGAAGGTCTTTTCCTACTTTCCACGTCCCCGTGTTGCTGGTGTTTCGCTCTGGTATGCATGATGCAAAAATTGTCAGCCGCCCTGTCCGCGAGAGTCAGCAGAGACTCCGCTGTGGACGTCTGCACGCAGCCCAAAATTTGTGAACACCGACTGTGCATGCTCTAGTGCAGGCGTTTTCAAAGTCAGAGACTGTGGGCCTCCCTCCAGAGAGCATAAAAGCCGAGCACTGACTTTTTCAAGTCTTTTTTATTAAGTATTTTCCTACTCAGATTTACTCAGTGTGACGCCTGTCAGTCTTTGTTGTCAGCAGTCCTTTTTAGGTCAGGCGTGTGCTCTGTTGCAGCCTCTCATGTGTGAGCAGAGCAATGTTTTGACTCGACCTGTCTTAGTGTAGAAGACAATGATTCGCAGCATATGTTATTTCAAGCTGAGATTTCTCATTTTTGTTCACCAAAAAGTATAATTCCTCCCTTTCAGGTAAGAATGTGCTCTACTTCACGTCTGTAGAACCTTTATTTTTTTTCTCTCTTATTGTCTCTGCCATGTTGACATGGATTTAATTGTATCTGCAAGAAAAGAATTATAGCCGCTAAACTTCTGTTATCTTTTCTGTGTCCCGCTGGAATCTGCACACTGCTTATCACCTGACGCCAGGCTGACACGGACCGTTGTTTTCGGTATGCGTGAAACTGATTTAAGTCTGCACAACAAGATGAGTCCGCAGCTGCCCGCGGTTATCACGGTCTTCCGACCGAAGATAACCAGTGACAAAAGTCTGACAGTGTCAGAAATTCAGGATAACCATCTCACAATGTTGCCAACCAATAGGAATGCTGCAGGAACTCCTGCTTAGCATCATGTTTACTTCTGTCAGTGGTGTCCATTGATGGCGCACATTAATGCGACGTGACACGTGCTGATGATGCTGCGTCGCAGCCTCCGATTCAGGAGGTGGTACCATCGTACAGTCTATCCGAGTTCGTTAGGTCCATGTTGCGCAGTGGGGGTGCGCTAAGATTACGAAAATCTCACAGCCTTTTGGAGGCTTAACACGCCCGCCCCAAATCTCCCAGAGGCGTTCCACTGGATTGAGATCTAGTGACTGACTGGGAACGCCATTACCTGTGTTTCACATCATTTTCATACTTCTCAACCGTTCAGTGACCCTCTCGAGCTCTGTGAATGGGGGGGTGTCATCCTGTTTCTCAACTCATTTTGCAGGTTTTGTTTTTTTAATTTTTCACTTGTCTGACCTTTAACTACCTTCATCACCGACAGTCAAAAGGGAAAAAAATAACAGACACATTCCACATATGAGTATATATTGCTCAAATATTGCTTTGCAAAAAAACCCCTAAAAACATTATATAACATAAAACAACATGCTCTTAGAATAGTTGCTGTTTCTGTTGACTGTTTGGTAAACTGATAAACTCGTTAAGTCTGCCCGTACTAATTATCCTGCCGGCGGTAAGTCAGATGGCTCATCAGCACCGCCGCTGCAGCTCGTTGTGGGCGAGCCTGTTACATGAAATTGGAAGCGGGCCTCCGCATGTTCGGTGTTTGATGTCTTTGGTGTCTTCTTTTGGTTTGTTCAGGGTGAGAGCAAAGACCTGCTGTTCATTCTCACATCCAAGTACAACGCCTGCATCCTAGAATACAAGCAGAACGGCGAGAGCATTGACATCATCACCCGCGCCCACGGCAATGTTCAGGTGGGTGAGACAGCAGTGCAAAGGTCATTCCTGAAATTCACTTTGTTGTAATATCAAGTGGAGATGCATGAATTTCAGCGAATAAATTGTTGTTTTCTTTTCTGTCGTGCAATACGTCCTGTGTGTTTTCACTTGTTTTTCCTTAACGTAGAGTAAATTGTAAATAGTGTGAATTTGCATGGTTCAGGTTATATTTTATGGTTCTGTTTTTAACTTTATACTTTTTATCTGCATTAAGTTGAGGAGCTGCTACCTCAGTTTCATTTTGTTTGCTCATAAATTGACCTTCTCCCATTAACCTTTGGTAAATGCACCAGTTCAACTTTAAAATTTGTGCTAGACCAGCCAAGTGCCACTCACAGTCCCATAATGAAAAATGCTAATGGAACAAGCTGGGCTTTAGTCGGTGAGAATATTTTAGCTTACATGTCAGTGCAGTAATTTGCTTTAACAGGTTTTATATCAGCACGGTTTGTGCCTTTCATTGGTCTCATTTTAAAGTATAAAGGTTAATAAAATAAAACATCTGAGGCTACACTGTGTCAACAACGGTCTAGGAACACGTTACATGTGGATTTTGTCTGAATTTCACTGCAGGCGACAAACCTTTCCAAATCTCTTTTGCAGGATCGTATCGGGCGTCCATCAGAGACGGGCATCATCGGAATTGTCGACCCAGAATGCCGCATGATTGGCCTGCGGCTGTATGATGGTTTGTTCAAGGTGATTCCATTGGACCGGGACAACCGTGAGCTCAAGGCCTTCAACATCAGACTGGAGGAGCTGCAGGTCATCGATGTTCACTTCTTGTATGGCTGCCAGGCTCCAACCGTCTGCTTCATCTACCAGGTACTGTTGGAGGAGTGATGCCTGGATGTGGAGCTGTGTGTGCAGGGTTTCCCACAGTTAGGGCGGCCGCCTTGACAACAAATGCCCCCTGCCTTCACTACGTCCCTCTGAAAAAATAATTAAATTCCGCATCCCCGCATGCAAAGACAGTTGGCTAAAATAACAGCCAGGACGCCCTGCCCGCGCAACGGAAGTGTAGCGCCCTGGAGCGGAGGCAGTTTCTGATCGGCGCCCATGTTAACCTATCTGACTGGTGGCACATCCCTTGCTCGCGCGCTGCAGCGCTTCAGTTCGGCGTCTGTTCTATTTTTCACGCGCGCCGCAAGCGCTGCTGTCAAGCTGGATAGAACAGATCGTACCAGACAGGAAGCCGGGCACAGAAAAGGCGAGAGAATCCGGCCAATTTTCAAATTAAAATAATAAAATGATGACAGCCTGGTCGCACGCTCTCTGTGCGACCAGCGCGAGGGACTGCAAGGGCGCTCCGCTTCCACCGGCACCAAGGTAACACCCCCGTCATAACACACCCCCGTGTTCAGGAGGTGTACAAGTACACCCCCTGAACACGATGCTAGTGTTTCGCAGAGTCTTACCCAAAATCCAACCCTTGATGCTGAGTGCCAAGCAGGGAGGCATCAGATGCCATTTTTACAGTCTTTGACGTGTGCAGGGATCAAACCCGACCTCTCAAGCTCAGGGCACACTCTGACCACAAGACCAAAGAGCTGGTGCAGCCCTAGTGTACTCGAGAGTGACATAATGTGGTGTCCTGTTGTAGGATCCTCAGGGACGTCATGTGAAGACCTACGAGGTTTCGCTCAGGGAGAAGGAGTTCAACAAGGGCCCCTGGAAGCAGGAGAACGTGGAGGCTGAAGCATCTATGGTCATCCCAGGTGATCAGAGCTTACACTGTACACGTCGCTGATGTGGAAATTTAGTCAATATATTAACATCTTTACATCATCAGATTTCCTCCAGGATTTTGGTAATAGAGTTGTCACTGTCCCATTTTAACTCACCCACTTTTAAAATTCAAAATAAAGGGCTGATGATGATGAAAACAGTCCACTAACTCACCTGCGTGTGTGCTTGTATTTCAGTGCCAGAGCCATTTGGTGGAGCTATAATCATTGGACAAGAGTCCATCACCTACCACAACGGAGACAAATACTTGGCTATTGCACCACCTACTATTAAGGTAAAAGAAACATTAGTAATATTGATTGACAGCTGCTCTTTTTTTTCCATATCTCACGAGTAAGTGAAATATCAATGCAAGTCCTCACTCAGCAGTCCAAACGAAGGACACTTAAAATGTAACATTCATTTACAGCACATGGTGTTTTGTAACACACAATGAATAATGTTATTTTCTGAGTCTAATAATATTTTTATGCAAGCAGTTTTATTTACTCTTCATAAATGGGAGGTGAAACAAATGACTTCTTTGGCCCCGTTTCGTGTAAAGGTACCAGGTCAGCAGACGCATCGAGAGAAAAATACATAAACTTCACATAAAAACAGAACATCCTGCTGGCATCGTGATAGAAGGGTTTATAACAGCAAAACAGTTTCTTTTTATTGAAACGTGTTGCGTGTTATTTTGTCCCAGCGATCATCAACATTTTCACTCTAAAGATGTCGAAAGTCTGGTTACAGTAGGACCCTAACGCTGGTTGCTGCCTGCCATTAAGTGGAAAAACTCATTAGGTGTAATTATTCTGTTTACTTGCTTTTGTACAGTTAGGTTTACAGCCTCCTCCTCCACCGGCCTTCATTTGTATTTTGAGTGAAATAAATGTCCCAAAAACACACAGTACCCAAAGGTAAAGATGAATTTGAGTTATGACATTATTATCTTTTGAATTTTATGTAAATATCTCCAAAATACTGTCATCTTGAATTCTTTAGGCCACAGTCGTGTAGTGAAAATCTGATGTCATTAGGGTCAGACTGTTGTTTTAATTTAAAGCAAAGTTCAGT
Organism: Naso thynnoides; assembly: GCA_029783665.1. NCBI lineage: Eukaryota > Metazoa > Chordata > Actinopteri > Acanthuriformes > Acanthuridae > Naso > Naso thynnoides. Next base: position 28,521,120 of record JAQLOL010000001.1, read on the forward strand.
TCATGTTCAGAGAGATGAAGACGCTACCGTAAAACTGTGTCACATCAAACAAAGGTCTGGACTGCTGTGAAGTGAAGTCCCAGATTCAAAGTTCTTTAACATAATGAGGTAAAATAAAAACGGTGCTGTTAAAACCGTCGTCAGACTCTGTGTTAAATGAACACGTTCAGATTTTGCTGCTTTTAGAAAAGCCTCACATGTGCACATTAGTTTTATTTCTGCGCAATCCTTTGATGGATGTTGAGTAAGAATTAAAGACAACTTAATAACCGCTGTGATGATGACTTTGGTTCTCCGTACGCCGCTGCTTTTAGTGTTGTTTTAGCAAGATGAATTTGCAGTCTGTCTTGCTCTGCTCACATTTAGCAAAGCTAAAGGCCCAAAGGAGCTCCCACACCATCTTGTGTCTATAATTAGAGGATGTTCTGTTGCTGCTGTGCTACGTTTTGCAACCACGGCCTCGAACATTTTGGAAGTGGGGGTTAAATTGTTCTGATGTTTTTTTGTCTTTGTAATTTAAAAAAATGTTTCTGTAGTTGTTGGCTATGTTGTTTTCTGCCTCTTCAGACTAAAGGAGTGATTTATTTGTGCTTTGTGCCCAAAGTTCTTTTAACTCAGACATTTATTGATCAGCCTCTCCAGTTTGGAATAAATTTTGAAAATTGTGACACTGAAATAATTTCCCACATTTAAGTTCAGGTAATAAATGTTTTTCTGCTGTAGTTTTTTGGATACACTTAAATGTATCTGTTTGAAGGGCTGCAAAGAGTATTTTGAAGCCTTAAAGCTTCATTCATAAAATTCAAGTCCTAAATCGACATTCGATCACATAAGCCTCTGCTCATATTGTGGGTTTTGGAGCAGAGGGACGGACACAGGCTAGCAGCAGCAGCTGCTGCTGATGATTGTGTCCAGGAAAAAGTCAGGGATTGACCGATGCTCTCGGAGGATTAACACCTGGAGTCATGCCATTTTCCTCTGATCTGGAGTGGGCTATCAGTGGGAGAGAGCTCAGGGTTTATTTGTTAAAGTTTTAGATTTAAAAGGAGGATTTATCTTAACAAGTGATCCAGCTGTCAAGCTCGAGCGAATAAAACAAGGTGAGAATCCACTTTTTAGGAGGTTGATGATGTTATATGATGACACATTTAAAGCTTCGTTCAAAACCCTCATTAAAGCTTAGAATGTTAAAGGAAGACACCAAGAATATGATTTAATTTATTGACATTTTAGATTTGTTTCCAAAAAAAGATATCGATAAAGATAAGATATTGAGTTTATTTAGAAAACATTTGGAAATATATGTATGAAATTATTATTAGAATGAAAATAAATTTTATTCTACAGTAGGCCAAATGTTATGAGATGAAGGGCTGAAGAAAAGTTAAAATAATAAAGAGCAGGAGCCGTTTTTTGCATTATTACATTTTATTGTGTTTTATTTGTTAAATAGTTGGCCAAGTTCCAGTTCGATCTACCATCTTTACTTTAAAGGATAAAGAATAAATCTAAAAATCTTTTTAATAGAAATATAGAATGACTGACTTTATAGAAAGACTTTGCCATATTGCTGACATTTACGGCAAACTTTTTTCCTTTTGAATTTATGTATTTCTTCTTCTACATCTTCCTCTGTTGTTTACTGGCGCTCATGCGCCTTGCGGTGTCCTTCTGGTACGTATTTGATTCTAAAATTACATGAAGTGCTCATTTGAGTCTAAAAATAACACAACATGGTAAATAAACATGTCACAAGTACACAGGATCGTGTAAAGTTAATGGAAAGTTTATCTGATGACTTTAGGTGGAGGCAGGCTAGCACTTCCAACTGACTACCAGCTAAGCTAATTAGCGTTGGGCGAGCTCTGCCCGTCTCTTCCTTGTTACTGCACGCACAGTCGAAAGAATGGGATCTATCTTCTTGTCTGGAACTCAGGAGGGAGGCTGATAATAAAAAGAAAATAATTAGTGTATTCCTTTAACACATGAGCCTCGACTTATCATCCTTTATGCAACTTTAAAAATCAACTGAGGATGCAGTATCTTCATCTCAGTCAGTAATTTTAACCCACCCAATACTGTAAATTGTTTTTTGTTCAATAAAGTTTTGGTATCATTTTTACAACTCCAGCTCAGTAACATGATGCTGGTTCTGCTGTTGAGTTGGTTTAAACGAGGTGGATTAAGTGTGAGCCTTTGTTGAATTAATGGCATTAATGTAAGTTGATTAAGGGAATGAAAAAAAATAATTTATTTGTGGTAACATTAAATAGGAGAGCTGATGATTTGGCCCTAATTGTATAAAAATACAAAGTAGTGGCTTTGTTATGCAAAAAAAAACCCAACAAAACATGCATATTAAATTTAGTGGGATGTTTTCATGCCTCTGTGCTGGCCAAAGTCACGGCCACAGGCATCATGTTTTCAGGTTGTCCGTTCATAGGACAGGGCCATTCTAAACATGAAACTTCAGCAACATTTTAAGGGATTTTCTTCAAAGTTTGCACAATTGATCACTCTGACTCAAAGATGAACTGATTAGATTTTGGAGGTCAAAGGTCACTGTAACCTCATGCCTTATATGCGTGGTATCTCGAGAACACCTTAAGGGATGTGACAGATGCTCTTCACTCTCTTTATTTGACCATGCGTCTAATTTAATTTCATTACTAACACTAACATTTTTCTTTCCTAAATCCCTATTGAATTAATATTTATTTTATGCATCAGTTTGAGCTCATACACTTAAGGGACGGTATGTTTTCATATGGGGTGTTACGGTTCATTTGGACATTTCATTTTAAAAAATTTAATTGCCCTCCTTGACTTGATTATATTTTCTCTCTGCCCTCCACCTGCCTCTAAAAAAAACTGATATGCCCAGTAGCAGAATTTTTTTTTAATTCTAAGGTTTACAAGTAAAGTTAATTCATATATTTTTGATAATTTGTTAAAAATACATTTTATAGTGTTTACACGGTTAACTATTTACATATTTATTTTCACTATTATTATTTACATATTTACATGTTAAAATATTTACATATTATATTACATTTATAAACACGTGGACAGAATGTTAAGTCCATTAGCACACAAAAAGAAACATTTGGGTGCCTTAGAACACATACATTTATACTCAGAACACAGTTTCCCCTTGGCTTATAGTCACAAAACCAAAACACAATGCCCCAAGGCATGCTGGGGTTAAAGCTTCCACTTTGGGGTGAATCTCAGGTGGCCAGCTCCATCTTTGCTTTTAGAGAAATTTCAGGCTCTGGCGGACCAAAAACCCCTCTTTATCGAAAACTACGCAATATTACACAGAGGGAATGTTCAGACAAGAGGGATTACAACTCTAGCGGCCTGGGAAGTACTGGGTTTTTGTTTTTGTTTTCTTTTTTTTGTTTGTCTGTTTTGTTTTGTTTTGTTTTTGTGATCACTACATGTAGGAAACAGTGTAGGAGTCTTTGGTAGGTGGGTGGTATGAACCTGAGACTCAGCTACGCGTAGCAAGCTCTGTTTAGGCTTTCAATGAGCATGAGAAAGGAGCTGATGGAAATAAAAATCCATGTGGATATCGTGGCTGTACTTGGGTGCTCAAGTAGCCTGCAGCACATCTGCCAATATCAACAATCAAAAAAAAAAAAAAAAAAAAGATATGCCCCCCTCCAAAATAAGGAACAGTCCCTAACCTGCTCTGTAATCCAAAGTTTATTACAAAAAAAGCACCTAAACCATTAAAAAAATATGATTTCCAACAATCACACTACCACAAAGACCAACCCAGGTCCTTTTCTTGACCCCCTACTGAACTTTCACTGTCCGGCAGTTGTATGCTTCACGTAGGCATGTAACATAAGGCAGTAGCTCTTGTTTCCTCATGGTTTTGGTTATAAAGGAACTGAATAAGACATTGTTGATACTTTCTGTCTGTTCATAGCTATAGCAAACTTCTGTCTATCATTAACAGACCATATCCTAAATGAAAAAAATCTGTGATTCTGTATAAGTGTATCAAGGAGGCTGGACTCCTCCTGGCAGATGCTGCTACTGGCTGAAAAGCTCTACATTAGTTCTTTATTAACTTTGTTCAGCAGTCCATAAAAATGTCATTCTAAATTGTCCTGTGATGTTTTTGTTTAATTTTATGGCCTGTAAGAGCTTTAGGAATTGCAGGACATAATAAATCCTTGTTTAAGTGCTTTAAATAGGTCACGTGCACATATGGCATGTGTTTTTTTTAAATCTTATTAATTGAAGTGAATGTTCAGTTTGCACTCACTGATCCTGTGAGCAGAGATGTGCTCGAGTGTCGGGACAGTCAGAGCTCTCACTTTAATGCTCCTGAACCTCTGCAGTGGTTTGTCTGCTAATAAAGTTGACATTGAATGATTGTAGTAATAAAAGTTAGTGCAGTGATGCAGATGCCAGATGTTGCTGGAAACATGGAAAATGTTCAGTGTTTTCTTCTTTGTTGTCGTGCTGTCTGCATGTTTCCTTTAATGGCCCAACTGAGTGTTTTGATAGATGTGGGTGACAAGGTGCCAACATTTATCCAATCCTCCTGTTATTGTTCATCTTTTTTTCTTTCTCTCCTCATCCTGTTGTAGCCAGTAGCTAGATTTAGCACAGCTTGCAGGCTGTGCTAAATCTATTAAATCTTCATCAGATTCTGTAAAGTTTACATTTGTAAATGCTGGTAAGTTGCATTACTTCATCAGAGCTTCAATCAGAGCTTTACAGCATTTAATCATTTATTAGCAAAACGTAAATACTTGATTTGTGATGAACTGTCACTAGTTTGTGTTGTGGTGATTGATATCATGTCTGTGGGAGTGCGGAGTTGGAATGAGTGTGTCTGTTTTCATCTGTGTATGTGTTTGTTTGCACATGTGTCATCATGGCAAAATGTGCTCATGGAGACCCCTTCTGTAGCAGGAACTGCTACAAAAGGAATTTTCTGTATTTTTTCAGGTGTTTATATGATTGTGGACAGATTTTGTCGATGTCATAATGTCACAGCTGTGCATACTGCAGTCTTGAGGCTTCACAGGTGTGCAGTTGAAATTAACACGGAGGTTTGGTTCCTTATCACTGGTCCAGCCACAGTGCTGAGCGCTCATGTAAAAATGTAGTAATGATTACTGAGTACTCATGAGTCAGGCCCCATCCACACATATGTGGATATTTTTGAGAACATAGATTTATCTCTCTGTTTTACGCAAATGGAATTTTAGGTCCCTGAAAACAGAGGTTTTGGAAAACACCTTACAAGGTGTAGGTTCTTAAAAACTCAGTTTTGTCTGTATTTGTGGGTACAGCTGAAACAGATGTTTAAGGAAACACTGACATCATAACCTCAACTTGCTCATGCAGTTGTTGTTTACATGTATTGCACATGCGGCATAAATCCAAGATGGTGGGCTATTGGTTTGTTTTTGTCTGCTCTGTAGTGTTAGGTGTAACTGCGTGCTTACAAGGAAACCTAGCTTTACTTCATCATTATATCACAACGCAGAGGCAAATAAAGACATCGCACACAATAGTGTTTATTTCGCCACTCCGTACACAATTTGTACACCACAAATGTTGATTCTGGACCAGGTTCGTTCGAACCAGCAGATGCTGGGACAATTTTTTGCGCAGCACTGTTGCTACATTGTTGTGGGTGTTTTTAACCGTTTTTGAATTCTTGTGGGGACAGAGAGATATTCATAAACACTTTTGGTGTGGACAAGATTTTTTTTTTTAATTGAGAGAAAGTCTATTTTCAAAAATATCTACGTGTGGACGTATCCTCAGAAAGTCAACATGTTGAAAGTGTCTGGGCTGGTGTGATCCAATCACAAGACGCTAGCAGGAAACAATATTTTATTTTATGCATGTTGGTACACTGTTTGGTCCATTTTGGAAACATTACCATACCTGCACATCACAACTATAAATGTAATTTATTTAAGTCTGAGTTGGTGTGTGACTATGTGCTGTTTAAGGATTCTAATTATTTGTCTTCTGATCTAGTTACTGCCTGCTGCTTTCACTAAGATACTGAGATGAAGTCTGCACAGTCACACATCACCAGTGGCAGTCCAAACAGTCTTTGCTTTGACACAGAATTAATCCAACGACCAAATATTTCAGATCTCATAAAAAGGATAAGAAAACTTTTTTCTTTTTGTCATTTTCCTCCCTCCTGAATTCCAGACAGGAA
>JAQLOL010000001.1:28527433-28539562 GCA_029783665.1 Naso thynnoides
AGTACACAGGATCGTGTAAAGTTAATGGAAAGTTTATCTGATGACTTTAGGTGGAGGCAGGCTAGCACTTCCCACTTACTACCAGCTAAGCTAATTAGCAGTGTGCGAGCTCTGCCCGTCTCTTCCTTGTTACTGCACGCACAGTCGAAAGAATGGGATCTATCTTCCTGTCTGGAACTTGGGAGGGAGGCAAATGACAAAATAGGGAAAAAAAATTGGCATATCCCTTTAAAAAATGACATTCAGTACAGTCCTACCTATTTGTCATTAACAAGTTGTCAGCTGTGTTGTTAGTCATAAAAAATGTCATGAACAACTGCTCGGGGCTCGTTGTCCCTTTTTAATTTTCTCAGTTGTATTTTCCTGTCCAACACGTTTGCACTTGTAATTTTTTTCTAGTTAAAATCTTTATTGGATGCAGAGAACTGTGTAGTTTTCAGCAATAAAGTGTAATAAAAAGTTAATTTAATTGCAATGCAATAACCACCAGGGACTGTAGTCATTCCAGCGAAATAAAAAAAAGTTACTGTATCTGTTTAAAATCATAAGTGAACATGGAAATCTTGATTTTCAAAATGCCTGTAAGCGTCCTTCAACTAAGCATTCATACATGTTCCATTAAGTTTGGTCAAATGTTTATTAGCCGCATCGCAAAGTTGTCCTTGTCCTGTCTTCACGAGAAACAAAGGCAACACAAGTATCACTTCAAATGCTTCCAGACGTGCTGTTGTCTCCTTGTTGTCTCTTCATGGGCTGCAGCTCATGTCTGTGTCTTGCTGATCGGTTCCCGTTTTAGAAGCTGTGAGCAGCCGGCACACTTACCCAGCACACCATTGTCTTGCAAGCTGTCATGTCTCTGTTACAACGATGTTACTGCTTCACAGAAGCATCGCCCGGCATCATGCAGCAGATGTTTGAAGGAAGCGGCAGAAGAGTATCTGTTGCCGCGTTGTGCTTAATGAAACCCAAAATTAAGTTTTTATTTTTGGATTTTTATTATTATTATTTTTTTAACACCTACTGCAACATTAGTATTGTGCTGACACACACACTCCTTTCAGCAACGTCAAGAAAACACAGAAGCACATCCATTGATGTATAACAGCATTTTTGGCAGCTAATTAATAAATTGTCACCCGAGAGCAGAGAAGTGAAAAACTAATGTGAGACGCTGAAGGCTTTGCCTGCATGGAGGTCTGCTGAATGTGTCGGAGCTCACATGACACTTTGTGTAGACTGGGATATGGTGGGCCAGCGGACTGGTTTGCTCGTAGAATCTCACAAGCTAATTACTTGCCAGTCAGCGGAGGGGGATGTAAGAGCTTTGTGGAAAATAAAAGTGGTTAGACAGAAGATGTCAGTAACACCACGGGCAGGAGGATTGTGAAAATACGTTTTGTAAAGGCTCAATCATGTGAGAAATTGACTAAGCTCGTACAGTAGACAATGACTCTAACAATTTCCTCTGAAGGGAAAGCAGAGTAATCTGAGTCACACTGTGTGGCTTTAATGCCCGTTTCAATCATGGCTACTTTTCTGTTGAAGTTATCTTATCGTGTAGCTTTAGTGGAGACGGGAGACTTTGGCTCCAGTTTTTTAAAGCTCCCAAGATGCTTTTTTTTTTTTTTTTTGGTTTTGTTTTTTTGGTGTCGCCCAGCCTGGTTAGACTCATGTTGTGTGAGGCAGCTCAAATATAACTGGGGCTGAGAGCTTAAAGTGACTGTGACAGTATCCAAAGGGAGTTTGTTCAAGTGGAAAGTAAAAGAAGACACATTGTGTGTTGCGCCGGTTACAGTTATTGCATCAGAGTTTTCAAAACATTCGAGCTTCACTCTGTTAAAGTGTGCAGTTTTACTTTGGCAAACATATCTGCTGTAATTCTGTATTACATGTCGAACAGCATTGGTCAGAGATGCACCATATTTATCCGTGATGAATAAATTATTGACTGATAATGGTAAAACAGTGTTTAAGGTTATTTATCATTTTGGTTATAAATAGTCGATTAACCGAAGCCAAAATGACTTAACAAAGCATCAACCCATTTTGAGACAGTGAGCAGTGATATGCACCTTTCAAAGTTAGTCTGCAATCCAGTAATAAACACATAGTAGAAGAAGAAGTAGAGACTTGCTATTTAGGGTTTGGCAAGTTTCTAAGAGGAGGGAAAAAGTAGTGATAGCAGTTATGTCTGATTAGTTCAAAACATTGGAATATTAAATCAGCCATCTTTGCTCGCTCTATCTTAGCCTTGCTCAGCCTCAGGTTTGCATGAACTTTTAAAAAACACAACAGTGTGAAATGATCTCCTCAGGATTGGCATCAACCATGAGAGGCATCAGAAGCAGATCAGACGTCTCGTTTAGTCAGGCCGATGTTGTCAGCAAGTACAAGCTTATAACAGATGTGTTAGAATATATTTTGGTACAGATCTAGATTACATGCTTCAGGTACATTTTGATGTCAGAAACAGTTTTGCTATGCCTAATTTGTCCTCTAGAGAGCGCTGACAGGTAACCATAAAATTTCCAGCTCAGTACGTATTTTGGTCATAATGTGTTAACTTCACATTTTTTGGGTTGTACCCATGTTGTTAGAAAAGGAAAAGAGGAGCCTGCACGGTAACCCCAAGCCACAAAAATCTTTATTGGACAGCGTTTCAATCACACATCCTCATCAGGTCAAACAGTTACAGAATGGACACCATCCTTCTTTTATGCACTTCCCTCTGACCAGTGGGTGAATGAGCTGGATGATGACAGGCGTGGAGAATCGTCCAAAATGCCCCGAACACCAGACCTTGAAAACATACAAAGTCATTGTCATCACACACACACAAAAGAAGAAGCATGCATTCAGGACAATATTAATATTAAATCATATTAAAAAGATCAACCATATATCTCAGATTAGTAAATGCTACGATAGATTCATTTATAGATTTTAAAAAAGTACCCATATTAAAATGTTTGTTATGTTCTAACATTGAAAAAAAGCATCTGCCTGTGAAGCCTAGAATAAAAAAAACAAAAGCCCCTAAAATATCCAAATACCTCCTGTGTCAGTCTTTAAAAATCTGCTATCAGAGGCACAATTGCTCAGTCTAAATACCCTCGTGTGTCACATTTGTAATCTTTCAGATTGTAGACAGTTGTGGACTTTCTGTTGTCCTCTTGTCAGGCAAAATTTGAAGTGTCTTCAGAGTACATTTTCATAATGACGGAAAAACAAAACAATCACTGTCAAGACAGCTCTCTGTAGCTGTACGTTGGCATGCCCATATATATATATATATATATATGAGAGAGAGATAGAGATATATAGATATAGATAGATATGTATATATAAATAATGCATGAGGTGAGGATGGAGCTGTTTTTGTTTTGGTGCAGTTCAGGAGCAGGAGCTGTGTGAGCATTGTTTTAATGATTTGTTTGTGTTCCACTCTTTTTTGCAGCAAAGCACCATCGTCTGTCACAACCGGGTTGACCCTAACGGCTCGCGCTACCTGCTGGGGGACATGGAGGGACGTCTGTTCATGCTGCTGCTGGAGAAGGAAGAGTTAATGGACGGCACGGTGGCACTGAAAGACCTGCACGTGGAGCTTCTCGGAGAGGTCCTCTACGTCTCTTTATCTCCATCTGTCTTCACTCTGTTTATCCACCTGCCTCTCCTCTGGCATTCCTCCATCTGTTTCTCTCTACCTGGCTCGACCCTCCCTGTCTGCTGCTTGTTGATTTTTCTCCTGCTGCTTTTTCCTCTCAGTACACCCTCTTCTTCTATTGACTCTTTAATGCTTTATGGCCCTAACGGGTGCTAATGGATCAGTCTGTGCTTATACAGAAGATGAGAAAAAATGGCTGCACTTCTTTGTTGCTTGCTTGCCGGGGTGTCACTTATCCCCTATAAGTTGATTGAGACAACAACTGTACTGTTTGTCAATACTGCACTTGAAGCTAAATCTCATGTTAACCGCTGGTAGCTTTTGGCACGAGGCACCTTTTCTCTGTCAACTTGCCAAGGAGTTTAGAAGGCTAAAAAGCTTTCTTGCTCATCTGCTGAGTGATGCTGGAGCTGGAAACAATGGAGCAGTGTGAGACTGCAGAGCTGGAGACAGATTGTTTTTCACATCATTCTGAACTTTATTGTTCTGACCAATCTGCTCCGTCAACAGGCAGCGGCAGCTCTACCTAAAAGTGTCAGAAAAACCTTTTTTCTTTTATCTTTACTGTGTATCAACATAACCTCAGAGTGTAAAACCGCGTACACACCCGTGATGAGGGTGAGTTGAAAACATCATTTATGTGTCAAACAGCTCAAAAAAATATCAAAGTTTTATTGTTCATCTTCCTTTACTTCCATTTAACACTTACTTTCAAGTAATTCTCCACCCCACTGTCATTGTTATGATGTAATTTGGGTTGTCAGTATAGTTCAACAGTTAATCTCAATGGCTGTCAGGTAATTAAACAGGTTGAGCTGAAAATAATTACTGTTTTTGTCATCAATCTGCCAATAATTTTTTAAATTCATGCTTCAGTATGCAAAAAGTGCAAAACTACAGTCCCTATCTGAAACGACCAGAGCCTGAAACTGAAAGTCAGCAATAAAAATAGAAATATATTGTGTGATGTAAAGAAAATGTGAAAAGCTTTGTCATTTTTACTTCAGTCACTTTAAACAATTAAGTCTAGAATCCACATTGTCATGTTTTATTATTTATTATGAGTTGTCGCCAAACTAGGAATGTGCCTTCTAAATGCTGACGTAATGGTCAAGGAGGGGAAAAAAAGAGGTTTTCAAATCTACCTGCACTGATGTCGGTTAGAGAATTAGAATTAGAGAATTAATATAGAATTGGTAAATAAATCAAGCAACAGAAAATTAATAAGCAACTGTTTTTACAATTTATTAGCTGAGTTCTTTTTTAAGCAAAAATGAAAATATTTGCTAGTTTCAGGATCAGGAATAAATGTTTTTCTTTCTGTTTTTTGATGAGCAAACTTAATATCTTTGAGTGTTTGACAAAACTTGACTTCAGTTTAGGGTCTGAGAAATTATAATAGGAATTTATAATTACCTTTTGGCTTTTTAAGCAAAATATTTCACCTTTACTTAACCAAGATCGGCCCATTAAAATGGAAAATCCTGTTTTTCAAGGGAGACCTGACAGTGACTAATTAATAAAATAGTCAGCAGAACTAAAAACCTTTAACCATGCTTGAAGCTACTAGCTTAAGCACAGCATTGTTTTGTAACTAGGTACGTCTGTATGCTAACATGTTCACAATGAAGATTCAGGACAAGACAAAATAGTTACAGAAAACTGGTAAACTGGTCTGTCTCAGTTCGACTCCGGCTGGTTGACGTTGTCTCTTGCAGACACTGTTGTCGGCAGAGGCGAGTTTTAGAGCGTTAGCCACGTCGCTTGTTTCAACAGCCAGTCAGCTTGCACCAACATCACCTGCTGCTAAGAAGCACAGCGCAGACCAGCCAATTAGGACAGAGAGTACAGAGGGCGTCACTGATTGGGTAAATAAAACGGGAGCGATAGGATTTTTACCAATCCTTAGTACAGAGGCATGATGGGAAAACACAGATCTCATGATACTCTCAGACCATGTCACTTACTAACAGCTATCTATGGTACTATGACTTTTTTTTTCCAAAGAAAACACACAAAAGTTATTGATGTTTACCCCCAAGTTACCAACTAGAGCTTTAAATGTTGAATCGTCTGACCCATCTTTGTTGTCGTGTAACAGTGTTGCCAGTGCTGCTCAAAATAGTTGTTTGTCCCTGTGGCTTTGGAGGTTGAGCTGTTTTGTGTTTCTCTCCATTGACAGACATCCATTGCTGAGTGCTTGACCTACTTGGATAACGGTGTGGTCTTTGTGGGCTCCAGACTGGGCGACTCTCAGCTCGTGAAGGTAGGCAGCAAGAGACAATGTCATAGCTTCTTCAGTTTCAGTTCACTTTTAATCATGGTTATGGCAGAGTATGGCCAAGTTTTTGTTATTATTATCATATTTATGAAAGCACCCTTTATATATGCATGTTGATGTCTTAAACTTAGAATTCATAACAGATGTTAGTACAGATTTGCATGTATTCTCGTCCAGTGTCACTGATGTGTAAAGAGGACTCTGATTGTTTGTCTTCAGCTCAACGTGGACAGCAATGACCAGGGCTCATATGTGGCAGTGATGGAGACGTTCACCAATCTGGGACCCATCGTGGACATGTGCGTGGTAGACCTGGAGAGGCAAGGCCAGGGCCAGGTAAAATCCAAAAGCTTATTTTTCATTTTTGTGAAGGTGGAATTTTAATATATGTATTTTTACCATCAGCAAAACAGGCAACACAGCACATTATATTACATATTACATATTGGAAAGAGATCAATCAAATAGAATAAAAGGGTTCGTGGGGCGTTTGCCAGAGAATATAAACATGACATGGTGATTACTGAAAACCCTGTTATCAGTCACTGGAGACGCATATGGTGAGTCTCCATCTGTGTTTTCATCCTAATTATCCCCGTTATCCTTTTCATCAGCCTTCAGGGAGTCTGGACCAACGCAGAGGCGTTCTCAGTCGTGTTAACAGCATTTCTGTCAGCAGAATTAAACATGCTACATGCTACAACAAAAACCTGCCGCTGGCCGGAGTCATATTTAGGAGATTCTTGCTGACATCAAACACACAGCCTCCTACACTTTTAAATGGGCAGGCTGTGTTATCTTTCTTTCTATCTTTTTTTTTTTTTTCCTGCCAGTGGTCCCTGCTCGCCTAGCATTAGCATGCACCTGCTGTCTAAGGGGCATCAGGTATGATTTAGCCGAACTGCAGTTACACCTGAAGTGAAGATGCATCCCTGGTGCACAAACTTACCTTGGCTTTCTCTTTTTCTTTTGCAAAAATGTGGATTTCTGGGCAGATAATATCTTATAATATGTGTACACCCTTCAATGTTGCAAATATATCGGTATTATGCTCTCTGTCAGTGCTAATATTGAAGCTGCTTTTTAAGGTCACAAAAATGCTTGGACTAGTGGTTTAAAATGATGTAATTACGCAGTTTGTCCAGCAGAGGGTGGTCCGTGAAGTAATAATTGATAAGCCAAGTGTTTACTGTTCAGTGCACTGTTTGGAGTGCAGTTTGTTAAAATGCAAGATATCCTGCCAGCCACATTCAGCTAACTTTATCTAGGTATAATATAGGCCGATATATCAGATATCAGAATTTTCTTTCTCCCTAATATCGATTCGACATTGGCCCCAAAAACCCTCATTGGTTGGGCCCTACTTTGTTGACTCTGATTTTTGTTTTGCTACCATGGCTGAGTAGGAAACGTGGTTGAAAGATTGAAATGAAAGAAAAATGCACTCATCTTGATAATTAAACAGACAAACCGTCATAGGTTAAGTAAATCACAAGTATTAAGTGGATTAAAATGCAGTTTTGCACATTATGAAGCACTTGTTGTGGTAGTCAAACACCCTCTGACCTGCTCCTGTCTCTCTGACACAATCAGCACGAGCGTTTTACTTTGAAAATTCATCTTGTTTCTCCACTGTTCCTGTGTTTGACTTTGTGTATGACTCTTTGTATTCATTTGATTTTAAGTCAAGGCACATTGGTAAGAATTGTTTTCCATTGTTAATATTTACTTAAAAACCTTCCTGAAATGCAAACTAATGGAATTTTAAGTGTGGGATTAAAAATGCAATCAATAGAGATTATTATATCAATCACTCAATCAATCAGTCCGTCAAACTTTGCTTATATAGCACTTTGCAGACAAGCAAATGTAACACAAAGTGCTTTGTACAAGAAAGAGAAAAAATAAATTATAACAATAATAATAGTAAATAAATACCCCCCCCCCCAGTTCCCAGTGTACTCACACACTGGGAACTTTGAGACAGAACCATCAAAAGCAATTACAAGGTGAAATACTAAAACTATGAAGAACATTCCATAAGAACTGGAACTGTGGAAACACTGTCATGAGTGAGGAAGCACCAGACTGGATAAAACCACGAACAGGAAAGTAAAATCAATCAGTAAATTAGTACCAACTCAGAATGGTAAAAATAGAAAAAAGGCTGAGACCATAAAATAAGGCATATGCAATGCAATAAGTAGTTAAAATGAAATGCAATAAATACTTAAAATTCAAGTAGGAGCTATACTAAAAAGGAGCAATTAAAGAAATAAAAAACAAATAAATAAAATAAAACTAAAAAACTGGTCTTGAGTTTGCTTTTAAAAGTACCAACTAGACATGTCACTGTGTGATTTTATCATGGTATGATAATCTTGGGCAGAAATATGGTATCGCAGTAGTGGCACTTCAACAGTTTGTCTTTCATTTTTTTGATTTCTTAAGTGTCCATATAGGTGTTGGTTTGGTGGTGATCTTTTTCAGTTTTAATGGGGCCACTGTATCAAGAGCTGATCTTAGTTTATGGTTAAAACTATCTACAATAAAATCACATGAGGAGGGAAAAAAGTCTACAGGAGTTCAATAAAATTTGAGGCCACTTTAGCAGTGAGACCGCGTTTCCTAACAGTTCGTCCTGCAAGATTTTGTTGTATAAAACCACTGACAGTAGAAGAAGACACAGAAATGATCAGAAAAGCCTACATCCACAACCAAATTGACTTTGGCAGACAGTGTGTGAGTAATTATAAGATCCAGTGTGCAGCCTCTGTTGTGAGTAGGCTGAGAGACATGTTGAATAAAATTCATTATGTTCAGCAGGTTTAAAAAATTCAGAAGCTAAAAGATCTGATTGCATATCCACATGGAAGTTAAAATCCCCTAAAATAAGAATATGGTCGTGTTTGGTGTGGTTGATTGAAAGCTTTTCTGAAAAGTCTGAGATAAAGGAAGAACATCGTTTAGGGGGTCTGCACACAGTTAAACACAGTATAGGAGGAGTGCTAAAACCACAGTCTGCTCTGCAGCGACTGAGCAGCCCCACTGGGACATTTGGGGTTAAGGGCCTTCCTCAGGGGCCCTCAGTGGTGGTAATGTGGGGGGTGCAAGCAGTGCCCTTCACTTTCCCCACCCAGATCAATCCTGCCAGTCAAATTGAATATTTCTACCAAGTAAAATAATTCTTTATCCTTTCTGTAATAGCAAAATAAGAACTATTTTGATAAATGAAACCAGATTCTGAATTAATCCATTTGTGTATGGCGCAGTCTTTGACATGTGGCTGCACAAAATATAAACATAAACAGTTTTGATTTGAACATTTGTCCTCTGTGTCAAATCAGTTAGACAGAGGGATGGAACAGCGGAGCAACGAGACAGATACTGTACAGAAGGTTTTGTTGGCAGGGTTTGACTCCGGGCTTCTGGGATACTTGATGACATTCCAAAGGCAGCGATCCACTAGAGGACTGAGCCGCTCGCTGGGTTCAGACCAGCGCACAGCCAGCCGCTCGCTGCATTTATCCACACACGCTCATTTCAATCTGTTCAAGCCCAGAGTGAAAATCCAATCACAATTGTTTTAATTTTCCATTTGCTCTTAATCCGGAGAGCTTTTGACCTGGGTAATTGGTGCAGACACATTCCAAGACAGCAGAGGATTGGTGCTGGAGCTGCTGGACATCTCTCCGAAGAAGCACGACAGCACAGCTTACAGTCAGAGCGCACAAATTATTGTATTCGCTCACGGACACCAAACCATATCTGGGTTTATGAAGGATGAGCACGCATAAATAACACAAACATAATGTGAACAGATTATCGGGACTCAGCCAGTCCGTGGGAGCGTGGCTGAGTGTGTGAGGGCATTTGAGAACATGCTGGGGAGTTAGGTGAGATGCCAGATACACAATAGCTCTTTCCATTAGGATGAAGCCGTTGGGTGGCAGGTGGTGGAGACTGAGATTATACAGAATCTGACATTAATCTTGTTTGTACCATGACTGGATGAATGAAAAACCTTGTGATGCTCTCCAGTCAGTCCACACAGACATTAGAATTATGTACCCAGTCAGGGTTTTTGGATCCCAACACCGGTGTTTGAACTGGGAAATCTCGGAGGAGCTCAGCTATAAACTGACAGTGACTTACAAATCCTTCACTGCTGCACCTGTTACTGCTTTAACTTCATAACTTGTACTTTGGGTGACCTTAAAAACTGGATTTTAATGATGATTAAAACTGCAAAATAAACCGAGGTTATGAATCAGGAGGCATCACAAGATGAAAAGATAAAAGATGTTCAGAGGAAAATATTAGAAATAGCAGCATCAAGTACATATCAATCCTCAGAAACGAGGGGGAAAATCAGTCCATGTCTCCTTCTGCTGCTTTCAGCTGGTGACATGCTCGGGGGCGTTCAAGGAAGGCTCTCTTCGGATCATCCGCAACGGCATTGGGATTCACGAGCACGCCAGCATTGACCTCCCGGGAATCAAAGGTTTGTGTGCTCTGATTGTGTGTGTGTCTGTGTCTCTTCCATCACCTCCCTCTCAAATCGTGACTTTATCCGGAGCCTAATCCCTTCCTGACTCGACAGTAGAGCCACTTCAACCTGCACATCTGTTTGCCCGGCCTTGCCAAGACGCCAGCTGTTGCTTGTCCATGCTCAGCATGTGAATGTGAGCAGATTGCTTAGATGTCATAGTTCTTGGCTCAATTCTCTTTCTTTTCTTTTCTTTTTTTTTTTTTAAAAAAAGGGAAGAGAGGTGCCAAAGTTAAATTTGGAAACATTTGTTGTTCATTTAGTGAGCCAACGAGCACTGCGATGTCTGCAACAGTAAACTGTCACGCTGAAGAATCCCATCAGGTTTAACAATGGCAGACACCTCTTAATCTCAGAAAATTAGGTCCCTCTCCCCAGACTCTCTGATGTTTGAAACAGACACGCAGGCCTTGTAAGGTGCCCTCGCACTTGATAGGCTTGAGTCGTTTATTGACCGCCTCTGCCCTAAAAGTCTCAGTCGCTGCTTTCTTCCTCTGGCCTCTTGATGAGAGGCAATTATTCAATTACCCGATCAATGGCTCTCTGAGATGAATCACCGCCATCTTCCTGCATATTAACATTCGACACAAGGAGAAGTTAAAGATCTGCTCACATGCTTGGATGTATCATCTGTCTTTTGCTTATAGATTTGTGCAGAAAGTAACTTTTCTCTTCAAACTCCCTCTCTTGAATTCCCCTCTAGGTTTGTGGCCACTGCGCTCTGAGGCAGGCAGAGAGACAGATGACATGCTGGTTCTGTCTTTTGTGGGTCAAACGCGGTGAGTGTTTTCTGTGTAGCACGCCAGATTAGTGCAGAGTCGAGTCTGAATGCCCTCATCTTATCTTAAGAGTTTGTTTTCCTCCAGAGTGTTGATGCTGAGTGGAGAGGAAGTCGAGGAGACGGAGCTTCCAGGCTTTGTGGACAACCAGCAGACATTTTACTGCGGAAATGTGGCGCACCAACAACTCATTCAAGTGCGTACCAAACATGCACAATCTTCTGCATGTTATATATTTACACTGAATGTGCAGTCACTGTCTGTATGGTGAACATGCTTTGGTTAATTTATCTTATTACACTTATTGTGACACTTATTAGGTGTCTGAGGCTGCTCCCATGAAATTAGATGACTTTTCAGTTTGTGAAAGTCCCAGTAAAAAGCTGAAAAAGCATCTAATTTAAAAAATTTAAAAAAAAATTAATTTTAGAAATTAATTATTCAACTGTGGCCTTTCTTCATTTAATAAGATATATTTTGCTGGAGCTGAATCATACATGATTGAAAGGGGCAGTTGTGAATATGAGGGCAGCAAAAGGACTTCATATATTTTACATTGTGGTTAAGATGAATATTGCACTTCATTTGAATTTAAGTTTTAGTCTGCCTTCCTGACACGAGGATGAAACCTGCTGGGACTTCTGCCAACTGTTGGAGCCTCAGCCATGAATCGTTAGTTTGTCATGAAAACAATGCTGACAACTTTCTTCCCTCTTAGAGGGACATAAGACCGTACATCGTTAAGTTTGAGTTTGGAAACCTCAAGTTACGTAGTGCAGAAACAAGCTACAGGCAGAGAGCCCAATTAACCGGCTACAACTCACTGTAACATTAAAATGTTTTTTCAATGTTATTT
>JAQLOL010000001.1:28552067-28571506 GCA_029783665.1 Naso thynnoides
CATTTATATATTTGGTCTTACACCAATGAACTTTGTATTCTTAACTTAAAACAAAAAAAGGAGAAATTAAAAATTCAGGGCTGAAACCTGTAGAAAATCAAGCCTCTCACCAGAGATTATCCATGTGGGTGTGGAGGACACACACTCCTCTCCCTTTCATGCTTAAACTGTGCATCTCGGCACTGGATACGGCAGCAGTACCAACTGCAACAGGAGCGCTACAATTAAAACGAGAAAGTGTCACACTTAAATCTGTCAAAAACATTTCAGAAGTGTTCCTAAATTTTATATCATAACTTACCTATTGCCTACTACTGTAACAGCACAGCAGTCACCCTGTTTCACATCTGGTAGACCACTTGGAGGCACCACCACACCTGGCAGCATGAGGTCTTTGAAGAAACAAAGTGTTTATTAATTAATGCAATGTATTTGACAACTATTAAGATCTTGATTCTCTAAACAGAAGCATACCTGCCCCTCCGATCAACTTCTGAAGGACCGGAGGCCATGTTCTGAATGTTGGCAGGAGAGCAGGGTAGCGCCAAAGTACGTACACTGTAAAATTAGACAATGCAGAGCTAAAATATTTTTTTTATTAAGGAGGCTTCCAGTATTTTATCCTTTTCATCATCTTAATGTAACTTAAAAACCTGCTTTTCACCTGTAGGATAAAGTCGGTTCTCAAGTTCAAAGAACAGTGGATTTTTCTGTAGGACATAAAGTGTCACAGCGTCTCCCTTATGTGCATAAATCTTCACTACGTTTAACTCCTCTTTGTTGGGAACCAGCGCAGACAGCTCATCAGCAGATAGTGAAGGAAAAGCTGTCGCTATGTCAGATTTGAGCTTTCTCCTACAGGTAAGAAAAAAAGGGTCTCAGTTAGTGGGTTATATCGTATGAGAAGTAACTGCCTCTTCAGATACATGTTTTGGTTGCACTGAAAAATTTTGTTAGCATTTTTTTTCTCTGAATAAAACGCAGTCTTCCATCTTTTTAACACATCCTAATCATACTATAACCCATACTTTCCCCAAACTTTAGTTTTACAAAACTGCATCAACAAAATGATTGAATTATTTCTTGCATAACATGCCTTTTTGTTTGTCAAATTAACTGTTTTTCTAAAATTGTAATGTTATTTATGCACTGGGTGGCGACTGGTGAATTACTGCACTGAAGCACTGAAACAGGCACTTACACTGTCAGTCAGCTTGATCCTAATCATCAGAGCCAGTCAATATAATTCACAGGAGTCACTCTTCATTACATTGGACATTGTAAGTCAAGCCTGGCATGTACAAATGTAACTACAGTGTTAATTACTACTCTTAAGTAACCCAGCTTTCGATTTTAATTTATTTTAAAAGATTTTCATTTTGACAATCTTGGATTAAGACAGCATGAACAAAACTCGAAAGATATTTATTTACGATGATAAATAATATACCAGATAATTTTTTAAAAGTTGCTAGCTTACAATGAGCTAACGTTAATTTAATCATCCCACTTCAGGCACTTGATTTAACCTGACTGACATTCAGAAGAGAAAGCTGTAACATACCTAACTGACAACTGCTATATTGCTGGGGTATGAATCAATATAGTTTCATAGACAAAAATGTGTATTAATAAGAACTACTCTTTGTATGACTTACTTGAACAAATATCAGCACTATTAAAAATTTGGAGCCTTTAGGTGAGCACAACGTTTAGCTTTTTGAACAGTTGTTATGAAACCATGACATACGTTGACTGACAGACACAGTTTGTGGAAGTAACAGGCGAAAAGCCGACACCTGTATTCAGCTGACAGCAGGCAGCAACCCTGACTCACCTGTCTGATCCTTTGATAGCGGTGTTGGATTTGATGCGAAACTGTCTAGCAAACATCTTCTGTGAAAAATATCAATTTCTGTGACGAATAAAAAAATGTCCGCTTCTGAGATAATGTATATGTTTTTGTTATATCAGCACGTAACCTCTTAAGCACATCTTCACCGGTAAAACAGCCCCCAGTCTTTGTTTATTGTAATTCATTTGGCTTCACAGTAACGTCAACCGACAGCTCCTCGTTGGGTTCGATGGTCCGACATGTAAATTCTTCCGAAGAGAAACCGCAGGGCTGCAACGCGACGTATCGGTAGTTCCGCAGCACGGACTGAGCACATGGATTTTTGATTACAAAAGAAATAATTTATTTGTTTTACCTAGCATATGGGTAAAGTCGCATCGCCATACCAGGGAAGGAAACTAGAAAAACAAGGCAAGCATTAGAAGCAGCAACAACAACAACAAAAATAACAAAACACACAGGCTGCTTACAATAGATTAACGTTAGCAAACGGTATGCCTTGTTTTTGTGAGAGAGATTCGGTAGACTGTAATAGAAAAAGAAAAGCAGGGAGGTTTTAACGATTCACAGTTATTGCAGGTTTTTATGTGGCTTTTGAGTAGGCTATTGTAAAACACACACACACACACACACACACAAAACAAACAAACACAAAACCACCAGTGCTTAGGGAAGTGGTCTGCTGAAAACAGCCTCCTTTTTGTTTTTAATGAAGTGAGACTTGGACTCACCTTCAGAGACTTGTCCACTGATCTGAACTTCCTGTCTCAACTGTATGTTTCGGAAGCCTTAAGAGAATGGAGACCCATGTTGTCCTCAATATTAAACACTTGGATAATGTGGCCTTGTGTAAATTCAGTTAAATTAAACATGCCAAACACATGATACTATTTGGGAGCAACATCAGCAAGAGCTATAACATTTTTGTCCTGTGGGTGGGGATGTTGCTTACAGCCAGTAGGTCCTTTCATATATAAATTTCTTTTTAAGAGAAGAAGTGACCAATCTAAGGGCAACATTAAAAATCCCATGTTTCACTGCAGGGAAGTCTCAGTTGCCTTGTTTTTCTGTTGACAATTATCTAAAGTCTGTATACATGTGGAATGAGTTTTAGGTAAGATTTCTGTCACTAAACACTGTAATACCGATAAATCTGATATGCTGGATTGCATTGTAGCCAAAAGTTGCTGGAGCTGAAATAACTGTACTTAGAGAAAACTGACGCATCCAAGAAATATAACTGCAGCTCCATCCAGGCCTTTATCGGGCCTCTCAGTCCAAAAGCATTTTGTATGAGACAACAACAGTGTAGATCTGCTTCTGTGAACTGATACTTTATTTTGTCATTAGTTGGAACTTTTTCACAAAATGCGGTAGTGCAATGTGGGCAACATCATGAAAACAAAATTAGTAAGTGTGCACTTGTAAAAAAGCATTTTCAGTAATGGCAAATGTGAATTATCAATAACGCCAAATGAGTGCATTATATTTCTTTCTTGAGGTGAATTATAAACAGTTATTTTCCTGTGAACTCTAAGTGTCATCTTGCGTGTCTGCAGCACTGCAGGTGCACTTCCATCTGTTTATTATTCACATATTAAAAGCATTAGCCAACGTTCACATATGCATAGTTAAAGTGTTGGCAGCAGTCTACTCAGTTGATCATTTTGGTAAATGTAGGTCTGTTGCAGCAGCACAGACATGAGATTTTTATCTGCCACGCAGGGGTCTTCAAAGCGGTAGGTAAATTCAGAGAGAAGGTGTTCCATTAAGAAAATATGAGGAAGACAGCTGTGGGAAGAGTTTCTTGAAGAGAGGGCTCCTCTCCCCTTTCCAGCAAATTACACTGTTTGTTTTATTTCCCACCATGAAAATGCAGATGTCCATTTGACAAACATCTGTAGTCGAACTATGAGTAATATGGGTGGGTAGGTTCCAGATAATAGTTTTTGTTGAGGCAAACACATGCATCAGACTCTGACCCTCTAGTCCCCCCTGTATTTGTGGGGACCCTCAAATCCATCATGCCGGATCCACAGTGGCCACAGGTAAATACACCATCAGGAAAAGCAACCAGGTATGATTCATCTGCTTTCCCTGTTAGACCCACAGTTGTATTTCTGTTTTGTAACATCTGCCTGCAGTGTCTTTCATTTTCTCCCCCACATGACAGCTGGATCACTGAGCTTTTTGGATTCAAATAACATTAGCTGTTTGAACAACAGTTTCATCAAAGGAGTCTCTTGTGAAAGCAGCTACTTGTAATATCCCACTCTGCTGTGCATTCCCTGCTCATTTTTTTGTTTCTGGTTTTGCACCTTTGTTTGAGGTCAGCTGACAACAGCTCACAAGCAGATGGGTCGCTTTACTGTCAGGGAATCCATATTCTGTTTACAATGCTTTATCTGTGTCTGTGTCTCCATCTTTGGTAATGGATGCAAAGGGAGAATCTGAATATAGATTTTAGAAGATCTTAAGTTTAACAATCTGTGGATCTTTGTTTTTCTTCCGTATCAGTACCCTTGACACATTTTTGTGTATGTCACATAAATGGGTATATAAAAAATATAAGAATGTATGTTTAAAAAAAAATGTTTTTGTTGTCCAACTACAGCCCTGATCATACAAACCATTTCCTTCAATATTTTTAGGATTTTAACCCTTTAAATGCCAGTTTTTCTACAAGATGTCCCCACATTTTTAATGACAAAAAACAGAAAAAAATAATTGAAAATAATACACTACATGCCAAGTGGAATTTTTTAGGAGGGATTATTCCAGTCTAGAATATGTCAGTGATTAACAACAACTTTGATCAAATTGCATTTTTATTTTTTTGTGCATTGCCAGTTTTAAAAGAAAACCCTCATATACATTTTTTTGTATTTTACATTATGGGTATATAAAAACTACAAGAATGTATGTTTCCAAAAAAAAACGTTTTTTTTGTTCAACTCAGCCCTCATCATACAAACCATTTTCATCATTATTTTCAGGATTTTAACCCTTTAAATCCCAGTTTGTGTACAACATGTCACTGGATTTTTTTTTTTAATGTAGAAAAAGAGAGAGAGAGATAATCTGATGTGTGGTCACATGATTGAAGTATGTCTGTGTATGTCTGTGAGTCTGTGCATTTTGTGTATGTGTGTATGTGTGTGTGTGTGGGGTAGGGGGGGGGGGGGTGTGCAAGAGAGATGAGATTATTTGATGTGTGATGTTTTCCCATCACTACATATGAACCATAGTCTGACATCTCTAACAACAAAATGAGACCATTTTGGTATAATGTATTCATGTATTCACTGAGTCTGCTGTGCCCTCTTTTATCAAAGGAGTCCCAAAAATGAAACTTAACTCTCACGTAAATAGCTGGCATAGGTGGAAAAATGGCACCACCCGGTGGATTTTTTTTTCTTCTAAATTTCAATGTATTTGAAGCTAAAAAAAACACCAATAAAGGATATTTATTGTTTTTTATGGTCTAGTAGCCACAGAATCATAATTTGTGGTTTTAATGGAAGTCAATTAGCACAAAAATGTGTAGAGGGAGTTTAAAGGATGGGGATTATGTACACAGTACATTAAATGGTCATTATAGGAAATGACAATGGAATTAAAAAATTCACCAAAAAATAAGAACCCTTCCCAAAAATTATGCCATATGCATGAACACAGCCAAAAAATATATGTAAACCAATAGGCCAAAAACACAAAAATGTGTCGAGGATGCAACAAGTGTTAAAGCTGCAATTAAACATTATTTATCCAAAAAAAGGGAAAAAAAACATGTGCCACATTATTTTATATGGCATTACGCCCACTCACCATTATCATGAAGACACCACAATCATTACCATGTTTAGGAACATCCTGTGTAATGACAGTTACAGTTAACAAATAGTAGATAATTACAAATGTATTTGATAATGATATTGCAGGCAATACCTCCAAATCCAGAGCAGTCTTCTCTGTCCAGGCTCCCGCAGCAATCTGCTGAGCAACACGTCTGAGTAACAGAAAACACAGCAATGTAAAACACAAAAAGTATACATTGCTATGACTCTGTTGGGGAGAAAAAATGCAAACTGATAAAATATGAACAGTGTCAAAATCTGTAATCCACAGAACAGGGAACATGTCCAAGAACTGGACCATGCAAACAGGTAAATTTTCATGTTCAACAAGGAGGATTTCTGTCTGCCTCCTTTTCCTTTTGATTTTACTGACAATTTGACTATTTGAGTCCATTTCAGCTCTCTAGAAACAAATCTTGTCTGACCCTATGACAATCTTTCAGTGCTCACATTGCCTCCTGATTGAACTTACAGTATGTTTGGAAATTTTTCTAAACATTGGCAGGTCAGGGTAACATGACCGCCACAACACAACACTGGTAACCTCAACAGATTCCTGTAGGCCTGACTGGAGAAACCATCAGCTCTTCTGAAGTAATGGGAATCCAGAAAGAAAATTTCTTTCCGGAGTGGCCTCATTACCTATAGAAAATATACAGTCTGCACAATAAGCAAAAAGCCAGAGCCAACTCAAAAATGACTTGAAGGTTAAACCACAGACATTATCATTAACGATATATATCTTAACATAGATTATGCTCTGTATACAAATGGTAGAATGTCCTTACACTCAGAAGAAAATGTCCTGGAATCCACAGGGGGATGATGAGGGCATCTCTCTGGTCAGCATCTTTCTGTTATAAAAAAAAAGTGCTTATTGACACTTGGAAAATAAAAATAAGAATCAGTTATACATGATGAGGGAGTACTTTATATTATAGAGCAGTGATTTGTTAGACAATTTATTTAGCTTAGTGTTTGAATTATCCTTGCATTTTAGCATTGATGCATAGTATTTAGGACCAGCAAAGACTTTTCACAAAATGACCATTAATATTGTTTAATTACTGTGAAATGGAGCAGGGGGTCATTGTTGGTAGGAGGGAGCCATGATGGGTTGATGTGCAGGTCCGCAACAAAAACATCCCTTCCCTGTAGACTGAAAGCAACCCAAGATTTAAGTGCAAGCTAATGGTAAAGCATATGGCTCAGTGTGACTTATCAATACATCTATGTAATGCATGTAAGCCTAGAAATTCCGTTTTCATCCACTCACTTAATCTTGGTCAGTATTAAATGTTTTACATTTTTTTAAACTAACCTGCATATTTGCCATTTCCCGGACTAGCCTGAGGCAGCCATTCCCTACCTGTTGATGTAGTATTCGAACAGCATCATACAATAAATTCTTATGATCTTTGATGAAAACATGCCTAACAGTTGGTAAGTACCATTGATTCCATTTCTCTCTGAAGTCCAAGGGTCAACATGTCACTTCTGCAAAGGCAAGTTTGTCCATCTTTGATGATGAGCTCATTTCCAGGTTTCGTAACATCCAGGACATAATTGAGCTAGGGTAACAGGTATAAAAAAAAACAGGAAAAAGACAAAGAAAGCATGGACATCAACAATTTGTAAAAAAAAAAAAAAAAGAAGAAAAAAAAGTATTTAACAACAATGATGGCAGTATGCAGAAATATCTATTTACCAGCTGCTCCTGAATCGGATGATGACCCGGTACAGTCCACGAAGCTCTGCAGGGCTTCAGTGATGAAATGATTGTCAGGGCTTCACAATCCTCTGAACACTGGGCAATGTTTGCAGGGTCCAATTGCTCTGTAGTAAAAGGTACAATATCATCACACATTGCTCATGAGACATGTTTGTCTACCAATTATATAGATGGCATTCCCAAAAGGGATGACAAATTACCTTTGGGATGTGCTGGAAGTGAGGTTCCACTCTGTAAAAGCGCAGTTGCTAGAAAATGTAACAATTTAAACATTAATATAGCGGTGCATATAATACATTATTAACTTTTTTTGATCATTACACACCCATTATAGCCCTTCCAGATGAATCCAGTGTTATGTCTGCTGATGAGATCTTATGCATGTCGGCCAGGGTCTTCTCATTTAACATGGTGTTGTGATGGTGAATGATAGAGCGCATGAGAAAAATATGGTTCCCTGGAGACATCATATTTAGGAAGTAGCTATTCTTCCTCATTTTGGAGAAAAGCTGCTCTGCTACCTGAGAATTAACCCAGCCATGCAGTTCGGGTACTAGAGCAATTTTCCTCAAGCAGTCTCTTGCGTCTCTGGTGTTGGCCTCGTGAAAAGTGTCATAAAGAGAATAGTGTTCAGCTGAACCTGTAGAGGGGTGTGCATTGCTGTCTGCATGCTCCTTTTTAACCTTCGGCCATGGCAAGTTAACTTTCAGATCACCTTTCTGTGCAGCTTGAAGGTTTTCTGGCGTGTCATCAGCTAGTCTGCCTTCATTTGGCCTAAAGGGGATTTTTACTGGTTCACGAAAGTTGGTGTGGGTGGCCAAACCTCTTGCAAAATCATATATCACTACATTAGGGAAGTGCTTAAATGACATCAACATGTCACAGTAGTCCTGTGGACTTTCAGCCCTCACATTGAACTTGATAGAATTAATGATCCCACAGGGGCACATTATCACTGCCCAGCCACCTTAACAAGAAACAAAGAAAAAACAAAAACATGAGATGGAAAAAATATTTAGAAGTGTTTGGTTTGAATCATGCTTCACTTTGATAGTGTTAAAGATGTGTTTTATTAAATATATGCAAAAATCTCAGATTTGTGTTTTTGATAAACTTACCAGATGCACCCCATACTTTTTGAAAGACCTTATCAAAAGCACTGTGGGTTTTCATCTGGTCTTTCAACCTAATGACAAGATCCATTTTGGAACCTGTTGAATCAAGGCCACACTCTTTGACCAGGTTTCGCACCGCGCCAACCTGTGAAAACATGGGGAAGTATTTTTACAGCTACTTATGCTAATCTGGTAACGCTTTTGATTTACAGCCTGCATACCCTGTAGCTATGACATGCATACCTGTACAGCACTCTGGTCCACTGGGTTTTTAAAGTCTTTACAAATGAAGTTAGTATGGTATGATATGGTATGGCATACCTGGTAGTTACTACAGCATAAATTATTCCTTATCCCTCTCAAAGTTCCATATTATTGGGGTCCTCACTGCAGGTGGCCGCATTTCAAGTCACCCATCGGGCGGCCCTTTCCTGCGTGTCGCTCCCCTCTCCTCTCTGCCTCCCCATTTCCTTTCTCTCTCAACTGTGCAATTGATTAAAGGCAATAAACCCCCCAAAAATGTACTTAAAAAAAAATTCCATATTATTGCTCAGTAGGTAAGTAATTACTTTCTTTCTTTCTTGTTTGTTCCAGCCAAGGTAACAATAAACCAAACAAATCACAATATTTTCTTATTCCTTGGTTGGAAGGGAGCAGGGAGAAGATAAATCTTATATACTCTGTACGTTGCAGGCTGTAATCCTAAAATTCACCACTAATCTCACCTTCAAATTCATTATTTCGTTGATCAATCTGTCCTCAGATATGTCCATCTCGGCCTGGTCTGCAGAGTTTGCCCCCTTGCTGCCTCGGCCCTTCTGGTATTCTGTGTTTAATACCAAGTTGCTTGCCCTAGTGTGGCCCAATCCATGGTGCCCATTTGTGGTAGGATGGTGATATCACACATGGATTAGCAGCATTACCTGGAGAAGGAACAACCAGACAAAAAACACATGGACTCCTTGTAAAAAGCATCAATGTTTGCAGTTGGATACATCCGACAGAGAGCACCCTTTAAATTATATGAGACTGTTGGCCTACCAGTAGACAGTTTCTAAAAGGACACCCCTTACCTCCCTTTGTTTCATTCGATTCCTGGATGCTGACATAATATTTGACCCCACTTTTTTTTTTTTCAAAGGAGCCAAGCCCAAGACAATCAACATTGCTGTTTGCCATAACTTTTGACAATTAAGGAATGTATTAGAGTGCAGTTAAAGGTGCTTATAGGGTACTCCATGTACTGTAATCTCCTTTGAGTATGCATTACGTCAAGCCACAGAGCATCATGAGAGTATGTGATGAAGGCACTATGCCAAAATGCAGCTGTCCTAAAAAAAAAAAAAAAGAATAAGTGTAACTGAGCTACACGCCCTACAATTTTTTTTCTCTAGTCCCACTACATCTACCTATAGTTTTTTCCTCCCCTGAAACTGTTGGATCACTTGTGGAATCCTTTTTCCCACTGAAATCTACCTAAACCCTTCCCTTTCAATAAATCAAAGTTGAAAATCTTCACTTACTCTTCACAAAGCCTAAACAAAGAATTTCTTGGCTAACAGATAGCCAGAAGTCATCAACATCCACCTGGCCATGAAATTCAGGTGGTGGTTCTAGGAGGTCACACACTGACAATCAAAAGACAATCAGTGCCAATTGTAAGAAACTGTAGCATTTCTGAAAAAAACATGAAAAGAAAAAAAAGTACCCATTTGGCATACTGAATACGCCCTTCTTGTGCAGATCCATAATCACAACAGGGGGGTGATCTCCACAGTTTACACATGAGAATTCATATTTGTGGGATGACAGGGCTTCAAAATGAAGGCAGCCATGAAGAATCAAATCAGGATCTGGATACTTTTGATTGTTTGTTCTCTGCAAAGCCTCAACCACTCTTGCCACAGCTGTATGGCTCTAGGAATGGATGTGAATATAAATTTGTAACATTAAGTGGGATCTGACAATATTCAGACCCATTCAGTTTTTTCACATTGTGTTATGTTGCAGCCTTCTGCTAAAATTGTTTAAATTCAATTTCAGCTTCATCAAGCTACACTCCGTACTAAATGTAAATTAATTAAAAGAGGTGAAACAGAATCAGACCCATTGCTATGACATTTTTTCTTTACGATCTTAGAGATTATTATACACCATGTTTGTATCTACTGGAAAGGAACAATGGTTAACCCATTTTTAAATACATTTTATTTACCTGTATAGAGTTCCTCAGAAAGAGACAGAAATGATGTGTCAAAATGACATGATCATTGAAGTTATGTAGCCCCTGTGACCACTCCTGGTATCGGTAAAATGTGCCACATGCAGCACATTTTTTACAATATGTTGTTACACCTTAAAAAGCAAAAAAAAAAAAGAGATGTTCAAAGTCTTGTCAATGTTTCAAGAATTACAGAATGACTGACTATATTTATCATGCTTAAAAAAGGAAAAACAGCAATTACAATTGCTATCATGGACTGCAACTTACCCTCCACAACTTCAGTGATTGTAACAATCTTAGCTTTCTTCGATATGACAATCGGTTCTGAAAGAGGAACTTTGCCTGGACACTTGTGGCAATAGTTCTCCCATGGGACCAAGTTCCTAGGCATATCTGATGACGACTTTGCCTATGTCAAGTCTCTTGGGAGATTTCTTGGCAGGGCCTTGTGTGAAATAAGGTACTCCGCCATTTCCACCAGTGCTTCCCCCTCTGGGGGATACAGGGAAATGTTCTCTGCTTCTGTGTCAACTGCAGGATGTGTCTCAACTGAAAATTTCTCAGGGGGTTCTTCATGACAGCTTTCCAGATTTGTGAAAAATCTCAGGTTTTAGCTGGTAAAGGTGACACTTATCTATGGCTTTGTGTGGGCAGGATTTTCGAGCCTTTGTGCAACGGCAATGCCATGTATTTGTGACACCATTGTAGTGGACCATGAGCCTTCCAAATCTGCAGTATGAGGAGATGTGTGGCTCAAAAACAGAAAAAAAGTACTGTCTTTTTTCTTTTCTGAGATTTACTTCAAAGCTCAGTGGTGCACCAGCTGCATCAGCAGCCTGCTTCCTTCTTAAACAATCTCTCTCTGTGTCCTTGCGGAACCATTTGTTGATTACCGTATCTCTTAAAATCTCTTCATCAAGGGCAAAAGGTAAATTTGTGGCTGGAGGAGCATACAATAATGATTGAATATGATCGCAGTCAAAACCTTCTTGCCCGCTTCTGCGAGCATATTCATACAGCCTGTTGCATTTGTCCAATCCACATGTAATCTGGGGATTCTCAACCCAGGTACACTTTTTTACATGAATGTACTGGGCAGGACCCTTGAATGTATTCAAAATTGCAAAAATGCCCCTTTTTTTTATCAGTGCACACAGACTCCAAATATCGATTTGCTGTGATGCCTTGTTGTTTTGATGCATGTCGTCTTTGAATGTGTGCTTTGACATATTTCTTCAGTAATGTCAAGTTGCAAAAACAACATGTAGTCTTTTTGCGTTTTGAAAGCAAAATTTTGGGGGCTGTCATCTTCTTTGTGGAAGTCTTTGGACGCATTGTCGCCCCTGTAACCAGTGGTGATCCCCCCGGTGAATGTGATGGACCCTCCAATGTGACCGGTGATCCCACCGATGTATGTGATGGACCCTCCAACGTCAGAGGTGATCCCCCCGGTGAATGTGATGGACCCTCCAACGTGACCGGTGATCCCACCGATGTATGTGATGGACCCTCCAACGTCAGAGGTGAACCCGCCGGTGCTACCGGTGTCAGTGGTGGACCCATTGTTGCCACAGCTGTTGGTGATGGAGCTGCGGTCACTGCCACTGCCATTAGGCAAGTTTTGATGTGGTTCAGGAACAGCTCCTTTCTTACATTTATTTTTGAACTGCAGTTACAATGATAATGGCTGCTGGCCACACAATTAAGGTGGCATTTGTAGACATTATACCCTGAAAGAATGACAGAAAAAAATATGGAAGATATTACAGGTGTGTTTTAAGAAAATATTGTGTAAATATGTAATATTTTAAAATAATTTATATAAGATTTATAGAAAAGTAGGTCTACACATTGTCCAAGAACTTAAATGTTCTTTTATTGTTACTCTTGATCATTTACCTTGCAATAGACAGTCCGGAGGATGCACTGCCCCACATTTGAGTTCTGCCTTTTTCGTTCATCATTAGATGCTGATGCTGATCAGCAAAGGTAGAACTCAAGTGCTGGGCAGTGCAGCCTCATTAGCCTACCTGTGGTTGAACTTAACTCCATATTTAACAACAGACCTCTTGTGGCCTTGTAAATGGGGAATTAGAGCATGGTATGGCCCTATTTTGTGGCACATTGGGCACTGAAAAGTGTCCACTCCCAATTTAATGAGTTCCGGGCATGTGCCTTCTTGGAATGTTGTGATATTGGTCTGTAGGAGAATAAAATACAATAAAAAATACTCCTGCCTACATCCGTACTTTATAGCCTACATTTTATTTGAAAAGAAATAAAAGAACTTAAAATCACACTTCAGTCAAACTTCATCAACTCAAACTAGCCTATTCTTTGAATAGGCCTGCACTTTCGCTTAAAAAATGTCTACTGCTGTCGGTTGGCAAATGTATGGTTAAGTGTTAATTTAATGACATTGAGTGTTAATGTAATTTAGAAAAATTATAAATGTGTCTCACCTGAACTGGCATTGCCACCGCGCCTTGCCTACTATCGTTCATATTGCCTCCTTCTTTCAGGAAGGAAACAGGAACATAACTACACAGAGGACATGACAGTGAAATCACACAACCGAATGACTAAGTGGAGGCAGGCTCATGGCCATGACACTTACAAAAGGGTGTAAAGAGGCTATAGACACTTTCAAGCTCAGGAAAAACAAAAGGACAGGGAAGTGTTTTGGACAGTGAGAGATAACATAAGAAGATAACATAAGATAGAATAACAATACTTACACGAAGACAGCAGGGATTCCAGAAAGTTGTTGTCTGTGTGTGTGAGAGAGAGAGAGAGAGAGAGCGGCAGTGAGAGGACAGCGTTGAAGGGGCTCTCAAAAGAGCCGTTGGTTTTTTTATGAAGGGGGTACAGTAGAGGAGTTGGTGGAGGTAAAAGGGATGTGGTGGGTGATGACAAGCTGTTGGACAAAGTAGAAAACAGCACGGTCATAAATGCAGAACTGTAACAAACAAACAAAGAACTTGCTAATGTGCTATTCCAGTTGTAAACTGATGGCAAAAATAAGAGCAGTGGATGTGTGTGGACAATAAAGATCTACTAAACTGAGCTGAATTCAATTCATCATTAATAACTACACAGTCATTACAGTACAGCCTCTTGTGATTGAATATTTACCAATTATCAAACACACACACACACACACGTGGTACCTGTAGGCTAAAAAATGATCAAATTGTATTGTTACAGGCCTTTTTTTAGCAGCACTGCCCAGTGTGTAATTGATGCTGATGTTCCTCATGTAGATCAACATAGGCCTACATATTACAGACAGTAGTCAGTGCTGTTGTAGGCCTAATAGTAATATAACATATTACTAACGTTACTCGACGTAACCCTTTCTGTTAGCTGTAAAGCTAAATAATAAACTCCCGAATTGCATCTAATTTAGCATTAATAACTTTTCAGCTCTCTAATGTTATATTAAATGAAATGTAATTAACGTGACAACACTCACAGACAGCCTAAAATATTTCAAACAAAAGCCAATAGTAAAATTTTAAAATGGCCATTAGCCATGTAGCATCGCCATTAGCCATGTGGCATGGTCTTACCTGCTCGGCAATACTGAATTGAATGAAACGAATTAGAAACATTAGTGGGGGTGATTTTGAAGACTTGTGACCCTGGTGTGGTTTGTTTGAAGCCTAACATTTGCTTTATACTCCCCAACTTCTAAGAACATTTTTTAAACTTACATTTTTATAAAGGGAACTTGGGCTTTGCTCACATCCAGAGTTGCCCCCAGAAGTGCATCATCCCTGCGACATTCTGTTCACTCTCTTTAAGCCCTGTTTTTTGTGTGGCTCTTCAGTTGTATAATCTCCACTAATACACCAGCTAGTCTCTCACTGTGGCTGTCTGCTGTTTGGTGCTAAACAGGTAGTGTACAGTACAGCAGGCTTCTATTGCTTTTTCTCTGAAAACAGCTGCCTGCTGGGTCTGAGAACAATGCTGTCAAAGCGGCGAGTGAACCAATAACCCCAATCTATTTCGGAATGCTGCATCTCAAATACTCACCAGATCAAATAAATTCATCTATGTTAGACTGTTAGAGTCCTACAGCAGCCTGATGCTGATTGCTCAGGTCTTTTCAACTCCAAGCCCACAGTTTGAGAGGGGCTTTTTGTTTAGTCTCCAAGAATCAAGACACAATGATGTCACTGAAATAACGTCGCCAGATGAGGACAACCAGGTGATGTCATTTCCAGCTATAAACACAAGCCACAGAAAACTTATAACTCTCTGTACTGTCCCTGTAAGTACTCCCTGTTGGGAGCACATTTATATGTAAATGTCCTTTTACTTTATTGTGGGATGGCTGTGTGTGAGCTGCCTTTTAGGTCTCTGTTTTAGCTTTGAAAAAATGCATTGGTGAAAAGATGTCATGCTCGTTCAGCCTCATGAAATGGACATTTTCCCTGGACTTCAAAGCAGGATTAATCAGTGCAGTATCCATTAAAAACGTGCGTGCTCGAAACACACTGATTGCCTGGCATGTGGCATTGCTGCCGCAGCTTTCTCGAGTGCCGCTTATCCAAACTGCTTCACACTTGACATTTCACTTACTCGAGTACTCAGCCATACATACACCAAGTGTGAGGTTGATCAGATGAACTTTTACTGAGGAGCTGAAGGGAAAACAAACAAGTTCCTTCCATTTTAGTTAAAAGAGGCATCAGTTTTGCTTTGATCTGTGGCCTCACCTTACAAAGTAAATCTGAAATGTTAGACTGTGACTGCATGTTTTGTCTGAGCAACCATCCAAACTCAAAGATGGGCCTCATTAATCACATGGCATAAAAAAATAACTGAAATGGTTGATCGCTGATCAAAACGCTTGTAGGCGAAATACATGTGGACTGACTATTCCATTAATTGAGGAATCGTTTCAGCTCTGAACTCCAGTCAGTTTCATAAACCCCTTAACAAACTGCAGGCAGAGATCAAGAACCTGCATGTTACAAT
The DNA here is from genome assembly GCA_029783665.1 of Naso thynnoides. Taxonomy (NCBI): domain Eukaryota; kingdom Metazoa; phylum Chordata; class Actinopteri; order Acanthuriformes; family Acanthuridae; genus Naso; species Naso thynnoides. The sequence goes on from JAQLOL010000001.1 coordinate 28,567,837, forward strand.
CATTTTTACAGGGATGTGAACTTAGGTCACTTTCACACCAGAGCCAGTCCACTTTAAATAAACCCTGGTTCATTTCCTGGATTTTCTGGTACGTTTTGGTTGGTGTGAAAGCTCAGTCAAACTCTGGTCCGCTTGAAAACAGGGGGTCTTGGTTCGCTTCCATTATTATTACTGCCATGCTGTCCAAAAGGTTTGGTTCATTTGACGAAGTGGAGTGTTAAAAATGAACCAAACCAAAGAAAGTGCAACAATGTTGCAATTTAAACCCTCCGGTCAAATCGATTCCGCAGACTATCGTGTGAAAATGACCTTAGCCGTATTGTTGGTACAGATTTGCTTGTTGATCAAAAGGGACAAAATGCAAGGGTATCAAAATCCAAAGCATATGCAAAGTCTATGTTCGAGAGCTTATCGGATTTGCCCACAACCAAAAGTAGAATTAAGTTTTAGGAAATCTGGCCAGTTGATCTTTCAGCAACAGCCCCTCATACATTCACACTCTCTGTCCAGTTGGCTGTAGAGCATAAAGATATTTTTCCCACTCCTTATCTGTATGTTTTAGGAGCTTTACGCTGAGCTCTGTGTTTATCTGGGTGAAGAGGTTGTAATCTGAGGGTGCTAAATCAGGTGAACAGGGCAGTTCAAGTTCAGATATACACACTTGAATGACTATCGGAGACTGATGTGTCAATATTCAACTAGCCAAAACAGAAATACCGTAAAAGTTATTAGCTTCTGTTGAACTGCACAGTACATGCAACAAAAACTGTATAAATTGTGTCCTTGTACTTCAGGCCATGTAGTTATCAGTCAGCCTTTGTGCTGTGAAGACTGTTAAATTGTACACCAATTAAAGAAAAGGCTTGAATAAATGAGCAGAGAAACATATCAAAGGCAAATGCCTCCATACAGAGCTCAAGGGCACGTCGAACCATTCACGTTTAAGAACATTCAAATGGAGGCAGATATTCTACACACAAGGACAAAACTTTCATGGCTAAAGGCTTTCAGAAAGTGTCCCTTTTGACCCAAACAGTGATTAGTACCCCCGCCTTCCTAACTGGAGTTTAACTTGTTCATGTATTGATCTTATTTCCTTCCCTCAGGCGCCCTGAGCGAGCGTAAGAAAGTCACCCTCGGCACGCAGCCCACTGTGCTTAGGACCTTCCGATCCCTGTCCACCTCCAACGTCTTCGCCTGCTCCGACCGGCCCACTGTCATCTACTCCTCCAACCACAAGTTGGTCTTCTCCAATGTCAACCTCAAGGAGGTCAATTATATGTGCCCACTCAACTCTGAGGGCTACCCCGACAGGTCAGCAGCACAACTTGGACTACTCATACAGCTTTGTTTTGATTTGGAAGAAGCGGGTGTATTTTTTTTTTCATTCTTTCCACTTATTAATGTTGTGCTTGATTTCTTTTTATAGTCTGGCTCTGGCCAACAACAGCACTCTGACCATCGGCACCATTGACGAGATTCAGAAACTCCACATTCGCACTGTGCCCCTCTATGAGTCTCCCAGGTCAGTCCCCTCGCAAAACATTGACCTTCAGATGGATGTTTCAGACACATCATCTGTACAAATATGCTTTATGTTGTACATGTTTGCTGTGACTTTGTCTGTTTGCTCTGTTTCAATCGATTTTCTCCTGTTGGTTTTGTTGACCATCTCTTGTTAAGTGACAGCCATTTCTTGCACCGTTTGATAAGTTAATAAAAAGTTGATTATCGTGTTATCCCGTCAGAAAACACAGAGCAGTCGCCTTCTTTTTCTTCCCCCATTTTGCTGTTTCTATTTGAAGGCATATTCCCTTTGCTTTTTCTCCCTCCTCTCGTCTCTCTCTCTCTGTTAACATCCCGCCAGACGGATCTGTTACCAGGAGGTCTCCCAGTGTTTCGGGGTTTTGTCCAGCAGGGTGGAGATTCAGGATGTGAGTGGCACCACATCTGCCGTTCGCCCCAGCGCGAGCACTCAGGTACTGGAGCGCCATGATGTGTTTTGTTTATTTTGCACTGTCATCTTTTTAATTTTTGTATTTAGTTTTTTATTTAACCAGGCAAGTCATTAAGAACAAATTCTAATTTACAATGGCGACCTGGCAAAAGGCAAAGCCTCTAAAGGGAGGAGGGAGAGGAGCTGAAGAAGAAATGTACACAGTCATCAAACCTCATATGCAGACTAAGAACATTGTTTATAACACGAACAGGGAGCTTGTCAGGACAACAGACGTCTCGTCTTCGTAGGCACTAAGCAGGTGTTTGTCAACCAGATTGCGATTTGTTGTTAACGAACATGATTGATCCGCTGTTATCTGTTTTTTATTGTCTATGGTTGGAAGCAGGAGGATATTGTTCTAAGTATAGTTTCAATATTTTGTGACTATAGCTGAACTGTTATAGTGAAAATAAATGGCGTGTGTCTTTCACTCACCTCCAAAACGAATGCTCGCTACAGACAAGATCTTTACTAGAGTCAGCAATAGGGATGTCCCGATCACAGAGTCTGAGTCATTTGATTTTGAGTATCTGCTGATACCGAGTCCTGATCTGATACTTTGGCAATGCATTAATGCTGCTCCATCTAACCTGCACATCCTGCTGCAGGCGCTTGGCTTCCATCTTCAGATCCATCTGGATATCTTCCAGATGTGAATAGGCCAAGGGAGAATGTTTGAAATGTCCTATAATCTTCCTCGCGCTAGCCAGTGTGTCTGTGATGCTGCGCTGAGAGAGCAGACCCTCGTGCACGACAAGTTGAAGGGTGTGCGCGACACAACGCATACTCGGAACTGTTCAGCATCCCCTTGATCGCCTGTTTCACACGCTCTGCCGTATGAGAGCCGCAGAAGTGCTGAGCATGCAAGGTCGCACGTTGTAAATTAAAACTGGAGTTGACCCGCTGTGCAGCGAAGCGAAGCAGTGACATCAGGCAAACAGGCGAACTCCATATGTCTGTGGTAAACCCAAAAGAAGGCACGTGTTTTAACCGGACCAGCAGGTGGTCACGTGGCTTGTTGTGGCGGGCCAGCAGAGCTGTGTCGGTAAAGTAGTGTCGAGAAGGCGACTCATACCGTGGCTCCAAGTGCTCTAGGAGACGGCGAAATCCCACGTTTGCAACCACAGACAACAGCTGGTCATCCTACGTGATGAATTTTTAGCTATCTTGGCTGTGATCTTTTTTGACCTTTTCACTGTCCTTGGGCAAATTGTCTTTATTTTTCAAAGACTCTTTCAGTGTCAGTTCGCTCAGTGTCTTTGCCTTAGTTGCCGCAGTGAACTCAGAGTACCGTGCCGGGTGTTTGTTTTTCAGATGGCATATCATATTGGTTGTGTTAAATGCAGATTTGTCCTTTCCGCCACACAAAATGTCAAATTTGCTCACATTACAAGTGGCTGTTGCACTGAATTTGCCGTCCAATTTAAAATACTTCCAATCTGCAGACATTTCTGCTGTCCCGATGCGCCAGCTTCACGTTTGCTCGGCATTTGCCTACTGGTGCCCAGCTCACTACTACTAACGTTAACTGAGCGTTAGGCCTAGTCCCCGCCTGCTGTCAACTGTGTAATATTTACAGCGAAACGTTACATTTTAAAAAATCCGAACATTTCCACCAGACCCTGATCAGTTGAAAATCACGTGATAGACCACGATTTACGATCACGTGAC
>JAQLOL010000001.1:28580125-28597345 GCA_029783665.1 Naso thynnoides
AGGCTAGCACTTCCCATTGACTATCAGTATTTGAGCTAAGCTAATTAGCGGTGGTTGAGCTCTGCCCTCTTCCTCGCTACTGCACGCACCGTCGAAAGAAAATCGCTGCAATGGTCGATGGTCTCTGTAGTTTCCAGTTGCCTCAGCTCTGCTTCACCGCAGTTTAAACTAAGCTGGACTTTTGGCGGGAAAGACCTGTCGTTTGATAGCGTCACAGGTCCACGATGGTATGGACATACTTTTGTTATCGCGATACCGCAAAATTGAGGATACTATTACATCCTAATATGTATTTATTTATTTGTTCAGATGTTAATTTGAAGAATATGTTTTTTCTGCAAAACCTCTCTTCTGTTTACCAACTCTCGGTTCATCTGTACATAATAATGCTTTAACACAATCAACGTTACAAAACTTCAAAGTTTTAAAGTTATGATGAAAATTTCTTCTCAAGTAATCATCAGCAAGGCCGAGACCTGGCCAAGCATCCGATGCCATATCTGGACTGAAGTATTGAGTTTCTTCAGGGTTCATTTTTCGGAGTTCAGAAAATAAGCTTTTATTTTCTTTCTCCATGTTCTGTTGAATACACTTTTTTTGAGACTTTTCTCAACAGCAGCTTAACGTTTGGATGAGTTATTTGTTTTTACTTTCCTGTCTTTGAGTGTTAAGACCCATGTGATCTGTTGAGGAAGAAAAATGCCTCCTCAGTCATTTTGAAGTTCAGTATCTAAATAGATTTATCCCACGTGGATCCCTCTGTGAAATCGCTTGAGTGCCACACTCATCCATGCAGATCTATATGTAGATTAAATGGATTAAAAGCTTGAAAAGGCAGCTTTATTTTAAGATATCGAGAATCATAAAGTCGGGAGTTGTAGATTTCTGGAACTCATTTCACAGCACAATGACTCTCTTACTGCCACCTCCTTTCTTTAACATTGCCTCGAACTGTCGTTTCTGAGTGCAAGTCACAGTTTTATAACAGAAGAAATTCTTATTTCAATCACTGGTCTTCAACTTTGCTTTATTTTATTTTATAGAGGCTTCACAGAATTAAAGAGCACATTTTTGCCTCTTAAATTGCTTTAACACCCCAAAGTTAACCTATTACTTAGCAATAATAAACCATAGAAGAGATTCATTTTCCCCTTTGACAGCAAATTCAACAAACATGCTGTAACCTAGTGATAAGATCTGACATCAGTTGCCTGTGAAATGCCCTTTTAAATTACTTTTGTAATACTTTCATCAAGTAGATGCAGCAAACTGGTTCATTTTTCTTGTTTCTCTGACAGTTTCTTGGCTGCACTTCAACTCTTCATCATTATCACTCACAAAACTTGAATATGTAGAAATTCCTCAACCGAGGTAGAAAAAGACAGAAATTTTACTCAAAAATATAATTTCTCACACAAAGTGATTGAATGAACCTTGAATGAAGTTTTTGCTTTCTTTTTATGGTGATGATGTCATAAAATATGACTGGAGACATTTGAAGCTTGGTTCAGAAACCTAACTATGTACTGCCCCCTTCTCTCTTCACCCTTCCTAACGAGTCTCATGCTTCAGCTAACGTTAACTTGCTAGCTTGTTTGCAGAAGTTATCTCCATTTACTTTAAATGCTACAAACACTTAAATTCACCCCCATAGACTGTCATCATATTCCGCTTGCTTTAGATGCGCTGTGGAGTGTTCTTCAGAGTTTGGTAGTGGCTGTTGAAAAATCCATTGACATGTGTATTAGCATTAGCTTAGTCACTGCTTTCACAGGCTTTTCATATTGCCAGTTTATGCAGTCAACGTTTTGTCGAATTCTGTTTTCCTTTCCTGATCAGGCAGGTCAAGGGGGACGAGGAAACAGAATCAGACTCAACATTAGGACTGTCTAGGTGGCGAGACCTAACTTTTGTTAGCTCGTGTAGCAACCTAAACCGAGTTTTAATCAGCACTTCAGCCTCACACTCACTGATGCGTGTCCTCATCAGAGTGAAAGCAACCAGCCAGTTTAATCAGATGTAACTGAAGTCGACTGCTGATGCTCCACCTTTGTTTGATAGCTTGTGTGACTCCATGGTATACTCACCTTGACTGTTTGTTTCAGGTGCGTCTGTACGAATGGACGGCTGAGAAGGAGCTGAGGACCGAGTGCAACCACTACAACAACATCATGGCCCTTTATCTGAAGACCAAAGGGGATTTCATCCTGGTGGGAGACCTGATGCGATCTGTGCTGCTGCTGGCATACAAGCCCATGGAGGGAAACTTTGAAGAGGTGAGATGTGAACTGGAAACTTGGAAAATAACTGTAAAGGGCACAAGTTGAGGACTGTATGTTGTTGCTCTTTACAAAAGCTGTCGATGAAAAACACAAATCAGAGTTTTCCCTCCCCACCAAGGCCGATGTTTTTGAAATATGTGGTATCTTTTTATTTTTTTTTACATCCTTGAAAGGCCATCGCGCATTCACTCCATCCACACTGGTATGATTTAACTTCTCTTCTCTTCTTGAGTGTTTTTTATTTCCTCTTTACAAAGCATTGCAGCTGACATATACCTCCCAGCCTCTTGATGAGATGTGTGTTCAAATTGATTTGTGGTGGGAAAATGAGGAGATCAGACAAGAAGTCACGCACAGTGTTAAAACACATGCTGCCTGCTGTGCTCTGTGTGATAAACGTGGGAGCCTTGGAAAAGAACTTTAATTTATTAAGAAGCAGAACAATTTCTCTGTACATAAGAATTTTTAAGCAATTACAGTGTTTAACTAAGATGTTACTTGACGCTTATCGATATAATGGGTGTGATGTATGAGGACCACCCAGATCGCACACAGTAACCTGCATCTGGTTTTACATTTTCAGTGAATTATTTTGAATATCAACAAATTTTCTGATGAAATTTGACAAAAATCCCGTTTTGATGATAAATATGTAGATGTGAGAGCAGGGTCGATGCGCACAGCAAAGAAGATGTCGAGTGTGCACATCCAGCCTCAGCTGAACAGCTGCAGGATAAAAACTCGGAACAAAAGAAGAGGAGATGCTGTCTGTACTCTGGCATTGGCAAGAGGTCAGATTTTTGTTATTTCAATGTGTCAACCTGCAAGTTCTTCCTCAGGTAAACATCCATGTCTATAAGAAACAGGCTACATACACAGACAACATGTATAGAAGGGAAGTCACCACTTTATCTGCATATATTTCCTGTTTCATTGCATTGTTGTATAGATTTTCTCATATTTTCACAGTATTAGAGCCAGTAAGCAAAATGTGGAACAAATCCTCTAACTGACAGATTATAATGTAGGGCTAGGTGTTAGCAAGAACTTCACGATATGATGCACAGGGGTCACAATACAATAATATCATAGTACATTGCATTATGATGCATATTGCAATATATTGCAGTATTTAAAATTACTCAGAAAATGTAAAACCAGATGCTAGTTGCTAGGTTCATGAGTCACATCTCACTATCATGATAATTTAACAAACAAATCGAATCAAAACAATTTAATTCAAAATTTCCTTTCCAGTTTATTTGAATGGTATTGGAAAATGACCAAACACACTGATGTAGCTGCCATAACATCTAAGTGAAGAATGCAGTTTAAGTGCAGTCTTGCATTTCGACTGGACACACTGAAACAGTGAACGCACGGAAATAGCGTAGGCGTTCTTTTGTGTCAATGAACTTTAAGGTTGGGTTTCGGCTAGACTCACAAGTCAGTCTCTAGACACTTCGCTTAACTATGGACTGATGACATGGCCCCAGCTTTCATTGCTTGACTGGCTGGAGACAATAACAGAGTTTTAAAAAAAAACCTTGCATTGCAGAACCAATCCAAGTCTTTGGGGCGGTCCTTCATATCGGAGCTGGTGACTTGCCAAAGTCTTGTGCTTGTAGACACTGTGCAACCAGCAACACGTGTACTATGGGACGGCTCAGTCACTGTCACCAAAGAAAACTCACTCAAAGTGTGTTGATGCTGCTTTTGCGGTGAAACATTTCCATCAATTTAAAACAAACATCTTCTATTTGGACATGATTCATCCGCCTGGCTGCATATATCCGACTATACATAAGCTTTAGAGGACATCACAGAGTTACACCGGGAGACAGACTACCCTAAGTGGTAATGTTAAGTGGGAGCTGTCGCACGCTTTTGCAATTTTTATGGATGGAGCAAAGCTGATGTGGAGCGATCGATTAATCTGACGTTGCTGTGTGCATCCATTTTAATCTTTTAGAAAGTCCTCTCCATTCTCTCCGCGTTACAAAGTGACTCGCTAAATCTTTAGTCTGTTTCCCTTCGGAGGAGAAAAGGCTGAGCGCACTATTCTGGGAAGGCGTTTCCTTTTCATAAATGTAAGAGGCGTTGCTTTGTTAGCGGCAGTTCTCGCCGCCGTCCCAGCAACTGCCTTGCATTTTGACGTCCCCAGACGATCGATAGGCAGAGATCTGGGTTGTCTGGTATCATGAGACTAGGTTTTGGCGAAGACTTCACAATAAGATACGTGTCGTGATACATAAGTCACGATCCGATACAGATACACAGATATCACAAAAATAAATATTGCAGTATATTGCTGTATCCGTTTTTTAGCGCAATTATAATGAATCTCTGTTTAGGCCCTGAGCGATATATCGGTTTGCTGATTTTATCGACTGATTTTGGCCTGTTGCAGATATATCAGCATCGGCATATATGTTCCCGATACGCGCTGATGTCCACTCTTTAAGTCTGACATAACACCCTTTCAAAATACTGGATCTGGATCTAAACCCCATCTATTTAACGTGCTGCAGTGCTGTGTCCTGTTTTGTTTTAACAGATGTGAGTAAAAAGAAAAACAACAATCGAACTTTCATTCTGTCGGTTTCCTTGCGAAAGAAAAAAGTTTTGGCTTTTACAAGTGGTTGCTAAGGTTAGCTAGGTTAGCACCCATTCACCAAAACCAACCCAACCCTTCAACAATATCCCTGATGAAGGTTATTGTTTTAACCAGGCAAGAGTACAGCTTATACTCCTGCCTACATCCAGGTAGGGTCAGGGTATCCCTAACGGTAACATTTTAAAGCCAAAACTTTAATGAGAGATATTCTTTCAGGGTCGGCCCACTCGCAAAAACTGAAACCTTTTCTTAATTTGTTGAATGACTTTATCAACTGCAACCATGTCCTCTTGTCTTTCTAATGGCTAGGAAAGCTGCAGAATGAAAGTTTGATTGTTTTTACTTAAGATTGCTTAAGTTTACTCGAGATCTGTTGAAATAACGTGCGACACAGCACTGCAGCGAATTGAAAAAACAGGGCTTGGACCCAGATTTGCTATTTCGAAAGGGTGTTACGTCAGACTTAAGGATTGAAATAAAATGTTTCTGAAGGTCAGAAAAAAGTGCTTGGACTAGTGAGTCTTAGGCTGATGACAGGTAGTAAGAGTGGACTCTGTGACAGTTCATAGTGTTGTGTCTTTTACCAAGCATCCGATCAAGCTGCCCACAGACCGCAGGCAGCAGCGAGCGTGCAGAAGTAGAGCAGTTTTTGGTTTCTCACTTTTTTCCTTTTTTTTCAGTGTGTGGATGTTTTCAAGGGTATTTAAAAAGTTTGAATCATATTGACTGTTTTTGGATTTCAGCTCTTGTTTGGAGTCAGCATCTTCCTCCCTCATAGATAATACAGTATTTACTTGCAGAACCACTGTGGTTTTTGCTCAGCGTGTCTGCAGTTTTTCATGTTTTATCCACAACATCTCATGTGTAACTGTTTTTTACTTTTTCTCAGATTGCACGTGACTTCAATCCTAACTGGATGAGTGCAGTTGAAATCCTGGACGATGATAACTTCCTGGGGGCAGAAAATGCCTTCAATCTGTTTGTCTGCCAGAAGGACAGGTGAGGGAATTATAAACTCTGTACTGTATATTAATGGTGGAGTGTATTGAGGTTTTATGCACATTAATTTCAATCATTCTCGTCCCCTGAGCCTCTCCTGTACAGCCAACCTGACAAAAAGTTTTTAAATCACCTCCAGTATCAACCCACTGAAATCAGCAGTGGCTGCTCTTTCCACACTGAGTCCCATGGTACTTTTTAGAGCAGCATCATTGTCTTCAAAGTGGTTTCACAGCATTGTCCTTGCATTTGTTTTTGGAATTATGAGTCATCTCTGCCACTGAGCTTTTAGCCGCTCGGCTGCGTTTCCCACTTTAGTCATTATCTATTAGACAAGTGTTGATTTCATGGGAGGGGAAGAAAGATGTGGTCTGAAAGCGAGTGTGTTACGTTTATGCCACCACTTATTACCCGCCTAATTCATCAGGTCGGACCACTCGATGCTTTTGACCTTTATTTTTGCATCACATCTCTCTTCGCGTTGGGCTCTCCACTCTCCCTCACCCTTTTTTCCATTACCTCTCTATCACTCTCTGACCTTTTCCAGCGCTCCTGATATTTTTTTCTTTTGCGTAATCGATGGCGCACGCCTGCAAACATTTTTACAGCCTTCAACATCCTTTTCTTTCTTTGCATTTACGCTTTGATGCGGTCTCTCCTCTTTCTCTCTGATCCCATCTCGACCCCTCTACATCCCACGTTACGTGACCTGATGTTTGTAATCCGACGCTCTCTCTTTGTATTTCTTTTTCTCGCGGTCAGTGCGGCTACCACAGATGAGGAGCGGCAGCACCTGCAGGAGGTGGGGGTCTTCCACCTCGGAGAGTTTGTTAATGTCTTCTGCCACGGCTCGCTGGTGCTGCAGAACCTGGGCGAGAGCTCCACACCCACCCAGGGCTCCGTGCTCTTTGGCACCGTTAACGGCATGATCGGTAGGTGCACGGGTGATTTCACACTCACACAAGCATTTATACACATAATTCAACATTCAGCATTGCCGAAGGTAAAACCCCTGCTGTATTAAATACCCCATTACTTTTAATATGGGAATGGACTAATTTGCTTTGTTGCCAGGAGTCAAATGAGAATATCAATAATTTACCCAACAACACACTCATATCTGCAGGTTTAATTATTTTGTAAAGCTACTACCAGTTAGCTTAGCTCAGCTTACCTGGCTTAGGCCAAAGGTAACAAAATGTACCCCTAGCACCTTCAAAGCTCTCTAATTCCCTCACTGTATCTTGGTTGTTTTATCTGTGCAAACATTGTAAAAGTGTAAAAACAAGAACTGAGGGTTTTGTGGCAACGTTCCATTCTGCACTGTTCCTTTTGCTGGAAGCAGTAACTTCCTGGAGTCTCCACTGGCTGCCAAATGCAGGAAAGTAAACATGAGCAGTTGTCAGTTTGAGACAGGAGCGCCGCACAGAGACGCTTCTCAGTGTTTCCAATAATCAGCTGACTTCAGTAATGAGACTTCGGGCCAGTTAGGGAGTACACAAACTTTTACCAAAACCATTAATTCTCAACTAATGCTTCATTTCAAGAAAGGGTTTGAAATCACACTTAAACACCTCATTACTCAGATTTAAACTGGTAACTTTCAGCGCGGCAATAATGATGGCAGAGATGAAAAATGGGGGCTGCGCTTCGTTTGAACTCAGCAGTAATTTACACCAAGCGCTGCGGCAACATTAACACCCAGCTTGTTGTTTCACCCCAACACCTTCTGTGATTCTTGTAAAAAGTCTCAGAGGAAAGTTTAACCGGAAATGAGAAGCATTCCAGTAAAAACTTCGCTGATCACTGAGCTGAACAAGTAATGAAGAAAGATATCCCTGATGGTCTTCTCGCTCCACGAGATGCAGTGATGTCACACACATCAAATCATGTGAATCATGTAAATATCTCTCTCTCTCTCTCTCGCTCTCTCTCTCTCTCTCTCTCTCTCTCTCTCTCTTCAATTCAATATTCCATTTTCAATTCAAATTGCTTTTTTGTTCTGAATATTAGTTGAACAATATTGCCAGAGTGTCAAATACAAGACAAATCAATACTGATAGACAAAAAAATCCACAATTCATTTAATAAAGAAAATAGATATATACTTAAAAAGAACAAGACAATAGCAGAAAACACTAAACACATATTTTTGTGTGTGTGTGTGTGTTACAAGTCTACCGTATAAAGAAGTAGTGAATGTCTGTTTAAAAAACAATGAAACATAACATCAAATTGCAGATGTAGTGGAGAAATGGAGCAGAATGGTCGGTTGTGTTGTGTTTTTAGGAGACGAGTTCCAGCTGTCAGGTTGTTGTGCTGGTTGTCTCTTAGGCTGAGGCAGGCACCAACATACCTCGCTGCTTCTAAGACAGACACTGATTCCCCAAGTAGATGCTGTATTTTTGTCTGGTCAGAGAGTGCATCAAAATCTTGGCATTTGCATTTAATTTTCATGAAGAATTTTGTCTGAATGTCTTCACATACTTTACAGCATAGCAGGAACTGTTGCCCTGTCTCCACCTCCGTCTGTGGACAGAGCTGGTGCACCCTGTCCTCTCTGGGCAGCCAGGTCAGCCTCTGTCTGCCCGTCTCTACAGCCAGTATGTGATCACTGAGTCTGCACGTGGTCAGTCTCATTCTCAGTTTCTGATCCGTTACGATGGTCAGGCCGTCAGCCACCATTTACAGTCTGTTTAGAGCCAAATAACGCTGAAGTTTGCTTTGAGTTTTTGCGGTAGATGTCCATTAGTTACTTTTTCTTTAGCTGTAATTTGGTTGGACCAGCTTGTGTGAGGGCTGTCCTGAGACCTTGTGCTGTAGGAGGTGAGCCTCAGGGCCAACAGGCTGAGAGGTCTCCACTCTATGTCCTCCTCTTGGCAATAGAGAGCTTTGTGGTAGGAGTTGGGGTTGCTGGCTTTAAAGTGTTGGTAGCGTTTGATGGCTCTTTCTTTGTACCTTAATAAAAAGGGAAAATTGGCCTTGTTTAACTTGGCAGCCATTGTTGGTTCTTGTGGACTTTGAGGATGCTCTTACACCCCTTTTCCACTGGTGTCATGTTGTGCAGGCGCAGCTTCACTATTTCAGTTTTTGATGGACTTTACAATTACAGAAGTTAACACTTACGGACGTAAAGCTGAAAATGATTTCCTGCTTATCAACTGACAGCAGAGTGTCCCTCTCTCTCTCTCTCTCTCTCTCTCTCTTTCTCTCTCTCTCTCTCTCATAGAAAGTCAGTGTAGCTCACCCAGCACATCTTTCTCTCCCCCTGCAAATCCAGTCCAGCCGATCATCCAACATACAGATTGCTGTGTCGCTGTGGGTGTGAGAGTGCAGAGCGCACAGATTATTTTGTGACACAACAGTTTACAGTGCTCATGACTTATACTCCACTCCGCAGTCGTTTACAGTATTGTCTTTTTTTGTCATATCGCTTCTACTCTGACGTGAAAACGTCAAACCCTGATCCAACCTTTGCGAAGCGTGACACACGGATAAATTTCTGATACATCTGCATTTGTCATTAATCAGAGTTCATATTAAGGTCGACAGGCATTTGTCTCACACGTCACGAAGATGTTTCCACACATTGCAGCACACTCGTTAACCCAAATGCGACACGTCAGATAAAATTCACACACAAGCTGAATTGCCCGCAGGAAGTGGGAATGGGGTCAGTAGACGATTTTGAGCGAGATAACCTGCGCTGAAAAAACCCGTGTAGACTCGTTAATGTTGATGGAAAAGTGGCATAAGAAAACTCAGCGTGCAGGGTTTCAATTACAGTTGCTCTTGTAATGCCTCTCTCTCTCTATCGCTCTCTCTCTATCGCTCTCTCTCTCTCGCGCTCTCAATTTCAATGGAACAAGCTTTACTGCATGAATGTAAAGTAACAATGTAGTCAAAGCCATTACAAGTTTGCAAATAAAGGTACATTAACAATACCAAGACACCCAAGATTATGGAAAAATATAACAAATAATTAATACATTAAATAAAATCATTAATATTATAATGTATTCAGATAATACACTGAACAACATCAGTAAAACTGAAAAAAAATATCTAATAGATTTTATATTCATGTGTCACAATGTATGTTTTTGTACGAGTGTGTTGTCTTAAGTTGTTGTTGCGTGTGTGTGTGTGCGTGTCTGTGTGTGTCTGTGTGTGTGTGTGCATTATAAGAAGTAGTGTAAGTTCAGAAATGATGACTAAAACATCTTATAGTGATACATGAAAAAAAAATGAATAAAGAAAAATGCAGATTGTAAATAATGAGGACTTTAAATACAGATAGGTGTGCCAGGTGCTGTGTGGGTTCTCTCTCTCTGTCTCTCTCTCTCTCTGTGTCTCTCTCTCTCTCTCTCTCTCTCTCTCAGTCTCTGTCTTTTCTGAAATTTTATGTACACAACAACTAACTCCATTAAGTGAGAAAATAAGCAGCATAATATTTAATAATGAAATAATCGTTTTGATTCTTTAGACAGTATTTTTCCAGAAGTCCAGCACATGTAATTGTTTCATGTGCAGAGAAACAAGCTCTGTTTCACACATCAGATTAAGCTCCTCTTCACAAGTTTGCCTGTTTTCCATTTCAGCGCAGATTATTTCCCCAGAGCATCACAACAATGCACTCACTGTCACAGAAGTTGAATTTTTAGCATCGAGGAAAGCGAGCTGCACCCTGAAAGCTCCAACGATTGCGGCGAAATCCATCTCAAAATAAAACGTTTCAGAATGGTCTTGAATTATTAAAATATTGAAATCATACTGCTTTACTTCTGACATCATCCCAGTATACAAGCATGAAACTTGCATTAGGGGATTGCAACCGCACTAATGACCTTTTCATTATTTATTGTAGCTTTTTTAAGTTTCATCATAGAAACAGTCCATAAACTTCTTCTTTCTGTCTTACTGTAAAGGTTTTTCCCATCTGCTTCAGCGAGGTACAGAACTGTTTTAATATTGAGACTGTATTAAAAAGAGTTGCTGAATGATGCGTGTGTCTGTATGTGTTTAGGTTTGGTGACGTCCCTGTCTGAGGGCTGGTACAGCCTCCTCCTGGACCTGCAGAACCGCCTCAACAAGGTCATCAAGAGCGTGGGCAAGATCGAGCACAGCTTATATCCTTCATATGTCCCGACTGTGGCAGAGACGACCTGCACTGGCCTTTGTTGTTGTCCTGCAGGCAGGACACCCCGACAGCGATGTGGCAAAGCCATGATAGTTTCTTCACTTGGTTTAGCTTGTTTGGGATTTCTGCGAAACATTTTTGTATGTGTGCACTCTGCCGTCTGATCATTTGTTTTGTGCAAAGAGCTGAAACAGATAGTTAGGATCACATGAACATGATTCGCATATAGACTTGAAATAGAAAATCAGTCCACAAGTATTGTGTCTTTTACACCATTACTCACTGAGCATCTTTTAGCCTTATGATGGAAATCGACAGGATCCGTGGTTTTGACGCTGCCCATTCATTGTCTGTGTAGGACACTGCAATGCATTCTGGTAGCATGGTGTGTTTCAAAAGACGAAGCGTTTCATTGGCCGCTGCACATTTGTATAAATTAGAGGTCTAGGCTACTTTATGCAGATCAGGTGAGTCCAGCACGACTCGCCACCTCTGAAAACCCTCCTCCAAACTTTTCAACTAGACGTCGTCAAGCTAAAATAAAGTCAGATTCACCAACTTCATGGCTTATTTCTGGCCTCAGATGTTTTCAGAAACAAGTTTCAGTCAACTGTTTTCCAAATATAACAAAGTAGTCAAGCGAGCCACCGTGTTGGTCCATTTTAAAATCGTTGAACAGATACTGAGGACAACCCAGCGAATAAAAGCGTAAGTCCAGTCAGGTGCACCCAGGAAGTGTTGGTGTGGTTGATGTTGGTTGTAGGGATTTTCCTAGCCTGGATATTTTGGCAAGAACAGTGGAGGAGATATTAATAACAGCGGTGTATAATAAAGTCGGGAAACAACCCCTTGGCTTGATGTTCATGTTTCCTGCAGGAGGAAGAGCACCTGTCAATCAAAAATCGTCCTCCCCGAGTGGCACGCCCATCACATGTCCGATGCTGTAGCCCTCACATTAAAAAAAAACTCCACCATTGCACTGCTGGTCTTACAGTACAGTTGAAGACTTCACCTGAGGCTTTTGAGTATTGTGAGGGGCATTTTTCTCTATTTCCTGATATTTTTAGGCTAAATTGTTAACAGGTTTATCAAGAAACAATTAATAAATAAAAAATAGTGAAAACATTGTTAGATGCAGCTCTTTATGTGATACGACGGGTGATTGATGATGACGATGATTGATTCCAAACCTAAGAGTCCGTTTTAGAAAACCGAACACAGTTATTTTTCAACATAGTCAGCTTCCACATTTGCACTCTGAATCGAGCAGTTTATGCATTCAGATGGCTACTGTATAAACCTTTCTGCCATTATCACTGAGCTCCTTTTTCCATCTCGGGGATGAGGTCGTATTCTGCGGGTGACAATCGGATGAATCCAGCGGCAGCACAATCACTCAATCCGATGACGTTTCTGACGACGGCTGTGTAATTCATCTCCTTCCACCTTAGGCTACGATTTTATCAACCACCTACAGACACTACGACAGAAGATGCAATCAAATCACAGTAACTGAAAGTGCAGCAGTGATATTTTTAAAAAATAATCTTAGAAGCTTCGATTTAAAATGTTCTGAGTCATTTATGTATTTTTCTGGTGCATTAAAAACTAAAAAATTAAGATTTTAGAAGAGTCATTGGAGTATCAAGGCTAACAGTCGTAAAACCCAGATAAACTGGAGACTTTTATATCATACATCCCATATGAACATGCTTTTGCAATCAAAGCTGTAGTTTAAACAGCGGCTCTGTACAGGTTCAGCAGTACCAGCACTGGATCCTGATTGTCTGACAGCATCAGCTGCCTGCTCCTCTGAGCGCTGCTGTTTTTATTAGACTTCCCACACAGCATGCTAAGTGTTTGTTGACTGCGCCTGAGGTAAAATATGTAATATTGTACCTTAAATGCGATCCTCTGGCGGAGTAGCAGCCTTGTATTATTTTTTGTTTATTATTGATTTTCCTTGACTCAGCGGCACCTGGAGATCCTTCCACACCGAGCGTAAGACAGAGCAGGCCACGGGATTCATCGACGGGGATCTGATTGAGAGCTTCCTGGATCTCGGCCGAGCCAAGATGCAGGAGGTCGTCAGCACTCTACAGGTAGGAGCTCATGTTCATCCACGCTTATACACGACCTGTTGAACCAGATGGTCCTTTATTCTGTGCATCTCTCTCTATCGTATACTCCTGAAAATAAAAATTGGCTCACTTTTTCAATGTTGTGAACTCAGAGGGTATTGAGCACAGAGGCATGAAGCCTACTGAGCAGCTCTCTCACTGCCAGGTTGTTGGCACAGCTTGTTTGACCTGTGACGGGCACAAATATGAAAGACTCTTTGGTAATAAGGAGACGCAGGCTTGTTGTCGGAGCCTGGACTTCTGCTCTGATAGAGAGCTTATTGTTTTCTCCAAGAAACATCTGGTGAAGACACGCTAATTCTCTGTTGTCATTTGCATGTTTTGGCTTGAAGCAATGTTGAACCTTCAGAGACCCTTTAGACAGTTTTATTATGCTCCTGTGCTGTGCGAGCGAGAACTGGGAATAATTTTCATGGCAAAACAGGTGGCAAAACAATTACTGGCTGGTGAACAAATGAGCATATTCTGCCTTGTGTCTCTCTGTATTGTCATGCCATTATTTTTTTTTTTTAAATCCACACTTTTGTCTCTTAAATAAAGG
Source organism: Naso thynnoides (assembly GCA_029783665.1). Classification (NCBI taxonomy): domain Eukaryota; kingdom Metazoa; phylum Chordata; class Actinopteri; order Acanthuriformes; family Acanthuridae; genus Naso; species Naso thynnoides. Next base: position 28,593,846 of record JAQLOL010000001.1, read on the forward strand.
CAATTCCCCGTTCGCTTCTCAAGACCGGCTGATAAAAACAGTCCAAAATATGTGGATAGATTCTTTGCCAGGAAAATCCTGTAATAAGCCAAGATTCTATTGAAGTTGGAACATTTCTTTAAAGATAAAACACGCTGGGAAAATATTTAAATGTAAAATACTGGGTTGGAGTCTTGATCTGATTCTTGTTGTCTAGAAATTGTGGCAATTTTCAAAATCAAACATTAAACTTTTGGCTCATTAGTTGATTAGATATTGGTGAATAAAACATCATAAGCTTCAAAAATGGCCATGAACTTCCCAGAGCTCATACTGATGCCATTAAACATTTTGTTTTGTTCTACCAAGAGAAAATCCAGAACTATTCATTTAAAGCTGGAGTAGGCAGTTTATCTTTGGCGTCACCAGGCTGAAACAGCATGATAACCTTTCGGCATATTGTAATTCAGGTGGCCTGAAAGAACACCTGCACCTCTCTTTGGCTCTGGATTCAGGCTTTAGAAATGAAGACCGTGACAGGGACTGCAGAGTGCGTGTTCCTACCGGCTGCTCAACGCTGCGATTCGTAGCAACAGAAAACGCCGTCAGCCGGCTTGAGTCGAGCCGAGGCGGACCACCTACATGGCTGCAACTTTGACCGAAACCGTTTCATCTCGTCATGAAGAATTGGTGTAAACTGGAGCAAAAACAGGAAGGGGACGATGCGGCAGAGTTGCTTTCATAAGACTACACAACCTGCAAAGTCATCAGAGAGAGAGAGAGAGCGTACAAGAGCAGCACTGGTCAAAAAAGAGAGGGAGCCGTGGTAACGAGAAAGCCAATGAATCAGAGAAATAAAACGTTATTTTCTCAGTGTGACACATGAGCTGATGCTGATACCGTATGTGCTGCTGTGTGAATTTTAACGCTAATTGCATCCGTCGGGTGAACACTGGGCTTTCTTCAAGCTCCTGCCTGCGGGCGGTTCAGCAGGTCAGACCACCAGGAAAACTGTGACAGGTATTTGGTACACTAGATATCCTGCACTCCGTCACGCGGTTGGCGAGCTCATGATTGCATGCTTGAACAGCGCACACATGCCGACTGTCATTCTTGGGAGCACGCTCTGATTTGCCTGCGATCTCCACAAACTGAGAGACAGAGACAGAAGACTGTAGTCTGACCTGGGCTTTAAGAGTCTCATTTTGCAGCTAACTTGTTCCCCGATGTTGCCTGCCGCTGCTTTAATTAAAATCTCAAGACAAAGGAAAGCACCTAAACTTGATGTGTCAGAATTTTGAATTTTCAAATTAAGTTTAAAAAAAAAAAAAAAGATATCTGCATAAAAATGCCCTTAACTAATTGATCAACTAATTAAGTTAATGGACTATGTTTGCAGCGTCACTGAAAGGCACATTGAAGGGTTTAATTGTACAGAAACAAAAAACCAGCAATGATGAGGTTTTAAAAAAGTCCATTAACATCACACTGAGTTGCAGAAGAAAAGTGATTCAGAAATGCAAAATGCAGTCATTTAAGAAGGAAAATGGGAGGAAATGATGCAACAAACAATCAGCACAGGACTCCCAGGAACTTTTAAAATCACCTTTACAACAATAAAACAGAAATGCATAATTAAAAATGGTGAAAAATGACTAAATACCATCAAAGAGTGAGTAAAGTACTTTTAAAACACGGCTCCCTCTGCCCACAGATACCTGTTCATTTGTCTGTCTAGTGGCACCAGTGGAGCTCATCTCACAGTTTGGTGTCATTGTGTTTCAGATCGATGACGGCAGCGGCATGAAGCGTGAAGCCACAGTGGACGAAGTCATTAAGATTGTGGAGGAGCTGACGAGGATCCACTAACCTCCACGACCACCTGGACCCCTGCTGAGTGAGCGAGCGAGCGGAGGTTCCAGAGCCGGGGAGAGGAAGAGAACTTGTCATGTGTTTTGCAGATTTGTAAATAATTATAAATAAACAGTGTGTGCATGTTCGTCCTTTAGGCTTCAAAGATTTGTCAACCATTGAGGCCCTGAAGGTGCTACGTGATGAGAGTAGCTCTCTTCTTTCAGACGAGTCTCCGGGCGAATTGTGTAGCACCCTGTTTGGACAACAAAAAGACCAAAGTAAAGACATTGGTCTGTGTGTGTTTGGGTGTGTGTGTGCGCGTGTGCATGTGCGACTGCGTCCGTGTGGAATAAAATGTGACTATAAATAGGAAAAACCCAGAGCTTTTCTTCACCAAAAACATTCTCTGGGATATTTGTGACAGTTTCAGGCAGATTAAAGGTTAGCAGCTTGTCCACACCCCACAGCTTAAATCTGACTGATTCACACTTTTCAAGTTTATTACTGAAGTCTGGAGTAAACACGCTGTACGAACATGAGAAAGATGATAGATTTATAGCTATTTTGTCTTTGTGATGTTTTCTTTGTTTATTCTAATAAACTTTGCTTTAGTACTGTTAACACCTTTGTCTCTGTCTTTATTCTGACTACAGTATCCTGGAAATCAGGATCCTCGGCTGTATTATGCACGATGTGCAATCAAGAAGTCCTGAGACTGAGACCATAAAGGGCAAAAGCAGCACCTGGTTTAAATCTGAACACCATCCCCTTCATAGTAGTTGCCTTGAGCAGTGATAAACTGCTCCTAATGCCTCTGCTATGCTTTGAACACTCCCTGAAGTCCTGTTCTGTGAGTGTGTCGAAAGCCATCCGCAGTTCACACTGAATCTCCTTCACAGTGTCATTATGGTGACTTTTCCGCCCTAACCTCGTTTTTGTGAACAGGCAGAAGTGGCAGTGGTTCAAATCCAGCAAGTAGGGAGTTTGAAAAGTGACGACTATGTTGTTGTGGATAAGAAACTTGCACGTTTCCACTCTGAGCAGGCGCGTTGTCGTGTTGGCAGCTCATGCTGTGTGCAGCAAACGTCCCTCAGATGCCTCAGAAGGTGACAGTTGACTCGACTTTAACAGTCTGACCTGAAAGGATTTACATTGCACAACCCCTCAAATGTCTATGAACTCCACTGGTATGCACTTAGTTACACTCCTCACCTGTAAGGCCTTAGTTGCTCTCTGAGACTGCGGGTTCTCCAATGCAAACATCAGTATCGGGTCTCTGGGTCGTAGCCATAGAAACAGCTCTCAGCAGGTGATGATCCTCAGCATGAGCTTTGGATCATCCAGGGCTTGTTCTCAGGAAGCTGTACGGACTCTGGTGCTGATGTTGCCCGGGGGTCAGGAAATCATAAATGCTCAGTAACAGTCTACAAATGTATTCATTGCAAATGTTTTGATTATCTATATCATTTGTAGCCGAGATAGTTGTGTATCTCAACAGCTATTAGTGGATTAGCTTTAGCATCCTGTCACCTAACCTTAGTGTCACCATGAGGTTGGCTTTTTCTTTTCTTCCTTTTCTTGATAAAATGTGTCCATTATTACAGGATTTATTCTTTAAAATTCGGTCCAGATGTTTATGGTACCCAGAGGATCATCAGTTATAATCA
>JAQLOL010000001.1:28597445-28610921 GCA_029783665.1 Naso thynnoides
AAGCAATGTGACTACCTAGTAGTAGTAGTAGTAGTAGTAGTAGTAGTTGTTGTTGTGTTGTTGTTTTTGTTGTTGTTGTTGTTGTTTTACAATGAGGAGTTTCTGAAGAGGTTTTTGTTGTTATGGTAACCAACACAGTTGTTTTTACAGCCATAATTTTATCTCTTTATTTAGGCAGAACAGTTTTCAAATAGAATTTTTTTCTCATTTTTTTCTTTCATGTGCAATCTTGTTAACACACTTAAGCAAGTTGCCCTACACAGCCACTGGTTTTGACCTCATTCATGAAATCAAAATAGCATCTTGGGTCTTTTTCACAGTTAATGCAGCCTTGCTGCTTGGAGCCCACGCAGCCATAATGAACCTTTGGCATCCAAACGAGAAACAAAAGGTCTCTGTCTCTTTGTGTCAGTACATCAGTTTGTGTGCATGCTAAACACACGCAGGGTTTCCTCATTTCTTTGTTAGACCTGCTGAAAACGTAGAATATTACTCTGCACTGTTTCCTCGAGCGCCCCATTAATTTCTTCATTGCATAATTCTTTTCATCAGCAGTAAAGAGCTTCAATTGAAGGAAACCGACTATTTCAGTCCAAAATAACAAAGATCTCACAGACTCAAATACTGGCAGGTTGGCAGGGTAAGTCTGTGCACCTTTGCATTTTTTAAAAGAGGTCTTTTATGCAAACTGGTCAGAAACAGGCAGTGGACATTGTCTGCCAGCTCTCCTGAGCTATTTTTGTCCTGTCACCATCCTGAGGCACACAGGCCTTTGTTTTGTTCTGATTTCTCTTCACCCGATCCCCCAGCTGACTTCAGATTGTCCTCGCCCTTCCTCATATTTACATTTGTTTCTTCAATTTGAATAAATAAAACAGCTATTCATGGGCAGGAAAGCAGCATTCTGTTCTGTAAATATATTTGGCTTGTAAAGACTGTGAGGAGGTAAGTGAAAATGGAATAAACAGAAAATTTGACTTCACTGACAGAATAAATGAATATGAAATTAATTCACTTCCTGCAAATACTGTCAAATCTTTCTGTTTTCAGTGATGTGAGATTGAATTTAGAGAACTCTGTTATTGGATCTCATGAGGAAAATCATGCAACTGAGATTTTTATTTTTTATTGGGGATTAACTAGAACTAAATGTGGCAACCCCCCTTGTGTTTATGCACACACTTCAGCGATGCTTCACCAAGAACGCGTCAGGAAACAGACCGTATGCAACCATATTTGTAACTGCATTTATTCTTAATGTTGACACAGCAAGATGCTAAAAAAATAAAACACGTGTTTCCAGAAGACGGCATCTTTAAATAAACAAGTTTTAGATTCATATGCATCCATTATTTTTGCTTTAATGTACTCTACAACAAGCACAAGGCCGTTTTATGCATAAATCTGAAAGGGAGAGTCTACCACAATCCAAATGTAAAACAAAAGCAGCAGCACAAAAACTGAAGTTTAATATCCCGCTGCCTTTTAATGATCAGACTAATATTATATATCAACAAAATTTAAGCTCTTAAAGTTAAAAAAAACAACCCTATGTATTATTTGACTGCTGAGTAAATTTGTTTTATTGGTATTGCAACAATATGATTCAGTTTTATCAAACCACAACAAAACAAAGTCATGGAAATGGTATTAAGATGAAGGTGTCAAGCTAGAACAGACCATGTTAATATGTGTAAGGCTGGGTCAAGCTGCAGAATACCTGCACTACGCTCGGGTGAGAGAAGAGGTTAAAAGCGGCTTAACGGTATGTTAGGTCATGGCTGGAGAATGTCATGCCTGTCATGGTGCTCAATAGATTTATGATGGCACTGCCTGATGCAGACTGCAGAGGCCAGTGACTGTTCAAATGTCATTTAACATGAATTCTATCATAGGAACACTCTCCAATCTGTGCACATTTTACTGTGGACTGATTAATAACTGGATAAATAAATAAAACCCTAGATATCTCCTAACTTTGAAAACAGGGCAGATTCTCTCAGCTGAAATAACTGAAAATGTTCCAATCTGGGTGGCACATTATGATGTTAAAGACTCCATCACACAGGCTAGCACTTCCCATTGACTACCATTGTTTGAGCTAAGCTAATTAGCGGTGGGCAAGCTCTGCCCGTCTCTTCCTTGTTACTGCACGCACAGTCGAAAGAATGATATCTATCCTCTTGTCTGAAACTCAGGGGGGAGACAAATAACAAAAAGAAGAAAAAAAGTTGGTGTATCCGTTTAAACAAGCTTTCTTTTAAAGCAGCCTATAAACACAAAATGCTTCTCCTTCTTTTGTACAGTATATCAGACTTTTACTTTATAAAAACAAATTCAAAGGTAATTAAATGAGTAAATATAAAACTGATCCTTTGACCTCCATGAATTCCCACAATATCCAAACACTACAAAAGTTTGCTGGTTTTTCAAAATCTTCCACCATAGTTTAACTGCAGATGCAGCAAATTTACAGTGAAAACATGTCAAAAAAGTATATATTCCCTTCAAACTCCAATAGATTTCTTTCACAGTAAGAGTACTTGTGTAGTAGTGTCCCAGAAGGACAGGCAAGTGAGCCATCAGCCATCGTACCAGGGTCCTGGAACTGTCTATTAAATTGATTACAGCAATCATAGTGTTATTACTTGTGCCTGTGCATCTTGTGCTAGGACAGATCAAAAGGTTTGGTGTAAAAAAATTCAAAAAAAAGACACTGAAGACACAGCACTGCAGGACCATCCAGACCATCAGAGAAACATCAATACTTAAGTTTTAAAGTCTAGGATTAAAAGTACATCAAAATGAGTCTTTGAAACTCCAAGAAGGGAAGTAATTTCTTTCCCTTCTGATCGATGTAATTGCACAAATGTCAGTAAGCACTTCAAGCTTCAAAAATAGCAGAAACAAAACTTATACTTATACTAACAGTATAAAATGAATCAAGTCATGCATTAAGCAGCTTTGTCAAATACAACTTGGAGAGTTTCTGTGTAATGTAATGACTCAGATAATACGTGAATGAAGAGCAGAAATTCAAACACTCAACAGAAGCGTTCATGTGTGACTTTTGAGCTGTTTCTACATGCACATGCACTGTTTGACCCACAGCTGGATACAAGTTCAGGTCTCTTCTCAGGTTGCACTTGAGATAATGCAGGAAGTGAAATCGGCCTAAAGGTCAGTTATAACACGCAGGGCTTTATTTAAGCTGGATGAGCCATTAATAAATTAAAACACTTGCTAAAATATCTCCTGTAAGGCACCGAAGATCACAGACAGGTGATGTGTCCTCATGTAACAGACTCTTTAAAGTGGAAGAGAGAAGTCAGCCATATGAAACCACCTCTGGGAAATGTCCAGTACAACCATCCGCTGTCTCGCGCCGATTAAGCCGAGCAGCTTCACTGGAGCAGCTGAGAGGCCGAAGTGCATAATTTCACTTCAGACTGTTTGGTGTGCCGTTATCTACTGAAGTTATTATCTAAGAAGTTCTTTTGCACCTCAGCCTGGTCTGACTCGCAGCTACATCTTACATCTTTTAATCCCAGTGAGCCGGAGCCAGAGGGCCTCCTGGCTGTTCACAGCACCAAAACGTCTTTGATGTCAGGACCCCAAAGGTTTGAAACACCACAGCCTGTCAACTTCAGCAGCAAATGTCTGTTAAATATTATGATTACTATTTATTTTTTTAAAATCAGTGTTTGTCTTCCAATCTGTGCTGGTTGTGGTCTGAAGTATCTCTTGAGAAATCAGTTCCTGGCAGTTTAATTGTAATGTTGAGTGTTAATAAAGCTTTTTCCTACATTGCTTTAAAAATTGATATCTTGATTTTTCTTCACCTGACGGGTGTGCGAATAAGTTGCTCAGTGAAACTCGATGCACGTCACTGATTTCCAGCCTTTCCTGAAGGTTGAAGGACAAGGAAGAATTCTGCATTTAAATATTTGTTAGCAAATCCCATTAAAAGACCAAAACAACCACGTGTTCATCTGTCTCAGGCCCTGACACACTAACACGCAACAGTCAGCATTCATGGCTGCTGGTTCTTTGATGTCGGCTCCAAGTGTCAGGGCCTTCACAAAACGTTATGACTTTCCCGCCCTGTTTGTGGCACTAAGCCCTAAATTCTGTTTTTAAAGATTTTAATGCTCAAGTCGAGATAATCCTGATGATTTATTAAATCAACCCCTTCTGTGTACAGAAATAAACAAAAATTTATTGAATTTTCTTGTTTCCTGTCTTGCTATTAATCTCACAGCCCCTCAGCATTTTCTGAGAGGGAGTTTTTTTTTTCTTCCGTCGCTACTAATCCTCAGCAGAGCCACAAATTGAAGAAATTCAGCTGTAGTTTGTCTTCTATAATTATTCTACTAACACTCGAATTTGCCTTAACAGATTGTCATCATATTCAACTTGCTTTGGGTGTACTGTGGAGTGTTTAATCTATCTATTAATTGGAATAAGACTGGAGAAGTCCAAATGTCTAAAAATTTGGAATATCCCTTTAAAGGATCATACCAGTGTTACTACATGTCATTGGGCCTCATTCACCAATATCTTCCCAAGTATTTTCTGAAATTCTATCCTAAGTTGTTCTCAAGAAAGTTCTTAAGAAAACTCTATGTCAGATTCATGAACGTGTTCTTAAACCCCAGAACTGTTTGCATCTGTGTTCTTAAATTGATGAATCCCACTTTTCTCGTAAGTAGGAGGCATGTGCCAGCCAGTCCTAACTAGCATAGAAAAAGCGTCCTGACAGTCCCCATAAAAGGGCAACTGCAAGGTCGTGTGCACACACAAACTGGAGAGGTTGTTAAGAGAAATAAAAATGCCAGAATAGAAGGCTAAAGTTAATGGAGCACTGGATTCCAAGCCAAAAAATAAATAAATAAATAAACTAATAAAAAAAATTCAGTAACTCTTAAGGTACTGCTGCAGGAAGTGAACTCTAAACTATAAGTATTATTTAGTAGCATTGGTAGACACAGAGCTACAGACAAAAAAGGTGCATGGGATGCAATCACACATACAGTTAAGTAGTTAAGTAATGTGATTTCAAATGTAAGGGGTGGGGGGGGATTCTAAATACAGAAGAGAGATGCAGACCAACACCCATGCCCCCCCCCCCCCCAACTTTGTAAAATAACACAGATAATTCTTAAAAATCATTAGAAATGGTGAAGATAAAATTATTTCAATCCTATAATATTATAAAACTGTCAAATTAAAGAAAAACAAAATAATCTCTTATTTTGCATGTCTGCACTCAAAGGTGCACAGGTGTGCTCTTGAGAGTTCTTAAGAACAAAAATGAAAGATAAGAAAACATTGGTGAATACCACAATCTTTGTAAAAAAGTGCGCAAGTAGGATTTAAGAACAAATTTGTTCTTAAGAACTGTTGGTGAATGAGGCCCATTGTCCTTTGTCATAGGTTACATAAACCCCACAAATTTTTCCCCAAAATAGCTTTATCTGTGAGATATGGTGTTAGTTTACATTTTGTCCATTTTCAATAAATATTACAAAAAATGTGTGACATTGTTGTTGTCCTCTACACATTAACATTTGAGCTCGGAAGGCTGCACTTGTATAAAACTATTTTTCCAGGCATAATAACTGTCGTCTTCATGGCTCCTGGCTCCCCTCTCTCTCTCTTGCTCAGCGATATTTGACCAAATGCAGACGTTCTCTTTAGAAGCATGAATTACCTACACTTAGCAACTTTCACATGTGCTGTAGTGTTCACCACGTGTCTACATAAATGGCAATGAATGGGGTTTAAACATGCAGACTGAGATCTACTTGAGTAAACAATTTTAACAACCACATTTGTAGAAGATGGGTGATCTCTGCTAATGGAGACAGGTCAAAAATAGACTGGTATGCTCTTTTGAGACCTTTATGTTGGTCCTGGCACCCTGTTTTAAACTGCTGCACAATAACAAGTCCAGTTGAGGACCCCAACATTCATTTAACATCTAATTTTTATAACAAAACGTCTTGTGTTTTCCACCCGTTGTCTGCCCCAGATTCCCTATATAGAGCTGGCGCACCTTCTGAAGGTGTGTTTGAGTGTTTCATTGGACTAGCGTGTTTACTCAAACAAAACCTGAGCTCTTTGTCACCATTTCAAGTGAGTGAAACACCACATTGTCCCCGGATGAACTCCGTATTTTCCCCGAGGACAGAAGTGGACTATTTTATGGAGTCTAAACAGCATGGTTAATGCATTCGGCCCTGGCAGGGGGCCCCCACTTTCTGGCACATAATTTGTTACTGCCATTCGCGTCCTGCAGCAGCTGAGGGGGAGTCTTGCCCTGGTTGCTGTACTCTTCTGCAAGTCTATGATCCAGCCAGAGTAAATTTGCTCCTGGATGTTTGTTCTTTCTCTTTGTTTCTTCTGTTTTAAAGCCTTTTTCCAAGCTTACTAGGATGAGGATACATTCTCCATGGTTTTGGTATGGTGCTGTTCTGTTTGCAGGATTTTTAAGTCTTATGTTATGAAATGGATTTTTTTCCAGAGCTCAGTGAGAGATTTTGAGTGTAGAAATATTAAGATAATTTGTCATTTGGCAGAAGAATAAATATCTGTAGTAATGTGTTTAGACTTTGACACCCTGCAGAACTGTTGTGGAATTAGATTAGAAGAAGATTGCAATGTTGCCTTCCGTAAAGATTGTGTCTGCTGCCTTCCCAGTCCCACAGTTGTGAATAATTACACAGCAGGAAGATGATGAAGCCTGTGTGAGGGCTGGCTGACACAAAGATTTCAGGGCTGACTCAAATGCACGAAGCACATGTTGGTCCAGCTGAAAAGGAAGCTGAGGGCTCCCTTCTGTTCTAATGATAAAAGGAGCAGCAGATCTATCTTTAAATTTAGAGACAGAAATGACCAGAGCTCACTCCATGAAATTGCACTTCATTGTGAAGTTAAAATTTGATGCAAAACTGTTCACTAATACACACTCTGGGATAATTTCCAACCAATTGTGTTAATAATGTAGCGCCTCTAATCACATTAGCTCGACGTAAAATGGGATTGGTTTTGATGCTCGTGCAAACTGCTTGAAATATTCAAATCGAGGTGCCCTACATTAGGCAGTGAATCTTATTTATTTATTTATTTACTATAGAACGCTGGAGGCAACTGTTTGATAACGTAGCCTTTCTCTGATAGCCATGTTGAGATGCTAATCTGGTAGTCCAAACATATAATTATGTTGCAGAGGGAGAGACATTTGCTGGCATTGTTTAATTACAACAAAAGTGTGCTCGCCAACAAAGTGACTAAACACTGAGCTGAGGATGTATCATGTTTTTATCAGAGCAGAGTCACTCTCTGTGGTGTTGGGTCTGTAGTTTATCATGGTAATGATCAGACTATCCTCTAAATCAATTTTATTGACTAAAATGCATAGTAACAAGACTGCAAGAGTCTACAGCCGTGCTTATGGCTCTGTGAAACTATGCTAAGACTCTTGTTTTGGGCTAAACGCTAACATTAGCATGCCAACATACTCACAATAACAGTGCTAAGGGGGTGATTTATTTATTTATTGGTAAATTAATGTGTTTAGCAGGTAAAATGTATTCAGTGTCTTATCTTCTTAGCATGCAAACAATTGATAATTAGCAGTGAATACAAAGTAGCTGAAACTGTTGCTAGCTAGCTGTTTTTATTGTTTGTCGTTAACCAAAATGCTGACAAATTTGACCTTTAAAGAATTTGATGAAAAGTTCAGGAATCACCAAGTTATGACAGTTCATTTTCAGAGAAACATGAGTGTTTGTAGCTGTTATCGCTTTCGTCAAGACATTAAGTCATGGTTTCCTTTTTAGTTTAGATATTTTTTGCTTCATTTTGAAGTGTCTGTCTTCTTGTGTCGTGTTTTTCCCCCGTGTATGTGTGATTTCCTGCCATTTTTGATTGCTCATGAGTCTCACCTATCCATCATTCGTGTTTCTCCTTGTGGTATGTATAAGTCTGCATTTCGTTCTCATTTAGTTGTTGATGTTTGTCTGCTTCTGCTCACTGACACTAAATCTATTTCTCAGGTGTGCTTTTGCTCGCACTGCAAAATTCTTGTTTGAGTCTCTTTTTAAATTCCTGACAATATCAGTGAAACCCACAGATATCAAACTCAAGGTGGGCCTAATTCAAGATTAAGGAGTCAGGGGATCTTCACAGTCACTCAGGTTCATTCTGTAGGAAACTGAGATGAAATTCAACTTAATCCATCTAAATGTGTTGAGATATTTTCAGACTGAACACGTCCAAACTGACCAGCTTGGCTATTCCTAGAGTGATGAAACTTGCAAGGAGAGGACAGTAAATCAAAACACCTCCGTAATATGATTTATGTGTTGTGACAAAGCTGTGACCCCTCACACTCAAGAATACATAAATAATTAAAGAGCTGGTCTTGAATTGTGCATGTGAAGCTGTCATATGGCCGGCAGGCTGCTGCTGACTCAAGGATGTCTTTAAAAGATTCAACATCAGACTCGAGGTTGTACTCACCTCTGACCTGACATGAACCCGCAGGTCATTTAGCATCCTGCTGGTGTCCTTGAAGCGATAATTCTGCTGTGTCTATGCAGGTTAAATCACTGAACACAGGGGATGTCCAGGTGCAGTCATTAGCTAAGCTTAGAGATCTCATTGCCGGTTATGGTTGGATGCAAAACAAAACTAAAACACCAGCAAAGAGGAACATTTTATACTACACGGCAGTTTGAAAGAAACTTGAACTGCCTTCGACAAGAGAAACCATCTTTTATGTTCACTTTGTTGTCAGACCTCACAGCAGGATTTGTTTTTTTGTGTGGTTCACCATTGGATGGTTTGAAGATCTCCAGTTTACGGGACTTCTTCCCCTGAATGTTAAAACAGCATTGTTCTCATCTTACTCTCTGAATAAATATTTAAGCTCGCCTGCGTTTCAACAAGGAAGGTTGGCAACTACTTCAGGTGATCTAAAATTGGATTTTATAATATGTATAAATGTGAGCCCAGATCAAAAGCTAATTGCCTCAAAAGGCTTTAGATACCATTCCCTCTTTCTTTTTTGGTGAGGATAATTTCAGCCCTGTACAGATCTTTAACCCTCCTATTCTGTTCATTTCAGCTTAACTATCCTACTGTTCCCAGTCAAAAATGACCTATCCTTTTTTTAGACGATTATAAATCCATAAAAATACAGATTTTTTTAACGTAATGTTGTGTTATATATTTGTATTAGCTCAAATTTTGGTGAACATTACAAGTTTTGTGCTTCCTTTTGATATTTATGGGCTGTAGGCCTCACTGACCTCAGCTCATACAACTTGTCACCCAGAGTCTCACGTACAGTGTATCGCTTAGTCATCGTGCTGCCACAGAAAGAATTTTTAGCAAAGCCTCAAAAAAGTTTTGTATATCGGAACTGCGAGAAAGTTTTACGCATCATTAGAACAATGTTGCGTGCTTATTTTTTTGTGTGGAACCCCAACAGGTGTGGTTCCCGTGGGGTAAAAGTTCTATTGGAGATAGTTTCCTGTGGGGGTGCTCATAGAAGATAAAGGTGTAATGTGTGTGCGTGTGTGTGTGCACGTGTGCATGTGTGTGTGTGTGTGTGTATGCCTGCTCAAAGACACCTGCATGTTGGGGTGAGGGAAAGAAATGTGTGAGTGTACTTGAACTTTATTTTATACACTAATTGTAGTCTTACCAATTCATTTTTAGTGACTGGTCATTTTTGATTGGGAACACCACGGGTGGATACAAGTTCAATGAAACATACAAAATTTAATAAAAGTTCTCAAGATCTTTCTTTTGTGCATGCAGATGCCATGTGTGAACAAAGTCATGGAACCTCTTGACAAACAAATGAAATTTTTTAGAAAGAAATCTTGCAAATTGGTCAGATTTGACTGAACATAATAGGAAGGTTAAATTCACTTTTTGCTCAACATTTGACCTTTTGTTTAATCATAAGATTTAATATTTTTAGTCAATGTATTATTTCTAACAATGCTTAAACACTGTGGAAAAGTAAAAAGAAGAATATTACAATGGTCAGTAGTTTGTCATTCCTGTTTTTTGTCCCTTATCCTGAAAAATGTAAACATTTATTCAAGTAGAAGTTATTTTCTGCTGCTTACAAATTGTATTCTAATTTGTTGTGTCAGGTGAGTGGAGGAGATTTAAACAAACCAGCCAGAGTTTGATGGATGGCCACATGCAGGAGAGGCAGCCAAGCGCGACCTTTCAGTTTATCACGGTCAGCACAAAGTCAAAACAAGCAGGCACAAAACTTTTGTTCGCTGTAAAACTTAATTTTGACAGAAAATCGTAGACACTTGGGGATTTCTTTGAATTGGTCATCAGAGAATTATCTAAGAGCTTATTTGCTTATTTGTTTTAAACACTAGAGTTACCCTAATGAGTTATACCAAGACCCCACACAGCCGAACACAGCCATTGCTAACAGGTGCATACAATCAATAACCTCGTCCAAGACAACCTGATTATCATCAGGAAGAGGAGCAGGAAGCAGCAGCAGTGTGCAGTTGTCAAATCTTTTTTAAAGATATTTTTTGGGCTTTTTGTGCCTTTATACGTAGAACATACAGCAAAGTGCCGCAGGGTGAAATTGAACAATTAGCGTAGCCAGAATAAAGACTGGGTGTGCATCAGAAAAACTGGGTGTGCCACATTTATTTTCTCCGCAACGCAGTAGGCTAGACATCTGTGTACCGTCATAAAAATATAACCACTAATTATTCTCCATGTAGGGCTACCTGCAGGTAGGGTTTGGTGAAATGCCAAAATATTCCAGCCGGCCAATGTCAGCCCATCACCCTGTGATTGTTGATGTATTTGCGCAGGTGTTTGTGTGGAAACATGCATGTGTGGAGGAGTCTCCTCCTTATACCACATTTTCAGCAAATGCAATAGTGGGGGAGCTTGTTGCAAAGAAGAATACAAGATCACCTGTTTGGGACTATTTTGGATTTAAGTCGGACGCAACTGACTCGTCTTCTGTAGCAACAGAGAGGATTTCTAGTCCCTGCTAAGTTGCCTTGAGATCCTGACGTAAACATTTCTAGTAACTTTGTGGCAATGAAAAGTCAAAATGTACCGAAAAAGATCAGTGTAATCATTTTTATAATTCATAACATGATTGCATGTAACAAAGTTTTGTGATTCCATCTGTATTTGTTGGCGTTTAAAAAACGTTTTCATTGTGTTCACAAACTGTTTGCTCTCAGACTTTCTTCACTCACAGACAGTAGAGACACAACTTCTACCAGGCAGTCTCGCACCAGTCGAACAGCACCACAAGTAATGTTCACTGGAGACAGTTCATGAATAATAAGATTAACAAGAATTATATTTAGGCCATTACAGCCTTAGTTTAGAAACTGAAGTTTTGGTAGGCTAAGTCTATTAAAATTTATTCACCCTTGCACACCTGTAGCTATGCCATAGAATCTATCAACTGAGCCACAAGGGCGTCCCAGTCGTGGTCAAGTCTGACAGTTTTTTTAAATTTTTTTTTTTTTTTTTTTTTTTTTACAGTTTTCAGCAGCCTTCAGCCTGTACAGTAAGTGATGAAAACACTTACATCCTGTTAGAACTAATCCTGATTTATTAAGATGTTATTAAATCCATACATCAATTTGTGCATGTGCAAAGTCTAATTGCTTTAATTATGACAAGGTAGCCTATTAAATGCTAATTAGGCAATCTGTGATTTCTGTTCATGGTTCAAACTCTTCATTGAATTCTCATATAAATCTTCATCATATCAGTTTGCTGCTGTTTAAAACAAATAGTTGAGCTGTTCCGTCCCTCCAACACATTCAATAGTCAAACACATGAAGTGATACAAGACAATAACTCATAGCACGACCCTGCAAAGGATAAGCAGTTACAGAGAATAAATGAACAATGACTGTCATTATACATAGATTACAGCTATGATGCAGTATATGATTTATGTACTGTATGATGTGTAATGTTTATTTAGTCTCTCTAAATATTAATTGACCATATTAGACAACATGAATTTTGTTATCAGACTTAACCTTCAAAACCAAACACAAAAATAATTTACATTAAAATCTCTTAGAATCGACAAAAAAAACGTTTTCACAAGAAGTCATAGTGTTCAATCATCATCTAATTTAACCAGCTGTGAGATTGAATGAGAACTAGGTGTTTCCCATAATGCTCTAGTGGACAGCAGTGGCCACGCCTGGCTTTATAAACTGCGGCCACTCTCCTGAGGTTGATGTCACCAACATGTGCATGATGTCACAGCAAGCTGGACACAAGAATCTAACCATCATGGCTTGTGCAGTGACTTTTGGTCATCCATTAGGCCTGGCTCATCTCGAAGGAGCCTGTTGTCAACAGCAGCTCAGCTCGAGAGTCACAGTCAGCCACGCCAGCGAGCCGACACTGGCGTGCACAATACGAGGACCATGCCTGGAACTAGCTCACAGAGATGAAACACAGTCATTCTTGATGTTATCACTTCCACCTGTGCTTTCCTGCTATGAAAAGGCAAAATGCCTGTTGCTTGTTGAACATGCCATTTTCCTTTGCCAAATTACTGCAAAGTGAAAACGTCTCGCAGCCGCTATTCAGCTGTGAAGTAGTTGGAGCCCCAAGAGATCACAGAGCAGGTCCGCCAAGAGCTGAAGAGGAAAGTGCATTCACATAAAGACATTAACACTTTACAACACAAAACACTAAACTGTATGTAGGAAATGAGGCAAACAATATAATTAACGCATTTGTTAATACGTATTTCTTCAATAATTTTGAATTGAGAACCATGTGGAAAATAATAATGATATACAGCAAACCAACAGGAAATAATATATTAATGAATCATTAAGTAATAATAAGTTCATGAATTTGTGGCGCCTTGGTAGCTCAGTTGGTAGAGCGGCCACCCTTTGTACAGAGACTGTGTCCTCGTTGCACAGCCCCCGGGTTCATTCCTGGCAATCCTTCAGCTTTCCTATCAAATAAATTCATAAAAAGCCCAAAAGTATCTCTTTAAACAAGTTTATGTGCTAATCACTTTTTTCATGGGCAGTTTTTAATTAACTCTGAGAGAGAACAAAACCAGTTACAGCTCATTAACAAAGTAATCCCTTGTTTTATGATTATCTGATTATCATCTACTTAAACGGATACACCAACTTTTTTTCTTTTTTTGTTATTTGTCTCCCTTCCGAGTTCCAGACAAGAAGATAGATACCGTTCTTTTGACTTTGCATGCATTAACAAGGAAGAGACAGGCAGAGCTCACTCACCACTAATTAGCTTAGCTCAAATTCTGGTAGTCAACAAGAAGTGTTAGCCTGCCTTCACCTGAAGTCATCAGAGAAACTTTCCAACAACTCTAAACGGTCCTGTGTGCTTGTTGTGACTTGTTTATTTACCACGTTGTTATTTTTAGACTCTGATCAG
>JAQLOL010000001.1:28611021-28627664 GCA_029783665.1 Naso thynnoides
AGCCTGCCTTCACATGAAGTCATCAGAGAAACTTTCCAACAACTCTAAACGGTCCTGTGTGCTTGTTGTGACTTGTTTATTTACCATGTTATGTCATTTGTCGACTCAGATTAGCACTTTATGTAAATTTAATTAATTTTTTAACAGACGTTTTGTTTTGTTGACCTTCTTACAGGCATATCTGCAGTGGTTTGAAAATGGGCCCCGCAGTTTTCTTGTGGTACATATTTGATTGTAAAATAACATAGTTGAAAGAATGGTATCTTTCCTCTTGTCTGGATCTCGGGAGGGAGGCAAATAACAAAAAGCAAAACAAAATTGCCATATTCCTCTAATTTGTGACCCATCACTTAAGTGGATATACTGGACTGCTGACAGTGGGACAGCTGGTGAAACTGGGCCATTGTCATGTCAGACAATGCAAATCCCTGCTGCCTGGCTCCAAAATCAAATGGAGAGCTTCTCAAAAAGTTAAAGGTATTTTAGCAGGAGACTAACGGCCATGGATTTGGAAAAAGTTGTTCAACAATCTCATAGAGCTCAAATGTTTGGGTGACTTAAAAATGTTGCATTGTATCGAGGTCAAATCAAGTCAGTTAGTGTAACTTTTTTTGAGTTTTACGTCTCTTCTTATGCCTCTAAGTGATACGAAAATTTACATGCTGGCCTCACCAGTGATAAATGACCATTTTATTTTGTGGTTTTTTGTTTTTAAGAGCTTTTCAATTGTAAAAGTAATAAAAGGAACTATCAGGGCTTTGTGTGCACAACCCTTGCAGAGAATGCAGACATTCTAGTATAGCATAAGTGGTGCAAAATATATTAGGGCTGGGTTCCGGCAAAGACTTCACGATAAGATATGTATCATCATGATGCATTACAATACATTAAATAATTTACATAAAAATTTGAGCAAAAGCAGAGAAACAACTTGTTGTGTAGCACCTGGGTGGTCTAATTTATAAATCACCTTATATGAGTAACTCAGCGGACAAACTAAACCAAAACTAAATAAAAAATTCAACTCTATTTATTACAACAGCATTTGCATTGCACTGCATTACAGAACACACGGAAGTAGATGGCATAACATGAATTTTGTTATCGATATGAGGGCCTGGAATATTGATACAGTACTGTGGAAATAAAATTTGCAATACTTAGTTGTACTGATGCTTTTTTTCTGTTCTATAAAAAAAAGGAGTGTTTCAATCCAGTAAAATCTATTTGATATTTTTGGAAATTCTCTCACAGTGTGGAGCTTAATGTGTTCACCTGTAGTTTGCAGAACACTGGTGTAGTCTTGTACCCCTGTACCCTCCTGAGGTGATAAAATATTCTGGGCCATGTTTCCTGCTTTGAGCGGACACACACACACACACAAACACACACACACAATCTCTTGTAAGTGTCTTTTAAGGTGACAAGTCTTTTGTTTTGGGGGGTAAAAACTCTAAGCTAGTGACAAACACGTTGTCCTCTTTCACACAATCCAAAATTACAGACACAACTCACGCAGGTGAAGAGATGGTTTGGATTGTAGTCATTTTTACCCAGTCTGAAAAGGCCATCCATCTATGCTGTTTCATCAGCTCAGCATGGGCTCACAGTTTGGCTTCAGGAACAAGACGAGAGGATGAAGAGGTGAGGGAGCAAGCACACAGGTATGTTTTATTGATCAAGCACACAATGGGAGAAAGCCCCTGAACATGAGAATGAATAATGCATTAGCCGGGGGAAAGGAAACAGAGATCTGCTTCAGCGATGAGGTGAATTGAGGAGGCAAAGGGGGGATGAGAGCAGACGGTGGGGTCTGGAGAGGGTTTGCTGTGTTGTCAACAACCACATTTCCTGGACTAATAGAGTCAACCGAACCGCCTGTGATAAGAGGCCCGGTAACTGGCTTACGGGTAACTTCAGAGGTGAGGTCAGGTGTAAGCTGAACTCTAAAAGGTGGATGTTTGTTTAAAAGTTTTACATGAGGTGTGTTGTCTCTGTAACTGCATCTTTAATTTGCTCTGAGAAGTTACCTTCATGTTTAACTCATTGTTAACCTGCATGAGCATCCCTCAGTCCAAAATCCTCTGAAGACAAACGCCGGCACATCTGGGAGACCCACTGGACATTGATGCACAGAATGAGCGCTTCACACTGCATCCGTATGCAATGTTTATAATGAAAGACCTGCTGATACACACCAATAGACAGAATACTTTTACATTTCATCCTGACTTGCTGAGAGGTGTGCTTTTGCATGTTACATTTATACAGGCAGCTCTACAGCACAGTGCTTAATGGAGATATAAATTCATGAACAGGCCAGTTTCTGAGATGTGGAGCTCATACAGTAGATATAACTGAATTTTCCTGATTGTTTTTTGACATATTTAAATTAACTTATGTGTCTGTACTTTATATGAGAGCCAATAAATGTCTGTGTAATGCAACGTGAGCTTGGGTGAGAGGAGGTAATAATCCAAGAAACAACTCAGAATTGTAAGATTAAAGTCATAAATTCATGGGGGAAAAACAGCTAAATGAGTATATTTTTTCTTCTGAATATGCCCAAAAAATGGTACTGTCTCTTTAAAATCTGAATGCTTATGATAAATACAGTGTAAATATGGTGATTGTGAGATGAAATCAAAAGGATTTCCTGATTGTCAATTATGACTAAAGTATAATATGATAAGGTCATTCACTGCAGTCATAATACTGAGGTGCACTAAGGTTGATTCAGTCTTGCTAAGTGAAGCAATGTAATGTCTTGAAAAGAAACATTTTTTAGAGTCTTTCTCTCATATATTTCTAACTTGTAGTCAGAAAATATTCAAGTTTTAAATTTCAAAGTTTTTTCTAAGGATATTATTTCTCTCTCCACTCCATAATGTATTTTTTTTCCAACAATAGACTATCAATAATATGCTGTTAAATCTTACATCTCAGCCATATTACAAAGAAAAGAAGAGTTCATTAAACAAAATAGAGAACATTTGGCAAGAACTTTGTGACATGAATTAACTCTGTGGGCAATGTGCTGCCAAAAAGCCTTCCTGTCTTTGTTGACAACCACAGTCTCAAATTTTGCCACTGAAGGGATAGTTTGGCTCTTTTTGTGGGTTGTATGAATCCCTTATACTGTACCTACTCAGTGTCTCACCTGCTATAGAAACAGAGCAGAGAAGGCCTACTGCTGTAGCCTGTCGACAGCCACCTATCTTTTAGTCACCAACATGCTGACCCACCTTAAGTATCCCTTTACATGTATATGACATGTTTAGCGTTGTCAGTACCCAATGTGAGTCCCACGTACATCCGCCATTTTGGACAGCGAGCTTCGTCTACACCATTTGAACAAATCATGTGTGGTTATAAAATGCTAATGTTTAATGCTACTGATTAATTTTCTACTCTTCCAAACATCATATTTAGGGCTATGTAAGGGTCACAAGTTTAATTAGTGAAAAAGGTCATGGTTTGTTGTGAAATGGAAGTAAACTGGTGACAAGGAATTTATTTGCCAGTTAAGTTTGCCAAAGTAGGTGTTAGCGGCTAACGCCATGCTAGCGTCTTTGCTCTGTACTAGCTAACCCACACAAGTAGAATTTACATGCCTTCGCTAGCACTGGCTACCGCTAGCCACAAAGCCAGCACCTCATCCAAGCAAGCAATTATGTTAGCACGAGCCGTGTTAGCTGGCTAGCACTAGTGTCCCTACTAGCTAGGCTAGTGCAAGCTTTGAGTGCAGCACAGGTGAAATAGTTTGCATTTCCATTGAAGTTTGAATTCTGTGTGTGTTAGACCCCAGTTATGATGTTTTTTTTAAAACATTAGACTTGACTTTGGTTGTTAAACTCAGATCATGACATCTGATTTGTCCCACTGATGTAGCTGTAGCTAGCTGTCAAAGATTCCAGATCTTTTCACGCATTAGGCAACTTATCTTGTATTAACAAGCTGATTGTAGGTTAATAGTTTTGACTCTCTTGATATATTTCATTTATTTCAATGAAGGGTGTTTTACTTTGACTTTCCTTGAACAAGGACATATAATAGCCAAAAGGTCAGCCCCACAATATAAGAGCAAGAGACTAACACGGAAAAACACAAAATAACATAAAACTGCAAAATGCTTGTGTGTCTTTGTTGTTGTTTTCTGTCTTCATCGGGTTATTTTGCTTTTCCTTGAGGTCACTGTCATCTGCTGTCCTTTGTGTCTCTTTGTGGTCACTTGGCATTTCTTTAGTCCTTTGCATCTCTTTCATCACTTAGGGTCTTTTTTGGTTTTTCATTGTGTTTGTTTTGCAACTCTTTGCAGTCACAGTCACTTTGCGTCTGCGTATTTGCATCTCTTTGTTATTTTCTGTTTCTCTGTAGTCATTTTTATGTTTAATTTTTTGTGATTGTTTTTGGATCGAGTCACTTTGTCTATTTGTGATCATTTTGTGTCTTTTCATAGTTGTTTGGATCTTTCTGTAGTTATTTGCATGTCTTTGTTCTCAGTTTGTATCTCTTTGTGGTTGTTTTGTGTTGTCAGGATCAAAGCCATTACGTGGTTGTCCACATATTTTAGAATTTATTTATGAACCTTAAGTTAGGCTGGAGTGTACACTTACTTTGTAACCTTTAGCTCATGTGTTCTGTTAATTATTTCCAATGTGTTTTTAAGGTCATAATGACTGATGATATTCAAGGCTCATTTTAACCACCAGAAAAGCTGATTACTATTAAATAGCTGCTGTATTTGAATGATAGTTTCTGGGCCATTAGATGTTGGCACATGTTAGTCTACACACTGACCAGTTACTGTGAAAAGCTTGAGCACATTTGTTTTGCTGGAGTTTTAGCTGAAAAGAAAATCTGATGCTTGGTTTTGTGTAATGAAATTTTATGGCTAGTTTTTTTTCTTGTTATACTAGGCCTGAGGTTGTGGAGTGTCACTTTCATTTATTCTTTTCATTTATTGTTTCATAATGTGGGTGCTGTGAAACCTTTGGAGACTCTTAATGTGTTCGCTGCACACATATACTTGACTTAAGCCCTAATGAGAAACCTGAGATGCTGCATGAAATCAACGGCATAAAGGTTCACAGGTTATTTCTGATGAAATGCCACAAATAAATTTGTGAAAAGCCAGGGATATTGGGTTTGTTTTAAAGGAGGCTGAGGAAATTGTCTGAAAATTGGCATTTTTTAAAAGTACATCTAAGCATATGAGATTTATTTGAGGTGTTGAGCTAGACAGTGTAATCTTGTGGATGTTTCCTGTGGCTGGTTGAAGAGTACAGGCATGTCAACCAAACCAATAGTTGAGATATTACTGTTTCCAAAACTGCAAATTCATTCTCGCATTACAGGAAACAACCAACTGTGATCTGACACAGTTTACTTTCATTAAGTACAAGGTTTGTACATCTTTGACTGCATCACTGATGTCTTTAAAAGCTGATTAAGTTCAACAACATGTTCTAAAAAAAATGAAGGTAGTTGTTGAAATGCATTGTGGGTAAAATCTGGTGTATGACTCATTCTAACAGGAGTGTACTGTAAAAAATAAAATAATATGTGATTGTGACGATTGTCGTCTCTCTGTATAAAAGCCCTGTGAGCCTGGTGAGCTGCCTGGGTTGTGCCTTTCCTCTTTCCCACTGCATGCTGGGGTAAGAGTAACCATCCACAATGTTGGCCTGATGGGGGCACTGTGGAGCACGATGGCATGTAAGCCCCTTATGTGCAGTGGTGAGCTTTAAGGCAATTTTCAGCACTCTGGCAACAGTCAGAATTACAGGATCACCTCCTTTTCTCACTTAACATCAGTGAAGAAGTGCCTTACTTTTAATCAGACTTTGATCCATTGGGTGAAACGAAACTAGAAAAGTCCCGGAGAGCCCTATTATTAGGGTATGTTTAGTTATTTTTTATGCTATTCATGTGAGCAGGCAGCCAGCAGGGGGTCAGGCAGCTCAGCCAGAGGAAAACTATAATGAGAAAGACTAATGTTAATGCTCCCAAAATCCTGCCTGATAAATGTTTGCAGCGTATGAGACCAGTGAGAATCTCCTAGAGGGATAAACAGGATACAAGGTTTTCTTTACATTGTATTTATCTAAATGCATTTCTTTTCTCATTTGCTAGTTTATGGAGAAAATGATTAGCAAAATGCCAGTTACTTTCATTCAGTTTACGTTTTGTTTAGTGACATTCAAAGATTTGTGTAATTACTAAACTATGCACATAGTTGCAGACTGTCGTCATTTCATGTTTGTGTCTATATCTTAGTCTCATATTCCATAAAAACCCCACAATTACTTGTTTGTCTTTAAATAACCCAAAAATAGTTTAACAACACTTACTGCTGTTGAAGGGATATCCGAAATCCTTTAAGATGCAGTGGACTCCAAAAACATCTTTTGTCTTATGTTTATGTCCTCAAAAGTGTCTGACCTTGAATATGATGTACAATATTTGTTTGTCACTAGAGATGTTTACACATTTCTCTACCAATGGGAGAGATGTCTACGTACTTTCGCAAAATCTCCAATTTAGACTCTGGGGCAAATTAGATTAGTTCCGTCACAAATTCAAAAGTCAATCACAGGCAAAGAAATTTAAAACCTCCAGCGAAAGAGCGGACATGTTGCGACAGAAAGTGAGAGATTGCATCAGCACAACGGTTTGTCAGCCACTGCCAGTTACAAGCAAACAAACAACATAAACAAATAAAAGATGAATTACATGTTACTTACTATGCTGATACCTCTGCTAGTGACCAATTTTTCTGCACGACAGAGTGCTCATTTGAGTCCCATACATGTTTTGGCCTTGGCTGAGACATATATGCCTGAATCTCTTCTTGATTAGTATCATCATCAGGCGCTCTGCTCTTTTGTGTGTGAGCAACAGAGTTGGGCAGGGCTGTAGGCCAGCGACTGAAAGACTGAAAGATCCTGAATTTATCAGTGAGGAGAAGAGAGTACATGTGGTTCCTACATTGCCACAAACAGCAAACAGCAATTTTTATCCAGAAGGTCAGAGGAGTGTTTGAGGCTTCTGTAAATCTCTTCAGGATGGTACATTGAGTGTTGGTTAACAACTTTTTCAAAGGTCAGCTGTTTTTGTTTTTTTGTTTTTTTCCCAGAAAAACTGATGCTTACATCTATGACTCAAATGTAAAGGTGTTACATTGGAGAAACAAACTTATTTGTAACATTAAGGTCTTCATACACCGAGTGTGTAATGAATAAACAACACGACAATGCAAATGGTTTGATTGCAAATATTTTAGAAAACTATTATATATTGACAGCTAACTTCACTACAGCAGAGCTTCCTGCTTCTTGCTGACGAGGATGGGTGCTGCTACCTGGTGGTGGTTGGCACGAAGCATCGGTACAGACAGACGAGTATCGGCTACTTTTCCACAAGCTGTTAAATAATCACATAGGTGTTTCTATATTGTTGCTGATGTTCAGCAATTGTTGATGTTTTATGTTGGAGACGAACATGAAGTCTGTTCTGCACAACCATCGGGACTGGTTGATGCCTTTATTCGTAGTGCGAAAGGTCAGACAAATCAACCTTGATGCCAAAAAAAAAGGGGGGGGGTTACTTTTTTGCAGTGTGATATTTGCTTTCTGTGTGAAAGTACTTATGACCAATCAGCAGTTTCAAAAATGTTACTGATGTGAAAAATATTTGTATGAAAAAACCGCACCGGGTGTGTAAAGGCTTTGACAGCTCAGCAGCCGCTTATTTACAAAAGAAATGTCATGACGGATGAACTCTGATGATGATGCCTTCGGCCGCCATCGTTGTATACTACACTCCTGAAAGCTGCTGATTAAAGATATTTCTTTGGGCTTTTTGTGCCTTTATTATTGATAGGACTGCTGAAGGATTGGACAGGAAATAGGGGAAGGAGAGAAAAAGAGAGATGGAATGACATGCAGCAAAGCGCCACAGGCCGAAATTGACCTGTACACAGGGCATCTGCCCTACCAACTAAGCTACCAGGGCGCCCCAACAAGCTGCTGATTAAGTAACAAGAAGATTCAAAAGTCAGGTTAAAGATTCTGTTTCACAGCTTTGTTTGTACATGATCAAAACCACAGTGTGTGTGTTATTTACGCTTTACTGACACTTTTGACACAATTGTGTCTCGTGTGAAACAACCTCCTTCCCAAAAAAAGACTCAGTGTGTGTGGAAGCACAGCATGTGTGGGGAGACTATTAGCAAAGATGTTTTATTTTTTATGACTTGAAATAACAGAATAAATTCTTGTGCCAGGAAGGAGGAAAAAAAAGTGAACTCTCTTGTCACAGCTCCACCTATAGACTGATTGGTGTAATTTCTGCAGCCAACTTCGGGGGAGATTTGAAACGTTTCCGCTGATTTGATTGCTTCTGGGACTTCTTTGCTCTCTCAGGTCCAGAGTGTTTGAGGGCAGAAAAAACGAAGGAAGTGAAGAAAATTCTTAACAAATGCAGAGAGAGTTCCAGCACCTGCAGCTGCTGCTGGAGACACCCCTTCAAGCATTTTCTCTACAGGGATATTTAATTAAAGTGTGTCTCTAGAGTACATATAGCCTGGATTATGCTTGACGGTGCAAGGTAGGAAGAAAGAGAACTTAAAGAGTCACAAAAGGGCCAGAGGAGGCTTCAAAGACTGCAGATGAATCTTTGTCATTGAGGCTGTGATTGGTCCTGGCGGGGAAATTGCCTCAGGCCAGTCTGAAGGATCCTGCTACTTGTTCATTTAAATTCCTCTAACAGAATCTCTTTATTGTAGTTTTTGCATTTCTCACGTCCCATTTAAATGGAACCAGAAAAAAGCCACATGTGCATAAAGTTGCAAAGCGTTTTGTTTCATTAGATATAACTAATTAACAGCTGATTAGTTAGGTGCTGGGAAACGTTTTATTAAACGTCTGAGTGGAAGGACTACATAAATGATTCGAAATGCTGATTCCTGGCAAACATCCCCTCTCCTTGGTGTTTGTCATCGAGGCTGTCAGACATAAACACAACAGGATTACACATAAAACCCTTCAGCGATTCTGGTTGACGAATGACAAGAGCTGACGCGCACTTTTTTAGTCGAGCCAAAACATTTATTACACATCATTGCAGGAGACATGCACTTGCAGCACTTCACATTGTGCACTTTCCCAACTGTAGCTCTCATTTTGGAAACACGTACAGTACAAACCATAAAATAATTTAAAAACAAAACACATATTAAAAAAAGGGGGTTACACTTTTTTATACATGTTCATAATACGGCTTTGTAAAATGTATCACAGAAAATTAGCTTTTGACACAGAGCAAACCATAGGAACCAACTCAGGTATTACACTGACACTGTGCTTGTCGATAGTTAGCAGAAAGACTGTGAACCGGTGACACCCGAGAGGGAATGTCACAGAGAGGGCAAGCGTTGGAAAGAAGAGTCTGTGGGGGGAGGAAGAGGAGAAGGAGGAAGAGGAGTAGGGTGGGTCTATATCTGTCCCCATCTGACGAGAAACAATCCACATGTGCTGGAGGGCAGCGAGGTCGGTCGCTAGGCGTAGAAGGTCTCCACTTTCACTGACTGACAGAACATCGTCATGGAGAAGACAAAGCCCAGTATCTGCACACACACACACACACACACACACACACACACACACACACACACACACACACAAGAAACAAATCCAGCATTATTGGGTTCAGATGTATAAAATCCCAGTGAAATGAAAAGGAACTCTTCTGTCTGTTTGGCTCATTCTCTGTATCATAATGTACATCTGTTTGACAGTAAATGCCAAAAAACATTAAATCTCTCATATCCACTTCTCATTACGTTTATCTCTTGGATAACAATAGGTAGAGCTTCCACACACTCCAATCTGCGCAGTGTTCAGTCATTAGATACTGCACAGATTGGAGTGTGTGGATGCACTTTTGTTTGAAATTGCACTGCAGCAATTTCTCCAACAAACCCTTTTTATCTGGTATCTTTTGCCTTTGGTGACATTAAAAACTTTTCAAAGTTTCAGAGTTTTTTTTTCTTTATAAGTTTCAAGTGAAAATGTAAACAAATACAACCTAAATGCCTTCAAGCTGTGGTTAGTTATTCTTTTTACTGATTTTTATGTAAATAAAATTAGGTTAGACAATATCTGTTAGTTTGTTTTCACAGTTTTTTTAACTAAAAAAAAGAATAAACTAAATAGATAAGTAATAAATGGCATAATATACAAAATTTCAATGTGCAAAAATAGGCAACAAAAACAAAATTCATCGCCACTTTATACAATGAAATCATCAAATAAAAATGGCAGCACACGAACTTTGCCCTGCACTATCCATAACCTTATATATTTGCAAATATTTTGGAATAAGTATCAGAGTAAGTAAACATCGAATTAAGTCAGTTAAAATTCTAAGTGTGCATTTTTCTCTAAATCTGAGCTTTACCAAAATGCCTGCAGCACAGAGCATGTTTAACTTACAATGCTGGCTTGCTGTTTCAGTGTGAACACCAAAAACAAAGTCTGTGCAAAATAATGATGCAAGGAGAGCTGAGGAGAGACAACTTTTAGTCACCTCCAGCTCTCTCTGTTATAACTCATTGTAAATGCCAACATAGCTGAGCACACAGCTTTTGTCATTAATCTGGTTTTATGTTGATTTCATCACCACAGCGCAGCAGCTTGGGAGTGACGGCTGCTTAATATGTCCTGTTAACGAGCTGCAATAAAATAATGATGTCATACTTGTTTTTGTCTAAAAAATGATGATGAAAATTATGTGTCATTAACTACGCTGTGAATCCTGCTGCATTAAACCACAGGAGAGATGAAGGTGAGAGCAGAAGGAGACAAAGACCTAGTCCACACATATACAAATACTTTTAAAGGAGCAATACGCAAAATTAATTCACCACCAGTGGTCGCAATTCTGTATCAGCTTTACACCAAAACAAACCTGCATGTCAGCCACACCTCCCATTTCCCCTGGCACTCCACCTGCCTCACCCCCTGTTCTTAGCTCAGGAGAGGGAAGAGGCCCACTAAAGGTTAGCGTTAGCTCTGCTGTCTACCACATCTTCTTGATGATAATTTAATGTTTTTTCAGGCAACCATCCCCCCACCCCCAGTTGGTGTTAACAAGTCTGCCATTGCTCATATCTCTATCTCTGAGATGAGAACCGTTTTCAGTTCCCGAACAGTGGATCAAAGTCAGTTCAATCAATTCTGTGTAGGTTCAGCCTGAGCAGAATGTATGCGTGGGGAAAACAAAAGGCTCTTAATGGAGCTATGAAACTATCATTCGCCATGGCAACAGGTAAATACTGTAAAGTTCAGATGTATAAATGTAGGCTATGTA
This sequence comes from Naso thynnoides, assembly GCA_029783665.1. Classification (NCBI taxonomy): domain Eukaryota; kingdom Metazoa; phylum Chordata; class Actinopteri; order Acanthuriformes; family Acanthuridae; genus Naso; species Naso thynnoides. The sequence goes on from JAQLOL010000001.1 coordinate 28,622,395, forward strand.
AGTGTGGACCATGAAATTTATCCTGAATAACAGGACTGGAGAAAGGAGTCAGTATGTTAACACTATTTTACTCAGCATAATCCACATTCATCATTTATATGACTTGAATTCCCCTAATGGATGACAGATCTGCAATTCAATTGTATTTTGGTCAACATGAAATTTCTAAATATCTGATATTTATTCAGCTTTAACCTGACAGCAAGAAGGTGTAACAGATAATAACTTAAGATAAAAATTTGGATTAAACAGAGGAGATACTGTAGCGTGTTGGGAGTAAGTGGGCGGAGTTTCCCAGCATGCTTTAAAACAGTGTGTTTGAGGCCAAAAGCCAAACTAAACTGTTTAAATGTGCTGTAAATCAACACAAATATTTTTTGTTAAACAGTCACCTGTCCCACTGCTCTTCACACCAATTCTACAAATGCTATTCGATTACAGTGCAAAAGATATCCTAGCGCCATGAGTCAAGTGGTTAAAGACCGCTCATTTGTGTATATATACAACAGACATTTCTTCTAGAGGTGTTTTAGTCTTCTACTGCCTTCAATCTCAAACCAAACATTTAAAGATCAGGGTTTATGTTCCAATATCAGCATAAAATCCACTATTTTCATCTCAAAACACATAAAAAAACCTAAATTTAAACTACATTCAGTCCAATCAAAGAGCCAAATCACCTCAGTCACTTAATATACATGTAATGATTAATAACATGTTTGAGATGTTCCCTTGATGAGACAGATCCCAACATGTCAGCTGATCAGTGTCTGATGTGTATAAAGCTTCATGCAGATTCGCTTTAATTAAGTGGCTATTGCTGCAGTAATTGAAATGTCTCATTGAAAAATGACAAAATGAAAAAAATACAGGGTGTACAATGTTTCTGAAGACACAACATTCTGCACAATAATGTACTTCCGTACTGACTGAATGAATAAATGAGGAAATGAAACCGTGTTTCTGGCGCTGTAAGAGGGAGGGGACAGAGAAACTTGAGCTTTATTGAGGAAAGCTTCTGACGTCTGAGGCCAAAAATTCTTTTTACCCCTTCCACACAACAACACTACAAATGGCCTTTCTTATTAAAAAAACAGTTAGTTCCAACCAAGTAATTTGATATGAGGCATTCTGTGAGATGTAGGCTATTACTCCGCTTCATAGGGGCTCTACTCACTAACTGCTGGTTGCTAGGTTACTTTGTAACAAACCGCACCAAAAAGATGGATGTTTTTCCAGATTGTCATCAGACCAGGATGAAGGGAAGGAAACAAGCAAGCAAGAAAGTACTGGACCCTTCTGTAACCTATAAAGTAAGCTAGTGTGCAAGAACATGTTCATTGTTTGTGTTACTTAGCAACAGTCCTGTCCCGGTCCATTTGTGGAACTATTTGCATTGGCGGATTAAATGAACAAACAAATCAGAATATGTTTTTGCTTATTGCTGTCAACTAAAGTTGGTAGAACTGTTGCATAAATTGGCCTGCGCCCTCGTGCCTCCAAACACATCACACCAGTGACAATGGGTCCGCCTGTTTTGGGGCGAATTCCATATTACCACATGAATCTGTCATGTCTGGGTTTGTGTTGCAACTGCTGGCAGCTATTTATGCACTTGATTATGGCGGTACACTCTGCCCTCGCCGGTCTCTGCCCATCACGTGAACGGGAGGGCACCAGGAGCTCCAAAACAAGCAGAACCAATATGAAATAGGCCTACGACATCACTTCCTTCTCATGTGATTTTGCTTAACAATCTTCACCCTGGCAGGAGTTTTCCAGAACATCAGTGCATGTTGGCTTAAAATTCCATTTGTGTGTAGACAAAAGGTCAAAACGCATAGAAAAAGCTACGTTTTTATGTATGTGTGGACAAGGCGTAGAGGGCTGAGGTTGAAGCTGCTTTGTTTGAGCTGTGCAGTCACAGGTGAGGACTCTGTGGTTGACTGATTCATTTCACCTGCCCCTGATGATCCTGCTGTGTGTTTAATCCATGTGTTTCCTCTCTTTGAGCTGTGTTTGCTCACCAGTCCTGCATTTCTGTCTGTGCTCCTCATGTCAACCTTTTACTCAGTGTTGTGTTGGTATTTCTCTTTGGTCGAGAATTTTCCTAAGCCTGTTGTTTGTGCCTGCTAGTTTTGTTTCTTGGATTCAGCTTTTGCTATTACAGCTCACCCTTTTGCACAGTATTTTCAACCTGCCTGCCTTTGTGTTTTACATTTGAGTTGTTTTTGTTCTACAATTCTTAAAAAGCTTTGAAATGTTTAAAAAATACTGAAGGCTTTTTTCTTTCACATCTTTCCTGAGTTGTAAAAGCTGTGCAACACCAAATAAAAGGCCACAGTTGGGGTGTGCAAACCCTAAACCTTAAACAACAGCAATTGTGGCTGCTAGTGATAATTAGAAGAAAATGATTACAGCTAAAATTTGGTAGCACAAATAAAGACGTAAAAGTCAGGCTGTAATGGCAAGTGTCAGTCTGTAAAGTTAGCTAACATTAGCATAATAAATCATGCTGCTTATAAAACTCAAACTTTATTCCACCTCTCATTTGTAAAAGGAAAAATTCCTATTTCAGTAATTTCTCTTTCTTGCCTCGGCCTAAACCACACTTGTGTAATTCTTTGTATTGTATAATGCTGTGAGTCAGCTGGCAAACATCACAGATATTTGAGATAAGTCTGGCAATGATTACATCTTTCTGGTTTCTCATTTTGCTGCTGGTAGGATTTTCAAAAAAAGGGCACCAATGGGGCGACTGAGAACGAGCCTGCAGCATCACAGGAGCCCTGTATGATATTTCTCCTCTCGGATTGCAGAAGCAAATCACGTAACTCCTGGCTGGAGAGGAGATAAAAGAATTTTATGGAAAGTCAAACCCTCCTATGTGGTCTTCAGCGGTAACACAAGAGGCTTATACGAGCTCCTGCTGTCCACAGAAATCCTGCATTCAGTAGCACTTAATGCAAAGGACACTGCAAGTATTTGGTTTATTTATCACAAAGTAAGAACCTCCGTCTGAGGCCGCAGATATCAAGGACTGAGTTAATGACTGCTTTAAGAAAAAATTATTCTCACTACTTAAAAGCTGTAATTACCTGAGTAAGTGCTGTGCATAGAGCAAAGATCCAAAGTGCTACCAGGTTGTCATTAAGCCAGTCTTTTACCCGCTCGTAGCATGGCTGTGGAGACAAAAAGAAGAAGAAACATTAGCTCATTAATGTAAACCTACTATTTAGACATCCAGCGCTACATACAATCAGATGAAGTACCATTAAAAAAAAGAGTCTTCTCCTCCTGGAAATAAGGAAACTATTGAGAAACTGTGCTAGAAAATGTTCTTTATCCATAAGACCCCAGTGGCAACATCCTCCTCCTCCTTTGACCTCATATTCTTTGGGGAAACTTTCCAAAAATTAAAGCTTGTCCCTGTCGTCCTTGTCTTCTGTCAGCTTTACAAACAGGAGCAATGTGAATGTGGGAGCAGCACATGTGCCTGAGGTATCATTCAGACATGTGAATGGGCTGAATTTTTCCTGTCTGACATTGTTTGAACGTGTTGTGAAGGCAACTCGACAAACGCTAAAAAAAAAAAAAAGTCTCTCCCCTCTAGCAGCTTTTCCATTTTTAATTAATTAATTAATTTTTTTTTATCTCTATGACATTTTCACTGCCTATCAACATTTCTTGTCAAACACAGGGAAATGTCCCTGAGCTAAGTGGTGCCCATCTCTCAGAAAGAAAAGAGAGATAATTATTATTAATAAGGATGAGAAAAATGCCCTTTTGATTTAGAAACATATGCAAGTAATGAAAAGGAGATGAATCCTAAAAGCACAGAAAATGGTTTTCTAAGAACACTTGAAAGCTGACATTAAACGTGATGGGGGTGGTATTTGCTACAAGGGCCGTGTAATGCACGGTTACTCCTTATCTCTGAGACTTTTGAAGTTTATCCATCCACCTGCCGCTGTGGGATGTTACTAATACATTTACTCAAATTTTCTACTGCAGTAAAAGTTTGAGATACTTGTACTTTATTTGAATATTACCATTTAGTGCTACTTTCCTCTTCTACTCCATTTCAGAGGGAAATGTTGTACTTTTAACATCGCTTCATTTCTTCATCTAATTTATTTTATAGCTTTAGAAGGGTTCAAGATCGTGGTGTCATTTTGTGAAATCTGCAGCGTTGGAAGCTACCTGCATGGGTTCACCAGAATCTTTTTGCTCCCCAGCCAAAACTACACACACTTGATCAGAGTGTTGCTAAGCGAGAGATCACAGAACAATATGTTTGGGCTCTCTCTCTGGAAAGGTCTAAATTTGAGCTTTAGGAAAATCTGATGATGTAAACATAATTCACAATTTTGGGCATTTTTGAATGTTTCTAGGCTTGTCCAAAGGATGCACACTGCATGGACTGAACACACTAAATGCGTGATGATAAAATGCAGGATTGTGCCAGAATAAAAAGCCAGTTATTGCTAGAGAGGAGAGTATCTAAGCTTTCATTAGATGCACAACATTTGTACACTGAATCAGGTTTTATTTTAATAATTCAGGTTACTCGGGGGCCTTGAAAAGCAGCTACATTTAAACATAACTCAACAATTGCCTGCTTTACATCAGAAGGTTTCATTTTAACATGTTTGGGGTCTTTGAAAAGGTCTGAATTGGAGCTTCAAAAAGAGATAAAACTCTAATAAATCACATATTGTAAGCTTCATTTATCATGTTAATAATGATGACCACTTTCAGCCCTGAGTGACATCTGAAAGCTGTCGGTGGTCAATGCCCCATAATGCAATGCGCCATGAAGTTGTTCCCAAGCCCTGTTACAGTTGCTGATTTAAATCAGTAAAATACAAAATATAACTAATAATGTATTAAGCTACCCAGCAGTCTATTAAGTAACTAAAAGTAGCTCAACCTTTACAGTGATTTGCAAATCATAATAATTAGAATCCACTGATATTATATGTATATTTTTGAAATGAGCTTTTGTCTAGTGGCAGCCTCTGGTGCTGGAAAATGAAACCACTACAAAAGTGCAACTACTGCAGTTCCTTGAATGGCCACTTGAGGCTTGTTCCAAAAGCAAGTCAGTCCTTTATCAGTCTTTGTCAGGTGACGTAAGCCGCAGCGCTTTTTGGGTCCAAGCGCCATTTCGGGGGTACAATGACACAACGCAAGCATTTTACTTAATTACAACCCTACTGAAAACTATCCCTACATTATATGAAACTCTATAGCTTGACATGAACAGA
>JAQLOL010000001.1:28629922-28641021 GCA_029783665.1 Naso thynnoides
TAACTACCACCTGAATCCTCGATCTACATTAATCAAAGCGCACACCAGCTGGATTAATTGTTTACAAATTCTCTTTCACACTGACGGGCCACTGTAATTCACAACATGAAGGCCAACAAGCTGTCGCCCGAAGGAGGTGATTATGCATAATTTTTAGAAATCTTTCAGTCTTTTGTGCAGAAGGTGATTTCAGGAGAAGTAATGGAAAAACATTTTAAAAGGTTACATCTTTCATTTCTAAAACTGAAAACAACCGCAGCTTGACCATGGTTCGACCTTTCTACCACTGAATGGACAAATAAAATTGAATTGCAACAACTGCAACAAATGAGGTAAGAGGGTTGTATTTAAAGATGAAGGGTCATTTTCTCATGTGACCTGTGGCGATCATATTTAATATCTGCCCTTTGCAAGTGGAGGCAAAGTTTCACTGAAGATTGGGTTTATTTACCAAATTTCTCCTCATAGCAAGAAGGTCCTGGGTTCGATTCCCAGCCGGGGCAAGACCTTTCTATGTGGAATTTGTATGCTCTCCCCCTGTCTGCGTGGTTTTTCTCCGGGTGCTCCGGTTTCCCCCACTATCAAAAAAACATGTACAGTACAGTCTATCTCCAGTCAGTACTCTAGACCAGGGTACTGGCTAAGATCTGGGGTTGGTCCCCAGGTGCTGTGCTGTGGCTGCCCACTGCTCCTCAGAGATGGGCTAAATGCAGAGGACAAATTTCACCGTACACTGTGTATATGTGACCAATAAAGTACCTTTATTTTTACCAAATATGAGAAAAGGGGTCTCTGACTCATGAAACTTGACAATATTAAATCATTGCAATACAGAAAAGTACACAAGTGTCTTTAAAGGTGTGTTCAGACTGAAAGCGATCAACGCGATGTAATCGCAAGAAACACCAGTGTCATGTCACTTGATCATAATTGGATCATATTTTGGATCATCGTTTAAATCGCATCATTTGGGCGATGTACACAGTCCGCTTATTAGCTTGTTCGGGAGGGTTGTCTGGCCACTTTCTGTCCTTAATAATGACAGATTTACTCATCATCTGCACTATATCAGTTGTGGAGGTCCTGCACAGATTGGAAAACTTAACGTCGGGTCTAGGTGATAAAATCATCCAGAGCCTGTTCAGTTGTGTTGCAAAGCTCCATGTCAGCCACAGTTAGCGTTAGCTAGAAGCGTCAGGAGGAAGGAGGGCTCGTCATTTTCTATCATTAACTAAAGCCAATTTAATCATCCTTTTTGCACAGCATCAGCTGTGGAAGTCCCAGAAATGTTGGAAAACTTAACGACGCCTTGTCTGTGTTTATAACATCATCCTGTGGTGTGTAAAGTTGTGTTGTTGGAGCTCCACAGTATTCACACACAGCAACAGTTGTTTGGACTACTATGTCTAATTCAAAGTCCGTTAGCTAAATTTCAGCAGCGTTCGTGCCGTTGGGATGTCATTGATGTCTCTGTCGCAGCACAATGTCAGGCGAGGTCGCCTGAAAAGTTCATTTTTCCAACTTCAAGGGATGAGGGGATGAGGCGATGGACGCCTCGCCACGTGTTTCACATCGCATGTGTCGCGAGATTCGCATTGCCTGAAGTGACATCGCGTCTTTACATTGATTTTGTATGTATTCTTGTGGCGTTCATCACGTTCATTGCTTTTGGTTTGAACACACCATAACAGTCTTGGGTTTATTTTATATATTTAAATTTTGTATGATCTCACAATGTCCGTTTAATAGCTGTTCTGCAGCTTTCCAATACATTATCTTCATCAGTCATTGCCTTATTGTCATTTAAAAAGTTTAAGGATTTCTCAGAAACAATGTGTTTAGATGCATTGTACAACAGCTGGATGTGATATGATATAAATGATCAAAAGTCAGAACAGTTAGTAAAATGACCTTGTAGTGAGACTGTGTTGTCAGCTCATGTGTCCCAGTTGAAGAACTAACTCTGAACCTCAAAATATGTGATGTCAAATATGTCACACTGTCTATGTTTTAGATACAAAATTGTAATAATTTTATCAGAAATTAAGCTTTAAAGCAGACATGTGACAAACTTCATCTAGAGCTTCATTAACCGTCCACTTCTACAGGCGACATCTGGCACACTGGATATGATTTTTGAAATGGGCCCATTTAGCATTTCGTTGCATTGGCTTAATTACATCTGAAGCTGCACTGAAATTGTTGTCATTATTGTTCATCATCGTCACTCACTGTAATGCACAGTGACTGCTGTTGCTATGCTGGATAACAAAAGTAGACTAGTCAGTGTGTTAAGCGGCCAAAACATATTATATCCTAAATGATGACAATACAAAACATCATTTTTGCCACTGCATCTTTTAAAATTTTTGGCACTTCTTAAAAAAAATCAAGTTTTTTCTGTTGAGCCTGTTGTTTTCCTCTCTTGGGATCTTGGGGTCCTAAATTTTTCTTAATTGTTTGTAACATCCTATGGAACTGATGAAGATCCCCAATAACATAAACTACATTGACTTTGCATCCAACTGTTGTATTCTTATGATGTGTGGGAGGATAAAATGTGAAGAAAACAGGACCTTAAATTGAACCCTGAGGGATCCCAAAGGACACAGTGGTCTGTGGATGAAAATTAATTTCCATTTCAAAATATTTGGCAAAATCTGATTAAAAATCAGTCAAAAGCTGACTCAGACATCCCTACCCATGTTTCAGCATAAAAATTGTGTGGGTTTTCTTTGGCAAATGCTCATATAAAAGTGAGAGGAGGGCAGTTTGATGCATCAGCTGCCAAGAGGAGATCATTAGTCTACAGGGCTGGAGCTGGACCTCTGAAACCAGATCAGAATTTTCAAAGACTGAGTTCTGAGGCAGAAAAGACAGCAGTTCACTAAAACTGTCTTCTCTTGGACTCTGCACAAAAGAAAGGGAATTCTGAAGACGTGTCTGTGGCTGTTCTAGGCTGAGATTTATTTATTTATTCATTTATTTTTTAAGTAATGGTTGTCGTATTCAAAAAATAAAGGGTAATGTTAGTTTTCTAGCTTGCTTCATTTAGTAAATGAATAGACGGTGAGACTAAATCTGGTAATGACAAATTTATAGGATGAGTGTCAAGAGAGCAGGTTGTTGCTTTCCTGTGAGACACATTTTCCTCAGTTTATAAATAGTAATGATAGAGCAGAAACAGAATTCAGTGCAACAGACTTTGCCAAGGGTCACAAACAGGTCACGAGTAGGTGGAGTAATCTTATTGCTGAATTAAAGTGTAATTAATACCAGCTGTCCCTACACATTATCTTAACACACTCAATTACCTCAACGGCAACAACTTGGTGATTTATGTGCAGGTTCATTTAGATACGTACATTTACATTTTCTTGAGGACAGACTTGCAGAAGTGATATAGCTTGAATTTTATTGTTTGACCAAAGCATACTCTGCATGTCCTGTTCAGCCATTTTCCCAGCACTCACAGTCATAGACATGCATGCAGCAGTTTCAAAACACCAGGCTGTTTTTATATGGCACCAAGATCCTGAAAATAAGTGTCAACATTCTTTTCATCTGGTTTGGCAGAAGCAAAAAAAGCATCACAGTTGTTCTGTTCAGCCTATTAATGTTTTGAGAGATGTGAGATTTAAAGAGAAGCATCACAAGACTCTAAACCGCAGTTGTTTGGCCTTTTGCACTTGTAAAGTATTTCATGTTGTAGAAACTGTCTGTCATCTGGTCGCATGATTGCTTTCTTAAAGGAGCATTCCAGTGTTTCTACATGTCATTGTCCTTTGTCAAAATCTGCCACATGGGTTACATAAACCCCGCCCATTTTTCCTGAAATAGCTTTATCTTTGCCATACGGTGTTTGTTTACATTTTGTCCATATTCAATAATCTTCACAGAAAGTAGCTGAAAATGTGACAATGATAGTTAGAAAGAACGTCTCTAAAGTAGTGATTTATCCCCATATGATTTATCCACAATGCACTTCTGTTGGCTTTTCAATTGAGAGCCTTTTAGAAAAAAACAAAAACAAAAAACAAAAAACAAAACCAGAACCACAAAAACTGGGCTTCCAAATGGCTTTACTAGAACTGACAAAGATGGAGGAATTGTTCTATAATAAAAAGGGTCCTTTTGTTAGCAGTGTGCACTCAATGATAGCCCCATGCCCCAAACAAAACACATATTGATCAGGAGAGAGATGGGAATCTGACCTACAGTAGGTATCACTGTAGATAAAGACCAATGGCTTGACATATGTCAGCACAGAGTATTTAAAAAACATTTGTAAATGATAGAGGTAATCTCTGCTAATAGTTAGAAGTCAAATATACTCAACTACTCAACTCTCAACTCAAGTTGATTTATTTAGCACTTTACACACAACACAGTTGACCCAAAACGCTTTACAGCACCCACAGGAAAACAAACATAAGATAAAAGAAGGCAGTAGACACAAAAGAGCAAGCAAAATGAGAAATTTTAATAATGATGATAATAATAACTGATTGATAATTAACTGATAATCGAAAACAGCAATAATATAAAGCGGGCTTCATAAAGAATGACAATGGTGGAAATTTAGACATCTGGGAACAGGGAAATCACCTAGGCTGATGAAAAGACTTGGCACAGTTAAATACTAGTGAGCTTAAATATTTATGTAGTTGGCTCTTGAAGATATCAATAGTGGGGTAGAAATGGATGGCAGGAGGCAGAAAACTGACCCTTCGCTAAGCCACGCCCCCTTAAGTTACTGTTGCCATGTCTGTCAAGCTTTCTGAGCTAGCATGGCACTCTCTCTGTAATGAATTGCACTTCCTGAAGAAATATTGTCTAATTTTTGGAAAAACAAAAAAGTGATTTCAGACAGAAGCAGACAGACGGTCTGCAGTATGCATCTGAATGATTTATACAGGATATCAAACTGACTCAGAAGAGAAAATAAGTTAGAGTTATGAATATAGAGATACAGGCTAAAGCCTACAGATCACAGTGCAGCAGCTTCAACTTGGGTTTCACTTCATTCATTGAACAAACAAGGACTCTTTTAATGATTTAGGACCTGTTTAGGACAAGCAGAGGACACGACTCTTCGTATATTAACGTTAAAAGTAAAGTTGGGCTGTTCAGTCAGGTTCAAGTTTGGATTAACAGCGTTGCAGACTGCTGAGAGCTGCTATTTGCCGATTTCAGCCATAGACTTTAGCTTAGCTGATAAAGCTTGCTAGCGCTCTTAATAGTTATAAGTAACTCAAATTAAGCAGCTAATATCCACTGCTGTAGCTGCTAAAAATAAGACCCTTTTGACCATCAATTCAACATTAGCAGCACCAGCACTAATGTCCTTCAAGGCAGAAATACATTAGTATTTATAAATATAAATCTCTTACTTTATTTGTGCCCTCACTCCCACCAATTGTTAGTTAATGTTTGCTAAGCCCTATAAACAAGCAAATGTTGACATAAGAGCAGATAAACACACTGTTTAGTGCTTTTCTCACACTTTTGCTCTTATGTTTTTTTTCCTTTTTTTTTTTTTTTTTGGTTTTACAAAAGCCAAATAGCCTAAATACAAAACCTATAAACTCTTCATATATCTGCACTACTTCACAGTCCTCCATGGTTGCTAAGGTATGATTTTTGTAATAAATACAAAACTTTAAAAGTAAGAAAAAGAAAAAGGAACATAAGAAGGACAATAGCAGACATACTTTCATGCCCATGCCTACACTTACCGCTGTCCACCATGTCCCCGGGTTGTCCAGGCCGCAGTTGTCGCTGTACTCCAGGCAGCAGGAGTCCGGCACGCGAGAGGCATTATAAACCTCAAACCAGTCGGTGTGGTTTGTTACTCCACAGCAACGAAACTGCACCAGAGAAAGAGAATCAGTCAAGAGAGTTTGGCCTTTACGTCATCATACCAAAATAATTTCTGCTAGAATTTTCAACCGGTCAGGAATAAAATTTATTAAACAAAATAAGTCAAATGGACCGAATGTAGGAAAGGCTTCATCATGTTTATTCAATAAAACCGAGATGAAGAAGCCTTTTCTGCACAAACCACATGTCAAGTCTTGAATCATTTTATTAACTTGCCTGCTTCTTTTTATCTACATCGTCCCACTTTGTCAGTGGTATAGACTTCAAATGAGATTATTACAGGAGGGATCACATCTTGCACCACAATCCAATTCATCAGCATGCTTCGTGAAAATATAAAGTGCCCCTGATGTTTGGTTTATTCAGCGGACTTAAACTCCACACAGAAATAACGCTGCTCGAGTCTCTTCGTGCACAGAATCGGGGATTGTGTGTTAATTTAAAACTCCCTCACCCGCTTAAACAATGGATCAAGTTTGCAATTTATCATGAACTGCAGCAGAATTCAAATAAGCAGAAAGCATTTGAAGCACAGTCTTAATGTTCGAGGACAAACAGAGGTCTAAAAACTGCATAGAGTTGCAATATTCAAATGTTATCACCTTGAAACGTTTATGACCATTGTGGCCTGTGACCCTTCTGATTTATTGTTCTGGCATTTGGCATTTTGAGGAGGTTTTTAACTACCTTTTCTCATCTATAAAGATTCTTTTCTATTCCATAAGTGGCCACTAATAACATTCAGAATGAACTTTGCTCCAGGGACATTTGCTGTATTATCTTTTCAGTGAGTCAGCATAAGAAGGAGGCTTTGGGAGGAAGAGCAGTGACAGAAATAGAGGTGGCTTTTAATGGTCTTGCTGTCAACCAGACTACATAGAGCCCCACACTAACACACACATAGAGAAGTGCTGATCTGACAAGGCAAAAAGTGCACGTTCACACTTGCACATTTTCAAATAGTGGCTCATTCAGGCAGATTCTCCTTCTGCTATCATCCTGCACCTTAACACCCACACATGCAGACACAGGCACGCATTTGCATATATTATTTGCATAGCAACGCACTACGCTGTCATCATTTATGCACTTTCTGCCACCATGCACACACACAATATGCCTCTCAGACACTAAACACATGCATGCTGACAGAGCAAAGTAAAACAATCAGCATTAACTGCAAACTGTATTTGCTAATGGAACAAACCTACAGGTCATGACAATAGATCTGTGATAGGAAGTCCACAAAGCTTCAAGCCTCAGATTGAACAAAGACATTCACCAGCAGCCGCCTGTGCAATCCTTAATTCCAAATCTCTGTTTCTCACGTTGTGTATTTTTGGGGTGGAATTTTAAAAAATATAAATAATACAAAGGAGGAAGCACATCAAAGTTAGAGCTGGAAACAAAGATTACCTCAAAGAGTCTGTTTGCATTAATCTCTTTGACAGCTTTTTTACCAAAGCATTTAAACCAGAAAAGCTCCAACTGTTTGTTATTGTCGAAACATTTTACACATTTTTTCCTGGCACCATTTTTCAGATTGTCAGTATTTTTTTTTCTGCCAGCCTGCTTGTAAATGTCCAGATCCCATTAGCTCCAAAAATGATTACAGTGTTTCATTCGAATTTTACACAAAAATGAGAAATGTAAATTCAAATGGCCCTTCAAAGTCTCACTTCTCCCTTTTCATTTAATGCGATCACAGTGGCACAAATGGAGAAACCTTGCCGATAGCAAAAGTAAGCAGTGTCACAATGAATAATGCAGTCAAAACGTCATGTATCTCAGCTTGTGACAAGGTATTTTGCATGACTTGACTTGCTAAATGGCACTGAAGTTAATATTGAATGGGCTGAGATGTTCATAACAGAAGGTATAAGTTTTTTAAGCATCATGTTCTTAAAAACTGTGACCAAGGGAAAGTGAAAATCCTGAAACTTCTTGGCTTTTGTGTTTTCTTAATTTACTTCATACTCAAAAGACCATTCCAGTGCTTCTACACATCATTGTCCTTGTTGACATCAGCCGCATAGGTTACATAAACTCCTCCCATTTTCTCCAAAATACCTTCATTTAGGTACATTCAATTAATGTTACAAAAAGTAGCTAAAAAATATGGGACCTTAGTTAAAAAAGAACATCTGTATCAAAATCCTTATTCACACTAATATACGAGTTAGGAGCAGTTGTAAGGAACTATTTTTCCAGGCGTAATTTCTTCTTCACAGCTCCCGGTCCCTTCTCCGTCTCACGCTCAGTGTTTTTCACCCAAATAATCGCAGACGTTCTCTTTAGAAGGGTGAATTACCTACACCTAGAAACTTTCACACTTTCACCTTGTTTTAACATGAATGGCAGTGAATGAGCTCTAAAAATCCAGTCTAAAATCTACTAAAGTAAACACATGGTCAACATGGTTTAACAGCAACATTTGTAGAAGATAGGGGCGATCTCTGCTAATGCAGTAAAACACAGAGTGGTATGTTCCTTTTAGTTTCAGATCACAACCCACTCCCTCTGTTGATCTCTCATCATCTTACATCAGTTTGTACGATCATCCAGGCGTTGGTCAAACCCACGTTGCCCTCCGTGCCGAAGAGCTGCAGGCCCTTCTTCAGATCCCTCTGGGCGTAGTGATCAATCTGACACAACAGGGGAGGAAAAAACATTATATCAGAATAGAAAACAACTCCCACTTCTAACTGTGTGAATTTGAGGAAGAAATGATAGAAAGTTTATCAGGCTTCAGTGTTTGGTGCAAATTATTTCAATTTTCAAGAGACGAGAAAAAATGCAATTTAAACTTAAGTGGCAACAAATCAAAGTGGATTCTTACTTTTTAAGAAAACTGCAGAATGGTTTGTTACAAGTAAACCAACTTAGAAAATTTCAATACAGATTGTTTTTGGCTAATTTCCTTTTAACAAACAACAGACAGCTAGAAAAGCAAGAACCATTGTATTAACACGGTGATACCACTGAGAAAACATGCTTAGAGAAATAAATCAAATATATTTTTCCCCATCAGAGCAGGAATTTTCATTTGTCTCACCAATAAAGACAATAACAAAGGAAGAAAACCAACAAACATACATAGATTAATAAGTACAAAAACACAAGATGAATCACAATCTGACTGGAACAAGGCAAAATACCATTTGTGAACAAGTTTATGTCCCAACATGGGATACTTTAAAGTTGTTTGTTTATTATAATGATTGCACATCATTGTACAAAGGGTCCCTTATGTACCTTTATGTTTACCAAATGTGTTGTGTTGTGCAGAAGGGTATATAGAGTGCATTAAATTCGACGAGGAGATGTTCAATGCAATTAAAAACGGACACATTCTCCTGTATACGATGAAAAACAAACAAACAAAGAGAACAATGAACACACACACAGTGAATGATGAGAATGTACCCAAATGAAACAGAGTTTGATAATTTGCTAAGCTAGGTTTTTACACATACTCAAAGGAGAACAATATGAAGACAAGATATTATTTTTTTTCTCATCACCTTCACTTTCTCACTGTTTTTTTGTTTAAAAAAAAAAAATATATATATATAAGCTCATATAAACTTGATGCCAACAACACATTTCAAGAAGTTGGGACATGAGCAACAAAAGATTTTTGCCAAGCGTCTTTCCCTTCTCACAAAAGTACCATTTTAAATACATTTCTGTCCAAATAACAGCACAAAAACACAAATAAAGTGTTGTCTTAAAGATGCTAAACTAACAGGCAGTGATGTAATCCTAACCCTAAAACCTAACTGGCCTAATGGAAGCCAGGAAAAAAGCTCTAGGGGCCGGGCCATGGGACCTTATTATGGTTAAAATATGAAATAAAAATAGTCAGTGGAGAGGAATAAAGAATTTTTTGACCACCAATGTCAGATACAATGTTTGACAAGAATCAAGAAAGTCGCCATCTATCGCACAACTGCTGAGGTATAAGACTTTGAAAAAACATATTTAGAAGGATGACACACCCGATTGGCCCCGTGGTATTCACTGTTTGCCACTCTATTAATGGCAGGTGGGCTTCCTGTGTTGTGTGAATATGGAATTAACTCTGCAGAAAATTCCGGCGCATCTGTTCCTCCATATAGCGAGAGAATAACTGTTCATTTAACATGCAAAAACTGCTGTTAGTGAAGTTAGCACCAGCAAGAGGAGATGCCAGCAGGCTGCCAAGTCATATTGTTTGAAGGTAGAACATCAGCAAATATAGTGAATCATGGATTTTACTGGTTAACATGGCGACATGTTAAGCACAAAGAGACCCTAAACCAAACCCTAAAGTCGTGTAAATTGGACAATGATACCACAGCTAAGTGGACTGAATGAGACTGCAGTCTGCACTGATGGTCATACTCATCTCATATTTCCTCAAGTGCTCTTACATAGTATTGAGACTAATAAAGTGTGGTCAACTGTGGAAACAAGTCCTCTAGCTGAACTTTAAGTGGCTCAGTGGGATTGCCTTGACTGAACCAACACATTGAAGGACAGCAGAGCTGAGCTGCTGTTCAGTAAAATAAAAAGGTGAATGAAGGTTTAGTTTAGCTCGGGTTCAGCAATGTGAACCTAAACAAACAAGATAAAAATATTTACCAAAATCAGCTTTTCCAGTAAGCTTTGAATGAAAACAACAAACTTTATGTGGGGACACAGTCACAAAGACAAACACGCTTAAATACACTGAATCTGCAGTACAATACAACACACACACACGCACGCACACACACACACTGAAGCTGCTCACTCAGCCTTGTTTACACATTTGGATGGTCAATCCCATCAGACATCAATTGCATTGATATGCACTGACCTTGCTTCTGTCTCACTGCAACCTTTTAACCTGTGAGATGCTGCTAACAGCAAACACTTTTAATCTCTGTGCACAAACACACACAACAAATACATTTGAATACAGACTGATGTAAACATCTACTGGTGATCGCTGATGTAGTATTAAATCATTCCAGGGGAACTTTGCTCTCTGTAATTTTACATTTCTATGGAACAAAAGTCATTAAATTTGGCGGAACAATAGATAACTACTCAAGTTTTCTTTTTGAGATGTTAGCACACACCTTTCCTTAATGAACGAAAACATTTACTGGCATGTTTTTCCTTTTTGCTGCTCAGTTTAAATCTGGAAACTTGGCAGATAATCTGGATTTATCCTTTACTTCCCACTC
>JAQLOL010000001.1:28641747-28661915 GCA_029783665.1 Naso thynnoides
AATTCTGCTTTTTTGGCCACTAATTCTGTAACTGTCCTTACTAAGCGACTGGTCATTATATAATCACAGGCACAGATTTAAGAGGAGATGTTCTTTTCCGGCAACCACGATGGAAAAAATGATAATAGAGCCATGGCGAGAAATTGAGTATTTGTCAATACAGTTGATCTAATCATCAACAGTTGTATCCGCATGCAGGAAAATGTATTAATGATAATTTTATTTTAATTTGTGTTTGTTTAAAATCATTAACTTGCCTAAAGGTCTGAGAAACTGTGTGAAGCAGCTTTGTTGAACTCGTGGCTTTGGGATAAAATGTTTCACACGCCCCACGGCCAAGTATACCAGGTGGTTTTCTAATATTCAATTCAGTATTACATTTGCAAAAGAGCTTTAATGTTTTACTACAAAACAGATATCACCATGCAAGACTCAGCTTAGGGGCTTATATACGAAGCCATGTAATTTCAGTGTATCTCAGAAAAGATGTTAAGAAAGAACAAGAATGACTGGGTTTTGACAAACACGTGATTTCTTTTAATGTTTTGTTTTTGATGTTATAAATGTAATTTAACTGCACGACATGTTTTATGCAACAAAACATGGTGAAACTTTTATATGTTCACTCTAAAACAACAACACTATGAAAACTTGGCCCATTAAAAAGCCAGGCACAATTTTTGTGCTGGTGTTTGACTGTACATCAGTGACATTTTAATGCTTTCAGAGACTTTTTTATATATATAAAAAAAGTCAATAAAAGGACAAAGAAGTATTCAGAAGAAAATGTTGCCAGCACTTTCAGCCTGTTTTTCAATTCAAACAGTCTCATTAATGCCTTAAACACACTATTCAACCTGCAGTCATCGAGTCTCTTGACTGTTCAGACCATGAAACTATCTGTCTTGTACTGGGAGTCTTTCAGTCACCGAGGTGTTTACACTGCATCACTGATCACTGACGTGGGGGTGCACACTACAAGATCCTTTCACTGGGAGGGGCCTGCCACCTGTAGTCCCCAATCACTCAATGTGATAAAATATTATGACACTGTCTTAAAATACAACTCCAGTACAACGTTAATGTTGCAGCCTATCACCTAAAATGTCAGCACTCATGAGCATTGTTGTTGTTGTAAATTATTTCCTGTTTCAATCCAGCGTGTGCCCTGCTCTGTGCTGCTCAGAGAGACAGAGACAGAGAGAGCAGTGCTGGTTGAACAAAGTAAATGAAAAGAGAGGAAGTGGTGGTAATGAGGACGACGGTGATACAGAGAAATAAAAAGTTATTTTCTGATAGTTTCACAGCAGTTGAGTACAAATAAACACCACTGACCCTCGCACTGCCATTTATTTTGCTATGTGTGGCATATGTCAGGTTACTGCATTTACTGATGTGTAAATTTTGATGTAAATTGCATCTGTTGGGTTTATTTTTTCTTATGCCTTGTGACTGTTTAGCAACCAGCCACTGGAAAAAGTCCCAGTGCTCCCGATGGCCAGTCCAGCCTTGGTACCTGCATACCTGCAACCGGGTCAGGTATTTGGCATGCTAGATATCCTGCAAGTCTGCAACATACTGTTGGCTGGCTCATGATTGCGTCCTTGAATGGTGCACATATGTTGACTATCATTTACGGGAGCGCGCTCTTATTTGTCCACGATCTGGGGCTTTTTACCCACCATCTCCAAAAACAGGCAGCTGACACACACAGCTAACTGTCGAGTATAAAATCTGGGTTTTTTTTTTAAGCTTCTAGATGTTTAACTGTTTGGTGCTCAGCAGTTAGAAAACTGTCTTGACAAAGTGAAAGACCAAACTAAAGCGTAAATGTCCTAATAAAGCAAAACAGAGAACTAAAAGATGCGAAAAGGTTTGAATTTGAGTGATTCCACAAAGTAATTTGGATTGAATTCATTAGATTTATTGTTGAAATTATTGATTGTGCACAGCAATTTTCAGCCATGTTTCATACATTTACTGCAAATCTACCTTTTATCTGCATTTTATCCTCTGGGATCCCTCCTGACCGGTCACAGCCTCAGTCAAAATAAGATGCAATCTAATCTCTGAATATAATTACATCAAACAATTTCGATTCCTGGGAGAGAAAGAGAAGAAACAGAATCCTGAATGATAAAAGAAATGACACAGCATGCAATTCCTTGCAACAGTAAATAAGTGTTGATCTGATTTCTTAACAGACTGCTACGAGGCATCACAGCTCTGGCACATGCAAGCTATCTTCAATCTGATGCAAGTATCCAGCTTGGGGAACCCTTATGTCCCATTTGAGTGGACTGGATGAAGCCGTAAGTCTTCTGAAGTTGTGCAAACAAAAAGAAAGATACAGTATTTTTTTAAACTCAAATCTAAGTAGGTCATTAGTAGAGTATCTCCTGTGCAAGTGCAGCAGGCAGACTGTGCGTAAGCCACGGCTGCACTTTTAGCTCCGTATTGACGTTGTCCTCGGGACTTTGGTCGCCTTTTAACTACACCAGGCGAGTCAAAGATGGGCCATCAATTATTAATATGGCAGGGATACAAGGAGAGAGAAGAGAGATGGAGGTGAGTGAGCCAGAAAGGGATGAAGAGCAGGATATGTGAAAGTAAATTCACTGTGGGCAGATGAGGCGGTTACATGACTCCTGGACTCTTCACAGCACCGACATTCCATCTGTGACCGCGTACGAGAAAGGACATTACTTTTGAAAGAAACACAAGACAGGGTTTCGGAAGAGGGGAAGTAATAAGAGGCGAAATGGCTCAATTTACTTGCTGTCTCCAAACAGTGGAGATCCATTACCTGTGTCATAAATGTAGGAGGAAGACAGCAGCAGAGATACGGGCATTTCAGAAAGAGGAACGATCTGTGACCATACCTCCTCCAGATTTCCCATGGACACAATGTTTCACGACTAGACGCCAAACTGCATGAAACACGTCGTATTTCACTTCCTACAATGACATTAGAGTTTCTAAAAACGGAGGGTTGTTACATTATTGATTCATAGCTTATATGTCCGCCTTGAGGCAGGAATTCATCACTGAGTCTGGCGGCTGAACAGAGTAGGATCATCCCAAATCATGGTTGCAGTGTGTTCGGGGGGTTGGATTTAAAAAGTCAGGTTTCAGTCATTTCGAATGTGTGCAATTCGGTCACTCAGCCGTGTCTGTTTTTACTGAACGTACCTAAATGGGTTTTTGCACTCCTCACCTGTTGGGTGCTCATGCTGATTGGGCTGCTTCCCTGCAAATACTTTAATTTCAGCCATCCTGTGAGGGAGCCTTGATCACATTCCCCACACTCTGGCCCAATTTGAACTGAAGTCAAGGTTTGTCAAGGGCGATTGCAGACATGCTACACTCCGGCCTGACTTGCTGCTGCTTGGGACATGAGCTTAAATCTTCAGAAGTGCTACATTGCATTTTAAAAAGGCATTATAGGGGAAGGCCATTTCTGATGAGCCCACATATGTTATTCCTGTGCCTCAGGACAGATCAGTCAATACTTGTGAACTTGTGAACTTTTCTCAAAGGCTGAAAGCTCAAGAACTTACCGTTAAATTGTGAAGTGGGATGTGAAATCTGTCTGATAATGAATGGAACAACCGAGTCACAAATTCAAGGCTTCTGTCTCTGACTTGTAATTCTGTCCAAGGGCAGAGCGATAACATGCCTAAATAATTCAAATTGTGCGGCATTCCCCTTTAAGAAACTAATTTCAGCCCTTAGCTGGGTCAATTACAGTCCCAGCTCAGGCAAAATCAATTACAATTTCCAGCTTTGGCTTCTAATCAGCTCCTTATTAAAACCTGGCAAACCATGTGAGTAGACAATCAATCGCACTAACAGGGAGAAAGCAGTGAACTACTAAACTTGTGGCGATAAAGGATGATACCTGAACGGCCTTTAATCAGGGTGGTAGTGAGCTGAAGGATTTCAGACAAGATGTCGGACAAGAACACGTCAAGGCTCAGAGGTTCAACACAAACTTCAACTGTGATTCGAGCTTTTACTTGTTCGGTGAAACTGTTCAACATAGATCCATCCTTGTCTTTTGATGCACCAAGGCGAGCTGAGGCACAGTTATTCATAAAGCACCATTCAGACACAAGGCAACTCGAAGTGCTTGTACAAAAAAAAGTCCAAAAGAGAACATTAACATTGCTTTTAAATGACAACAAAAGTAAGCAAACGAGAAAGAATAAAAGAAATTGCATGGGAAAGGATATATTCAAAAGCAAGTGAAGAGCTTAAATAGCTACAGATTAAAAGGAATTTATATATGTAACTTATTGGAAAGCCACAGTAAACAGTTTTGTCTTTTAGTACTGATTTGAATGAATTGACAGCTGCAGCATTTCAGGTATTCAGGAAGTTATTCAACAGGTGGGAAGTCAAAAAACCGAAAGCTGCTTCATGTTCCTTTGTTTTCATCCCAATTTCTAAAGCAAAGCATGACACTTTTTAAATGCACCACTAAAAAAACTCCTCCAAGTTTTCCCCTACTGCTGTGGACAACGACGAGTACACTTTTCTAAAGGTAGCATTTGATTCTTTCAGTCCGTCATTTATCTCTGTGGATGTTTAGATCATTTTTCTGATATTTCATTACCTTTTATGCTCCGTACCTATCACTGTGGTTTGGTCAGACGAGTCAAGTAGAATGGATTTTTATGTAAATATAGATTATGCACTGTGTTGATATTTGGCATCCAGTCTTTGACCTCATCACTCCTCATAATGAAGCATCAAGCAGGGAGTCAGGATGTGTGATAAAAGGATAATGACTCCCGTCCGAGGGGAACATAGACTCAGAGTCTGCAGGTGGATATCTGGGTGGAGGGAGGACTTTAAAAATGCTGGATTAACAGCAACAACATGGAAGAGAGCACGGCGAGATGCACTGTGAGCTGCAGTGAGAGGCAGATGCCATCTGACTGTCTAAATTTTACAGCTGCTTCTTGAAGGACACACTATTGAAATAAAATATGAAAAGTTCCGAGAAAGAAGCAATGATGTAATTGTGTAAAACCAAACTTTTATTCATGATACATTTCACAAATTACAGCAGCAGATGGTCTCTCTGTGGCTGTTTGGCAGAATGGGAGTTCTTTGTAATCCTCACAAACTTTGACAAAAACTACTGTCTTAGAGCTGAATAATTTATTTTAACGAGAAACAAACCACTGGCAAAAATGAACAAATATTTCATCGTTCCTAAATTCTTGAACACAAAATGTTTAGCTCGCCGACAGAAAGTGTAATGCTTGTTGTTTGCTGCCTGTTTGGGTCACCTGTGTACAGATGCCATTAGTTTAGTTTCCTGCTTTCCTGAGTGCCTGAAATGTTCAAATCAACCTGTAAAATAGTTTTTTATTTAAGAATCTTCATCAGCCTGCCTTCATGCATCTTGCATTTGGGTCCTCTACTGACCAGCAAAACATGACCAAAAAGTCTCTAAAACGTAAATTTTTCTGAGGTTTTGTATTAATTTAATTGATTTTCCGTATATTTCTACACACAATGTTCAGTTTTAAAGCCTCTTAAATCAAAAATCTAAAAGGCCTTCACACACTGGGTGCGTAACAAATGAACAAAATGATGATGCAAATTGTTCAGATGCGAATATTTCAGATGAAAACTTTTAACACCAGCAGCAACACAAATTTGCGACTGAAACACAGGAATACAAATTAGTGAAAGAGCTTTAACGGCTCACTTCACTACAGCAGAGCTTCCTGCCTCTCGCTGTTGAGGACAGACGCTGTCACCTGGCGGGAGCTGGCACGACACATCAGTACAGACAGACGGGTGGTGGCTACTTTTCCACAAGCTGTTAAATAATCACATAGACGTTGTTATTGTGTTGTGATTGAGATTGAGATTCAGCCATTGTTGGTGTTGTTGTAGGAGACGGATGTGACATCTGTTTCACATAACCATCCGTGAGTGGTTAATGTCTTTGTTCGCAGTGTGAAAGCTGCGAAAGATTGCCAGCAATGCGAAAAATGAAAGAGTAATTTTTTCGCAGCATGATATTCATGTTCTGTGTGAAAGAGCTGATGACCAATCAACAATTCTAAAATATTATTTATGTGTAAAATATTTGTACGAAAAAAACGCATCCCCTGTGTAAAGGTTCAAATAGGGAGAAAAATACAATCGAACAAAAGTTAATTTATTTATCTTTTCAGCGAATTGTGGAGTTAAAAAACAATCTAAATCTGCTGAAAAAAGTCCAAACCCCAAATTACTAGAGACAATAGTAAGGAAACAAAATGGAGGTTTTCATTCGTTGCTATGGCCCTGAACAGGCGTGTGACATGGTGTAAACCTGCCCAAAACATTGAATCATAGCTTGTTTTTAAGCTGAAAACAAAACATCACGAGCTCACAGGAGCAGAACTCATTTGTGGTTGGTACGCGGCTGTCAGTGGGTTTTCTTCTCCAACATAATTAAAACTCTTGAAAGAAAACTGTTTTTGTGGCACTTTTGGAATTGATTGGGCGGAATAAGCTTCACAAATTTGCCCAAACTCATTTGTATCTGGCAAAATGTATTTGGTGTTTTTAACCTAAGTGCTTGTAATTAGGAAAATTTAACAATTTTCTTCTTTTTAATTTTTTTTATTTTTTTTAACACAAACCAACTCGTAAATTAATTTCATCCAAGGAAGCTCATTAATTTCTACCTTTATATGCGCTGTGATTTTTACTGCTTGCGTCAAACTCCCAACACTGTCAGTGTTGCTCTGACTATTATCACAAAGGAGCCTTCAAGACCCTGCAACATGGCAACCAAAAACCACAAGGCTGACTTACTATCATAATCTAGATCAGAATGGATAAAAATGTTTGA
This sequence comes from Naso thynnoides, assembly GCA_029783665.1. Lineage (NCBI taxonomy): Eukaryota > Metazoa > Chordata > Actinopteri > Acanthuriformes > Acanthuridae > Naso > Naso thynnoides. Next base: position 28,648,613 of record JAQLOL010000001.1, read on the forward strand.
ATTACCACAGCAGCAAGAAATGTCATGACCCTTTTGCCTTGAAGAATTTCCTGTCACACTGTAAATATCTGCAAACACTACTTAGGGATCAAAAGCACAACATCTTGACAGAATGATTTTGGAGTAAAACTGCTTATTTATTTAAAACACTGGTAACACTTTCTATGAAGCCTGTCTCTATAATGCATTCTAACACTTTATGAACATATGTATAATACATTGTATGTGTTATGGTTATAGTTAACCCTAATCTTGCTTATAACTATAATGATACAGCACTGTAGCACATTATAAGTATGTTCATAGTGCATTGTAGATGGATGCTTCAAGTGAAGTGTTAACAAAACTCTCATAAAAAGAATCAAACACTAAAAGAGGCAAATCAGTATTGCGCAATGTCCTTTGTTTTAAAGATGTAAATGTTCCATTTTTATCAATAATTAAGATTCAGGCTGCTTAAAAGACATTTTGTTGATGCATGAACCCACTATGTAAACATCAGATACCAGTGTAATTAATAATTAAACTGTTATTTTCGGGCTGTAATCTGACACATAACTGATTTCCTCCTGTATCTACTGATGTAATGTTTTCACGTTCCAATATTCCAATCTGCTTCCTCATTCCTGCAAGAACTTCACTCTGATGCATTCCCTTATATAATTCTGATTTTAGCCTGATTGCATTTTAAATAACTCACAATTATCTTCTTTGCTTTTCCTCAGCATTTTCTCAAGCACTCAAACTGTACATTCCCTTGTCACGTATCCCAAGAATCCACAAACAAATCTCTTGTCTGTTTGTTGATCATCTCAATTTGTCTCAACATTAGCATTGCCCTGACGTGGGTGTGTTTTAGCGGCATGATTAGCCAGGGGTGGTTATCTAATTGCATTTCTTCAATTTACATGAAATGAGAATTTCTCTTGCTTGAAATGTATTCAGACAGGGGTGCAGCATTTTGATATCTTGACAAGCTAAAATGTTTTGACGACTGATGCTGAAACAGTAATGATGTGGAAAAAGTAGAGCTATCAAGCTTAAAATGGGATTTCAGCGAGTCTCATGTATCGTGCGCCTGCAGTTTGAGATATATGATACTTGTAGTTTGCTTTAACGCATGAATGGCTGCAGTTATAGTCTGTTCACAAGTGGATACTTTTTCCATTCCCCTCTCCTTATCAAATTATTTCACAATTTTTCCATTTTTAGCGTGGAACTGGGCAAAGAAGAGAATACAGTGATGTGAGAGTGCAACTGACTGCAGAAACAGACTGAGCTTCTCAGAAAAAAATGATGCATGTCAACAGAATTTACCATGAGACATCTTCTCACAAAAAAAACAAAACAAAAAACGGGATTATAGTTTCTCAGGCATCCAAAGTGATGAAACAGGGGATTCACTCAGCAGACACAGACTGTTTCTTCCTATGAGGACAGATTCCTGTTCAGATAAGCATGAAAGATCGCTTGAGAAATCTGTGTCACTAAAGTCATTTATCCTCTCAGGTCATCTGGTGTCTCTAAAAAGTAATCTATTGTTGAAATATTTCAGCCTGGACCAAAGTGGTGCACCACCGCACCACACTGCAGTCCATTTATTAAGTGCATACACATGAATAAATGGCTGCAAAGTATGACTGTGACAAGTGAAGATGCATTATGTTTTGAAGCTCATTTTTGACCAGAGAAATACGGATAAAATCTTCACTGAAGGTCCACTTGTTATAGATCTCTCACAGCTATCAGCCACATCTTCATTTCTCACTGATCAGCAGATGTTCTAAGTTGTCATAGAGAGACAGAATATTCATAATATTTATTATTATTTATTCAAGAATTGTTAATGAATATAGTTAAAGCTGGGGTAGGCAACAAAGCAACTCCGCTGTTTCTTCCCCTCCTTGCTTTTTCTCCGGCTCACGCTTTATTCTGCTTGTTGTCACTCCCTCTTTTATGACCAGTTTACACCAAAGATTTACGACAAGACCAAACAGTTTCAGGGAAAGTCGCAGCAGTGTGAACTGGTCCGTCTCAGCTTGACTCAAGACAGCTGACTGTGTCACTTGCAACTCTACTTGTCAAGTCGCCAGAGGCCAGTTTTAGACTGAAAGGCACATCACTTGATTCAACAGCCAATGAGAACACGCGCTCTCTGAAATGACCCATGACTGACCCAAAAGTGTCGGCCACATTCTGAAATCAGAGCCAAACAGAGGGGCAAAAGTCTAAAGTTCTTTCAGGCCAGCTGAATTACAAAATGCTGAAAGGTTATTATGGAATTTTTGCCCGATGAATAAGTAGAAATAATACAAATGTACAATTAATTAAATACTTAAAAGTACTGATTTAGAATTAAGTTTTACTGATTTTTCAATAGCAGGCACTCTCCAAGTTTTACAAATGGCACCATCACAATCAAATATATGGCCACTACATCTCCTGTTGTGGATGTAGTACCTGCCATGATTCATTTTAACAGCCCTGGTGCCCTTTGGGTCTGTGGATGAGGTCTTCTGAGGATCCAGCCTGACCATAGCTCTTCATGACTTCCTTTTTATAGCAGCATTACCTCATCTTGACTTGTCCCAAAGCACACAAGCAGATAGGAAGTCACCTCCACAGCTGCCGCACAACAGACACTTTGATCAACCAGCAGCAGAGGAAACTCTGCCTGCTGCACTGACCTAATAACTAACATCATGTAGAGGTGAGCACACACACGATGCAGGATGAAGCACTCTCTAAAATTAGGTCATCATGCTTTGAAGACGCTCCAGCAGGGTGAAGTCCAAATTCATAGCTTTTTTTATGGTCACTTGTGGATTTTTGTGGTTGTTTTGTTTGTTTTTTTATGAGACAGTTGAGAGTGACGGAAGACAATGAGTAAAAGAGGAGCCACGCCATCCTAAGCAGTTTGGGAAACCACAAGAACTTCCAACCAGAGAGTAAACAAGCACAAATTCACAATAGCTGCGACCAGCAGCTAAAATGTTACAGTTGTCTTAGACAACACTTATCATAAAATTACAGGCGCATCAAAAATGGACTTTCATTTTTTATTTTTCAGTCTACAGTCTACGACAAATGGTTGAGTTATAGAAGGGGGCAGGATTAAAGTGTAGGGGTGGGGCAAGTCATTACAAATGAAAGTGTGTGTGTGTGTGTGTGTGTGTGTGTGTGTGTGTGTGTGTGTGCATGTTTCTACAAATTTTGGCCATGTTACATAAATACGTTAAGAAGTTAAGCGCCTTTTGTTAAAGGCCACTCCCACTGCCACACCCCTTTTAGCCAATTAGCCTGAACACAACCCAGCTTCTCACATAAACGCACACACACACACTTGCACACACAAACTATGGCCACCAAAGAGTGCGGGATTTTTGTGGACCGACCAGCTGATAGAACGACCTACAGAGCAAAAGAAAAGCCAGGACACTATGTGAAAATCAGAAAGTGAGAAAAATATTTAGAAAATTCTATTTGTCCTGTACTCAACTGTAAACAATGCAAAGACTTCTGTGTGTAGCCGAGATTCTGTATATTTTGTATAGCTTTGTAAATGCTTATTGAGAATTTGATGCCAGTGAGATATTTCAAACAAGCTGGGACAGACGGAGAAAACTTAACCTGTTGTCAGTACACATAGTGTGTTTGCAAATGATTGCATTCTGTTTTATTTTACATTTTTCTCTTTAATGTCATGAGAAGTCAGTTGGACATAACGGGATGCATCCATAACCTTTAAAAAAAAATCTAAACTTTATATGTATATGTTTAATTTCCAGAATTATGATTCAAATCAGTCTAACAAAAAAAAAAAAGAGATAACAAGGTCAGAACCATGACCAAGGGGTGCCTGGTAGCTCAGTCGGTGGAGCGGGCGAACCACGTGCAGATGCAGTGTCCTTGCCGCAGTGGCCACAGGACTGATTCCACCCTGTGGCCCTTTGCTGCATGTCATTCACTTCCCTCTCTCTCCCCTGTTTCCTGTCCACTCTTCAGCTGTCTTATCATAAAATAAAGGCACATACAGCCCCCCTCACACACACAAAAACCAGAACTATGACCAAGAATTTATGCTGTTTTTCAGTACTCTACAGTGAGCTAAAGACATGCAAATGCATGGATCAAAACCCTGGTGCTTCATTTTCAAGACTGGCTTTTTTTTAAGGACTTTTCAACGAATAACAAAATGGGAGTCTATTCTAACATAGAGAGCGACACTTCTCCACTCAGAAGTTCAACTTTGAGTGCAATACAACCACAAGAAATGATTGATTCTTCTTTAAAGCTCACAGATCTTAGCTATACTCACTCAAATGGCAATTCCTCTCTTTGCTCCTTAATCCAAACAAAAGACGGGATGGTTATCAGAAGCCTTTTTCTGTGGGTGCAGGGGAATCATCAACTTCAGCAGATAAAACAAGTTGGGGTGAAGTCAGTACAATAAAAAGGTGAATGACAACTGCAGTGAAAATCACAGGAAAGTTTTCCTTTAATTTTAACCCATCAGTGTCAAACCTTAAACCTTTTTGCCGCTGGGCTTTGTTGCAAACAGTGTTTGAAGTTAATAATCCCAAAAGATGCAGAAGTCTGCCGCCGTGTATTACTGTGGGTGTAAAACAGGTATTGGATTTAAATCATAAAACAAAGAGTATTCACAGTTCATAGATTTATCTATTTCACTGATGTCTTATCCACTGCTGCGCTGAACTGAGTGTGTGTCTGTCTGAGCGTTCACAAGCAAATATTGATGTTTGGTTTCATTCAGCAGTGGATGAAAGTATTACAATGTTACAGCACACAGAGGTCACTGTTTATACATCTGCTGCAATGCAAAGATTCTGATGTAATAATCCGCTGAAGTCTGTGTAAACAAACACAGCTTTTCAGTTATTAATCTGGCATTTGATTATTTATCAAACAGACTCACAGTCCCATATATATATATAGTTTTACAACAGTTTTATACGCACCTCGGGAATAATTTGTCAAGAAGTTACAGAGATGATAGTCAATAATTCCTATTATTGTTTTGTAGCTGCAGAGTGTCAGAATTTTTCATTGTGTTGGCTCAGCTGAAGTGCTCACTCCAATTCCTGTGCTTTTGTTGAGACCTTTAAAGGGATATGCCAACATTTTTTTCCTTTTTGTTATTTGCCTCCCTCCCAAGTTCCAGACAAGAAGATAGACTCCATTCTTTCGACTGTGTGCAGTAACAAGGAATAGACGGGCAGAACTCAGCCACCGCTAATTAGCTTAGCTCAAATACTGGTAGTCAATGGGAAGCCTGCCTCTGCCGGAAGTCATCAGGTAAACTTTACAACAACTCTAAACCGTCTTGTGTGCTTGTCATGAGATGTTTACCACGTTACGTTATTTTTAGACTGAGATTAGCACTTTATATAGTGCTTTATGTATTTCCTCTTTCTTTTCCTCTGCTGTTTACCAGCTTGCATTTGCCCTGCAGTTTACTTCCAGACGTATTTCATTCTAAAATTACATTCAGTGCTAATCTGAGTCTAAAAATAACATAATGTGGTAAATAAACAAGTCACAACAGGATCGTTTAGAGTTGTTGGAAAGATTATCTGATGACTTCAGGTAGAGGCAGGCTAGCACTTCCCACTGACTGCCAGTATTTGAGCTAAGCTAATTAGCGGTGGGTGAGCTCTGCCCGTCTCTTCTTTGTTACCTCACACACAGTGGAAAGAATGGTATCTACTGTATCTCTTTGTCTGGAACTTGGGAGGGTGACACATAACAAAAAGAAAAAAAAAAGCTGGCGTATCCCTTTAAAACACCCCTGCAGGCTGTTTGAAGAAAATAACGTTTTATGTTATTAATGTCCTAGTTTACTACCATAGGTTCCAGACATAAGTAAAAGTAGCAATACACACTGTAAAAAATATACAAGTATTATCCAAAAAATGTCCTGTTTAAAAATAAAATAGCCATCAGGAGTAACTTTATTTGTGAAATTTTATTAATATTGGTTACATAAGACTTGCATCATCCTGTTTTTTCAGCATGATGGGGTCTACATGTTTTCGTCATAACAGCCCAAAACATGAACTGGTCAATCCATTTAATCCTAAAGTGTCTAAAAAAAGATACTTTAAAAGTCTTTTTTTCTGCAATTTCATAACATCAGCAAGGAAACCCTTGGAAATATTGTCAGATTTTAGACCAAACAGAGATGCAGCTTGGCTTCAGACATTTACAATTGATAAACACTAACAAAGAAAATTATATTGCTTCTCAGAGATTTTGTCTGGCTGCATCTCATTCTGGTGTGCAGGTTTCAAGGGCCTAAACTGGTGACTAATCCAGGGTGCATCCCCGCCCTCATCCATTGTCAGCTGGGATTGGCTCCAGCCCACCCCAGCAATTCTGCCAATGATAAGCAATTAAAGATAATGGATGTACAGTTTCAGGAGCCCGGTGTTGTGCACGTTGTCTCGCTGGCTTGACTTACAGGAACTCTTACAATGAGCCAGTGTTAATGAAAGTTTATTGTGCCTGATTAGACTCCTCCTGAGAACCATGTGGGAGAGCACAAACTGAGTTTGATTGCTATGTCCTTCTGTCTCTTTTTAGATTGGTTTCATTCGTCGGAAATATACCAAAAAAATTGTAGTTTTTAATTGTTTTCATGTAGACTTTTTTGTACAAAGCACCTATCCCTCTTTGTAAATGTACATCTGACTACATGCCTATTGTACAACACACAAGCGTCTTTTCAGGACATAGTTTGGTGACATCTGATTTGTCTGTGCATGCTGTAGCTCTGCGCAAACTCAACCTGAGCTGAGATCTAATTAGCTTGCATAAGTTGAAACACCTGTGAGCATGCAGGGCAGCTGAATATAGACGTTCCACCTAAACATTTGCTTAACCTGCTGCTGCTGCACACGTAGCATTTAAAGAACAAGCTAGCACACCAGCAGTCCTGCTGTTTTGCTTTAGGCAGCTTGGCTTGAATTTTAAAGAAGGGAGTGCGTGTGTAAGGTTAAAACTGGTTTAACTTGAGCAAAATATTTGTGCTTTTCCATAGCTGTAGCCCTCCAGAGAGAAGAGAAGAGGAGGAAGAGAAAAAACGGGTAAAAAAAAAAAAAAAGGGTAATTAAAATCAAATCTAATCAAATCTAACACATCTGCATATATATATATATATATATTTTTTTATTTTTTTTTTTTAAATTCTCTCATTGAAACTAGACTTGAAACTGAAATTGAATTTAAAATCACTCTGGTGCTTCCAAGCAGCCTCGAGCTGAAAGGAGTTTTTTGTGTTTTCTGAGAGCAGCCTGAAAAATGAGGCAGCTCTTTGAGAAGGTAACAACCATCCAACTCTGTCGTCCGGCAGGTCGCAACTGGTAGAACTGGATTAACCGATTTTTATAACAAGTATCAGCTTTATGTGCTAACATATGTTTGACTTGCCTCATGTTTTTGATAAATGCAGCGCTACTTTTTTTGTTGATGACACAACTGTACATTTTGCATCAGAAAATATCACTGAGTTAACCAACACACTCCAATCGGAATTGCATTTATTGCTTGATTGGATTGTTGAGAACAGGTTAATGCTGAATGTAACTAAAAGTATGATGTTTATGAACAAACATACTACAAATGACTATCAGTTGTGCCTATCACTCAGAGGTTCTGACATTGAACAGGTCCATGAAGCAAAATTGCTTGGTGTCACTCTAGATGGGCATTTATCATGGGATAAGCGTATTGAAAATATTGTTAAGAAAATGGGTGTTGGTATCTCATGCATCAGAAGATGTTCCCCAATTCTTACCCCTGCCTCTAGAGTACTAGTGACACAGGCATTAGTCTTATCACATCTTGACTACTGCTCTGCTGTCTGGTCGGGTGCAGCAAAAAAAACATCTGCCCAAGCTTTAAATAGCTCAGAATAAAGCCGCAAGACTAGCACTGCATTGTCCTATGGGTGTAAGGCCGAGTACAGAGGGACTTCATGCCGGTCTCTCATGGCTCAGAGTCGAAGAAAGGTTGGCATGTAATTTACTGGGTTTCTTCAGAAATATTTGTTATAGTAAACAACCAAATTGTCTATACTCTCAAATAATTTATGTAAGAAATCAACACAGTCATAATACTAGGCAGGCAATTAGAGGTTATATTGCCAATAAAAAACCCCCGAATGATGCTTTACGCAGATCTGTAATGTACAGGGCCATCGCAATGTGGAACATCTTACCTGGTATTATCACTAATGTACTACCACCTTAGTGGTAGCTAATGGGGATCCCAATAAACAATAAACAATTTCCTGACGTTGCTTAAAAATGCCTGCGCAGTAACGCAGCCTCTTTGTTTATAGGGTCCTCGACAAACGGACACACCATGTTCAAAACAAAAGTATGTTTTATATAGACTGGGGGATTGTTTGTCAGATGGTAAAACTCCGCTAAAATGCATGTAATATATACGGACTGAATAATTGAACTCCTGACCAGGTGAGGTTGGGCAGTAGTGTCCAAATGTTAGAGAAGTGGGCTTGTGATTGGAAGGTTGCAAGTTCTAACCCCAGATCAGCAGGGTTGATCTCGGTGGTGAAAGTGAAGTCAATGATTGAACTATGGTGAAGAAGCATTTGACTTTAATGTTATCACACTTAACAAATCCTGCTAGTTGCTAATTGATTGACAAAAATTTGCCTTTTGTTTTGCTTGAATATGTTTTATTACAGATAGGGTGACCAGATGTCTCAATTTATGTGGGACTGCACAGCATTCTGAGCTCTAGTCTCAGCGTCCAACAAATTGAGACAATGTCCCGCATTTTGATTGGGTATAATTTTGAAAAGTGAAAACATTACTGTACAGATGCTTTGGCTGTCATCTAATTGGCTTTGAAGAAAGCAGAGACACTGTCATCACAGAGCTGTGTCAAATGTCAATCACAGGTTAAACGCAGGTGAACCTTTGTGCTGCTACGCTGGGGGGAAAAAAATATGATGGAAACTACTCCAAAGAAAAGGAAATGCAGCTACAACAAGGACGGGGAACATGTTTACAACTGGGTGAGTCCAATGAAAGGCCATTCTCAGACTTTTTTGTGAAGTTTGCCAGAGTTATTTTTCAATTTCACATGGAGGGGAACACAACGTGAAGCAACACGACTGGACATGGTTTCAGAGCACACTGCTGATAATGCTACTGTAAATTATGGCAAAAATAATACTGTGTTCCCAGAGCTAAAGCGAAAACCCTTGCACCATAAAAGCAAACTGTATGGCCCGCATAGTGCACAAATGTGCAAAACATGCTGGACTGACATTGAGTCAACAATGAACAAAATATTCAGCCACATTTCAGTATCCTCAAAACGCACTGAAGATCTGAAAGCAGTGTTTGCATTCGTCAAACAAAAGTACCACGTTGTGCTGACTTGCACGCACAAGATGGTTAAGGTTGTGGCCTGCCGTGAGGCTACATGAGAGCTAGACAGCTAAAAAGTGCTCCTTTTTGTCACTGGGAGAGGATTATTGCCCAAAATCACTCTTTTAAAAGGATCAGACGGGCACCCCCTTGAGCTGCAGGTCTACCTGTCCTTCCATGATCTTCCGCGATGTTGTGCTGCTGTTGGAGGGAGAATACGGGGCCATCTGTGAGCTATATGAGATTACGCTCACTCTAAAGACAAAGCTCCAATGACAGATTGATTCCTTCTTTGGAATGGAGACCAGTGCTCTACTCCAACAGTTTCCAGAACAAAAGGCAGCTGCAGTCAAATATGATCAGCCCAGTCTTTACAAGGCTGCACTCATGAACCTGGAGAAGTGGTAGAACCTCTAAGACGACAACTACCAGAGGAATGTTGCAAGCTTGGCACTGAAGAACAAGTTCACATTCTCCCATCTCAGTGATGCAGTGGAGGTCCTCCAGATGAGAGGAAAACTGGACACGGATGAACTGTATGAGGAATGCTGCATGACCCTGCCACGGCAGCAGAATGTTGTGGAGAAAAGAGCTTCTGTTGTGGAGAAGTGGTCAACCTTGCTTCAAGGCACAAAGACACCAAATAGGACTGCTATTGCATCCGTCCTCTTCAGCATCCCATCACTAATGCTGCTGTAGAGAGAGTGTTTTCCCTCAGCCTGGACTGCCCAACTGAACCGGTGCTCTGTTGAGCTTATCAAGTGTGAAATTCAAGTCAAGAGCAACTTTGGATACAGTTGTAAGGAATGCTACACCTATGGAGAAGGCCGTATCGGAAGCTGCATGATCAAGCAAAAAGTACAAAGCCAAGCAGAGCATCTATGGTAAGATGAACTTTATTTAAAATATAGACTAGAACAGAATAATGCTGGCCTTCAGTGTGGTGCTAGATTTTAATGCTGGGCTTCTGCTATGCTTGCGGTTCATCCAGGTGCTCTCCTCTGGTGTGGACCTGCATGTGTTTGTGGTGATTGACAAAACTGAAAAGATATCCTTGATACAAGACACTGATGAGATTTGTCTTTTTGATCTTTTTGTTCTCTCCTGTTGTTTGTATCACTCTGGTTTTTGTGTTTTTTAGTTGGAAAGAGTTATTCTGACAAACTCATGTTAAGTCACATACTAAATGGCGGCCTAGTCCATGGTGTGTTACTGAATCAACCAAAAGGGCAGAGAGATGTTATGCACTAACAGGCAGAGCAGAGATGTTGATTATTTTAATGTGAGATCAACATGAAATTATACTTTAAGACTCTCAGCACTGGTAACGTGTCTCACATTGTCCCACACACATTTGGTTTGTTGGGATCAGGTCACCCTAATTACAGAGTATATAAAAACCCACGACCAAAGTAATCATACATTTGATCATCGTGTTACTTATGAATGGAATTAAAGTGTATAAAAATATTTACCTTTTTGCTCTGGACCATGAAACCCCCTCCAGGATCCCTGGGGTCCCCAGGCCTTACTTTGACAACCACTGATCTGAATATTCAGAAACTATTTGTATCACTTTATTTCAGTCGTCATCACCGACGAATTGTTTCAAACAGTGTGTGGTCGATAAGTTCAAACTGTTTGACAGATGAATGGTTAAATGTCATAACACAAATGTTTACTATGAAATAAACACTGTGTAACATGTAAAAACTACATTGATAATACTGTATGGGCAGGAAAATTTAAAAAACAAATTGCTGACTCATGGCTTTTTACTGTTGCCCATCTTCTGCCCGCGGAGATAACTGTGGTAGTCATTTTGTGTTGATTACAGCAGAGAGAGAGAGAGACACTTCATCTGACTGCTTACATGTGCAGCCTGGTGGTTACTGCTGTGTACTGCAGCTGCTCCAGAGTAAACAATTTGCCCCATTTACCTCCACCGCGGCATTACCGCAACAATCTTGTCAACTGAAACCACTGACATCTGATTTTTGTCCATCCAACACGACATCTGTGGTAGAAACTCTACCACATGTAACCAAGTGAAAGTTTGATCTTTGCTGTGTTTAGTCAGCGACCTCCCACTTCCATGTCAAATCCCAGATGTGTCTTGGTGGACCATCAGAGTTGATCTGGATTTTTCTGTATAACTGCTGCCACGCACAGCTGCATCACTGACTCCAAACAGAAACATGCTGCACTTACATACACTTAAACCAACAATCCTCTCCAATTCACTCCGCCTGCGTGATCGTGTGTTAACAAGAGCTGCATATGACTGGAGGAACATCTTAAGTTTTGATAGATCCACTGAGCTCCTCTGGAGGCAGAGTGTAGTCATGCATTAATCAGGGGCTGCCAATTATAAAAATGTATCTGTCGTGTCCAAGGGCATCACCAGACTGAGAGCTTTACATGGGATTAGCTTCTGCTTGTTAGGGGGCCTTTAATGAGGCAGGGTGGGGACTCTGGGGTCGCACTCCCTTAGAAAAACATAAAAAAAGTAAACAAAATGTTTATGAACATTAAGATATCCACTGTGAAGGAGCAAATTCATTACTCCAGTTTAATAGTTTTTGATTGAGGAAGCCGTTTTTAGAGTTTTTCACTTTAATCATTAGACAAGCGGTTTATTACAACTTGATGATAAGTGTAATAGATGTTTATAACTCTGTGCATTGCTATCGGTGACAGTAACTTTTCTTAGTTGCTAAGATCTGAGAATGCAGCATAATCATTGAAAAGCATAATACTATACTACTATTATTCATTCATTCATTCAATTATTTCATTTTTATTTCAGTGTCATGCCAGTCTGGCCCATCACACGTGGGATTACAAGGAACCATCACAGGCATGTGTCATCTTCCGGTTTAACGGACATCACTACTAAATACTGTATTAACAATGTTCTTGTAAAAAGAAGGAAAACGGCAACTGTGACTTTCAAATTCAGTGAAAACAAATTTTGCAAATTCACAGTTTATCTTGATAAAGAGCTTGTTTAAATATCTTGTGTCCTTTCTGCAGGCAAAGAGCGAGTTTAAATATTTCATATGTAAATAACCAACTTTATCTTTGTGCATCATTCTTAAATATTAAATCAAAATCTGTTTTTATGCTGTTAAAAATCTGTGTAGTTTCTCATAAAAAGTTGACTTAAATAATTCATATTATTTGGTTAAAAATGCAAGTAACATTCAGGCTTTTTAGAAACTTTTTTGAAGCTTAAATCTGCTAATTGTCACCTAATTTAGAAAAACGGTTACATTTCTAATCCTTCATCGTATTTAAAACACGTTTCAAGGTACGTGCCTGTTGAGAACACAAGGAAAAATGTGCATTAAAATTGTTATTTATCTAAATGGTAAGCAATATTTATGTGCATTGCTAATTCTAACTCTGAGTATTAAGACACAGGTGTGGATTTTGTCAGTCATTACAAAATGGTTGGCACTACTAAAATATTGATGAACGTCAAAATAAACCGAATTTTTGTTTTTTCCTCAGTTTACACACAGTCTTTCCACTCAGTTTAATGAATGAGACCCACAGGCAAAGGCTTTGAAAAAGTCAGGACAATAATGTCCTGCCTCCTCAATAGTGATGATAGTAGTGATGCGAGACAGGAGTTTTAAACTTACAAGGCTACAGTTAAAAATTACTCGTAGGGATTTTTTTTATTGTCTAAAGCTACACGACGTAACTTTGACCATAACTCATCAAAAACTAAACAATGCACGTTAATTCATCACACAAAACAGCAGTTTCAGTTAAAATGGGTCATATTTTAAGGAAAAAATGTCCTCTGGTTTTCCCTCTGATGTCCTGCGACTGCTCTGCCTCAACTCTGTGATTCACGGAGGTTCCTGAAA
>JAQLOL010000001.1:28677191-28696063 GCA_029783665.1 Naso thynnoides
AGTTTGTACATTTTTTTGCGTGTGCAATGAGTTTGCACACGTTTTTATACACGCAAACCTTTAGTAGATCCGGCCCTCAGTCCTGGCAGCAGACAGATCCAGATCTTTTGCTCACACTAAAAAAAACAGTGCACGTAACAAACCCAAGAACACGCCTTCTGAGTCCTATCTAACTTTTCTCTTTACGTTGCCAGGCTTTTGACTTAAAAATCATTCAAGCAAAAACGCATTTTGTAATGCAGTTGCTCATCTGATGTACAAATGTGTGAGTATTTTGCATCTGGCTGAGTTTTCAACAAGCTCCAACGGTCACAGTGAGTTATTGACACAGAACTGGGCAGAAAATAAAGAGAACTTTACTCCAGAATCATGGACATCTGAACTAGAACCATACATCCATTCACAATTCTGTTGTTCTATCTTTGTCAGAAAAAGACAAATCTTTTCTGCACTCAAACTATGAAGCTGATATAAAATAGCTCTTTTGGGCTTTGAAAGGCTCCTTTTTGAGTCATTTTCCACACAAATATCCATTTCATACTAAAATGTCTTCTTCTTTTAAAAAAAGCTAACAATTTATTTCAGGTTACTCCTGTCACAGACCCAAGCAAACATATCCTTAAAGCTGTAAACCACTAATTGTGATGTTTGTTGCTACAAATTTCAAGACACACAAGAGGCAATAAAACTTTTGGCAGCACTGAGAGCAACAGTAATTCCTCAAATATCTCACATCGATGTTACAATCCTCTGTGTCCCTCTTCAGCGATCAACATGCTAATTAGCCCTGAAATTTGAAGAGAGAAAAGTCTTTTCTCATCTCCGTGAAGAATGGGTGGCTCTGTCAGTCATTAGAGCAGACTTATAATTTGCCCGGTCTCATTATATTGACACAGTGCAGGAATTTGTCCGGTCACTGTGGGGAAAATGCCATGGATCATGCTAATGATCAACACTCAGACTTATTCCCATGGAGCTCATAATTGCTTTCTCCTGCTGTGCAATTTTTCTTGTGATTAATGTTATTTTTTCCCCACATGGTATTATTCTTTTAGATAAATGGTGCACGGTGCCAGTGCTTGATTACATGAGCTTGTTTGTTTATCAAAATACTTATCAATGCTGTAAGGCTCTGGGGTCACACTGTATCAGTGATGCCTGGTTGGAAGTGGGAGCTCAGCTCAAAATTAGTAAAGAGCATAAAATCATTTTAATTCAATGTCAAACACATCCTCTGTCCTGATTTGCATATTAGCAAGTATATATGTCTTCTCCCTCAGCCAGTTCAGGTCAGTCAAGTGTCAAATACATCCGCTGTAAACTCATCAAAATTCATCATGGCAAACTGCTCTTCAGAGACATTCCTACACATTTTTGGATGTTTTCAAATATTTCCTTACTGTATATTTGCCTGCTGCCCACATGAGTTTTATTTATGGTACATATACACCAATGTTTGTCCTTTCTTTGTGTGTTTGAAACTGTTGATAGCTACATTATGTTCGCAGCTACCAATTGTGGGAGGTTTGAGTTTTTTTAAATAACAAGTGTATAATGTTATGTATAATGAGAAAAATATTCTGTTTTTCTCTCTGATGTCCTGCTCAGCCTAAACTCTGCAAAGATTCCTTTCTTGTTTCTTGCTGTCTGTTCTGGGCTCAGCAGCCTCTCAGTTAATACGGCCCTCAGATATTGATTTCCGTCAACAAGGAATGCGGATGTGATTGAACTTTTCTGAATTTCATAAAGACAGATTTTCTTATTGTAGCAGCCATAAGCTAGTTGGCTTGGCTGGCTATGCAATATTAGTGCTCCCACCTGGTCTTTAAGTCTGATGTACACCCTTTCAAAATACTATATCCAGGTCAAAGGCTCATCTTTTCGATATGCTGCAGTGCTGTGTCCCGCGTCGTTTAAACAGATCAGATTCTGCTGCTCTAATAGCGATGTGAAAGTCGGGAGGACATGGCTGCAGTTGATAACGTACATTAAAGGAATGAAGAAAAGGTTTTGGCTCTTACAAATGGATAACCGTAGCACCCACTCAGTAGAACCAAACCGACCCTGTGTGAATTTCCCTTACAGAAGTTGTGTCAGGGATACCCTAATCATAACCGGATGTAGACAGTATCAGCTGTCTTGGTTATAACAATAACCTCCATCAGGGATAGGGTCCATTTAGTTAAAGCAAATGGGTGCTAACCTAGCTAACCTTAGCACCTACTTGTAAAAGGCAAAACTTTTTCTTTATTCATTTAATGTACTTTATCAACCGCAGCCATGTCCTCTAGTCTTTCTCATTGCTAGAAAAGTGGCAGGGGACACAGCACTGCAACATATTGAGAAGATGGGGCTTGGACTGGATATGGGTGTTACATCACCACTTAACGACTAGAATGGCTGATTCAAACAAAGGCGGCAGGTGTCAAACCTGGCAAGAACCCACTTCCATCAATGTCGAACACTGTGCTCAGCCACCATCCATCCATCGCCATTTTTTATGCCGAGCTACTGGAGGTAGCTGTAAAGACCCCTAATGAACTACATGGCAGAGCGCATGGCAGAACGCTATAGACTCCTGCGTACCAGTAAATATGTGTAAAAGGTCCCTCCCTAGATTCAAGATTCAAGAGAAATATATATAGGCCCTATATGTTTTGTTTTGTTTTGTTTTTATACACCATATAGGTAAAAGAGCGGTCATAGTCATGATGTGTTGCACTGCTCTTTCCTGTTGTTACAACACTGCTGTCAGTACTTCAGTGTGAATGATGACAGCTGTTAACCCCTAAAACAAAGAACTGGCGGCTGCCCTACTGAGATTAGCTAAGCTACTAACAATATCTCCAGATGCAGCACTGAATAGAAGGAGAGCAACTGTGTCAGGAAATTCGGGGGTGGGTGTCCACAGGGGCCCCCTAACAACAAGGCTAAACGTATGACCCATAAACTGCAGAGGAGTTTTCTCCCTGAGGCCCAGAAAAGCCTTTTAAAACCCTAATTTTCATTATAATAGACAGATTAAATTGTTTTTCATTCGTACATAATAGCTGCTGTCATCTGTATTCAGCTGTCACAGCCATGTTGCACCAACTTTTCATGGAGTTTCTTTAAATAAGAGAAACATTGTGTGTGAGACGGTTTGCATATTTTATTATTCATAGAAACATTCAGGTATGACAACTGACACAGCATTTGAACTTTTAGTACGTTTGGAGTGTGAAGCAGGTGTAATGAACTAATATCAGCTTCAGAGTTTTTGTAAAACACTCGGGCATGAGTGCAGATGGTGGTTTGTGTTTCCTGTTGAAAACAGGGTCAAGTTCAGAAAAATAGAAAGATACCAGGTGAACCGCCCTTGTTTGCAAAGATACAGCTGTAGTTAGAGCTTCCATTTATTTTGTGGAATATATACCATGGTCTGCGTGAATACTCTTCTCTGATTGGCTGACCACTGTGCGACAAAACCGTTAAACGCACAGGTAGGTCGTCATTGAGCACTGAATCTCTTCGCCTCCACGTTGTGCCTCAAAACCGTTTAACGCATACCTCCTTGTTGACTATCGCTTACTTCTATATATTTCTCGCTTACTTGTATATATATTTCTCTGGATTTCTGGACAATTGATTTAAGCCTTGAAAAACAATTTTAGACTGATACAAGTCACTGTAGGAGGAAGACTTGCTCTTTACCAGTCAATATAGTTAGATTGTAGGAATATAAATTGATGCATTGATACATCGATGTGTCGGTACATCCCTATGAATAATGCTGGAACATTCCACATGTCTCAACCCGAATATTGCTTTTCCTTAAAATGACCTTATTCTGGTTAAGGTAATCAGAAAATCCTGTTTACATGGCAGTGTCTTATCCAGATTTATGGGCTTAACAGTGTTAATATTGAAACATTGCTGTCCATGTAAACGCACTGATAGATGGGACTTTGAATAAGGTTGGAATTTAGGCAATTATTTGCATCAGCTCACCTACTGGGTTGTGTGTCATGCTTGATGAGGTGCAGTTTGAGTTAGTGTAACCTTTATGCATCATTTACATTATTAATAATGTCTCAGCAAGCTGTTAGAAAGCCATTATTCACACACTTAAAACTGTCTTAACAAGCTTGAGAATATCTTTGTCACGACCATCAGTTTCGCAAATTTAAATGTCTGCAGGTAATTTATGTTACTGCTGTGGCTTTGCCAGTGAATTACAGAGGTAAACTCTTGGCTGTTATTCACATGCATGTGTTTGTCCTACTTTGAAAATGACTTGGTGTTAGCTGGTTATTTGGCAGACAGGCAGTAGACTGTAAATGACTCACTCAAACTCAAAAACATCACATTTGTTTCAGGCTTGACGTTCCCCTCCAGACATGTATAAATATAGTCTGCCTGGAGCAATTATGAGTGTCTGATCTGTTTTTCCTGCAAAAATGATAATTAAAATCTTTAAAACAGCATCTACACGTTCTACTTCATTAAGATATCTAAAGTTTTTCTGCTGGACTCAAGTTGTCTCCTTCTTCAGTTTTAAGTCTGTTCTTTGTGTTTGTTCTGTGGCATGTTTTCAGTTTCAACATCACACATGTAGAACTTGGAAAGTGGACAAGGATTTACTTTCAGTTTGTGATTAGAGCTGCAACGATTAATCGATCAATAGAAAATAATTGCCAATTATTTTGATACCTGATTAATGGCTGCAGTCATTTTTCAAATTAAAAAGCGTAAAAAAAATGCTGGTTGAGTCTCTTTAATCTGAGGATTTGCTGATTTTCTGTATCATTTATGAAAATAACTGAGGAGTCCTTGTGTTGTTTAGACAAAAGAAGCAAACTGAAGACATCTCACTGGGCTCTGGAAATCGAGATGTGCATTTTTTACACTTTTTTTACCTTTCATGGAATGATCAAATAATCAATTACTCGTGAAAATAATTGGCGAATTATTTTAAAATGATCTTTAGTTGCAGCCTTTTTTTGTGATGTCACAAATCACGCTCATTGACTCACTTCTTGAAATCAGTTTTTATATGTGGTTATATGCACCTTTTTTAATTGGCACCCTGAGGATGGATATTTATCGTCTGCTCAGTACTGTTGCACAGTAGTTGCTGTTATTGTCTTGTGAGTTTATTTGTGTTTGAGACTTGGTTCTGCTTGGAGAATGTTTCTCCATTCTTTGTCTTTCCACCATTTTTTCCTCTGCTTAAGAAACTTTAAAGCCTTTTAAAAGTCTTCCTCTCTCTTCCTTATAGTTTTTCACCTCAGGAGCTTTCTTAAGATGCTTTATGAGTCGTTTTAATCTTTACCATTATTTAGTTTAAACTTAAATTTTTTCAAAATGCCATAATCCTCTTTTCCTTCGAATGACATCACTTAGAGCAACTATGAAACTTTATAAATACAACCCACGGCTTTTTCCCAGAGACCAGAGCCTTCAACTTTGCATTATGTAGATTTCTTTCTCATTTTTCTCTCCAATATCTCATCTGACAAACTGAAATATTCATGACTTTTTAACATATACACCTACTTTATTTCCATATTTTGCTATTGTACAGTACTGCCCATTCACCATTCTTTATTCTTTACCATTCTTTAACTTGTTTGTTCAGTCAGTGTTGTCCTTGTCCCTCCTGTTTATTTCTTTCTGTTTAAGTACAATGAAGCATTGAGTCACATCACATGTTTCAGTACACATACTTGGCCAATAAAATAATTTCTGATTCTCTTATCCACAAAAAATGAAACTAAATGTGATTCAGACAGCTTAGTTTTGTTTACGAGTCTCACTCGTAGTTTTATTGTCTGCTAGACAGGGTCTCTAGCAGGCAGAGTTTCCTCGTGCAGCCCTGCCTTTGTTTCATTTTAATGCTGTAAATTGCCTTGTTCATGTGATCTGTAATTCTTTTAACACATAGTGAGTACCAAAACTATCAAAATAAATTCATCATCATGCATTGGTATTGATCCTAGAATTTATTTATCAGAAAATACAGTTGGTTAGGAGCTTAATTTTGCTGCCATGGTGTTAGAAGATGAATTTCTTTGTAGTGTTATCAGCAAATATGTGTGAATGCACCTCTGACGTAATCGTTAAGACAAATAAGACAAAGCCAAACAAAATAGTCTGACTAAGAACTTTTTGTCTTTCTTCTTTTTCTTGGCTGGCTTTTCAGTTCAGTAAAATCTAGTTTGTTTGTTGTCTGGACAGAGTTATCCTGCAGGGTCCACCGTCTTTGAACAATGTGTTTTTCCTCCTTCATTTACTTTTTAAACAGTGTTATTGTTTGTAGATGAAGCGGCTCGCCAACTCTCCAAATTCTCCTAAGAGTCCCATTTCTGAAAGCATCCTTTCCCCCTCCTGACTCTGCACTTCAGCAACAAAATTACTCCATAAATTCACTAGAATGCAGGAAAATGGTCTCTAAATGTAAATGAACAGTTTTCTAGAAGGTCTCCAGATACCCTGGCCAGGTTTGGTCCAAGGATTTAGGGTGAATGGCCCAGATTTTTGAAAGTGCGCTGATCAACCATTGCTATTTATCACTGACCTTGATATTTGATTTGGCTTTTCATCTATAAGTGCTTTTTGCTGATCTTTTTAAACTAAATTCCTGAGGGATGAGGGATGACAACCCTGACCCTTGCAGTGTGTGATGTCACAGAAAGCCTACTCATAAAGTGCACTGACTTCACCAATATCGAATCTCACTCCAACCTGGTTTGAAGACGTGGCAGCCCTGGCCTTCTTTTCAAAGTCAGCGATAACATCAAAAGCCGTTCTGGCAGATAACTTACAGTCAGCAGCAGAGGACGGCTCTCTTTGACAGCTCCCACACAGCCCAGACAGCCAATCACCATGATGATGGTCCCCACCGCGATGAGCAGGTTGGCTGCCGACAGGGAGGGAAGGGATGATGACAGGGTGGCAAAGTTTCCCTGGGTCACTGAGAGCCACACTCCCACCCCGAGTATGCCGCATCCTCCCAACTGCAGAGCAAACACAAAGACGTGTGACGCTGTCAGTGTGTGAACAACAAAGTCAAACAGAAACATAGTCAAGCACTGCTATGCATAGATATATGTGTAGAGCAGTTGTGGCTTTGGTTTGTTTTTCAAACTGCATGACAGTGAGAGCGTGCAAAGATTTAAGAGGGAAAACTCAGAACAGCAGCAACAATTGGGACAAAAGATGAAAAGAGCAACCTTAGCCTAAAAAACAACCCAGTTTAAAGGAATAGTTCAATGTTTATTTGCTGTCTTACAGAGAGTTAATGCAAGACTGACACTGTCACATCTGTCCAGTAGGGGTGTCCACTCAGCAGCCTGTCAGCTGAGCTTAGCTTAAAGACTGGACACTGTGAAAAAAGTGAGTCTCCCCTGTGCAACCACCAACATCCGGCACCTCCAAAGCTCACTGATGGACATGTCATAGCACATTTACCCACCTGTACAATAATAAGCAACCTAACTTCAAATCTTCACTGGTTGCCAGGAAACTAGTCTCAGACTGTCACTGGAATTATATTTTTGGCGTTGATGAGATATAGCTTGTTTGTTAGCGAGCTTTAAAAGGTGCAGGTGAGTGGAGGTGTCGAGCTTGTGCTGCGTTTACTGTACAGGCATGAGAATGTTATGGCCAACTTCCTGCAAAAAAACTAAAGAAGCATATTTCTAAAAAAACTTCAACTCATTCCTTTAAGGCCATTTAAAAGAAAGACCCTCAACATGAGTAAATGACTGTCTTTTAATGCAAATCTTATTCAGAAAGGCCTATTACAAACAGTTCAAGAGCTGTAATCATCGCCGACAATCATCAGTAATCATCAGCACTACATGGACCCACGTGAGAAAATCTAATACTGATGACTCACAGCCAGTTGTGTAGCAGATCACAGTACTTGATGATTTTGCTGGTGACACAGAATGCTCACAAAGACATTCATTGTCTATGAGAGTCATTAGTTGTGACTGCAACAGCGCCCTGATACTGTATATGATGACTAATCCAAAGCAGGTAGAAACAGTGTGAAAAAGATTCGTCTTGTGCTGTAATACTCAAGGATAGTTTCTGTGTGGGCGCTTCCCCAGTCACTTTTTAATGAGGACTGCTCTTTTATCCCTCTGATGTATCAGGGAAAATCCCTGCATTAATGTGTTGACATGTTAGTATGTTTAACGAATGTCTCTTTGGACATTTTCTTTGGAGTTTAACCGCTTAAGCTTTAATCATGTTCAACCTCAAACAGAGTTCAGTAGTTATTCTGCTCAGCTTTTACACCACAAACACACCACATCAGAGCTTGTTTATAAGGATGGACGCCATGACGGCTTCTGAAAACTGAAGCCAAAACATGCTGACTGCCCCCTGGTGGTTGGCTGCAGTATAGGTCTCAAACTCCACCCTTCCATATTAGCAGAACTGACATGAATCAAACTAAAAAAAAAGAAAATCAAAGCACACATTAAACAATTCAAAACTGGTTCTGTCATTTTAGAAAGTTCTTACAACATTGGTGCTCTGTCGGTTTTAAAAGCCTAGTTATACTGTATCATCCTGATCATGTGAGCTCTACATTTATGTTTTGCATTACGGATAAGTCTGGATTTCCAGCCACGCAAAATGATTTCAGCGGGCGGGAACAGGGAGGGGGTGCACATCCTGACAGACAGACTCCTTCAGCCAGTCAGCACAACAAAACATCTTCATCACCAACAAGGCAAGTTGATAAATCAAGCTTTTGCAAAATCCAGTTAGGAAAACAGCAAAAAGTCTTTTCCGCTGTGAAATTCTGTTAATACAAACTCTTATTTTTGTTTGATTGTTACTGAGTCAATTTCTGCCGTGACTGGATTTTTTGCTTTGTTTACTCTATTAACATTAATAATTAATTGCTTTGGGAGCCGCCATTACTGCAGTGTTGGGGAACAACTAGTTACATGTAATGAAATTACATAATTTAATGACAAAATACATGTAACTGTAATCAGTTACAGTTACTGAGAAAGAATGTGTAATTAAAATACAGTTACTTTTGAAAATGTTACTGATTATAAAGGGGATTACATCTGAGCATTTTCTGGAAAAAGCTTAGGCTATATGTTGAGTAATATTCATTTTGTTGCATGTTTTTGATGTGCACGCTGCCTCCTTTTTTTTCGTAAAGTTTGATGCTATTCTGATGCTTTTGGTTGGTTCTCTTGTTTAAATTTGCAACACCCTACATCTGCCATTAACACTGCCTGGTTTAAACGTTTAAAAATGGTTGACAGTTCAAAACATTCCTTAGAAATTTTGAGAAGTAATCAAAAAGTAATCAAACATAATAAGTTACATAACTCTGATAAGGTAATTGAAATAGTGGCATTACTTATTACATTTTACATAGGGTAACTAGTAATCTGCAACCTGTTACATTTACAAAGTGGCCTCCCCAACCGTACATTACTGTTTAGCAAGCTGCATGATTGGCTGGTTACTTTGTCAACCACAGCGTAGTTCCTGATTTGTTGTACATATTCAGATTTTTAAAATGGATTTCATCAGCTGGAAGTCCAGGCTGATCCGCAGCACGAAACAGAAATGTTGAGCTCACGTGATCAGGATGATTTAAACCAGGCCTGACTTAATCATTGACCCATGAGCCCTTTCTCACCATTAAGGTGAACAACTGTGTGATCACTACTACAGACAGAGTCTCTAGCAGACAGAGTTTGCTCATGCAGCCCTGACTTTGTCTCATTTTAATGCTGTAAATTGCCTTGGTTCATGTGGTCTTTAATTCTTTGAACGTTTCAAAGAAAGCATGAATTCCTCTATTAACATACTAAATTGTGATATTACACCAGTTATCACCTCCACTAAAGAGGTTTGGTTTAAATATATGAGACCAATTACAGTCAGTGGGAGCTTCTGTTTGAAGAATTCATTTGCTTTGGGAGGAAATCTGCTCTCTTTGGACTCCAAAGTGTGCAGATCCAAAGTCTGTTGTTTCATCTTTGATTATTTTTCTTAAGAAATGCAGCATGTCGGCCTTCAGAGGCATCAAATTATGGTGAGGGCGAAAAACAGTGAAATTTTTGATGCACATCAATAAGGATTTTCAAACGCGTCTATAGGAAACATCCATCACACACACGCTCACATGCTCACATACTCTCCATGGCCACTTGACAGGACTCCCAAAGGCAATGAGCTTTACACAGCAAGATACACGAATTTTGTTTTCCCCTCCAACTTTTCTTCTATTTCCAGCTTTAACACAAGATCTTATTTAATGAGCTCTTGAGCTAGAAGTAGGGCAAGGCGGAAATAAAAAGCACTCATGTGGGGCTCCATTCGCTAAGGCAGGTTTCTCTGTTCACTATCTCACACAGCTGGGAGATTTCAGCGGTTTGCAAATTAAGGGTCTTTGGGTCACTGTCACTCACGACGTAACCTTATTACGCCCCAGAGTTTATTCTCTAATGAAGAGTGGTCGCAGTGAGAAGAGTGAAGGGTAAAACGGGAACCCTGGGAATTAATGGTGATGAACATTTTAAGGTCAGTCTTGAGCTCATTGCGGGGGAGGATATAATAACACGGGTGCAGGCCAACATGGCAGAAAACTTCCAAGTCAAACCAAGAATTAACAACAGCAGAAACATGCAATTTCAGTATCTGAATAGCTGCATGAAACAACGTGTACGCAGGAGCCAATATGGCTGAATGTGTGTTACCTTCACCCTCTCTCCCCTCTGATGCTAATGCTAATGATGACAGCCTCATCTCAGCTGTGGAGGACTTCTCGCCACCACCTTCACCTACGCTCAAAGATTTTACCCAAGAATTGGACAGTGATGAAACGTTTTTGGGAGTCAGGCCATTGTTTGAACTTATTGTCGAAGCCAGCACTGCTGCTGGTGAAGGAGAGACGCAGGTTGATCCCGGTGACGGTGTTGACGGATCCCAGCGGTAGGCTTATGTCTATACTATTCCCAAAAAATCAATAAAGCATTGTTATTGGATGAAATATTTAGGAATGCCCCTGAAGGTAGGATGAGTCATCAAAAGATTAAAAATGTTTTCCAGTGAGAGAAAAGACCAAATTTTGGTGTAAATAATGCACAAAAATGCTTTTTTTACAACATGTATTTAGCATATAGCGTGAAATACAGGACACAGGATTAAAACTGGGAAAATGTATTATTCATTTCATGGGGTCTTTAAGGACAGAGGCGTCGTCTCAAATGAGACACGATTTAATGTATTTTGTTGCTCAAACCTTATGTAATACAGTGAGTAGTAGAGTAGGTGAGTGAGTGAGTGAGTAGAGTGCTAAGCTGTTTTATATCTGCTTCTTTATCTTACTTGTCCAAAGTTTATGTTTTTTCTCATTTCAAACCCTCAACCCAGCTTGCTTGACATGTAACTTTTTACCCATAACACCTTTCTCCATGTGGGTTCGCAGACACACTCAGGTTGGTCTTTGTAGTGAGTCATTTCACAAGTCAACAGTGCACACACACGTAATTACAACACTTGTGGCTCAGTTTATTTTGCTTCGCTCCTAACTGTACAGCATTTGGCTGCATATAACAAAAATTAATCCATGTAAACAGTATGGATAAAAATCAAAAATTATAGTCTTTATTTATAGTATGGTATGTTTATTATGTGGTGATTACAGCGTCGTACGAGGAGTTTCTTTAACGTCCTTTGCAGCACAGTATGAGGAGTAAACATTTTTTTAGACAGAAATCTGACATGAAAATAATCTCAGAATTCCCTTTTTCCTACTTAATTTAAAACAGATTTAATTTACTTTGTGCATGACAGAAGATAATTAAGGACTGCATTTATCATTTTTTAATTGCTGTTCTCTTAATATGTGAATGTTATTCACAGAATGTTATTTCCATCTCTTATTAATTTTCTCTTAATCAACTAATTGATCCATCATTTCAGTACTGTGCATAGTAATGCAGGAATGACTTCTTGCAATATTAATCATCACAGGTTCCAAAATGTGGTTTTGTTTGTGCAGTTTGTTCCAGCAAAGTTTCTCAAAGATCTTTCCATGCAGCAGCATTTGCAGGGAGTTTACAGCCACTCTGATCAAAACTTGTCTTGATCATCAACCATCCCAAAATTCAGCTGCCTGAATCGTTACAGCCACAAAGACCTGCAGTGTTTAAATTGATGCAGCCATCTGGACTACCTCCTCTCACAGCAGGTTTGTGTTTTTGAAGCAGAGTCTCTGAAGAGAACATACAGTTTTCTTCAATAAATACCTACAAATGAAACTGTCTTATGAATCAGAAACATCAGAAAGTTGGAAAAGTGGAGCAGAAACACTTACGTTGATAATACTTTAATAATGTGGTGATAAAAAGAAACGTCTGTACGATATCTCCAATCAAATATGCATGTGAGTAGATGGACTTGACTCCTGGGCTTGCAAATGTATAATACAGGTGGATTTTTTAATGACTACATTCACAGAACATGACTGTCAGGGCTCTGATCTCACTGCAATTATAAGAACTCCATCCCCAGCACGGGTCAGGAATACATATTGATAGAATTATATTAGTACGATTAAGGTTGTAACCTGAATTCTTATGCATGCAGGAATAAAATGTGGAGCCCTGGGGAATGAAGATTAGCTGGAAAGAGGAGTTTTCATGGGCAGCACTGCAGGAATGTTGGTTTAAATACATTCACTTCATGTTTTATTTCTTTTGTGACACTTTGATGTATAAAAGATGCATTTGGTTTGTCCCGAATGACTAATTCCGGTCCTTAAAACTGCTCCAGTGGTTATTATGAATTTTAAGGTTGTGGGTTTCTGATCCATTTTATACTTTTGATCTGTACAATGTGTTTGATTTTTGAAAGTGGTAGACAGTTAAAGGGAAAATTTATTTCTGCACTGTCTTCTTGTTCTAAGAGCATAATAAACATGGTCTTTGACCTGTGTTTATAACAATCAGGGGCGCCTTTTCCCCCCATCCAAGTCAAACACATAATTTTGAGTATCTGCAGATACTGATTCAGATGCAATACTTTACATAGCCGCAGAATGTATGTGATGCTGATTAAATATGTATCTGACTCACTGAACAGTTGTAGTCTGCAAAATTTGCCACAAACTATGAATCTGTGATCCTGATGACCCGATGTTGGCTGTTCCCTTAGCACAATAAGTCGTTTTAATGTTCCCCTTAATGTACACAGACTGTTATTTTAAGTGTAAACTCATGCAACACATCCCTGAAAAGCTTAGATCCTTGGGACTGAATTAATGCAAACCATTTAAAGACACAATCAAAACACCAGGTGCAATCAAAGTCTCTGTCAGACCAGAAACAAACAAAGAAACAGTTTCGCCAACTTGCTAATGAAGTCAGACAGAATCGATACATCCCAACAAAAACAGTCCTGTTATCCTGACAAACGTCCAGTCGATCTACTCCAAGAAAATATTAAATCCAAAACACATCATGCCTCAACGGACTTAATCAGTGCACATGCAGCTTGAGAAGAAAGTTAGAGTTAAAGTTTACCAAAATCTATGTAGAGCTGGGTTAGGTGATGATTTGCAGTGTTTTCTGCACTGGGAGCAACTGTTTCACTTCACACAGAGTCATTTGATTTGATCTCAGAAACTGTAATTTAGATTTAAAAAGAATTTGCCTGATGAGGCACAAAATTAAACTTCAGTATTTTAAACTTTTTAAAGGCCACAACAACTTCACGCAAGTTGAACTTTGATATCACTGAGACACTTAATAACCTGTCTCATACTGACTCATCTGTTTTGCTGAGGGGTGACATGTTTAATTTGGTTAATGTTTACATCTTATATTTATATTTATATCCACACTCAGCCCACACGTGTCAGAAATGAGCAGCTTCCTTAGAACAAAACACTGCCCGCAACAAAATAGTTTTTGCCATGTGGCTGCAGATTGTTGCTGAAGCAAAAAATTAAAAAATAAATAAATAATAATAACGTTGCTGGACATAAAAATCTCCATCATCAGTACATATCACAGTGTGAAGAGCCACGCCTTGTATGATTTTAGCAAATAATGGCCCCGCTATCAAAGCTCCAGCGATCAGGCATGGAGCAAGGACGATGTCAACAGGACTGACTGGATGAAAAAAAGGACTGGTGATGTCACCAGCACCTTTCTGAAAAGCTGAGAAATTTTCACCTGGAAGGGCTCTGAGTGACAGCGCAAAAAAGGTGGAAGATGGTCGGCGCATCGTGTTATCCCCGTGCAGCCCCTGTTGCTGCAGATGCTCTCTCCTCATTGAGAACAATTGAAAAAAGATGCTGGCGCCCAGAAAGAAACGCCAGATGGACACAAGCTTATCCTGGGCCCAGACCAGAAACTCCGCCCACTCCACTGAGGCTTGATACTCTTGGTCTGATATTGCCTCCACTTTGAGTGATTCTCAGAGGGAGGAGACCATTCCTCACTGATTGTTGCCTTTTCGAATGTAACCTGCTTGAATGATTATTCTGTTGCCAGGGAGCATTTCGCCTACTGTGGAGTGTGTGTGGAGAGAAATCTGGCTAAGTGAGACAACTGAAATCCAAAAATGTCTCCACAAGCTTTTAAACAATGACATAGATATTGTTTTATTGTGCTGTGATTGAGTTCCTGACCCACCATGCATCATGGAAAGAGACAAACGTTTTTCACTTTAAATCGCATCACATTATCAATGTGAGCAGACAGCGGGACCGACAGCAGTACTTCCTGCCTCTCGCTGCAGAGGACAGGCGAGGATAGATGCTGTCTCCCTTAAGCAGGAGCTAGCATGAAGGAGCATCACGTTAAACAGACATGTCACAGCTACTTTTCCGCATATAAATTCAGCATATTTTAAACTCTTATCAAAGACACGACATATAACCACATTACTGTTTCTGGTTCTGTAACATGGCTTTGTGGGTTGAGATGTTGGATTTTTCGTGATAGGCAGTTTAGTCCCGCCCATGGCTCCCCATCTCCCGCACACATTGGATAATCTCCTTTTGAACCATGAGAATCACAGTTTCAAAGCACAAGGCCAGACCAGAAGAATCAAGTCCACTCAGTGGAGTGGGAGGAGTCTCTGGTCTGGGCCCAGGCTAACACAGGCCCTTTGGTGGAAAAAAATGCTTGGAGTAGTCATTTAAAATGGTGCAATTACATAGTTTGCCCAGCAGAGGGTGGTCTGTTATTAAATGTACTGATATTTAGAATCGAGTGTGTTAAAATGTAAGATATCCTGCCTGTTACATTTTTTTGTCATAAGTATTTGATAACCACATTCAGCCAATATTGTATATCTATAATATCGGCTGATAAATCAGATATTGGCATTTGCTCACTTGCTAATATCAGTGTCAGTGTCAGCCTTTAAATTCCGTATTGGTCAAGCCCTAGTATTAGATACCCACTGATGGAGTCTAGCAAGGGCATAAGGGGACAAGTCCCCCCACTCCAGATAGCTCCTCCGCCCCAATAATGTTGTTTTAGAAATATAACTTAATTATAGAGTTTGATTTTAGATATCATAATAATTTGCACTGAGAGCACTTGTGCTGACAAAAAATCAAGTCCCCTCACCCCCATGCCTCAGAGTGGTTTAATCCGTACTAGTGTTTACTGCTTGTGCTTCTGGTGCTGGCAAACAGTGCTGATGCTGTGGAGTGAGAGAGTGCGCCCTGAATGTGAAGTAAATGATTATTTTTACAGTTAACTTCAGACAGAAAAATTTTCAAATTTAAGGGGGGATTTGGACACTGCAGGCTAAAGTGAGTACACAAATAAATGCTAGTGTTAGCCAGTTTTCCTACTTTACTACTAATTAATGTTAGCTGGCTAAAGCTAACATTTGCCATGATTGACATTAGCTAACTAGTGCTAATGTTATGCATCTTATGTAAGCCAGTGACTGAAGGACACTGAGGGTCAAAACTGTGAGGCAAGTTGTAAAGGAAAGGGGGGAGAGCCGCAGAGAGGCTGACTGAGGATAAGTGCCACATCCTAGAAGAATATCAACGTGTGCTTAGTAAAAACACCCTCCACATAATTAACTCTTTCCTCCTTGGTGTCCCCCCCAACACTGAAATCAGATTTTCACCCTGGAGTCTAGATATTGGTGGTGGAGGTGATCAAATGAAGAGAATGCTGAGATGTGGATGGATGTGAAGAGGAGCTGCCTCCTGGTGAGCTCAGACAGACTTGTGAAGAAACTGGAGGTAAATGAGGAGATACTGACAGCTGACGGCAGCAGAGAAGGAGGGCATTGACACAGTGCGACTGGCCTTTGAAGATTGATGACAGAGTGAATGTCCACAGCTAAATTTGAAGAAAGCTGGAGATGTGAATGAGTGAGTGGTGCTAAAGTAGTCTTCGTGACTAAACGTACTTTCAGCCTCACATTCACTCCAGTAAAGTGGATGGTCTAAGGCCCATGCTCAGCTCTTGCTCATTGATTTTTTATCAGCCTTTAACACAATGCAACCACCTTTATGAGCTGAAAAGCTTTGAACTCATCTAAAGTGAAAATATGAACTCAACCTGCTGGTTAGCAGATTTTCTCTCTTACAGGTTGTAGCATTTTAGAGTAAACAGAACATCCTCAGAGAAACTCTTTTCATCTGACTCTACTGAGGGCTGTGCACCCGCTCTGCTTTCATATTTTTATATACAAACAACTCATAGTCAGCAGGAAAACAGCTTTATTATGAATATATGTGCTGATTGTTCAGTCATTTTCCTGCAGGGGGCCGGCAGCAGTGCTGTAGTGTGACGACCTTTGTCTGAAACTAAATGTCTTAAAAATCAAAGACTTGATTTATTGATTCTTTTTTGTAAAATTTTTTGGTGTTTTTTAAGGTTTCTTTCCTCCGTCCTGCTTTTGGATCCTGACTCAATAAATATAGGTTGGAGGGATTTTTGAAGGTTGAGCTGGTGTGAGTTGGGCTCAGCTGGCTGAAATCTTTGAAGGGCATTTGCTCAGCAAGGCAAATGCCATCACTGATAGTCGTGGTCACCCCCTGGTAGAGGAGTTTGAAATGTTGCTCTGTGAGAGTCTCTTCAAATGCAATAAGGAGAAGCTGTTTCTTTCATATAATGTGTTCTTGGATAATGGCTTCCCTGCACATTAAAATGTATCAGCTTTAGCACTTTCACCATTTGTAGCACCTTTGACATTTTATTATGTATTGTGCATAATAGTATTGGATCTTATTAAGTTTAATGTGGCTACAAATAGCCATGTTAATATTTCTCCTTTCATTTTTTATATACTGCTGTGATGTGCTGTTATGTGTCTGTGGAGTCTAAGTGATGTCTGCTATCACACTTTTAAGAGCTTGAAGCTTTGTTTTCATACGTATGTGACTGGTGTCCATAGACCCAAATAACGGATAATGGACCCCAGTGTTCAACGCAAGGAAATGCATTTCATGGATGAATATAAACTACCTGTTTAGCCATGGGTGAAAGGCTATCAAATTGATAAATCTGACTATTCCATATGAAGCTGATAATAACCCTAACCCTCACCCTAAACACTTGACAATCAACATAAGCAATGGAATTTAAAGGGCATCTTCAGTCATAATCAGTGTTTGCCTCATAAATCAAGTCGCCTATGATCAGTTCATCTTATACCATCCACACACCCAACTGCAGCGTGTGGACGTTTATATTCAGTTTTGTTCAAGAATACAGTGCTGAGTGAAAGTGCACGTATGAGCACCGAACATGTTTTAAAATCATTCTGTGGTTGCACGTTTCCTCGTTTTGACCGCTGCTTCAATTTTAAAATTCGTTTTAAAAAGATGATTTAACCAAAATCAAACTTAACGGCATCCGCGTTGCTCATATCCGGGTAGTCGTCGCAAGATAATTGACGTCACGCACGACTACCCAGATAGTTTGGACCAAAAATCATTGCCCTTGGCTTCTCCAGTACCAGAGCTGTGTTGCCTGTTGTGCAGAAACTAATCGCTGTTGTGGATACACAGAGGAGGCGGAGGTGCTGTGTGGCTTCGTCCACAGGGGGCACCAGAGTCAAAAAATGATGTTCCTGACAGCTGCTTCAAGTCTGAGAAAAAATCACTTTGCAGTCAAAACTGATCCTAGAAAAACTGAAATTTTGACGCCAATGATTTGCGTTGTGCGTTACTAGTTCAGTGCCGTTCACACTGACACGAACTCAATGCCCTCTGGCTGAGAAACCTCCCCAGTGGGCCCACAGTGTCTGCACATGAGGCCAATTAACGTGAGTCTGCCCTTGTGCGCGACTGTGTGTCTGCTAAATGGAGCTGCGTGGTTTGTGTTTACCTTGTCATGACGCTTGCGAGTGTGTGTGCGTGTGTGTGAGACAGAAAGGAGAGGAGAAGAGCAGCAGAGATAAGTCTTAGTGGCTGCTGTCGAACGCTGCGCGTGTGGCACAAGCAAACGCACGCGCACACACACACACACACACACACACATGCAGTGATAAGCTTTCCCTTCCTTGCTGTCACTTTCATCTCTTTATCTCTTCCTCTCTTTCTCTTGTGCGCTCTGCCTCTTCCAGCTGGGTGATAGCACAGGACTTCCTTTAGATCCACAACTGATTGGACACCACTATCAGTCATACTCTCCCAGCTCAGACGCTTCCTACTACTTTCCCACCTCTGCCTCTACCTCTTCCTTTCCATCTGCCCTAAAGATATACTGACGGTGTGTGTGTGTTTGTGTTTGTGTGTGTGTGTGCATGTGTGTGCCACCTGCCACTGCACTCCCAAAGTACTGGCAGCCAGTTCTAATCTCTCTTCCCCTCTCTCTCTCTCTCTCTCTCACTCTCTCTCTCTCTCTCTCTCT
>JAQLOL010000001.1:28696163-28715845 GCA_029783665.1 Naso thynnoides
TGCAGTTGGGTGTGTGGATGGTATGAGATGAACTGATCATAGGTGACTTGATTTATGAGGCAAACATTGATTATGACGGGAGATGCCCTTTAAGAAAATAGCCTGTAAGCTGGTTAGCAATCTGTTATCTGAGGTAGTACGCCGTCTCAGGCAGTGGTTCTTAATCTTTTTGGTATACTGGAAATCCTGATGACCCCTGACCCTACCACCCTGGCCCAAAATATATAGTCTCTTTTGGCACTTTATCTTGTTTTTTTTTCTCCTGTGGACCAGAGTTTGTTTTACCGGTGTCCAACACAGATGGTCATTTTAGCAATTTCTCCGTGTTACTAATGCCACGTTGCGGAGAAGTTTTTCTCGTCATTTTTTTCTTCTTCTTTGAATAATGTTAGTTTTCATCTTCTTCTTTGGGTTTGTGTGTTTGTTTGTAACTTAATATCAAGTGCTGTGTGCTGACTCTTGCAAGTCAATGAATTTTTTAACCAGACATTCCTGCAAACTTTTAGCAATTAAACCATCATTAACAAATAATGGAGTCTGTCCACCGAAATGCCAGAGAACTCTAGTGTCTTAACTTTTAAAGGAAGATGGGAGTGGATCAAAAATGAGGCTTCATACCAAAATATGACCAATATTATATGTAACAAAAAGTGGGAACTGTAAATAAAGGCCTGTTACCTTTTGCGGTTGAGGTAAATGAAGTTACTAGTTATTATTTGAGGAATAGTGTATGTCTGTAAAGGCCATAGGATCTTTTTAAAATGCATTATTTAATGGATTCCTCGCAAATGCACCACGGACCACTTGGGGTCTGCAGGCACATCTGATTTCACAGGGATTCCCACAGGAATGGTTGGACTTCCAGACACAGAACAATCTTCTTAATCCAAACAAAATTAGAGGACTGAAAAAAAAAAAAGTAAATGAGTGCCAATCATGCATGTTTCTGCTTTAAAAATATTGGTGAACCGTCATGTAAACAGGAAACTTTGGGCTGTTTGCTGCCTTCAGATTGGGAATTTCACATCCTGCGTCTTGTTGCTAAGAAGAGCACAAACACAGATCCTCCCTCCTTCTTCTTCCCCCTTTTTCTGCAGTGCAGAGAGACGCTTCAACACAACTAAATGCTGTTAACAGCTCATTCAATTCACCAGCGGAATATACTTATAATTAGAAGTGCTAATGAAATTATGACAGACTAGCGTCTTTAAACAAATGTGTCTGAACATATGTTACCCGAGTAAAATTGGTAATTGAAAACGTTGCATATTTTGTCAGAGTAAAACTTGTTTCCTAAATCACTGCGAGCCTATTAACACCAATCAAATTTCACACCAGCAGCCCATTTGCAAAAAAAAACAAATTAATTCATTCAAACTAATTCAAAGCGACCCCTCCATTCATTTTTCATTTGAATTAATTAACAGCTTTGCCCACTTTCACCACATCTGTTCATTCGGAGGAACCCTTTTAAAAAAAAAAAAAAAAAAAAAAAAAACTGTGAGGAAGGAGAAGAAAACACAAACACACTTCTCCGTTTAACGTGTCTGTCATGACTCAGAGGAGCTCGGTCTCACATGACTGAGCCCAGAATCAAAGAGTCAATAATGGCGCGTCGAAATGCATTCACGTCACATTGATCTGGGTTTCAGCAGGTGGTATAATGCTCCTGTGAGAAAGGTATAAAAGGCTTTCTTAAACCCACTGAATGCAAGATTTAAAAAGGTTGAAGTTACTTTGTAAATCTCAGACAGAAAATACACTGAAACGAAATTCTATATCTAAAACCTTTTTTAAGTCAAGCCTTTATTGAAATTTACATAAACTGCTACAATTCACTCTGCAGACATTCTGAATTGCAAAAGCATGTACGGTACAATACACAATAAATGGGCTGTGAATGTTTGTGTTATAGACAAGGCGACAGAATGTGACAATGTAAATTTATCAGTTCAAACTCTCACAAAATAAATCACAGTGTAATGGAATGTACCAAATCACACATTTTCAGTCTCGCACCATTATTTGGCAAACATGCGTCACAGTTTTGGAGTAGCATAATAAGAGACTGAATCTCCTTTTTGGTTGTTTTTGACTGATTTGCTTTGCCAGAATTCTGCATTTCAATGCACTAAACTGCAAAGATTAGAGTTCACAGTCAGTGTCATTGGGTGTTTTCAGAGTGCAGGAACCGTTTCATAGTTTTAGGAACTTAGTTTTAAGAAACTCCCATTTTATTGCATCCCCACCGCGGTAACGGTGAACTACTATAGTTCTTAGAACTACGTTTTGAGGAACTTTTTTAGCTCCTGCTCAAGAGTGGGTACTTTCGCAGCACACGAGGAACTATAGTGACATAAATGTGTGTTGATTGGTTGAATTCAGGAGCCAGGAAACCACCGTTTTTAAAAATCCGACAGCTGTATTAACACGACACAAAACTAAAAGTAGATCCTCGCTGATTTGTCATATCTTCTCTGAGATTTAATGGTGTTCAGCTCAAGATTCATGGTACATTATTGCCACGTACTAGACAAAAGCCTTGAGCGGTTATGCAGTAACATTAGCCTCATCCGTTGTGTTGTAAGTCACATAGAAGTGACATTAGTGCACCAATTGCCGGCCAGTTTACGTAGCTCACACAGAGGGTTCCTATCGACGGTTTGAATGCCAACTGAAAAAACATCTGTTAAGGTGTTTAGTTCCCTAGAAACTCCACAGAGGACAGTTCCTAGGACCGTTTGGTCTGAAAACACCTATTGTGACAGGCTTCATCCTTCCCTGCAGGACTCTACAATTTCTCACCCATCCACTAGGTGCCTCCATTTAATTTTCCCAATGCTGACCGTCACATGACCGTTATTCACTTATTTTACATCTGCTTTAGTTTAATTACTAGCATAACTCTGTAAAGAGCTACATAGGGAAGTGGAAAAGACAATTTGAGTCCCCATTCCTATTTCCTACAGACATAATACATGAGTCAAAGTTGCTGCACTTATGCTTTTTGGATGAGCATGAAATTACTCCAGTTAAATCATTAGTATAAAAAGTCACCGATAC
The DNA here is from genome assembly GCA_029783665.1 of Naso thynnoides. Lineage (NCBI taxonomy): Eukaryota > Metazoa > Chordata > Actinopteri > Acanthuriformes > Acanthuridae > Naso > Naso thynnoides. The sequence goes on from JAQLOL010000001.1 coordinate 28,699,227, forward strand.
CAACTTTTGTACATAAAAACTGCACCACTGAAAGCAAGTGGAAGCTAAAGATTTCCGTTTTAAAAACTGATAAGACCATCTGCAGTTTACATCAGGTCACTTTTGGACTTTTGGACTTTTGGACTTTTTTTGTCCCCATGTTCTGTTCAAAAATTCTGAATCAAAACTTTTTATAAATTCCCTGCACTCTGATTCCTGCCTTTTCTATTTTTTAAAAATGGTATGAACAAAGATTCGCACAAAATTTTTTGAGTGTTGTGAAGCATGAAGAGTTATATTTATTATTCTTTGTTTTCGCTGACCTTCTATAGTTCAGAGTCTGTTCTTGCTGCATTGATGTGGAGGTGTGCTCCAAATTGTGCTTGGTACATTATATGGATGCGACCTGAAGAGGTTTTCAGAGGGCATGAGGAGGGATTCAATTCCTCTGTTGGCAAAGTGACCGAAGTGCAGAGAAAGTTCCGGGGCAGAGGGTTTTTTTAGTTGAATATGTTAGTACTGTCTGCCTGGCTCATTGATCCTTTATCTGACTGAGGTTTGTGCAAGTTAGAATCTATGACTCTGAAATATCAGCAGCCTAACTGCTGGTATTGATAAATCAATGGCGCTATCTGCGGTGCTGAGGGAGCAGACACCTTTGTTCTTTCACCTTTTTCTCTCAGTTCTGTAATTTTCACATTGAATCTGTAATAGTCTCTTAACTTTTTACTGCAAATACTCATAAACTATGTGATTAAAGTTGCAGCATAGTTGTGAAGGACGAGAGGATCACGAGACAACGAGACACACTGCTGCCTGTTCTCCTCTAGTTCATCTTAATAGACTGTCAGCGTCCTTGTTGGCCACATTGTCGGTTTTGACACATTACATGGATGATCTTGACATTTCTGACTGCATTCAGGTCATAGTTCCTGCAGCCAGTAACTATGACTTTATACCGAGGAGTTTGCTGGCAAGTCGCATCTCTGGTAATTTCCCAATGCAAACGTTTTGTGTTCACATTATCCTCCAGTTTAAGGGCGGTAAATGGCATAATCTTTTCTGAGTCAATGCCAAGGCTCTTAAGTGCTGCACTGTCACTGTGGGTTTACCTGGTGTGGGTGTGCTCTGAATATTACTCTGACAGTATGCAAGTTTGACTAATCCATTCCCGCCTCTGACTGCCTCTTTCAACAAACATATCTCTTCCTCTTTTCTTTACAAAACCTCTGCACAGATCAAGCTGGTGAGATAAAAATGTAATAAAAGCGGGAGAATATAGTGTCATACTGTTTAATCATAATTTTTAAGTCTCTGTTGAGTGCCTCTAAAAAGAAAGTAGGATGTTATATAGGATATGAAGAAAAAATAAGAAATAGGATAACAAAAAAATGGATATAAACACTTAAAATTTGAACATTTAATGACAAAGAGATCATGAATTACAAGCATGCGTAAAAAACTTAGGAACTAAAAAACGACTTAACCTGCTTTAAAGATCAATAGATTTCTGATTTATTGTTGAGAGGAATAACGTGAAATTATGTTTTCCCGTCCCCGCTGTCATGATGTACCTTTTAAGACATTAGGATGGTAATTCCCCATCATGAATTTTATGGACTCACTGCTGCATTTAAGATTAAAAATGAAGCTGCCAAGTCCAAAAAGGCTGCATCTACAAAGCGCAGTACAAGAACAAAAGTCTGTTCATTTTCTAATAGCATAATAAAAGGCATTAAGGATTGCTGTTTTCCTGCGCTTTAATAAATTATTCAGCAAGTATCTGGGGTGGATATTTGCCCACAGCTCTTTCACAACTGCCAAATGAATGTTTGATCTTTACTTTTCTTTTTGAAGTCTTTATCCATCAAAGGGTAAACAAACTTCACCGCCTCACCTTGAACTTAAAAGGCCCCTGTAAGCTCATTTTCACAATTAAAACCTGACTCTAAGTGATTTGGTCCAACATGAACAGACATTGTTTTGCCAAAGTCATCACAGGTTTGCCTGAAAGTTTTTTGGATTGCGGTTTTTGTTGGTGGGATTAGGGTGTTGGTAGGTGGGGCTCTGCTGTCAGTAGGCGTGGCTAAGATGTCATGTGATGTCACACACTGAAATGCACCAATCCAAGTATAGCACATGTGAGCTAAAATGCATTTGTGCTGACGTACTCCTGTTGTCTGGTATGCAGATTGGCTGAGCTTTTTAATATTTCACAACCTCTAAGTGACCAATTATTCAGGTTTTTAACCCTGACATTTTTTTTAATTGTATTATAGCTTATTTGGTGTTAAATATATCATATTATTGAGCATTAGCACTAGGGCTGCACAATTTAAAAAAGAATCTGATTGCCGTTATTTGGACATTTGTGATATTAAAGGGAATGATCATTTTTACATCATTATTGTTGTGTTTTTTGGGAAAAGATTATGGAGTGATTTTTGCAAAGATCTGCACCAAAAAAATATATTTTTAAGTCTGTAGAGATGAAGGACAGAACATCTCCGCAGCACCTTAATATTTGAATTTAATTATATTCTGAAACGCACATTTCCACTTTAACAAATATTGTGCCTTCCTGTAATTTAAAAATTGCGTTGGTCCATTTAGCAATTTTGATTAGTTGTGCGGCCCTAATTAGGACCTAGGAATAGTTTTTATGGACTTAAAGCTGCAGTTGATCATTTTGGGGTAAACACCAATGTCTTTTTTGCATTCTATTTGGAAAAAATGTCATAATAACCACAGACAGCTACTAGTAAGTGAAGTGGTCTGAGAGTACGGAGAGATTTCTGTGTTTTCTCATGTTTCTGTATTCAGGAGTCTGAAAATCATATCACTCATGTTCTACTTGCCCAATCAGTGACACTCTCTGTACTCTCTCCCTGCGTTCCACCTGTACTACCTTACTACCTTACTATTTAGTACGCCTGGAAAAGATATAGCACGTCCCAGTATGTAGTATGTGAAATGCAGTATGCCAGAAGTACCAGGATGTTCTACTACATCCAGTTGGATTTTGCAGTATGAAAGCCAGCATGCGTTTCTGGCCATTCTGACCAACAATCCTCTGTGCAGCGGAAAATATGTCACACATGTAACATTGTGTCGCTCAGATATAAACAAAGCTGAGAGAGATGACAGATGATTGACAGAATGAGAAGCACTGCAATAAAAGATGACAGCGCATTTAAGTGTAAGTACTATGTAAGCTTTGTGACTCCTATGCACATCATTGCTGCACAAAGCCAAGTGAATAATGAGTGAAAATGGTAAGTTACATTTGAACGAATATTCTGTAAGAATGGCTAAGAAAGCATTCTTGCAGATACGTGATTCAGAATGCACGCTCTCTGTCCTGCCAGTCTACACTGCGCTTCTTAGCAACAAGTGACGTCTGTCACACTGTGCAACTTGAACTCAGTCTGTTTGCTGTTTGCAGCCTTCAATGCAGCTCTCTCACTCTGCCTCACTCTCTCAGGAGCAATCACACTCACCTGTCATTCTGCCCGTCACTGATTAGTCAGTGGTCTCACACCTGGGGTGCGTCTCAAGTCTCTCATTTGTCATTTCCTTGCCCCCCGCTCCTTGCTTGAACCAGAAGTTGTTTTGGCAATGCCATCTTAAGCACTGTCCAAAGTCTCTTATCTGCGCACTGAGGAGCGTGGAGCAAGGAGCAATGAGCAATGAGCGAGGATACACAAGTCCATCCTCCACGGAAGTCTCTCAGCTCAATGATCGGGTAAAAAAACTCTGCCTCCACCGCTGGAGCATTTGAACGAGATGGCAGAGAAGCTAGTCAAGTTTAAGTGGCTCATATTAACTTCTGTCTTGCACTGAATTAATTCAGACATACTAACATGAAGAAGTCCAGAGAGCAATAATGTGTAACGCATAGATAATATGAGCATTATAATACATGTATGAAAATGTCTTATCTGGAATTAATGAAGATTGGAAAAAGAGAAGAGAGGCTCTACAAAGAATTTGTAGTGTGTGTGGAAATATATGAATGGCAGTTATTTCCAATTCACTTGGCTTGAATAGGAAAAAACACAGAAGACAGCAGAAGAGGGGAAACACTCCAGCCACTTTCTGCTGCAAATCCAGCTGCTCCGTGTCATCATAAAGGGACGTCGCTTCATGTGACACCTCAAAGGAAAGGACATCTCATTTCTCTTAAAACATCCTTCCTCATTTCCTCTTTCCTCACTTTGGTTTCCTTGCATCTCTCCAAGCATCCACAATGAATGGGACTAAGACGCAAGGAAAGGACGCAAGTGAGGGAAACGTGGATGCAGTTTAAGAGACTTGAGCCACACCCCTGGTCTGACCACTACGCAAGCCTCTGCCCTTCAGTCTGCCCTTGCCAGTTTGTCATTTTGCTTTCATGTGAGTCTTACCAGCACTCAAACTTGGATTGATTACCTGTTGTCAAGCGTTGCCATTGTCTAATTCACTCATCTGTCTGTTGTGTTCTGTAGTGATGGGCAAACGAAGCTTTTGTGAAGCTTTGAACCACTTCAGCCAATTGTATCGAAAATGAGCTCATTACTCAAAGCTTTGATGAAAACCAGTGACCTCTATTGGAGAACAGCAGAAATGCAGAGAAGTGCAGTTGGATTATGTATGTGAGATGGGAAACAATCAAAGATTTTTATTTAGAAGCAAAACTTTTTCAACACTTTTGGCACTCAGGCGGTTTCTCTGACTACTACAACCCACGAATTGTGCATTGTTTTGAGTGTATATATAGCAAAAAGCCCGCTCAAAATTTAAAAGTTTAGAGTTTGAATCTCGTATCGCCGCATCAGTGTCAGACTGCCATCACTAGTGTTCTACATCTGGCTCCACACCTCACCTGGTACGACGTCAGTATGAGCTGATTAGCTGTTTGTGCCTTATGCTCCGACTAACCTCTGCCGACAACGACAACAATAATGTCTGGAAGCGACACTGTCAATCAGCTCAAGCTCGAGCTGAGACGGACCAGTTTACTCCACTGCAAATTTTCTCTGGAACCGTTCGATCTCGGTTCAAACTGGACTTAAAAAAAGAGAGCGACAACAAACGAAATAAAGCGTGAGCCGGTACAAAAATAGGGAGGGGAGGTTGCAGTGGAGTTGCTTCCAAACGAGTCTCATGCTACAGCTGATGTTAGCTTGTTAGCTTGTTAGCAAAAGTTACCAACTGCAGCTTTAAGTTCAGTTAAGTTCTGACCAACATGTAACTGTAATACAAGTATCAAAAACTTTCAAGTACTTAAAACTAGCACCAACTGTGCGCTCAGACTCCTGCTCTTGTTTATCTTAGAATTTATATTTTGCTATCCGAAACTTGATTTCACTTTTGCAGTGTCACTTAGGCACAGTTGCTCTTGTAACTCTTAAAATGAGAAAACTTAAGTTTCTCTGGTCACATAACAAATAACATTTAAAAGAAAATATACTGTATCTAAGAGCAAGGCATCAAAAAAGGTATTGTATTCAAGCATTAAAAAATTAGCTGAAACCCAACTCTGAAAAGAATTATTTAATTTGTTTTGTCAACAAGCAGTAATTTAAAATCATCCAGCTGAGTCTTGAATTCCCTTGTTGTCCCCAAAATTGAATGAATATTTAAAGTTTGAAAGCTTTTTTTTTATATTCTTCCCACTTTGTCTTTTTTTTTTTTTTTAAAACCTGACAGCTGAGGCCCTGACGCTTTGAGTTGAATGAATGTAACAAGAGTGACTGTCAGAGGAGATGTGTCGAATAAAACAGAGCTACGGTCTGCAGACTCTCTGATCCACCACTTCTCCTGACACCGGAACAATAACATACTTAAGGAAACTTCACTGATTTAGCTGACCTCCTTCACACAAAGGAGGAAAGTGAGAAACTCAAATCCTTCTTGCCTTGAGGTCAAGACTAAGCACATATGCCATCACAGCCCACCATTATAAATAATATCAGTCATTCTTTAGCTGTGCAGGATTTCAATTGAATCTCATTATTCTCATTATTCTCATTGCTAAATAGAAGAAAACCTTTTGGAACTTAGCGATCATTTCCTGTGTCTGTAGTGGCTTTATTAGGTGCTCTGAGTGAGTACTAGAGTAAGATATTTATACTTTTTCTACATATCGGTATAAAAACAGGAAAAAGAATCAGAAGCATTTTAGGGGAGCAGTTCTGAGTTGTGACTGATAATCTATCAATATTAAGATTCACACACACATTTTGGATGTTTTCTGTGGTGAAAGAAATGCTCAGATCCTTCACTTACATGAAAGTATGAATACATAAATATGATAGCAGCATGAATTTTAAGGTAAAAGCAGAAGAGTATGGGTAAAGTACTTGTTCCAAAGAAAATGTGCCCTGTAACTACTCTCTTATCATTTAAGAAAAATGAATCTATTAGGTGATACAATTGAATCAATATGCAAGCAGCATATCTCTCTTGTAGTAGTGATTTGCCTGCAGCAGCTTCAGCATATGCATCTTGTGCTGCGTTTCTGACAGAGATGGCAGCACATTGCACAGATGTCAACAAAATATTTGAAAGTGGGGCCCTGACCAATATATTGGTTTGCCATTACTATCGGCTGGTTTTAGCCTATCGCAAATATATCAGTATCACTGAAGAGGTTCTCCAATGTGTGGGTGATATTAAAACTGTTTTTTAAGGCCAGAAAAATGCGTGGACTAGTGTTTTAAAACGGTGTAGTTATGTAGTTTGTCCAGCAGATGTCAGTTATTTATTAAAGGGGAAGTGTTTTTTTTCACATTAAGCCCTATCATAGGGTTCATTACAATCACATACAATGGTAAATAGTGTTATTGTGATAAACAGTACAGTCATGAGAGCTGGAGCTCATTGCTGACGTCACCCCCGGCTGACAACAATGGAGGGAAAAAAACAATAAACGGTTGTTTTTAAATGACAAGAAACTCATCAAATGTTTAGCGGTGTCCTCTCATGTACCGACATTGTTACAAGAAGTTGAACAACGGCTTGTAACCTGGAAACAGCTCTTTCAATTGCTTCAGGAAAGAAAACAAACAGCTTGTTCCAGGTTATATGCCGTTGTTTACATTCGTGTGATAGTGACGGAACATCAGTGGGACATGACTGACCATTTGATGAGTTCTTCGTCTTTTAAAACAAATGTTTAATGTGTTTTTTTTGGTGGATTTCAGTTCCCCTTTCTCTCTGTTGTTTTCAGCTAGAGGTTACGTCAGCAATGAGCTCCAGCTCTCAAGCCTGTACCGTTTTTCATAATATTGTTATTTACCATTGTTTATGATTAAAATTAACCCTATGAGAGAGCTTCATGTGCAAAAAAAAACCATTTTTTCCATTAACTAATAAATGAAGTATTAACTGTTCAGTGCACTGATGTTTTGAAAAAAGTTGGTTTAAATGTAAGAAATCTTGTCTCCATTTCATATTTTTGACACAAGTATTTGATGACCACATTCAGCCAACATTATGTAGGCCTACACAGACATCAGTATCCTCTTGCTTCCTACTGTTGGTATCAGCATCATCAGCCCCCAAAATCTCATCAGTCTGGCCTATGTCGGTAACATTTCAGCAAATGAATGCAACCGTTCACATGATCTGTGTTAAATAAATACAAAACATCAAATATAACTATTGTTACTGTTTACTGGTACAGAACAGTATGGAATTATAAATGAAAACCAGCCCAATACTTGAGTAAATGCAACTGTTTTATCTATCAGTTTGTCTACCTCTTTAATCTGGCCTCCCATCATCTCTCACACACACACACACACAGGATTATGCTGTCAGTTTGTTTGTTAATACTGAAGCCTGGCTCTAGCACTGCAGCATCCCCCCCGACTGATACTTCAGCATCTTGTGAAGCCTTAGAAGCTCTCAGACCGTCCACAGCGTTACCTCTCACAGCTCGTAGCCTCTCCACACCTGGTGAAAAGGGCACACTTAGCTCTCACACGCTGACCTACTTTTCCCTTTAGAAGCCTGACGGCTCCTGCTCAGCCTGGAAATCAGGCGTTTCACCACTCGGAGGAGGAAGTAGTCTTAAAAGTCAGACAGATCGGTCTGGTCAGCAGAATGAAGGAGTTGAAGGATGTTGAGGAAGAAGTGCAGAAAGTAACAGAGAAGCAAAATCGGTAATGTGCAGGAAATGATTTTGTGATCTTGAATCGCAGCAATCAGATTTAAAGTCACCGTAATCCCTCACTCCGCCTTCCTCGCTCCCACCTGTCTCTTTCCATTTAGCACATTTTCCTTCATTTCCCTCTAACTTCGAAGTGTGCCAGAATGGTTAAAACTTTAATTACATCAGAATTTACAAGCAGCCAGCAGTATTAGTGGGGCTTTGACAGCCTTGTCTCACTCAGTTTGTGTCAGTTAAATCAAAAAAGGTATTTGACGTAATTGGCCAAACTGCCCTGCTGGTGTATTGCCAAGATGCTTTGTGTTTGTGCATGTGTGTATTAGAATCTCTTTATCATTCAAATGAAATCTCAACCCTCAGACTACATCTGGATACCCATTACTGAGTACACACAGGAGGAAAGCTCGGTAAATATAGTAGCACTGCAGATTTCTGTTGCCCATCCAGAATCCATACTAACTCATTTGCCCAGGATAGAGGAGAATATGTATCTGCATCTTACTGTAATGCATTTCACGCTACCATTTTCTATTTAATTAAGTGCATGGATTTTTACCCTCGGCTGCTCTGCCGGGGCTGATGGCGTACTCTAAATTATCTATCCAGAACTGCAGAATGACATGCCCAGATACTTACTATCTTCCAATCTATTAGCAGGGTGCAGTTGGGAAAAATAAATACACTTCCCCTCAGGTGTTGTGATTTTCTCACACAAACTGAGAAATATTGCCGTGTAGCCCTCCACTGTGCTGTGTAGCTTCCTGCCATCATCTTCCCACTGCCACTCTGAAAGTCGGGGACACATTGAAATACTCATTTGGGCTCAAGGCGCCGTCTAAATCTGGCATTCGCTGCCAAGACGGAGAATAGGCAATTTCGAAACCTGCAGGGTGTTTGGATGAAAACTTGGCATCCCTCTCGACAGGTACAAGGCCCAACAAACTCATGATCTCCCTACAATGTCATTATAAGATGCTTGTCCTCCTTAGTGCATTTTTTTCTTCACTCTGTGGTACATGGGGAATTCGTAAAGGAAACTGTGGTTGCCAAACACTGTTCATCCTCCTCCTGAAAATGGCAATTCTCTCCTGACTTTGTGGAGGTTGACTGAAGAAAGATTCTCTAATCGGTTCTCAATTGCCAGACTTTCAAAGTGCACAAAACTTAAAGTCACAGAAAGCAATTTTCAGGGAACTACAAGATTCCTTCAGCCCCTTCTTATCTGGGTTACCAGCAGTAGCACTTGAAGATGAGGCAAAATATTTAGCTGATATGTGAAAAAGAAAGATTTGTTTTTTAAATCATTTTCGATTGTATGAAAACTGGATTATCTTTCTGTTTTTCTCAGGATTCTCTCTTATTTATCCTTCCTTCCCACTCTCCACCTGTTTAAATGTTTTCCCATAGTTTTTAACCTTTACAAAACGAGGTTGGCAGTAAACACAGCAAAAATGAATGGACAACATGTGGTGTTTGTGGCTTCCCTCTAAACAACACACATAAGCATTTTCGAATTGAACACAACACAACTGTCTATCTAAAATTACCACAAATCTTTGTTGGACAAATAAATCTGTTGTGAGATGTCATAACACTGTGGTTAAGAGTTACTTAAATCAGGGGCTACTGACTTATCCTGTATTCCTTCACTTATCAGTAATAGAAGTGGTCTGACAGTAAGTAAGTTTCTCCATGAACCCCATTGCCTCTGTGTTCAGGGGGGTCTGAAAATTCTGCTACTCTGGTTAGCTTTGACCAGTCAGGGCCTCTCCTCTCTGATTGGTTGAGGGGATTGTTCCTTCCTTAGTTTCATGAACTTTACTGAGGAACATTAAACAATGGCATACAATGAAACTCCATCGGTGTCTGGATCAACTGCTTCATTTCTCCATTCCTAACAAATCCATATGCCAGCAAAAGAACTAAAAAAAAAAATGCGGGATTGAGGAACCCGAGAGGGGACAGGACGGAAGGGATTGCGATGTTTGTGTTCAAAATCTTCGCAGAAACTCCCTGTTGCTCTTTTCTCGAAAGTTACTAACCCCAGCTTTAAAACAATGTGATTTTGGAGATGGAAATAACTAATTAATGTAGGTTGGAGGACCTTCATTGCCATTTCAAGAAGAAAGTACCTTCAGTAGCTGTTTTGACAGCCATTCCAACACAGACTATAACATCACCTCTGGTGTATCAAACAGATAATCATTATAATGACTAATCGACTGCTTTGCCACTTGAACGTGAGCATATGTCATTCCTTTACATTCGCTGAAACAACTGATGCTTCTGTTTTTCTCTTGGGAACAGCTTCATGTTTCTTGCCTGCACTGCTGTTGGGAGTGAGATTCAATAGCATGAGTCCATGTTGCACAGGAGGTCTGTCTCTGTTGGAAACCACCAGAGTTGACACATCGTAGTCTGCAAAGCCTGAAGCCTCGATGGAATCTCAAAACAAGCTGCCCCCGCACTCTTGTCCGCCCCTGCTGCCCCTGCGTTTCCATTCATTCATATTCAAAACACATTATTATCAAACCAGCAACACAATCATCTACATGTTGGCATTCTGCTATTTTTCCATGTCCTTCAGAGATGTTACGGCAGGGGACATTGTGCATTTACATTAACACTGTTGAAAGTGCAGCTGTGTGAGACATCATGGTGCGTTTATAAAAGCGTGAAAGAGGAGGGGGCCTGCTGGATACAAAAGCATGTTGCCTTCATGTTCTTCCTCCATTATAATAAAGTTGGTAAACTTGGTAAGCCTATGGAATGATGTTTTAAGAGCAGGCAGGTCACTAGAAGTCTGTCACACACTGGCAAGCCAAAAAAAAAAGCCCTCTACAACCCTCTATAAATAAACTGGCAGAGAAGGAAAGATCCGGGGGAAAAGGGAGCAAGGGAGGGACAGGAGGGAGAGACACTGCAAAGGGTAATCAATAAATCTCTAATCTCTAGAGTATTCTCTCCTCCTCTCTCCTTCCTTATCCCTCTGTGCAACTTGGAACACACACATACACACACGCGCGGACGGGCGCACACACACACCTCTAGCTGCCTGCAGGTCTGGTCTCATTACATCGACCAGCATTGGGAGGAGACTGATTTGTTGCAGCGGCGCCTGGTTTGTCAGACATGGTGACAGCAGTCATCTAGTCCCAGGGCAAAGTCAGAGTGGAGGCACCAGCTCGCGCACAGCTAATATGCTTCAGCTTATTTCCCTAACGCCAGGTGCTAAAACTGTCCCATAAATCATGCATCACACATGTGCACATCCTCAATGTGAATCCAACTCGGCAAACATTCATTTTAAAGCCGCAGCAGTGTACAAACAAATACTGTTGCTTATTTAATGTAATGCATGATTATTTCATGAGTAAATAGCTGATAAAGCCTCTCCTCTGAGCTAGAGAGAGAGAAGTTGTGTCATTTAACCTGCAGACATTGCCTTCTCATGTTTTAGGGACTCAGTACTAAAGCCATCGAAATCATCAAGGCTCTCACTTTGAAATTATCCTCAATTTCTGAGCAGCCATTCTTGAATTCATTATGAAGGAATCATATTGAAGCAAATTACCCTCAGTTCCCAATCCCCTCAAGTGTTGTCTGATCATAATATGCCCTCATTTGAGAGCAGGTTCTGTGTGCTCTAGTCATTTTGCCATATGCACAAGTACAAAAAGCGACTCTTTAAAACAAATACATCAGACAACAATAATAACAAATATAGCAACCACACAAACACTAAAAAAGGTGACTGCCGAATGAGGAGAAGCGTAGAAAAGAAGTCTGGTGATGTGTTGCAAAATACGTCACAAAGGAAGGCAATCATTTGTGATTTTAGCTTAAAATTCTTAGTATGTTAATTTTTTTTTTTTTTTTTTAAAATATTTGTTGCATATACATACGGGGCAGGCAGTTCAACACATTTAGAACTAAATGAAAATGCAACAAAAGACAGGATGTAAACAAGAAATACAACAGCAATCTAAACCTCCCAAATATGTCAATCCACTTAATTTACAGCAATACACTCAAGAATCCACAATTAAACCCTGAGGGTGTAGAGAGCTTCATACGTGTCTGATAGATGAGATGGCCAAATTTATTGAATACCAAAATTTAATGAACAGCTAAATTACCTTCAACACCGCAGACTTAACCTCTTCAGCAGATCCAACTTTATAAATATGTGTTGTGTTTCCCAGCATCGTTCAGAGTAAGAGAGCTCCAATTAAATTGCATTTGTGATCCCAGGACACCATACATGTCATGCACACCTCCATTAATAGTAAAAAGAATGGCACACAATATATTTCCCTCAGCGTAAGTATCATGTAGCTGGACTGTAGCAAACAGTGGAGTGTGTTGACAGAAAATGTGAGGTTGTAAGACTGTTTCTGTGGAGTGATTTCACATTTAACATTTGGGTTCAGGTGGTTAATTCTCATCATACTGCTGCAGTGCAGGGAGCTGCAGAAGCCCAAGACAATTCTTTACACAATTAACAGTCACTGAAGGATCGAGAAAATGTACATCTATGTCCTCTATTTAAAGAAGGAAGGAGGAATTTTAAAAACTCGTGTTCATCCTTCATCTCTGTCCACTTTCATACACTACGTTTGTCACGGATGCAACAAAATGTCCAGCAGGAACAATAAAGAAAACAAAATGAACATTCACTGACGTTTAGATCTTGATTGAGTGAGTCGCAGAAGACATTACATGTCCACAAAGTCATCCTTGAATTTAACTGTTAACAAGTAAACTGGTGGGAGTTAATGTCTCTGAAGTTGAGGAACAGTTGAGGGAGGGAGCAGTGCCTGGACTTTAAGGTGCCCTCGATGCTATGAAATGCCCTCATATACCTTGGCCTTTATACGACTCTATAGAGCAATCATCAGGCCTAATGAATCCCCCGAGATGGGCGCTCACTCCATCACAGATCCACCCCCGTGTTTAAAGTGGCGGCAGACATCAATAGATGGAGTTAAAGTGGTTTTCTACAACCGTAAACCTGTATGGATGTAAGAAAAATGCATCAGACCACATTAACTGTTTCCACTGCGCTGCTGTTCAGCTTTGTCTGATGTCCGTGGATGTAATTGATTTCTGAATGGCAGCCCAGTGACACATTGTCGCTAATTGAGTTGACAACATATTGTATTTTTTTCTCACAGCAGCAACTCTACATACTGAGACAGCATGGGTCACTTGTGTCTTCAAATGTAACATAAATGACCAGAAAATGACATTTTGTAGTGGATCCAGTATCCAAAATATTAAAAAAACAACCCTGTAACAACATGTAAGACAAAATAAGAACTGCTTTTCTTTAAATATCTATTTTCCTCAGACAAAGGTTGTAAATCAGTATGTGTACTCCAGTCTTAGCATGTTAAGCTATGTTAGCTAGCTATGTTATATGTAGAAAAGCTATGTTATATTGCATTTTGTATTTTTGGCTGGCTAGCATGTTACCAGTTATGCTGTGTTTATGTTTTATAACTTTTTTCTTTTATAACTGACCCCAGCATAAGGTGAAGCAGTTACATCAGACCTAATCAAATGGCAGCCTGTTGGCCACATACGGCCAAGAAGCAATCATTGTGTGGCCCAGGCAGAAAGGCAGAGAGAAAATTGCGTGAGACCACAGAAATTCCTACAGACCTTGTAACCTATCAACATTCAACCCCTGATGCAGTGCGTTGTTGTGAAAATGTGTGTCTAGCAATGGTAGCTGTCTAGTAGTCTTATGATATGACCTCCAAAAATATGTCTTTCTCAACCCTCAATAAAACTGACAATGAACACTAACAGTTTGACCCTGCCCAGACTGTCAAATACTTGTTTATTTCACTGCCAAATCCAAACACAAACCAGTGTGTTTGATTTGCAGTGAGTGCGCTGCGGTATTTTAATGGAAAACAAGGACTAACACAGTTTGCTGTCATTACATTCATTTGTGGTGGTTTAAAAATTGTCATTACCTGCTGCGTGCGAGCCACTGAAAATGCCTGGCCAAGCTACATTTCCTGGATTTAAAATCTGGACCAATTGAATTTGTAATTTAACAGCCATGAGTGACATTTTTGAATGTCAGCTCGCATGTTGTTGAAATGTGACAAGTACTATATCTATGGAAAGACTGTCCAAAAAAGTGTTACCAAAACAACTTCTAAAAAACGTGCAGCGTCTTGGCTGCTGGCTCACTGTCACTCTCATCACAGTCAAATTCAATCAAGAATTAATTAAGCTGATTTAAAAGGAGCTTCAAACTGTTTGTGCCGCATCTGAGGTTCTTTGGTTTCAGTTGAGTGCTACGACTACAGGACACAGCAAAGAGGCTTATTTAGGATATTTTGTGGTGTGGCTTCAGTGTCATCATTTGGGGGTAACTAGTATTGTTTATTCAAGGTAACGGCACATTTAGCGTTTGAATAATGAGTGAGGCTCCAAATTGACATAAGGTTTTCCCAGTTCTTCTCATTCTGCCAGTATTGTGTGAATGCAGCATTAGCTCTCTGCTGGCCCCATTTACAAGATGCACAAATTAATTTTCCCTCTTGACTTCTTCTTGCAACCAGACAAGAAAGATTTTTTTTACAACAATATAACGATGTCACCGCGGCTCTGCATTTGCTACAGGAGGCAGTCATTACTCACACGGCAGCGAGAGATCGTTATTCAGCTAAGTGTGAACATAAGTCACTGGAGGTGTTTGAGCAAACAACTGGCGCTGCCATCTTTCTGTTGAGGACTGTCTCATTTAGAGCACGTCAGAAAGATGAGTGTCATTTCCTCTCTGCAGCGGAGGGCTGCATCTCTGCTGTTCAATATATGTGAGCATCAGGGTGAACACAGAAAATGATTTTTAAAGTTTGTGATAAACTAATTAGTCCCTTATGAATGCTGGAAAAACTTTCAAAACTATTAGAGAGGCCACTGTAACACATCTTTTATGGTTGACATGGTCTGCTAATTCACTGGAAATTGACTGACCTGTGCTGCTGCTGTGACCTCACAGTTATGCCTCTTTTGTTACGAGCTGATAATTCAATAAATTTGTCCTTACTGTTCACTCCCTTCCCCCCTCACACACACACACAATCACACACAAATGCAATCACATCTGACAGGAAACGGGAGTGTAATATTTCACAAAGCATATGCCTTCTCCATTTTCCAATAATGGCCCTATATTCCCATTCACCCTTCTAATATGCCCTTTGGTGCATTCAGGTGATACTAATGACAGACTGACATGGCAATATGTACACTGTGTGCCTAACACTGACTAAATAATTCCTCCTGAACAGAAATATGGACAAAACCTGAAGCTGCCGGCCTCACACGAACTCCTATGATGCTGCACGCGCTTTGTGTTCTCGACTGATAAAGACGTCACAGATGAAAAACACCTCTGTAGGATGCTGCAGGGAGAAACAAATCTCTGACAGCGTAAGTACGAGATCAAACAACATGGAGAGGGGGGTAAAGAGGGAAGGAGGCGAGAGAGAGGGTAATAGAAAGCTCAGCTCAGCGGACAGTGACCAATGAGACGTGTACGAGGGAATGGCAGAGGCATAACAAATCAGAACTGGAGGAGAGAGAAACGGAGACCAATGAGAAGTACCCCGCAAAGCAAGAGTGGCATAACAAATTATTAATGCACATAGAGAGAGTGTCCCATGAGAACTGCAGGACACCAATGCAGTGGCAGCCATTGTTACTAATAAGAAGGCAAAAGATAGAAAGAGACAGAGAGGGGGGAGGGAGAGCAGGCCGATGGAAATAATCAGACCAAGTCAACAGAGCAAAGAGAGCGATGGAGAGGTGACACATAGGCCGGTGGGGTCGTTCAATCAGAGGGTTGTTAAGCAGCGGTTGGCCCCCATGAGCCTGCCTTTTCAGTAACTGATGCTCCACATCCCACAACACAAATCCCACTAGTGTCGAAGCGCACAGCCAATATCCACAGAAATGTGATAATATCAGGTGTTTCCGCAGTGCATGACTTACAGCCGATGCCAGTGCAGAAATGAGTACGTGCCCTTTATGCAGTAAAATCCAAAGTAAGGACATGGAGGCTGATGGTGAGAGATCTCCTCTGACCTTCTTGCAGGAGACCTGTCAGAAGGAGCTAATTAATGTTTGCTTCCTGTTATCCAGCTACGATCTTTCTATAACCTTAACATCGTTCAATGTGATCCAAGGTTTTATTTTTTGCATCATCATCGAGTATCAGTGTTACGTCCCTCGACAGGTTTAGAGACTCGTACTTGATTGATGGATGCAAACATTTTGACAGATTTATTGTTTAAAGCATAACTTCTCTTTAGAGTCATTTGGATTGTGTTGTCATTGTCATTTTTTCTCTAACTTAAAAAAACTGTGTCGTGGTGAGAAACACAAGCAAATAATCGCACTGTTTTTGATACAAACTGCCAGACTCGCCAAACGTAAATAAAGGAGAAATTAAGGC